>OX422212.1:487147312-487796175 GCA_949130495.1 Sambucus nigra | reverse complement strand
ATATAGAAATAGGAATCAAATTATATGAACATGAGAAATGTAGCCTACTCTAGACATCGTGACCACCCTTCAATCAACTGTGCAAATTCCTAAAGACTTCCTAAGACTCTCGAATCTAAGGGCATCTAAAAGCTTCGTGAGGATATCGACTAACTGGAGGTTGGTAGACAAAAAACTCAAGGATACGACATTTTCCTCTACAAGATCACAGATAAAGTGCTCGGGTATCCTAATGTGTTTTGTGAGAGAATGCTGGACTAGATTACGTGATATGTGTATCGCGCTCGTGTTATCATAGGAAATAGTCAAGGTATCCTACGAGATCCCATAATCCTCCAACATATGTTTCATCTACAGGAGTTGCATATAATAACTCCCGGCGGCTATGTACTCAGCCTCTGTAGTGGATAAAGAGATGGAGTTTTTCTTCTTGCTCAACCAAGATACAAGAGAAGAACCAAATAAGAAACACCCACCAGAAGTGTTCCCACATCCATCTGCATCCCCGACCTAATTAGCATCCGAATACGCAGATAAACGATCACTGGTATCAAAGGAATAACAAATGCCAAGTGATAGAGTCCCACTCACATATTCGATAATATGTTTAAGAGAGAGTAAGTTTGACTCTTTCGGGGATGCTTGATATCGCACACAAACTCCAACTCTAAAGGCGATGTCGAGACGACTGGCTGTCAAGTAGAGAAAACTACCTATCATACTCCAATACAAGGTTTTCTCTACATCCTTGCCTGAAGTGTCCTTACTAAGCTTAGTTAAGGTACTCATCAGTGTACGTGCATGCTTAGAGGAGTCTAGACAAAATTTCTTCACAAGGTCTCTAGCATACCTGGATTGGAAGATGAACATCCCATCTTCTAGCTGACAAACTTAGAGACCAAGGAGGAAAGTAAGCTCACCAACCATACTCATCTCAAACTCACTATTCATCTCCTCCTAAAAGTGTTGAGCATTTTGGGAGCACGTGGATCTAAAGACTATGTCGTCCACATAGACATGGGCAACCAAAATATTACCATTATCTCTCCTGACGAACAACGTCAAATCAACTCCCGCTCTTTTGAATCCACGAGCTAAGAGATAGGAAGTAGGCCTCTCGTACCAAGAACGGGGTGCTTGCTTCAAACCATACAAGTATTTCCTCAGATAGTAAACGTGATCTGGGTGCTTAGGGTCTTTAAACCCTTTTGGTTGTTCCACATAAACCTCCTCCTGTAGAATTCCATTAAAAAAGGCACTCTTGCCATCCATTTGATATAACTTGAAGCGCAGATGACATGCGATGGCGAGTAGTAAGTGGACGAACTCAAGCCTCATAATAGGAGCGAATGTCTCGTCAAAGTCTACACCCTCAATGTATGCGTATCCTTGAGCAAGCAACCTAGCCTTATTTCGGATAATAGTACCAGTCTCATCCACCTAATTCTTGAAGATCTACATGGTACCTATCATATTTTTCTCACTAGGTCAGGGGACCAGTTCCCAGGCGTCATTCTTTTTAAACTGAAGCAACTTATCCTTCATAGCATATATCAAGTGTTCATCTTTGAGTGTTTCCTTATAGTTCTCGGGCTCGACTTTGGACATGTAGCAAATATGTTTAATAATGTTCTTTAGCTAAGAACGAGTCTTCAACCCTAGGGTGGGATCTCCTAGAATAGTAAAAGGATCATGACTCTTGCGAACCCAAGCAGGAGTGTCCCCTAATTCAGGGATGGGATTCACTCTGGGTATGGGAAGCATAATGGGATCGTTAATAGAAAGTGCTTCACCCTCACCTAAAAGGTTAGAATCAATAAATACCGGTGGTTTGTCATCTTTCACGGTGACGTTTATTGACTTCATAACCTTAGAGCTATTCAAGTTATACACCTGGTAAGCTCTACTAGACGATGAATAACCTAAAAATATTATATCTTCGCTTCGGGAGTCAAACTTTCCTAATTGCTCTCTATCCCGTAGGATATATCATTTGCTCCCAAAGACACGAAAATATGAAAGGTTGGGCTTCTTTCCAATCCATAATTCGTAGGGTGTCATAAGTGTGTGGACGAAGATATACCCTATTCACCGTATGGCATGCGATGGAAACCGCCTCTGCCAAAAATCTTCTTGCAACTTTACGACCCAAAAACATAGATCTATCCATCTCCTGAATCGTCCGATTCTTCCTGTCAACAATCCAATTTTGCTGAGGAGTCCTAACGGCCAAAAATTCGTGTTTGATTCCGAGGCTATCACAGAAAAGATCTACTTTTGTTTCTTTAAACTTAGTGCCATTGTCACTACGTATTCTATTGATAGTGACACCGTGTTGATTTTGCAGGACACGACACTTGGTCATAAGAAAGTCCACAGCATCGGATATCTTTCACAAAAAACCTATAAACGAGTAGCGTGAGAAATCATCTACCATTATGAGAATGTACCTCTTCCCACCTAAACTCTAAGTATGAGTAGGATACATAAGATCCATGTGTATCAACTTAAGGATGCGTGAGGTGGTAATGGAATTTAACTTTCGATGGGGGCTACGAATTTTCTTTCCCAATTGGCAGGGCCACAAACTGCAAAAGTAGGCTTTCCAAGTGATGGTAATCCACGTACGAGGTATTTTTTAACTAACTTTTCCAAATCTTGAAAATTCACATGACCTAGACGTTGATGCTACATATCCATAATAGTGACCGTGGCGCTATTGCAGACAAATAAGGACTCAAGCATGATCCCGCAATAATTTTTTTCAATCCTCACCCCTTGCAATAGAAGTTTACCGGCTTAATCATAAACGTGGAATTTATTCTGTTTAAACTTTACTTCAAAGTCAGCGTCACACAACTGGATAATCCTGAGTAAGGCTTCTTTTAATCCCATGACGTACAAAACATTCTCTAGCTTAGTAAATCCTAGTAACTCTACTATACCTCGTCCTACTATGCTAGACTTTCTCCCATCTCCAAAAGTGACTTTACCTTCCTTTCGATCCTCTAAGGAGGTAAACAGAGAGACGTCACTAGTCATGTGCGAGGAGCACCTACTATCGAAGTACCACTATAGAGAGTTATGTGCTTTAAGAGAAACATGAACAACAAGGGCTTTCTCATTGTGTTTAGGCACCTAAGTTATGGTAACCTTATGTTTTCCCTTATCAATGTTGACTCTAGTTGGGATTTTGGAAGTGTCCACTGACGGCATAGAAATCCGTTGGAACTCTTCCACTATATGGTGCGTCGGAAAAAGTGTGTTCGTGTGAGGACACAATCGTTGTGTGTTTCGTCGCCGCGATACAAAAGATAAAACCTAAGCTACTACTACACTTGACAAGCAAGTACAGCGGTAAGTCGGGTATCGAGAATCCACAAGGAGTAATTGAATTTTATACTTTAATTGTTTTAATTACTTCAAGAATAAAAGTGTAAAATAAATAAATGAAAAGGTGAATGGGTGGTTGTGGTGACAAAAGAAAATAATAAGTTAACGCTAAATTTAAGGAAAGCGAGGATCGGGATCGCATTCTACCAAACGGATCGAAACAACTACTAACTAGAGTTAAGGCTCGAAAGCAATCTAATCGAGCATATCCAATTAAGCATAAACACCACACAATAAGGAATTTAAGCCAAAGTTGCGAGATTAAACATTTAATGGAAAATGGTCGCACGAGGATTAAATTCGGATTGTCGCTATAAACACTAAAGTTGCGTGACAAATAAAGTTAAACGCATAACAATCCAACTTTAATACACGCGGTTTCAATTAAACGCGATTTTGCACAAAACCTAGTTTTCGGAGCTCGGGGCTCGAAAATGGTGGAAATGAAATCCCGACCCTATTTATCTAAGGGTTCATAGTGATTTAAACTAAATTATGCTAATTAGGCTAGGAAAGCAAGAATTAAAGCATGTAAACTAGTTAGAAAGCATGGAAACTAAATAACTAGGTAAGAAAAGATGAATAACAAACTATATTAATGGAGAGGAAGTGAATAGTTCAATCTTACAAACCACATGGGTTGTCAATCCAAGAAGAAGAGAGAAATGAACTCTCCACACCAAACCCTAACTAAAACTATCTAAATCAGAATATGTGAGTCTCCTAAGTATATCCTCTTATTAGAACAAAAACTAGCTTATATAGTAAGCTGGAATAAAAGAAAAGAAGAAAGAAATAAAAGAAAATATCTGCAGGGGAAAAACAGGGGATCGATCGATCGACCCCTGTGGTCGATCGATCGACATTGTAATTCGTGGCAAAAATAATAAGGCTCGATCGATCGATCGACCCCCAGGCTCGATCGATCGATCAAGCAGGGGCGACCTGCAATTTCCCCTGCATTGGCATACAATCCAACGTCGCTCAAATCGCCGTAACTTTGTCGTTATGCATCGGAATTGCGTACCGTTCACGGCCACGTGAAGCTAGTGAGGAGAGCTAAAACTTCCGTGTAGATGTCGCGCCAGGTGCCCAAACTATCAAAAGACTAAAATGCCCTTGCGCGTGCGATAGTGTACGGAAATCGAGCGAAACGCATCCGAGGTTCACACTAAGCATCCAAACACCTAAAAAAGCTCAATTAACCCCTGCAAAACATGTTAACATAGAAATCCGAGGTTGTATGGTTAACGAGCATAAATATAGGGATTAAGATACCCGAGGGGGCTAATAACGCGTATGTTAACGGGTGAAATACGCAATATTTGCGCTGTATCACACCCCCTAACTTAGACATTGCTAGTCCCTAGCAATGAAATAGGATGCAACAAGAAGAACAAGTAAACCAACATAGGAGAGAGTACAAAAGTATGGTATAAAAGCAATAAAAAGATAAGGCCACTTTCGCGGGCGATTCGATTGCATTTAGCGTATGCAATAAGCCGTTAAACCCCTAGGTTACCCTAGTGGAAGAGTGTCGTCTCGTGAGGGTTTTCAGTGATGGAACCCACAAACATCATAAAGTTTCCTCCAAATATGCCCAATCAAGTAAGACAAACTCATCAGTGCGAACAAGATTTCAACATGTTATTAGCATAGAAAACGAATTCGCATGAGAAGTTCGTAGTTATTAACATTATCGAATGCACCTCAATGAATTGAAACTCTAACATGTGGTAGGGGAGTGAGCATATGCAAAGCATGATTTGGCAAAAAACTTAAATAATTTGGATACTAAACATCAAAGCATGCATACATTAAATCCTCATGGGCATTTCGCTCAACAAATGAATTCACTATGAAAAGGGAGGTAATACACGGGACATGCGGGCATAAGGAGTAAATGTAAATGGAAACTAGGCCGCGCACATGTCACAAAAGAAGAACGCTATATATAAACTGAAAAACTGTAATCTCAATGAAAGGATACCGCACACTAAAAGAGGCGAAATGCATTTTCACAGATTATCAAAACTATTTTTGAATTACATCTACTTAAGATCACATAGGACTTGTAATAGGGTAGTAATGTAGGCTAGGTTAGGGTACGAAATGAAAGGGATGTATATACGGATTCAAAGTGTTTGGGGATGAAACTCGGAATAATGTGAAAAAGTGTGCAATATCAAAAGTTGGACAAAGATGTCCAAACGAGCATAGATATAACAATCGAGAGAGTAATCAAAGCTTATTGAAACACTACAAACAATATTTACAACTTTCTCTTTCTTTTTTTTTTCTTCCTTTTTCTCACTTTTTCTCTTTTGTTTTCAACTTTTTGCTTTCTCTTTTTCTTTCTTTTTCTTTTCACTTCTTACTCTTTTCATGCTCAAATTGCAACCAAAATACAATAATAACATTCAATTCCAAGCAACAATCCAAACAAGGGTATGTAAGGTAATATACATGGTATAAAACTCCAATTTGGAGTTGGTTATGGGATTTTGGGTAGTGAAAAGAAAGGCTAGTATTTAGGCTCAAGTGGGTTGACTAGGGAACATATAAAAGGTGAGGTCAAGGTCATATGGGTGATATACCAAAGAAGGCCTATGATTATTTCACAAAGTATACGCAATTCTCGAGTCAAAACAACATATGAAAATCATGCTCAAGTAACACATTTTAAGGATGAACTCAATTAATGAATGGTCAATGAAAGAATAAAGAGATTACCAATGACTGTAACATTTTCAAAGAGGAAAGAATAGTGTATACACTCACAAATGAAGATAAGTCTCTAATCTCACTCGGTGTAAGTATATACAATGCAGCAAAAGCATACCGAGTTATAAAAATCTTAAACCAAATCAATGTAACAAGAATGGTGCATATGTTCACGGATAAAGTTTAATTCATGAAGTTATTGATAATATCAATGATTTAGGGACTAAAATCTAATAACTTCCAAAATCGAGAACATGCATAGTTGAATTGTCTATTTGATCGGGCAATTATTAAAATTTATCATCGGAAACAGGGCAAAATGCCCAATAAAGGAGAAAAAAGAAAGAAAATATTTTTGAAATTTTTCAAAAACATGCTTTGTAACTAAATTGTAATCAAATCCAAGGACTAAACAGCAAAATGGATAAAATATCCTACACCCCCTAACTTAAATGTTGCATTGTCCCCAATGCGTCCATTAAAGAACACAACACAAAGCTAGGAAAAGAATGATATTACCCACATGTGGAGCGATCTCCATAAGTACAAGTCCAAATGAAGATTCAAAACAAGTTAGTACAAAGCATATGAAGAATATGTACCGATGTATTAAGTTAAGAGAATCTATGTCACAAGTCACAATAATATAGAGGGGCTGAAGTGCAAATACTAGATAAATTGATGGTGAACTTTTTGATTTTATAAAATGGAAGGTCACACACATCAAAATCCAATAAACAACCACAAATTACATTTTCATTTCTCATTTCATAAGTTCAATACAAAATTACTTAATACATTAAAACTTCTGAAATAAAAGAAATACAAATAAAAATAAAAATAAAAATAAAAAGTACAATATAATATCCGATCCCCAAAATACAAAAAATGAAACCCAGTACAGCAACAGCCTAGTGGCCAGAACCACTAGGATCAGAGGGGTCCTTAAAATGAGGAGGCACTGGTGAGTCGGAATCACTGCGCTGCAGATAAAGATCTCTCATCATCCGCTGCATCATCCGGTAATCCTGTCTGCTCTGTGCCCTAGCCTGCCTCTGTAAAGCCCACTGGTGCCGCTGCTCGGCTTGAAACTTCTCCTGCTGAGCCTGCTGCTGATCCAGGAGGAACTCCCAAGTCGCCCACCTGAGCTGGGTCTCCTCCCAGCGCTGGTCCTGCACGGCGTGGTATGCCGCAAAGCGGGCATCATCCTCTGTGTGTGGCGCGTGAGAACCCTCACCCATCTCCATCTCTCTGATCTCATCCTCCTCCTCGTCAGGCAAGTCAGGCATCTCTTCCCTCTGTCTCTTCCCAGCCGGTTGCCCGGTGCAAGGGCCTCTATCAATGTCCCTCGGCCGAAAATACTCCCATCGAGAAAACTGATTGGATCCGCGGGGAGAGGAACATCCATAAAATCTGCCAAGTCTGAAATACTAAATGGAATCCTCACCCCACGAACCATGGCCTCATATGTAGTCGGCCCATCTCTGTTCTTCACCTCTACTAACGTCGCGTAGAAAATCCGTACCAACTCCTCGTTGACGCGCCCGTTAGTAGAAAGAAAGGGCTCCCACCCCTGACGGCGCAACAGAACCCGCGCCTCCCTCGGTATGTCCTCAAGGACCCATGCAAAATGATGACCAAGAGGTCGCTCGGAAGTGTAGAAATGTGCACGGAACCAATCCCTCTCCTTCTTTGAGCGGAAACCATCGACGCCCCCGGCGGGCACACACCTAGTAGAAGAATATTTTTTTGGTGCCATTTCAACCTACAAAACAAGAATTACACAAAACAAAGAAAGTGTAAGCACAGTTTATGGTTAGTAGTGTAAAAGTTGAAATGGTGGTGCAAGTGCGCAAAACCGAGGTGAAAATATGCAACATTGCGATGAAAAATGTCGGAATGCGATAAGGCATGAAAATCACCCAAGTGTGCGTCAAAATTAGGATTGAAATCTGTTTTAGGCATTTTGATGAACACTTGGCGTGCACAATGTGCGCCAAGGTCGAAAATACCGAGTTTGAACCAACAAAATCACCCCACTCATGAACAAACAACAATGTAGCAATCTAAACATGTTCATGAGTGGATTTATATCAAGAATCATGCAAAAAATACAGTTGGAACAAACGAAATTAGGGGTAAACACCAACATTCAAACATGTGTCAAACTAGGGTTTAAACATGCAATTTGTGACACAATTCAAACAAAAGCTACAAATTCAAGCAAAAGTAATGTAGATTATACCTTGGATGTGTAGAATTTGGATGAAAAATGGAGAATGTGGTGTGGGGAGAAAGCTAGGGCACAATCGGTTTGAGAGAGAGAGAGAGAATAGAATAAGAGAAGTGGGGAAAAAGAATAGCAGACCTCGGCTTAACCTGGTCGATCGATCGATCGAGGCCAGGCTCGATCGATCGATCGAGCAGGGCCAGGCCCACTGCTTCCAATTTTAAATGAGGGGGGGAAATTGCAAATAAGGGATAATTAGGGGGTCTAAATATAAAATAACTATAAATATAGTATATATATATGTATATACATATAAATATGAAATAAAAATAGAAAAATAAAAATAAAAATAATATAAAAAATAAATACACATAGGCATGCATATACACACAAAAAGGCCTACGCTAAAAAAATAAAATAAAATAAAATAATTAAAAAATATAAAATAAAAATATGTACAATGAGCAACGCACACGCATATTCACGACAAAAAAATGAAAAATAAAAGAAAAGAAAAAGAAAAACAAATGCAAATGCGTGAGGATGCGTGTGTTAAAAACAAAGGAAAAAAATGTTTTTGTGAATTTTTGATTGTTTTCTTAACAAATGTGTGCCGGGGCGCATATCTCCGCAAATTCAAGTCCGTTGAACCTACAAAAGAGTTAGAACCAAGCATACGAAAAGAAATAAAAAGAGATTAACTAATTAAACTAGGCTAAAATTAAGAAAAACAAAAATGAAGAAGTTAATATATACAACCTACACTTAGGATGTGCAATTAACTATATACCAAAAGTTGAAATTTTTGAGGGTCCATCCAAAACACGATTTGACTTTGGATGATCAACGGTGGACCCTCCCGAACATGCATGCCTCCCGGAAAATAGGAATTCCGTTTGAACAACGGAAGGCATGTGGGCGGTGAAAGAAATGAACCATCGCCAATTTGAAATTCTATGCGGACGATGGGGGATTTGGATAACAAGGGGGAAAAGTACACTTGAGGTCCAAGAAAAATCGATTCATCTCCCAAAGGTTTTTCAAAGGGAATGGGAGACGGTGCACACGTCGGGATAACGTCCATCGAAAACAAGTCCCGTAAAGAGTCCTCGTCGGCAAAAAGTGTAGAAATTTTAAAAGTTTCTACCGACTCATAGGAATCAACCGACAATTCTAATGGTTCGATGACAGAAAACGAATATGGTGATGAAACAAATTCAATCTCAATCGACATATCGTCAGAAGGAGATTGAATTTCGAGGGAGAGAGATTCACATTCGATGAGAAATTCTTTGAAAAATTGAGGTGAAACACAAGTTTCCACCACCTCGTTCTTTTGTGCATAAGAATTCATCTCATCGCAAAGTGCTCCAAGTCTCATTCCAGCATCATTTAAGCTTTCCAAACCTTGGGAGTAAAGAAGAAAAGTTTCTTCCAAAGTAGGCTTCCTCGGCTCAAGAGCCTCGGACTCCTCATTTGGTTGAAACTCGTCTTCGAAAGTAATGAAATGAAAATCGTCATTGGATTCGAATAATGAATCCAACTCAAGCTCCCAATAACGATTTTCATTGCGATAAATGTTTTCAAGTCTTTCATTTTCAAGAAAATCTTGAAAATGAAAAACTTGAAAACTATCCCCAAAGTATGAATCATTAGAATAACCGTAATAACTATAATAGTAGGACATGATTACCTCGTTGGTTGTAGATGGAGAATCCGAGCAAGAAAGTGAGCAACCGCGAATCAAAGTTTCTTAGCGCTCAAATATGCTATCCTGCAAAAAAGGTTAAAACAAAGAATACAAATACAAAAGAAAAAGTACTACAAAATAATAAAACAATTACTATCTAAAACACACTCCCCGGCAACGGCGCCATTTTGTGGTGCGTCGGAAAAAGTGTGTTCGTGTGAGGACACAATCCTTGTGTGTTTCGCCGCCGCGATACAAAAGATAAAACCTAAGCTACTACTACACTTGACAAGCAAGCACATCGGTAAGTCGGGTATCGAGAATCCACAGGGAGTAATTGAATTTTAGACTTTAATTGTTTTAATTACTTCAGGGATAAAAGTGTAAAATAAATAAATGAAAAGGTGAATGGGTGGTTGTGGTGACAAAAGAAAAGAATAAGTTAACGCTAAATTTAAGGAAAGCGAGGATCGGGATCACATTCTACCAAACGGATCGAAACAACTACTAACTAGAGTTAAGGCTCGAAAGCAATCTAATCGAGCATATCCAATTATGCATAAACATCACACAATAAGGAATTTAAGCCAAAGTTGCGAGATTAAACATTTAATGGAAAATGGTCGCACGCGGATTAAATTCGGATTGTCGCTATAAACACTAAAGTTGCGTGACAAATAAAGTTAAACGCATAACAATCCAACTTTAATACACGCGGTTTCAATTAAACGCGATTTTGCACAAAACCTAGTTTTCGGAGCTCGGGGCTCGAAAATGGTGGAAATGAAATCCCGACCCTATTTATCTAAGGGTGCATGGTGAGTTAAACTAAATTATGCTAATTAGGCTAGGAAAGCAAGAATTAAAGCATGTAAACTAGTTAGAAAGCATGGAAACTAAATTACTAGGCAAGAAAAGATGAAGAACAAACTATATTAATGGAGAGGAAGTGAATAGTTCAATCTTACAAACCACATGGGTTGTCAATCCAAGAAGAAGAGAGAAATGAACTCTCCACACCAAACCCTAACTAAAACTATCTAAATCAGAATATGTGAGTCTCCTAAGTATATCCTCTTATTACAACAGAAACCAGCTTATATAGTAAGCTGGAATAAAAGAAAAGAAGAAAGAAATAAAAGAAAATATCTGCAGGGGAAAAACAGGGGATCGATCGATCGACCCCTGTGGTCGATCGATCGACATTGTAATTCATGGCAAAAATGATAAGGCTCGATCGATCGACCCCCAGGCTCGATCGATCGATCAAGCAGGGGCAGCCTGCAATTTCCTCTGCATTGCAATACAATCCAACGTCGCTCAAATCGCCGTAACTTTGTCGTTATGCATCAGAATATCGCACCGTTCACGGCCACGCGAAGCTAGCGAGGAGAGCTAAAACTTCCGTGTAGATGTCAGGCCAGGTGCCCAAACTGTCAAAAGACTAAAATGCCTTGCGAGTGCGATAGTGTACGGAAATCGAGCTAAACGCATCCGAAGTTCACACTAAGCATCCAAACACCTACAAAAGCTCAATTAACCCCTGCAAAACATGTTAACATAGAAATCCGAGGTTGTATGGTTAATGAGCATAAATATAGGGATTAAGATACCCGAGGGGGCTAATAACGCGTATGTTAACGGGTGAAATACGCAATATTTGCGCCGTATCACTATACTCTGAGATGTGGCGACTAAAAACTCAACTCATTCTCTAAGACTCTCAATATCAGTAGTGACATGTGACGGTGTAAAATTACAGTCCGACCCAAACTATAGCAATACTCACGAAGATGGCCTTTTCCTTTGTAGTAAGTACAAAATATGTAGACTTAGGCCGACTTCGGATTACTTTTCTTGGTCGAACTCTCTTTTGATTTTTAGGTGGGTGGCCATAAGGATTTGTGATAAACTCGGGAACCGGTTCCAATGTCGTATGGGATGTGGAATCGTCATCAAAACCTATTCCCAGCCTCTCACCTAAACCTAAAGCAGGGGCGATAAGCATCTTTCCCATCTTACCAGATTTGTCCTCAATTCTTACCTTGACTTCCCGGGCTCTCTCAAGGTCATGAGTGAGTTGGGCTACAAGGGCTTCCAGTTTCTTTTGAGTGTCTAGGGAGGAATGGAGCTCACTCCTCAAATCAGCCGCTTGTTTAGTCAAACCCCCTTTTTCTTTCTAAAAAATACTTTATCTGACGGTCTCTCTTTCTCTCAATGCAGTGGACATGGAGGTCTCTCTCTCCTATTTCTTTTAACTCCTTCTCTAGAGCTTCAATCCTAAAAGATAGCACTTTGTTACGCTTTTTGTTCTTGAACGTATCAGCATATAAATTAGCATACGCGCATCAGAGATCACTCTCGCTCTCACTTGCTTCTCGCTCCCCCTCGCTAACACTGCTATCACTACCGAGTTGTCCCCGTGAGCTTGCATCCTCATCGTCGTGAGGAGAACTATCGTATTCACATGACTAGCCATGAATACGATGAAGTTACATTCATGAAGTGACTTATCTCCAGAATCCACCGACTCGACATCGCTATCGTCACTAAGGGTGTTATTTAACGCAGATTTGGATTGTTCTTGACATTTCAACCGATTGCACACTCAAACCCCCTATGACCTCTTCTGCCGCACTCAAAATATATCTCACTTTCTTTCTTAGAGGTGTCCTTTTTATCTTTCTCAAATTTCTTTTCAGATTTATTTTTCTCAAAATTCTTTTTATCTTTAAGAATTCCATTTTTTTTAATTTGAGAAATTTCTTGAAATTTTTAGCAAATAGGACAAAATAATCGAAGTCAAAATCAGAATCAGAATCATACATCTCTTCCTCTTATTTCTTAGACGACTTGCCTCTCTTTGACTCCTCACTCTTTCTGGCCTGGTCACTAAGTACTACCCCTTTGTCTTTTGGTTTTATTGTGTTAGGGAACTTGTCAATTTCATAGGTTTGTAGGTCACTAACTAACTCTTCTAATTTTATCCTACTCAAATTACCTAATGAATTTAACACAGTGATTTTTGGGACAAATCTCTTATTCAGTGATCTCAAAATTTCCTTAACTACTCTAGCATCAGGAATGTGTTCACCTAAGTTGAAACTGGTGTTCACGATATTAGATAAGCATGAATAAAATTCATTGAAACACTCATTTTCATGCATGGAGATAGTTTCAAACCGTGTAGTTAAGGTTTGCAATTTAGATTCTTTCACTGCATTTGTTCCTTCATTGGTAAGTTACAGAACATCTCATGCCTCTTTAGACGCGGTAGACGTCAAAATGCGTTGGAACTCGTCAGGAGTGATGACTCCAGAAATGGCACTAAGCCCACATGAGTTATATGTGCTCCATTTAAATTCATCCTCAGTCCAAACAGTCACAGATTTTATGGTAGTTACGTTATCTACAGTGACAGTGGGAGGTGTCCACCCTCTTTTACACACAACCCAAACACGTTCGTCTATGGACTTTAAGTGATATTTCATGCAGGCTTTCCAATATGGATAATTTGACCCGTCAAAAATTGCGACTATATAAGTTCTCTAGTAAAAAATTTGTAGAACAATTACACGGTAAATTTGTGTAAATGGCTCTGATACCAATTTGAGAGTGCGCCAGCAATCAATGTCAAAATTATTAAATTAAATTCCAATTTTAGTCCCAATAAGTCTTAACTCTAGCAAATAAATGTGATTGAAGAAATAAATAATCTAAGCATCCAAGACAATCACAGTTGAGGAAAAATCCCCCACAGGGGCAAAATCATCTTATTTTCACTATAATTTGTAAAGTTTGGTTTACATGGATTACAATGAAAATACAAGTAGTGACATACGAAATACCCACAGGCGTCGGTTTCGATGTCATTGGATAGAGTTCCCACAAAAGCTCCAGAAGGTCAACAATGAAAAATCTTCGTCTTCTCCACAAGTGTACTCCAGATGAGTAGTATAATCTTCCTTAGGGTTTAGAGGATTCACATAAAGGATTGGAATATATTTATGAATCAAAAAGGTATTAAAACCTTAAAATATAAATTCTGGAAATAGGTATTATTTTCCAAAAATGGAGGTATGCAGACTTAGAAAAAACGTGAAGCTTAAACCCTATTTAAATAAGCAGGTTGAGGCAGTGTTCGTTCGAGCGACATACGATGTCTTTTGGATGAGATGGAATCTCGTTCGAACCACATACAATGTCGTTCGAACGACATCAGTGACGTGCCTAAAAAAACCTCCTTAAAAAGATCTTGCGTGTTTATCATCTTCCAGACTTCAAAAAATTTTATTTAAAAAAATATTCCCAACTATTTATGCAAATAATTAAAAACTCCAATTAAAATTATTTTACCATAAGTATGTGGATTAGTGGGAACGGTTGAAGTGTACGTTGCTTGACCCATGATGCACGTACGAAGATGATGGATGCATGAATTCGGATCAAGGTCGTCGTTGATAATCATGGAGACGTGCCAAATATAGCGGTATCAGATATACTTATTTGTCATCTAGGACACTTGGAAAATTCCTAGATTCTACCCCGAACATTTATAAAACATGTCCTTACATCATCTCTTTTTCTCCGAAGTTGATGCCTATTTTTCTCTAAACACGAGGTCTTATTGCGAGCTTACCATTTGGTGATTACGTTCCTTGACGTTTAGAGCTTAACCACTATGTTTTCCAATATTGGAATTTATTGTACACCTAGTTTGCCTCCTTACCTTTATTGTCCCAAGGTGCTAATCAAGTTGATTGTGGGGACCTATTTCATTTATTGTAGTCAAAAATCATTTATTTTGCAAAAGATTCATTTAATATAGATTTTAGTTTTAAAGACTTACTTGCAGACATTACAGTTCTCATTTATTGTATTATTCTTTGTGCAGTAATCATCATTTTGAAAAGGGGTTACACCTCTCCAAATAATAATTGTATTTAAAGAACCCACTTCTTATAGAATTATCTTAATTTTCACATATCAGTTGTTCACTATGGGTTGGAACTAAAGAGGGACTTTAAGGAACCAAACATGGGTGGTCACTAACCCATTTAATTTTAATTCACGATAGGGACTCTAACACAAATTGAAGCAGGCACTTCTATCAACTGCATATTTCATTGTGATAGTTTAATCGTATCAGTGTATGTTATTTTCATGTGGCAGAGGGACAAAGTAGTTAAGGTGTTTGAGCTCTTCATAATTTTGGGTCTCAAACAAAATTCCGTGCCAAGCTCTCTGCTTATCTATGCTCATTTCATCGAGTGAGATAAGAAAGCTCTTCATAAGTTTTGCATTGAATTAGTCGTTTATGCAAAATAACTAATGCTTATTGTTCAATGAACACCATTCTATAGGTAAAATGGAGATTTGACCATCCAAGGAGATGCTAAGAAAGACACCCATTCATTTTTTCATAAGTAGATTGCCCTTGCAATGAAGTTGCACAATAATAAGCAATTTATTTATTATGTTGTTTTATCGTATTCTTTGATTGTACATTGGTTTGTATTTATATATGCATGGATTACCAATTCTAATAAGGTTTGAATTTTGAAGTTTACATAATAAGGATAACAATAGATACTCATCTACAGTTGCTAATTTTGAAATTGCAGAGGTGATTTTTAGGAGTTATAATTTGTATGGTTTGACATTGCTGATGCTATTAGTACGAAGAAATGAATTAGATTTCTTGAGTTTGTTTTTCATACTCTTCCTATATAAAGAGTGTAAATTAAGACACTTTCTTCTTAATTTAACATCATATGAAATTTTTGTGTCGAATTAATTCAAAATTATATTAAGACCTTTCGGCAACCAAATATAGATTATATGCAATAGTCCCCATTTACCAAAATTATTATTGTCAGATCCCTAATCATACATCTAATATGTCGCTAAAAAAATTGAGTAATTCATAATATTTTTTATCCTGGATTCTTTTATAGGCAAATACTCTTAATGGACAATTACGAGATCAGAAACCAATTACTCTGATACTACATGTAAGCATAAATTAAGGAACACGCAATTAACAGTTTTATATGGATGCATAAATTTAACGTATGAATATCCAATTATATATGTAATTTGTTCTTTGATAATACAAACGGTATGTATTATACATTTAACATTAGGATCTTATATAAACATGATTATCACGTACAATTATTCTGAGAAATACAAAATTATATTATATTGAAATACCTCCATTATGTCACAAATGAAACTATTGACGAATCAGTCGACGTTAGCGATGTCCGATCGGAGTGAATTTTGAACCACGACTTTTTCTTATATACGACAAGAAGATACTCCAATTTCAGCATGGATCTTCTTTTATAACCAAAATAGTATTTTGAAAATCAATCACTTTTTATAGGTAGAGACAAGACTCAAATCTCCAACAATTGTTTAATCTTAATCGTCCGTCAATTTTGATATTCAAGAGTCCTTTTGATTCTTAGTATTTGGAGTATCTGCTCGTTAATAAAAGTGACCTTTAGTATTAATATAATTATGGAGTACATTATATAGAATTACTAGCGAATGCCCGTGCTCGAGGGCACGGTGATAAATTTGTCCCCGTGATAAAACTCAACCCATAATAACCCGTCATTTTTTAGAAAAAAAAACTTTTAAAAAAAATAAAAAAAATAATTTTTTTAAAATATTTAAAAAAAATTATTATTTTTTTAAATATTTTAATAAAAAAAATAAAAAAATAATAATGTATGTATGTATGTACGCATGCATACATGCATGTGTATGCATGCAAGCATGCAACACATAAAATGCCATGCATGTTTATCATGCATATCTTATCATACATGAGTTACTATTCATAACACTATTGCTCCATGTTATATAGATTTTTTTAAAAATTCTAACAGCACGTTCTGCATATAAAGAAGACACAATCTCCATCGCATTAAGCCCAACAATCTTAGCAAGGGTTTTCGATACTATCTCAAAGATCTCAACAAATTTTTCAATCGCATATTGATCCAGTGTGCAAAAAGAGGTATAAAACTCAATAAAAAAAAAATCAAAAATGATTTTGCTGACGCAGAATAACAAAATACAAATTAGACATAAGCAGCGGAAAATTACACACTTTCCATACTTGTTTCATAGTATCGAAAAATTACAAATGCCAACAGAAACTAGAACCTAAAGGACTAGATTTTTCAATAAACCGGATTGAGATCACTCAGAGCTACAGACCAACATCGAAGGTTATGCATTTAAAAAAAATAATAACAATAGCCTAATTGACACAAGTTATTGAACTAAATTAAAGAGTGATTAGAAATTAGGTTGATCGCATATTTATTCAATCTAAAAGATCATAATTTATTTAGAAGCCATTTCTGTAAGCATCTCAACTTAATTTTATAAACATCTGAACTGAATTTAGTTGTTTCTCTTCATTAAAGGGGCCTTTTGTGAAACACAAAATTACGTGGGCTTCACTCGTGCCCTGACCTATTTGGTTCCTGTTATAATCGTTATTATGATTACCATGTTTGTGATTGCGGTAAACATTTACCAAGAATTTGAACCCGCTTGTCTTGTTTGATATACACCCTCCAACTTTGTCTTAGCTGTAATTAAAAGTTAGTTGCAGATTTGTTATATGTTTCAGAAGCTTTCTGACCCAATAAATTATGCACTTCTTGGATATATGCCTTCCTCTTAGCTTATTAATATATAGTGTATGTTTTTTTTTTAATTACCGGATACCCTTATTCACGCGCCACAAATCATTTAAAATTATTTTTTCAAGAAGAACACTTTCCGAGCCCACCACTGGCAGTGACTTTTGTTTTTTCACCATATGCATCTTCCACACAGCTTAGTGTATGTTTATAATGTACATACCGTATTTTTTCACTATATGTATCTTACCCATATCTTAGAATATGTTTCTTTTGTACTTTTTCTTCTTACTGAATGCGAATGCCCTATCATCATCACAGTGATGTAATGGTCTCTATTTACATGATGCGTATGCCTTATTTGCCTTTGTGTGTACAGTTCTTATGCATGGAAATTGATTTTGCCAAGATTTTAGGGCATGTGGATGTTGATTCGACTCTAGCTCCAACAATTTTAGAACCTGTTATGACACACATATAAGAAAGATACATATAAAGCCATTTATTTGGCACATATATATATGCATAATTATATCTAATAGTATGATTGATACATTTAGGTGCGTTATCTTGCGGATCCCTATTTAAAAAAAGTAGCATCAACTACTTTCGCTAAAGTTTGTGCCCATATCACTTGTGGGCAGTCAGTCTGTTACAACTACTTCCACTAAGGGTCCATTTGGCAACCCAATTCCAAGGTTTGGAATTGGAAGTCGAAGGCCAATTTTAATTCCAGGAATTAAAATTAGCCTTCGAATTACAATTCCAAACCTTGGAATTGGATTGTCAAACGGACCCTAAGAGTATTTAGGTAGAATTTCCATAATAATGCTCAAACACAGCCTACTAGTGCAATTAACAATGCTTTACCTCTTTTAATTAAACTGATACCCCTTTCGATCATCTAAATCAGTTGTAATTGTACTGCCTTTGTGCTTAATGTATAGAGGTGTTTAGCCAACTATGTAGAGTTTAATAAGGAATAATTTACTGTCTTCAGTATGGAACTGCTATGCAACATTTATATTCCTGTTATTTGTTATTCATTGTCAATAGAACTCCTATGGAGCATTTGTATTCCTTAAAGTTGTTATTCATCATCAATGGAACTCCTATGAAGCATTTATATTCCTGCTGGTTTATATTCATTGTCACCCCATGTTTCCTTGTCATTGAGATCAACTGATAGGACAAATGAGCTTTCATTTATGTAATTTTGAAGTTAAGACCTGCACGTGTTCATTTGTAAAGATTAGTATCATTAGAACCTACAAATTCATGTTTGTTTCAAATTCATGATGATATATTAGACGTTGTGATGACATATTATTCGGCCCAATTACAAATTTATGTTTGTTTCATGTATAATTAACTTGATTACTCTCTTTCGCAATTTTATTATAGTGCATTCACTTGATTAACTTGATTATGTATGTTACATGTACATATATAGATCCATGGAATAAAAATGCCGAAGTTGTTTAATGATGTGCGATCTCATAGCTGTGGAAAGATCACTTGAGAAATAACCACTCACAGCCACGGTGGAAGATGATTTAGAGAGGAATGTATCAACAGGCTCGACATTTACAAGACGTTAAAGATTGAGAGGCTCGACATTGATAAGATGTTGAAGATCGAGATGCTCGACATCACAAGAGCCCGAAGAATTAGAGATTCTCCAACAACAAGATCTATTTGAAATGAAGAGTTTGTTTCAAAGTATTATCCCTCATCATGCTTCTAATACATCAATGACCCATACTGACTAGGCAAATCATTGAAGCCATTTTTCTAGATTTTGTATGCTTTAAGATCACATATTTACTTTGCTGGCATCATTTTATGTTAGAATATATGGGTTTTTTGTGTGTTTTTGTTAATAAGACTAGTGTAATATTTGAAAAGGCTATTATTGCCATTAATGTTTTTATTGAAGCAACTTTGATTTAAGTTGGTGGACATGATGTTGGAATTATTGTTTGTGCAATGAGTTATTTTACATATATGAACTCTAATTATAGTTAAATGGTAAATTATATGCTATATACGTTGAAATGGGTGCCAAACGTGTTATGTATTATTTTTAATGTGTTTTGTGTATGGTTATATTGAATATATGCTGGAATGGATGTAAAGTATGAAATGTATTCTAAAATGTTTATATGCTAGAATGGATGTAGTTCTAACTTTGGTGACAAAATTATTAAAGATGACCTTCTTGCTGTCTCAAAAGGGTCGTATAAATGATGATCTTTTGAGATGGCTTCGTGCCCATCTCAAAAATCCTTCTGGGACTCTTGTTGTCATCTAAAAAATATTTATTAAAGATGAATTCCTTGTCATCTCAAAAGGATCCCATGAGTAATGATATTTTGAGATGGCTTAGTTCCCATCTTAATAAATCATTTTAGGGTTGTTGTTCCCATCTCAAATGGTATTTATAATGGGTGCTAATAAGGCCCCCTTGAGTCGTCCCAAATACCGTCCCAAATTCCTTTTGGGTTGGATATAGTATCTTTTGGGAGTAATTTTTTCCCATATGAAAAATAAATTTTTTTGTAGTGTCTTCTGTAGAAATGATGAAGACTCTTCAGACATGTGTCTTTTGAGAAGCTTTTAAAAAATCTATGTTTGCTGGAAGGTAGTGGTACTAAGGTCTCTATGTTTCTTAAATGGGTGAGGTATGACCCACTCAAATAGGCAATTTTTCTTAAGGTAAAAATATTTTAAGAGCAAGAATAGAGACAAAATGAAATTTTCCTTTATAATAATGATTTTTTTATTACAAGAATGATTAGCTAATGATTGAATATAAATTTTCAATAATAAATAAAGGAATTAACACCCTTGAGAACAATGATTCTCTGAGAATAGAGAAGCAAAGCACTTCAAAATATGAAAGAGACCAGGGAAAGAATATTCATGTGTGAGAGTTCGTGAAGCATAATAGTGATTATTATGTCATTGAACATAAATGTGCACCTAATGATCTATTTGTAGTAAAACGTTAGGGCTATCATAGCTTGTGCACGCCAAAGGAATATTCATTGTCATAAATATCAAAAATCCTTTTTTCCTTATACTTATTTGTAATTGTCTATGATGATTTATCTTTTGTGATGTGACACCTGGTGTAATAGTGGACAAAAAGGTGATCTTATCAGCTATGGTGATAAAAGTTCTCTATTTTTCTTTTTGTTAAAAATTTTTGTGAAATAAGTTTTGAAAACTTGCGCTAAATGTGATATTACGATCATTTACGAGCACCTCAAATGATTCCTCTCTATTTTCATAAAATGTGTTTTTACAATGTGTTTGTGTGAGTGAACCCTTGGGTCCCTCGCACCTATACTCTCTCTTTATCAATATATTGAAATGGTTATGCCTTAGCTTGGTCAACAAAACTTACCACTCAAGCTCTAAATCAAAACTTTCAAGAAGTCCCAACTGGCCATCTACTCTATCCCTACGCGATCAGTCATGGATTCTTTCTAAGTAAACCTATCAAACACAACAACATTGAGTGTTAGCTGAGGGATTCGAAGTGTATCTCTATATATTACCCTCTTATACAAAAGTTTCCCGTTCACTTGAAAAGAGAGTTGTGTATGGAACATAACTTTGGGGGTTTGAAAGGATTTTTTTATCATTACTTTTTATGTTACATTTAATGCCCTAGCATGCTTGGACTAATGAGGCACATTTCTCAATACTTCGAAAGGCCATGTGTTTTATTAGGAAAGGGCACTTATGTTTTGGTTATCATTACCCCATTTTTAAAATCGACGGATCCTTTTTGTATTTCAAGAGTATAAATATCTCCAAATCATCATCATCGTCATCCTTGCTTTAATCCCATCACATGGGGTCGACCACACGGATTCCCATTTTCTATTTTAATATACTACATGCAATATTATCATTCAAGTCTAATTCCTTAAGATCTCTCGTAATAAATTCCTCCACGATAGCTTAGGGCGACCCTTTTGTCTTTTACCCACTATTTCCAATAATCTTCCTCTTGTTATAAGTGCATCTACTGGTCCACACAACACATGTTCCTATCATCTAAGTTTACTTTCTCTTAGTTTATCGCTTATGGGATCTACTCCAAACTTTTCTCTCACGTACTAGTTTTTAACTTTGTCCTTTTTAGTAATTCCAATCTTCCATCGAAGCATCCTCATCTCACAACTATGGAGACTTTATCCATGTTTTTTCTTTAATGCCCAACACTCCGCTCCATATAAGGTCACGGGCCTAACAAATTTTCTATAAATTTCTTCTTTTAATTTAGTAATTATCCTCTTATCACATAGCACACACTTGTTTGTCTCCATTTCATACAACCAGTTGATATTCTACTCTTAACTTAACATCCTCATTAATATCCCCATTACTTTGTAACGCTGAACCTAAATAAGTAAGTTTATTAGTTTGGTTTATCACTTTTTCTTCAACCTTTAACATTATGTTATCCAATGCGTCATTATTAAATTTGCATTCTATATATTTCTTTTTATTTCTACTGATTTTTAGTCTCTCAGACTCTAAGGCTTTTCTCCAAGTATCTACTCTTATCGCTATGACCTCCTTTGAAGTGTCTACTAAAATATATCATCCACAAATAACATACACCATGATACATCTTTTTTTTATGTTCTTAGTAACTCATCCAAAACTATGACAAATAAGTAAGGACTTAAGGTCGATCCTTGATGTAGACCTACTTTAATCGTAAAATCATTAGTTTCACCACATATAGTTCTAACTCTAGACTTTGTGTTATCATACAAATCTTCAATAACTTTAATATAAATCATAGGGATTCATTTCCTCCTTAAATCCCACCAAATTATATTCCTAGGTACTCTATCATAAGCCTATTCTAAGTCTATAACGACCAGATAAATGTTTATTCTTACTTCTACATTTATACATTACCTGTCATAATAAGTAAATAACATCAGTGGTGGATCGTCTCGGCATAAATCAAAACTAATTGTTCGAAATAGTTGACTCATTTCTTAATCTTTGTTTTATAACCTTTTACCATAATTTCATAGTGTGATTCATCAGTTTGATTCCTCTATAATGATCGTAATTTTGTATATCCCTTTTATTTTTATACAAAGGTATTATATTGCTTTTTCTCTACTCATCTGGCATGTTTCCTTCTCTTAAAATATTATTAAATAAACATATTAACCATACTACCCCTCGACTTCTAAGGGTTCTCCACACCTCTATTAGTATTTTATCCAAGCCAACCGCTTTATTCTTTCTCATTTTTCTTATTAGTATATTTACTTCTTTTCAGTAATCGAAAATACCATTCCTATATTTTGTTCAATGTTCTCAACTTTTTTTTGGGATATCCTTCATTCAATAAACCTTGAAAATACTCTTCCTATCTATCTAGAATTTATTTATCATTAATTAATATATTTTGATTTATGTCTTTAATACACTTAACTGGAGCCATATCTCTTGTCAATCTATCTCTATTCTTTGCCAATTTATATATTTACTTTTCACCTTCGTTGGTAATTATTTTATTATAAAGATTATCAAGTGTGTTTTGTTGCGCATTACTTATAATATTTTTTACTTCATTTTTTTTAACTTCTTATACTTTTCCAAATCTTCTTGATTTTTACTCTTTTGCCACTCTTTGAAACTAACCCGTTTATTTTATATTATCTTTTTCACTTGCTCATTTCACCACCAAGTATCCTTTTTAATAAATCATTTTCCTTTAGTCTCACCTAAAATTCGCTTACCTATTTTCTCAATATCATTATTTGTTCTTAACCGAAGTTTGTTGTTAACATTATCGTCCTAATTCCACTTCATATTTAACATAAACATTTGCATAAATTACATCTCTTTGCATCATTTTATATCATTCCATTGTATATTTTTATAACCTATTTTCTCTTTTCGGTACTTAAATACTTTAATTTTTCAATCTATTACTAATAGACGATGTTGATTTGCTAAACTTTCACCTGATATAACTTTATAATCTTTGCATATGTACAAGTCTCTTCTCCTAAGTAAGCAATAGTCTATTTGAGTTTTATTCTTTTCGCTTTTAAATATTATTAAATATTTATCCATTTTAAAAAAATGTTCTTGTTAACGCTAGATCGTATGCCTTAGCAAATTCTAAGATACTTTCCCCTCCTTCATTTCTCTTACCAAAACCGCAACCTCCGTGTATCCTTGGATAAACATATCGTTCTACACCTACATGTCCATTCAAGTAACCTCCTAAAAATATGTTTTCATGCGCAGGAATTTTTTGTAATACTTCATCCAATAATTTCCAAAATGACTTCTTTACATTTTCATATAAAACTCCTTGGGTCGAGTAAGCACTTATACTATTCAATATTATTTTTATCTAAGATGATATTAATACTCATTAATCTATCTCCATGTCTTTTAACATACAAGACTTTATGTTTCATATAGGGATCAACAATAATAACCACCTCATTTTTACGATTATCTATCCCCTCGAGTAAAATAATTTATAACCTTATCCTATCTCTTTAGTCTTTTCACCATTCCATTTAGTTTCTTGTAGTTAGGTGTGGGTACCCAAAAATTAGAACTATGGGCCTGGACGAGTAGCCCAACCCTGGCGGCCCAAAGTCCAGGCCCCCTCATCTTTCATAATTGATCCGGTCTCCCCCCACGATCCCATGAAGGGAAGTTATAGGGGAAATGGAAAACATGGAGGAACCCATCACATCCACTCATCTACATGTACATGTATATATTAAACCCTAGGTCCGGGGCAAAAGGACGCAAGTTGTATTCTCTGTAATCACTCTCCGGAGTATATAGAAATAATATCGACTGCACCACCATGGACGTAGGCACATCTTGGCTGAACCACGTACATCATTTATTGTGTGATTGGCATCTTGAATTCCTTGTTCTTTTCTTGATAATATTTCTCTCATATTTATTTGTGTTGCATAATGATTGCATCTACAATTGGCGTCGTCTGTGGGAACGTTCATCTTTCCCTGAGAAGAGTCCACGTCAAGAAAGGAGTTTAAGATGTCTGGTCACAGCAGCAATGCTCCCCAAGCAGGAGATATTCAAGATCCACCTGCTCCTTGCAGGATTAGGTCTGAAGTCCGACGTTCAGATCAGAGAGCTCGCCTGGACAGACCAACCTCAGAAGAAAGTTAGGGATTAGCGAGGTCCACGCAGATATCCAGGTTGATTGATGCGTACGAGGCAAGGCTCCACGAGCAGAAGGAGTCTTCTCGCAGATACGAGGCTGAGAATGCTCGCTTGAAAAGAATACTGGAAAGATTAGAGAGGGAGCTTCGTCCTGATAACAGGAGACGCCCATATCGCACTCCTAGCCCTCAGGCGAGCAAATCTCGCAGCCGAGGAAGGAGCCCTAGGCGAGAATCTCAAAGGGACGAAAGAGGCGAGTCAGACGACGACCTCCGGGAACAGCTGCAAAGAGCTCGCCGCTATCGGAGCCCTGCTCGCAACGATGAAAACTTACGAAACATGGTCCGTAGGTAGATGGACCAGAATCTCGCTCACCACGGCACAAGATCAACTAGAGAGCTCGCGAGGAGAGCTTTCAAAACCCAGATGAAGTCACCTTTCACAAGAGAAATCGAAGAGGAGGAAGGTCCCAAGAAATTTTCCATTCCAAGGTTCAAGATTTACGACGGAAAGACAGATCCCATCGATCACGTCAGGCAATACCGACAGGCCATCACCCTCTGGAGTCACCGAGATGCCCTGATGTGCCGTATTTTCCCCTCGATCCTTTATGATGTAGCACAGAAGTGGTTCAAAAGGCTCCCCCACCGATTGATCAAGAATTTTAAATCCCTAGCTGAACTTTTTATGACCCGATTCATCACCAGTAGATACCATCCCAAAAGGATGGATGCTCTACTAACAATGAAGAAAATGCCTCAGGAGACCCTCCGAGAATACGCGAAGAGATACTGGGAGTTATTCATTGAGATCGAGGACTGCGCGGAGGAAGTGGCAGTGGCCTCCTTCAAAATTGGGCTCCCTAGTTCTTCCCTCCTCTACCAATCCCTGACGAAGAAGGAAGCTATGACTATTGACGACCTAATGGCCCGAATCGAGAAATACGCAAAGGTGGAAGATGTCACCCGCTCTAATATAGGAGAAAACGGTCGAGCTAAGATCACCACCAAGGTAGGTGAGAAAACTGAGAACCAAAGGAAAGGAGGAAAGAACGGAGGCAAAAATGGCTCCAAGAACGAAGGGAACTAGGACACGTCGAAATCATTCCAGGCGGTCAACACCGTCTTCAAAGAACCAATTTACATGGTTCTCGCAAAGATCAAGGATGAGCCATTCATCAAGTGGCCCAGGAAGATGGGGGGAGATCCCTCGAAGAGGAACAATGTGTTAAGATGCGCTTTTCACAAAGAGGGAGGGCACAAGACCGAGCACTACAAAGCTCTTAAGTCTCACCTCGAAGAGTTGGCCCAGTCCGGGCATTTGAACGACTTTATGGAGAAAAGGGCAGAGAAAGTGACTGCTAACAGAGAGATGAGACCCGATAATGTGCTGGAGGATAATGCTGGACACGAGTTCGCCATAATTCACGGAGTATCTGACGTCAAGCAGATACAAGGGAACTCAGGTCGAATGGAGATAAAAAAACTTACAGCGGCAATTGCAGGCTTTTCAAATCGAATCAGCAAAATCACAGTCAGGAAAGCGTCGACGAGCAGAGGACGTCAACTATAACAAGTATATCATTTTCACGGATGAATATTTAATGGGAGTAAGGACCCCACATCATGATGCCCTGGTCATTACACTCAGGATAGCCAACTTTGACATCGACAAGCTGCTCATCGATCAAGGAAGCTCATCCGAAGTAATGTACCTCGACCTGTTCAGGAAATTGAAGTTGAGCGTCGCCGATCTAAAGGAAGCTACTGTTCCTTTGGTCGGCTTCGCTGGGAAAATGACCATGCCCCTAGGCAAGATAGTGCTGCCAGTTCGTGCTGGGAACGTCTCCAAGATGATTGAGTTTTTGGTAGTTGACATCGAATCACCGTACCAGGCCATCCTCGGCAGAGGATGGCTTCATGCAATGAAGGCGGTCTCCTCGACCTACCACCAGAAGCTCAAGTATGTAACTGAGCGAGGAGTAATGGAGATCCACGGCGACCAAGCGATGGAGAGGAAGTGCTTCATAGAAGCCATCCGACCAAAACCAGAGAAGAAGGAACCCAGCGAGAAAGTTGAAAAAGGTGTGATACTTTCTAAATAGCAACTAAAGTATGGAAGACCAGGAGTAGAGGAGACCAGGCTCCTCCCCTCCGAGCGTGTCATCGAGGACCTGGTAGAAGTTATAGCCGAAGTTGGTGACAGTAGTAGAGTCTTCTTGATTGGAGCATCTCTCACCGATCAAGAACCGAAGGAGTTGATGACCTTGTTGAGACACAACGTAGATGTTTTCGCATGGGAACCATACGAGCTGCCTGGCATTGATCCTGATATGGTCTGTCATCAGTTGCACGTCGACCCCACATTCAAGCCAGTCACGCAGAAAGCACGAAGAACTGCACCCGAGAAGGCTAAAGCGGTCGAAAAGGAGGTCGAAAAACTGCTGGATGCAGGATCCATACAGGAAGTACAATTCCCCAAGTGGTTGTCCAACCCAGTAGTAGTTCCGAAGAACAATGGGAAGTGGAGAGTTTGCATCGACTTCAGTGACCTCAACAAAGCATGCCCTAAGGATAGTTTCCCCCTCCCAAAGATAGACCAGATAGTAGATGCCACTGCAGCTCACGAGAGAATGAGTTTCCTGGACGCATACTCAGGATATCACCAGATCCCCTTGTATGCCCCAGACCAGGACAAAACGGCATTCATCACGATGGTTGGGTTGTATTGCTACAAGGTCATGCCATTTGGGCTCAAGAATGCGGGGGCAACCTATCAGCAACTGGTCACAAAAATGTTCAAGGGTCCAATGGGAGACACAATGGAGGTCTACATCGATGACATGCTCGTTAAGAGCAAGAAGAAGGAAAATCACCTCTCAGGCCTGTCAAAGAACTTTGAAATCCTCAGGAAGTACCGAATGAAGCTTAATATGAGTAAGTGTTCCTTCGGTGTCCAGTCAGGAAAATTTCTTGGATACTTGGTCAGTAAGAGAGGCATAGAAGCTAATCCAGACCAGATCGATGCAATCAACAGGGTATAACCCCCTCAAACAGTCCGGGACGTGCAGAAGCTCACTGGTATGCTCGCTGCTTTAAATCGCTTCATTTTCAAATCCTCCGAGAAGTGCAAGCCTTTTTTCTAGCTTCTAAAAGGGAATAAACCAATAGAATGGAGTCCGAACTGCTCGCGAGCTTTGGACGAGCTCAATTCCTACTTAATCTCTCCACTACTGCTTGTCATACCATAGAAAATGGATTCTTTGTACCTGTACCTCTCGGTATCCAATCACACTGTCAGCTCAGCGTTAATATGCGAGGTCGCAGGAATCCAACACCTCGTTTACTACGCGAGCAAGACCTTATTAGACGCCGAGCAAAGGTACCTGCCATTGAAGAAGCTCGCCTTTGCACTAGTAATAGCCTCGAGGAAACTGAAGCATTATTTCAAAGCTCATACTATCATCGTCCTTACATCGCACCCCCTTAAGGCGGTCCTAAGGAAAGCGGATTTGTCGAGAAGATTGTCTACGTGGTCAGTCGAGCTCGGCCGATTCAACATCCAATTTCAACCAAGGACCTCTATTAAGGGTCAGATCCTCGCTGATTTCATAGCCGAATTCACTGGCGAAGAACTCCCCGACCAAACTCAACCAATAAAGCAAAAGGAGAACCCAACAAAAGTGGAAACCTATAAACTATTCGTTGATGGAGCCTCCAACTCAAAGGGAATAGGTATAGGCATTGTTCTCATCACCCCAGAAAACACCATCCTTGAGCAAGGAATTTGCAGCCTCCAACAACGAAGCAGAGTACGAAGCCCTAATAGCCGATCTCCAAAAGGCGCAAACTCTAGGAGCAAAACGTTTACAGGTGTTCGGCGATTCTCAACTTGTCTCCAATCAGATAAGTGGAGATTACAATGAGAAGGATGAAAGAATGGCAACCTACCTCTCCCTGGTGAGAAAACTAATGACGAGCTTTGAGGAGATCAACATCCAGCAGTTTCCCAGAGGGCAAAACAGTCATGCTGACGCCTTAGCAACCCTAAGATCGACAGTTGATTCTAGCCTTAAAAGGGTCATTCCCATCGATTTCCTCATTTATCCAAGCATTAACCACAACATCAAGCTGGCAAACGTGGAACAAATACTCCAGGTGGGATCATCCCCCAGCTGGATGGACCCCTTAAGAGACTATTTAAAGGAGGGCACGCTCCCAGAGGACAAGAAAGCCACCCACCAGATAAGAGTCAAAGCTGCTCGCTTTCACTTATTCACGGGAGGCGACTTGTATAAGAAGTCCTTCTCTAGTCCCTACCTTAGATGCGTCCACCCAGACGATGTCGAGCAAGTGCTGCGCGAGCTTCACGAAGGAATTTGTGGAAGTCTTATCGGAGGAAGATCTCTAGCCTTTCGAGCAATGAAGGAAGGCTATTGGTGGCCATATATGCAAAAGGGCTCCGCAGTATATGTCCGTAAATGCCCGAAATGCCAACTTCACGCTCCAATGGTCCACCAACCCTCCAGCGACCTAAAATCCCTGACTAGCCCATGACCCTTCGCCTAATGGGGAATGGACATCGTGGCGATCTGCAGGGCCCTCTGATCAATTGTAGGGCCAATTGATCAGACCCCAGCGCCCTCTGGCGATCTGCAGGAAGAACTTCCCACTCGAGCAGCGCAGGGGCCAGCTGAGGAGAAACGACAACTGAGGCCCCCTCGGGCAAAGCAGACACCGGGACCAAGGCTTGCCCAGCCTTTATCCTCGACTCCATCTTTCTTTTCTCTTCCTTTTTCTCCCTCTCCATCCTCTTCCTCTCCTCCATCCTCTTCTTTTCCTCCACCTTCTTTCTTTCCTCCTCCCTTTTCCTCTCCCTCTCTCTCACCTGTTCTTCATCTCTCCTCTTCCTCTCTTGCTCCTGAGTAGAAGACCGAGAACCAGTAGCCACGGCCCCTGAAGCGGACTTTTATTTCTTTGACCTTTGTGAAAGGAGCACGTGGTCCTCATCATCATCGTCTCTAATCAGGTTCTTCCTTGGAGGCATCTCTTCACCTGAACTACTGGAAGTGCTCGACGATCCTCGAGCTTCAGAATCCTCTTCACTGTTAGAAGAACTGCTACGGTCAGAGCTCCCTTCACCCAAATTACTCGCAGCTCCTTCAGGCTCACTCTCAGAGCTGCTCTCCTCTTCGTCCAACTAGATAGGCTCAGCAGTAGTCTCTTCGAAAGAATCAAACTCTGGAACACTATCCACAGGCCGTGCTATGAAGCTGGAGCCTACGTTCTTATACTCGAGAAAAAAGGCAGCAGACCTGGGATGCTCGCTGTCACCCAGAGGCTCCCTGATATTCCAAGCTTTCACCAACTCCGAGATACGAACCTCGCCGAGAGAAGGCTCCAAATTATTTGTCCTCGTTGTGGAAGAAAAAGCAAAGAGGGGTTAGAAAAGTCACAAATCAGCAAAAGTTGAAACAACAGTACAATGTCTACCTATATATTCCTCTCCGTAGAAAGGAACAGATAACCTCTCAGACCTCGACCATTCAAACTGGGGAGGGAACTGCCAATTCCTTACAAGGAAACCCTCTTGCCAGTAGTCCTTGTGGGAATCAGGTAGGTTTACTAACAATACCCTATCAGGACTCCTAGCTTTGAGGTATAAGACACCTGAACTAGTTCGAGAAAAGGAATAATAGAAACAGATCTCAGCAAGTCCTAACCTAGTACCATACAACTGGTTTATTCTGTGGACGCCATTTACTATCTTCCACACATTGGGCGAGCACTTTGCGGGAACAATATTGAAATAACAAAAGAAATGCAAAAATAGATCATTAGGGGGAAAAGTAAGCCCCCCCTGGGAAAGCAACAACATGGATCCAGTGGGCATCCTCTATATCCCTAATGTTCCTAGGAAAGGAAGCACAATATTCAATATCTACCCACTCAGGGATGTTGTAGAACTTCCTGAATTCAGAGATTGACCTATTTCCAATCTTCGCCATTGAAAAACTCAAGAAAATCTACAAACCAAAGACAAAGTGCAAAGAAAGAGCACGAGAAACTTACAAAACAGAAGATCGGTTCAAGTGATGAAGAAGCACGAGCTCAAGACGACTAAGAAGCAATGGTAATGGGGATTAAGAGAAGAAGGTACGAGGCGCTAGAGTTCTCAGAAGAAGGAAGAGTACTAGAAAGGCTGAAGCGACGAAAGAAAAAGTGGCTATCCCAACAAGCCTTCAATTCTAATCATAACGCACAAATAGCGAAGCGGGTGCCGCCAAAGCAACTTCACAGTTTTCGAAGAATCGCAAATCATCCATAATGGCTGATCATTTAAATCCATTGGACTCATAAACATGGTCCAACAAATTTAGGGGCAATCGTGGGTACCCGAAAATTAGAACTATGGGCCTGAACGAGTAGCCCAACCCTGGCGGCCCAAAGTCCAGGCCCCCTCATCTTTCATAATTGATCCGGTCTCCTCCCACGATCCCATGAAGGGAAGTTATAGGGGAAATGGAAAACATGGAGGAACCCATCACCTCCACTCATCTACATGTACATGTATATATTAAACCCTAAATTCGGGGCAAAAGGACACAAGTTGTATTCTCTGTAATCACTCTCCGAAGTATATAGAAATAATATCGAGTGCACCACCGTGGACGTAGGCACATCTTGGCTGAACCACGTACATCCTTTGTTGTGTGATTGGCATCTTGTATTCCTTGTTCTTTTCTTGATAATCTTTCTCTCATAATTATTTGTGTCGCATAATAATTGCATCTACATTAGGCTATATTGATTTTTCTCCATTTTAAGATATCCATAAGTTTCTTACACTTGGAAGTTAGTATTCCTAAATTTCACATACTAAATCAAATTTTATGTATATTATTTTTATATATGCTTCTTCCTTTAACTAAAAAATCCATCACCATAACCCACCTTGCTTTATATGCAGAGTTGGGCACCGACAATAGTAGAGCCAAAAAGATTAATTAATTAATTAATTAAATACTCTTATTAATTAATATACAAAATAAATGAGTAAACAACTAAAACAATTACAAAAAATACATACCCAAATTCCTAAAGTGCACAACCAATTAGATACTAAAACCCCGAGATTTAAATTTACTTTATTTACAAGTATTTAAAGCAATTTTCCAGAAAGTAACTCTTGTAACAATAGTCTCAATATTAGTTTAACAAATATTAAATATGTAAGAAGATATACACAATATTCAGTCCAACGTGCATACAAAGTGTATTAAATCTCAAATCTAATTGTGTAGAAAATATAGGCACGAATCCAACCTAATTTAGTTAACACAATAATTAAATATTAAATCAGATCTAAAGATATAGCGGCACAGTATAAACACCATTTTTTTAAAAATAATACGCAGGTCTGTAAATCAATTCAGTAAGTCATATTTAAAAATAAATAAATAGTATGTGAAATTTTCACCTTTGAATCACTGCCCCGAGAAAAATCAATAAATTTTTGGTCTAAATGACGAAAATTGAACTGGGTATATGAAATTTTGAGTTTGGGATTGATCTATATAGAGTAAAAGGATTTTTAGTTTCTATTTAAACATAAATTTCAAAAATCAAACCTGTTAGATTCAAAATCCGTAAAAGAATAAATCATTCCCAATAGTCAAAATACGAGGCTCGATCAGAAAATACAACTTATAAGTGATCGGTTGCACTAATTTGAGAGGAAGAACAAACCTTTGACTATTCGAATCTTTACACGTGAATCGATGAGAACACGAAGATGACAAAATCCCAACACGGCTAATGACGCCTAATCACAATGGTCGAATTTCTTTGGATGGGAAATTGGGATGAGGAAAAATAGGGGTCATTCGGAGAAATCAGTAACCTTAGATTTAAATTATATAATTCAACCCAAATCCAATTAACAAACTATGTTACAAATCCAAATTGAAATTACAGATGCTAATTCAAATCATAAAAAAAAAAAAAAAATCAATAAAATTTACAAACAAAAGTCTAGATCGCGATATGAATCAGGGTTTAAAAAAAGAGAAAATGAATTTGTTTGAGAAAAAAAAATCAATCAAAACTATTGATTGATTCTCCTGTTTTGTGTTGATGGAAGATCCAAATTGAACCCATCGCTGTCGAAAGTATGTTTTGACAACGCCACAACCATGGACGCTAAACAGTTAGGTCACCTGCAGATAAGCACCAACAAAACCAAAACAATTGACAAAGCAATAACACTACAACAAACTTTGTAAAGTCGCGCGAACCAAACGCGGTGTGTGATATCCGAATAAAAATTATTCACAAGATTCCAAGTAAACCATAGTTAATTAGAGTCTATTTTTAAACAAAATAAATACAGCCCCAAAACATGCATCTACGTGTGTGCGTATGTCAAACAATAAATAAATAAAGCATGTGACACAAAATATCAGGAAAAATCCCCGCAGGGAAAAACCATATTATTTTCACTATAATTTGTAAAGAACAGTTACACGGATTATAATGAAAATAAGTGTGATATACGAAAATACCCGCAGGTGTCGGTTCCGATGTCGTCGGCTGGAATCTCCCATAAGAATTCCAGATGGGCAGCAATGAAGAAGAGACTGGCTTCTCCATAAAATACTCCAAAATGAGTAAGAATGATTCCTTGAAGGTTTAAACATCTGCACGTTCATATAGGGGAAGCATTTTCTTTTATAAATAGGCATATAGACTAAAAAGAAGAAAAAGTGAAGTCTAAATAAATGAACCGTTTTCTGTGTCGTTTTCTGTAAAAAGCGTGTTAAAAAAAGTTAGAAAAAGTTTTTGAATCAATCAAGTGGAAAGAGACAGAAAGTGATTTAAAAATCGAGGTAGCGTCGTTCGAACAAGATAGGCATCTCGCGCAAATGACATATACGTGTCGTTCGAATGACATCGCGCGAGATTCCATCTTATTTGAGCGACAGTGTATCTCGTTTGAACAAGCACACTTTCCAAAAAAAATCCGCTTCGACACATAGACAAATTTTGCATTTGATAAAAAATAATTTTAGACATCAAAAGAATATTTTGTAAAAAATTCTCAAATATTTATGCAAATATAAACAACTTCAATTAATCATTTTACTAATAATGCGTGGTCGAGTTGTGGGAAATGGTTGAGCAGCACGTCGCATGTAGCATGATGCACATGTGAAGATGATGGATGCATGGATTCGGATAAAGGCCTTCGTGGATGATCGTGATGTCGTGCCGAATGTAGCGGTATCAGACATACAAACTCTGATCTAGGGAAAATAGAAAATTCCTCGATTCTACCCAGACATTTATAAAATTATGTCCTTACAAATCTTCCCCTATGTCTATGCCAGTACATACATAAAAAATTCGAATTATGCAATCTCCCAAAAACAAATGACATATAAGATAATATCCCCATTAAACCCTCAAACTGAGAATACTAAATGAAATGTCTTCAATCAAACTTCAACATCTTCAAATCTTCAACCCTTGAAAAACTCCCAAAGCTTTTCTCATCAGGGTGTGAAATCCAATCGATATCAACTTTGTACCTATAGACATGAGAAGAAGCAAATACCCATGACACGCAACAACTTGATTTATAATGATATGCAAAAATCAAAGATCATTTAAGCTTAAGCAAATCATAGATAAATCAACATAATTTCTCCCCCATAATTCATTCTCCCCCTTCTTATGATGTCCCCAAATAGACAGATATGAGAAGCATAAATATCGAAAATGTCACAAAAAAATTCTAATATTTTTGAATTTTTCAAATTTTTTCCTTTTTTTAAACAAAAAACATCTTCTATATTTGAACACATTCGATAGGAAAATAAACTCAATCAATCATATGTGCACGATGCATATGTGTACTCCTACTGAATGAACATCACAACTATCCTTAGGTGTAAAAATTATTGAATTTAGATGACATCGTTTTATACAAATCAACAAATCTAAGTCAAAGTGATTTCCTCACCAATAACGTCCAAAACTTTTTAGCGTTTTTTCAAGATTTTCAAGGATGTGCAAACCTGTTATAAAATCTCCAACCAAACACCCTCATATAAATTTTCTTTTAGAGGTGTTGAACTAAATTCTCAAACTTTGGAGAATTGGTGCAAAAATCTTATTGGCCCATAATTGGCATGAATTTCTTTTTATTGCCTTTTAAATTTTTCCGACCTCTTTTAACCTCTTTGGACCCCGGATAATAAAATTTCTCAATTATTTTGGTCTGATATAACGGTGGCTTAGTATTTGCAAAGGCCAAATGAACCTTTCGGAGCCTTTCCCCGTTTTCAAACAAAGCACACAAACTCACAAACGGCTATTACATACACACCTTTCTTATCAAGTTTTATCACGCTTGGTTAGTTTTAAGAACATGATTGAAGTGAAAACACCCAACCAACATGAGATAAGACAAGCACAATAATCAAACAAATCCGTGCATGTGTGCAATAAAGGAAATCATGAGTCAAACATGTAGGAAGCAACACTTAATTACATCTTAATGACTCCAAACATTATAAAGCACAAAGATGACATGATATATTGTCTCAAAACACTATCAAATAGTCACATAAAAAATATGGAATGATGTTGTTACTTGGTCATCCTAAGTGTTTATCCATAAACGGTGCAATCAAAATACAAAAAAAAAATTGGATTTTTTAAATAAATTTATCAAAATAAAATCTTTTTGTATTTTTTTTTTAAAAAAATTTAAAAAACAAAATTTATACAAAAAAAATACATGCTAGCAAGAGGCAAATAATGTCATCATGAAAATCATCCTATGCTAGTAAACAAGTCAAACCTCAATCGTAAGATGGGGAGGGGTTTTCAAAAGGTGGTGCCAACTTATGAAAAATTTCCATAAAATCTTGTGAAGTATTGACCAAAAACATAACTTGCTCACCTAAATTTGCAAACTCTCTCTCCAAATCTAAAACCCGACAACCTAAAACTCTATTATACTCCTTTGTTTTCAAGGTCTCGGTGTACAAATCTCTAAACGTTTTTTGGAGCTCACTTTCATCTCCACTTTCACTCTCGCATTCTCCCTCACTTGAAGCGCTCAAATCATCACTATCCCATTCGTGTGCACAATTGTGGGACAAAGAGGGTGTGCTCACATGACTTAGAAAAGCAACAAAATTCTCACCACTAGACTTATCATCCTCACCTTCACTACGGGCATGGCTACATTCTTTCCTTTCTTTCTAAGCCACATAGGACACTCAAACAACTTATGCCCCTTACCCCCACATTCAAAACAAGTCACGTTCTCAAACTCCTCCTCACACTCATCATCAGAGTTACTCTCTTTTTCCCTCTCACCTCTTTCTTTGGCCTTTCCTTTCTTTTTATTTTTATCAAAAAATCCCTTTTTATTAGAAGAATTTTCTTTAGAAATTTTGAGAAACTTTTTGAAAATTTTCACAAATAAGGCCAAATCATCAAAGCCTTCCTTAGAATCGGACTCGCAAACTTTTTCTTCCTTTTTCTTAAAATGAGTCTTTAAAGCAACGCCTCTATCCTTAGCATTAATGGTTTGGGAAAACATGTCAATCTCATAGGTTTGAAGATCTCCTACAAGTTCTTCCAACTTAAGTGATTTCAGATTTCCCAAAGAGTTCAAAACAATGACTTTAGGAATAAAGCGTTTCAAAAGAGATCTCAAAATCTTTTTAACGACATGCGTGTTATCAATCAACTCACCCAAATTAAAACATGTGTTAACAATAATCGACAAATGTGCATAAAATCATCAAACCATTCAGACTCAGACATGGCGAGTCTCAAGTTGGGTGACCAAATTTTATAACTTTGATTCTTTAACTGCATTCGTACCCTCATGTGTTAGTTTCAAAACATCCCATGCCACTTTAGACGTGGCGCACGTCATAATTCGGCGGAACTCATCAGGAGTGACACTCCAGAATATCACTCAGACCACGGGAATTAAAATTAGACATTTTAAAATCATCTTCAGCTCAGACTGACACGGGTTTTAAAGAGGTGATATTATCAACGGTGACCGTGGGAGGTGTCCACCCATTTTCACAAAGCAACCAAACATGCTCCTCAATGGATTTTAAACAAGATTTCATACGAGCTTTCCAGTAGACATAATTATCCCGTCAAAAATAGGCATCATATTAAATGAAGGTTCCATTGGAAAAATTGTGAATAAACACAAAACTCATTTTTCAAAAAAAAATCAATGTCACATGATTTTGCGAAAAAAAGGAATACGTGATAAATTAGTGCAACCCGCTCTAATACCAATTTGTAAAGTCGTGCGAACCAAACGCGGTGTGTGATATCGAATAAAAATTATTCGCTAGATTCCAAGTAAACCATATTTAATTAGAGTGTATTTTTAAACAAAATAAATACAGCCCCTAAACATGCACCTATGTGTGAGTGTGTGTCAAACAATAAATAAATAAATAAAGAATGTGACACAAAATATCAGGAAAAATCCCCGCAGGACAAAACCATATTATTTTCACTATAATTTGTAAAGAACGGTTACACGGATTATAATGAAAATAAGTGTGACATACGAAAATACCCGCAGGTGTCGGTTCCGATGTCGTCGGCTGGAATCTCCCACAAAAATTCCAGATGGGCAACAATGAAGAAGGGACTGGCTTCTCTACAAAATACTCCAAAATGAGTAAGAATGATTCCTTGAAGGTTTAACATCTGCACGTTCATAGAGGGAAAGCATTTTCTTTTATAAATAGGCATATAGCCTAAAAAGAAGAAAAAGTGAAGTCTAAATAAATGAGCCGTTTCTGTGCCGTTTTCTGTAGAAAGCATGTTAAAAAAAGTTAGAAAAAGTTTTTGAATCAATCAAGTGGAAAGAGAAAGAAAGTGATTCAAAAATCGAGGCAACGCCATTCGAACGAGATAGGCATCTCGCGCGAACGACATACACGTGTCATTCGAACGACATCTCGTGAGATGCCATCTCGTTCGAGCGACTTTATATCTCGTTTGATCTAGCACGCTTTCCAAAAAAAGTTCGCTTCTACACATAGAAAAATTTAGCATTTGATAAAAAATTATTTCAGACTTCAAAAAAATATTTTCTAAAAAATTCCCAAATATTTATGCAAATATAAACAACTCCAATTAATCATTTTACTGATAATGCATCGTGGAGTTGTGGGAAACGGTTGAGCAGTACATCACATGTATCATTATGCACGTGTGAAGATAATGGATGCATGGGTTCGGATAAAGGTTGTCGTGGATGATCGTGATGATGTGCCGAATGTAGCAGTATCAGACATACAAACTATGATCTAGGGAAAACTGAAAATTCCTATATTCTACCTGGACATTTATAAAATTATGTCCTTACAAACATAGTTAAATATCTCCAAATCTTTTTCAAAATTTTTTACCTTAAGTTTTACTAGTTTTATAGAGGGAATGTTTTATTGACAGTTCTTTGTTCTCCATATTTCTGATGCTACCACTACCACTACTGAGATGTTGATAGTTATCTAGCTTATTCGAATCTCGATGGCGGCCATTTTCGTGTCTGTAACTTCCATCCTTAGCGCCACCATTCCCTATTTTCTTTAAATGTCCCCACCACTGGCAGTGGAGGTGTTTCTTCTAGGCCTTAGGGCAGGGATAGTATTTCCACTGCTATGAACAAAGCACATGTCAAATACATAGAGGCATGATCAAAAGGGGATTTTACTGATTACAGGTGAGATCCATTTTTGGGTGATGGCCATCATTTTATATCCTCATTCTAATGTTTTGAGGTTAGGTTTGTTAACATGGTGTCCAAGCAACCTCTCTTAGGGTATTCTGAGTCTAAGGATACCCCAATTGTCTTTCCCAATATTATTATAAGGAATCGAGTGGATAGGGGTGATTTTTCCTTTTCTAAATCAATTTTGATGTTTGTGGTGGATCCCCTAGCTTGGATTAATTATATCATTTCCGTAGACAATTATCGCTAAGTTATTGAGGGACTTACACTAGGTAGAATGCTCAAGAATTTTAAGAATTGTACCAATAGCAGAAGCACAAGTGCCCTCAATTTGGTGATATCTCATTAGGGTGTGGATACTCATACTATTGTCAATGGTTGGGAGAATTCACTATTACCTTCAAGGATATATCTGAGCTCATTAGTTTTCCTATTCTAGGAAGTCATATCTTCATTGAGGGTTATGAAGATGCTTAGGAAAAATCTTTATTCGAGAAGTTAGAGAAAACATTGACAGAGGGCTCATATTATGTGGGTCTTACTCATACATGGGAGAGTAAGCATTATTTTTATAAGTAGCAGAGATATTGGTTTTGGGATTTTGAACCATTATCTAATGATGAAATTAAAGTAAAGACTCCCAAAAGTCTAAATGGTCCAGCTTAAAAGTCCATCGATAATCTTTCTACCTTTTTTGTCACTTTTCTGTAAAGGTTTTTATTTCTGGGCATACCTAATGAATTCCCTTGTCATTTATTGATTCATATGGTTAGTCGCCTTACTCGTTGAAAAAATGTTCCTCTATCCCCGTTAACTTCGAGCTCTATGTACACTTGGCTAAATCGAGCACATGTATACATGGAGAGATCCCACGACCGTTATGATGCATTATATTTTGTCAACTCATTTCTTAGTATTTTTTTTCGATAGATTAAAAACTTGGGACCCAGAGCCCCGCTCTCTGTTGGATAGTATTGTTCGCATTTCAAGATGGAACTGGAAAACTCCTAAACCCTCTATCAACTTTGTTTTAGATAATATTGAGGAGTTTTGCTTCAGCCCATAGGCTCGCATATTGGTTGGAATATTTACTTGGGGTTTCTTTACCCCGACTTCCCAAGTGTTTGTTCTTCCTATAAATATTGAGGCGGTGAAGAGAACTCAACATGTTTATTTAATCGTGGTTATTTTTTTGCGGACTCTACCATTTTAAACTGAATAATGCCAACGTGTCGAATTCCTTCACTCACAGGGAGTGAGGAGAAAAATAGGATATAACCAATGTACTTTTTTCCTGACTTCCTTACCACTGATTCTGTCGAGAAACTCTATAGGGGTATATTTTAATTTTACCCATGAGGGCATGTTTCATAGGCCTTGCAGCTATCTTCTCGTGATTACCTACCTTCCATGAAAAGTTACTAGTCTGCATTATGGAAGTACTAAATTCAAAGTATAAATTCTTGTATTCAATATTTTCTCCACGAGTCATTCAATGAGGTAATTCCCTCCTCAAACAAGTATTTGACCAAACGCACTCAAAAGGAAACATGGTATTATAGTCACGTTGCATCTCTATCTTTGGAGTCTATCAATCCAATTTTTGTAAATCCCATTCAAGACGAAACCACATACTCAAAAAATCCAGGGGTGGAGTCCAAATAAGTCTAAAGCTTTTTCTAAGAGGAAACACCCTAAGATGGATGTTTCTAACTTTGTTCCATCTCATATTAGTGAGCCTTCCTCAACTATGTTTCATATCAAGACACGAGAAACTAGAAAGAAAACTCGAGTAACTAAGACTGTGAGCACTGCTATTTTAATAGACCAATGTTTGGACATAAACACACTTAGTTTGGAGGAGACACATCATACTATCCCTAAGTGAGAATTTAATCCCTTTAAAGCAGCTCATTCACATCCATCCATTTTAATCACTTATCATCCTATGTAAGGTACCTTTGTTATTTCTCGCTTACTTTATAAAGATCAAAGAAATGGAAATGCGAGTGCTTGATCAATATTATGTTCATCTCAAGAAGAAATTGTGGATTATAGAAGTAACCCTTCCTACGATTATCCTAGTTCATCTTCAAATGACACTGGATCACTATCTATCATTTAATATCACTTGACTGACACTTCATCTTTTGTCCCCTCTCACAGAAATGTGGTAGTATATATATAGGATAATTTTACGGCGACCATGAGGATACCCTGATTACTTCTCCTAATACAACCATTCTCACTACTAGCCTGGTGCCCTATGGGAGAGTTACATGTTCTGAGCCCGTAAGTCTGGTATATTTCTTTCCCATCTCCTTATTTCATTATTCTGAATTTTGTGATTAATATTGTTGATACCAAATTTAATCTACTGACGTGGACCAATAATAAGAAGACACGTGTCAATCTACATGGCACGATAACAACGAGGAAGTTTATTTCCCCCGACCAAGTCATGTTCGCTCCAAGCAACAAGGATACCCCGAGGAACTACAACACTCCGAGGAACTCCAGCGCTCCGATGAACTCCTGAACGACGAGCAACTAAGGCGGTCCGAGCTGCATCTCGGCCGTATCATTAAACGGACAACTGTTAAACTGTTCATTGACTTCTTATCATCTTGACGCACACGCTTGAAGAACATTAAATGAGTTACCCTTTCAGATGATAGCCTCAAGGACCTTTCATATGTATATCATTTAATGCACCACCCTTTCATATGTAAGCCTCAGGGCTATAAATACATGGTATCTCCCTCATTCAAAGGGACCGGAATTTCTTGAGAGAACTTGTAATCAAGAATTCCACAAACACTCAGCAATAACATAACAGTGGACGTAGGCTTTATTCCTAGCCGAACCACTTTAAAAATCTTTGTCTTATTTATTTATCTGTGATTAAATAATTAGAGCGATCTAGTTTTTTACATCAACAGATTGGCGCCGTCTGTGGGAACGTGTTACAAGCGTTGTTCTCCACCAAAAGCTAAGTTTTTATTTTCTCTACGTATAATCAATTATACATAAATCTTTTGATTCAATCATGATTTTTATGTTTATATGCATAAATTAATTGTCCAATTTTTATCTGCAAAATGTTGCATATCATGATTTTTAAATCATAACTGTTAGATTCATTCTTATTTAGAAATCTGAAAAATAGTAGATTTCATAAATCATAACTCTTTGCTTGATTCTCAAGTTTTAATTTTATATCATGGAATAAATATTTTAAATGATTACATATGCCAATATATACGACGATGATAAGATTTGATCATTTTCATTGTTGATTTTGAAATAAATTTTGTAAGATATTTGAAGTCTATTCAAATTCCCATCATATTTTTAATAAAAGAATGGGAAAATGTTAAAGACAATGAAAAGTCTTCTCATGAAAATCATGACCCAGATCTATTTTCTCTCTCTTCAAGTTTGAGTCTCTTTGCATTCACAAGTTTGAGTCTCTTTGCATTCATTTTTATGAACTATATAATTAATTTGGTTCATCTTCCATCTATGTCAATAAAGTCAAATTGATTGATTTTTTATATAAATTTGGTAATAATTTCGATCATTCGCCATATTTTTATCTCTCCAAATTGGGAATAGGAAGGGATCAATATAAAAAAATAATTTTCTCTCACCTGAAAAATCATTACCCACCTCTTGTAAAAGAGGATTAGTAAAATAATCATGACCATATCAAGACTGGGAACAAATTTGATATTTTGGCCCCTCGTTCATCACATCACAAGGTTTCTTTGACGAAATCACACGATCTAGTGGGTTATATATTTATTCATTTAATTAACATTCTTAAGGCTTAAATTTTACATTGAATGTTATTTTTTGATCTAAAGATTCGAGATATTCTAGTCATCCAACCATATATTCTATAATTTGAGATATCCTTAAATGTTGGTCGGCAACATCCATGTTGTTTGTCGGCAGCAGTAGAATCTTGGGGTATTAAAAAATGCTAAGCACCCCTGATATTTTGAAATTAATATTTTTATTTCTCAAGCATATACATACCAAATCATATTTGGCATAAAACATTTGGCATAAAACATATTATGATGCATATGTCCATCTCACACACATTTGGCATAAAACATATTATTTCATATTTTGAAATTTTTATGCTGATACATATCATATATTGATTGGATGAGTAAATTATTCTCATGACTAATCAATTCAGCCTACACATATGGTAGAGCAAATTATTAATTTTTACAGGCACAAGATTCAATGCCGACGAATGCTGAAGCACAAATTATTCTATATCCGTTCGGATTCATATTTTATATTTATCTCAGCATGAAATTTCTTCTCTCTATATATATTCGGCTCCGATGAAAAGCTACAACAGTTATTATATTTCACCCCCAACGGATAGTTGGTCGGGGTAATTCTTATTTATATTCAGGCCCAGATATCTGCTCCAGCACAAATGATTCTATATATCCATTGGGATTCATATTCTATATTCATCTCAACATGGAGCTCGGCGAGATACTTATTATCATATTCAGCTTTGAAGAGAACTATAACATTTATTATATTTCACCCCCAACGGATAGTTGGTCGGGGTAATTCTTATTTATATTCAGGCCTGACAACGTTCTCGGCCATATTCTTATGTTCTGAAAGATCTTATTCTTGTTCGGCATTATACGATTCTACCTCGACGGATCGGCGAGGCACTTTATTATTTTTAATTATTCTTTATATCTATTTGGATGCATATTCTATTCTCATTTCAGCATGGAGCTCGACAAACATTTATTATATCTTATTCAGCTCCAAGGATATCTCCGGAATTTATATTATCTTATTCCCAACAAATCTGTTGGTCAGCGTCGAGGAAGTCTCCAGCATTTATATTATCTTATTCCCAACAATCTGTTGGTCATCGCCGAGGAGGTATCCTGCATTTATATTATATTTTATTCCCAACAATCTGTTGGTCATCGCCGAGGAGGTATCCTGCATTTATTATATCTTATTCAGCTCCAAGGATATCTCCGGAATTTATATTATCTTATTCCCAACAAATCTGTTGGTCAGCGCCGAGGAAGTCTCCAGCATTTATATTATCTTATTCCCAACAATCTGTTGGTCAGCTCCGAGGAAGTCTTCATCATTCATTATCAATTACCACCAACTCCGATTGGTAGATAAAATCCAACTCCGGTTGGTAGACAAAATCCAACTCCGGTTGGTAGATAAAATCCAACTCCGGTTGGTACTGGTCGATAAATCTCATTCAAAGTTCACATTCCACAGTTGGGGGCTTCTATTACAGATATATTTGTTCATTTGGTGGCACATTCTTATATCATCATGCAGTCGAGCATCAAATTCAACCCCGACTAATCACTTTCTCAGGAATTACTTTTGATATTGAAGTTCAGGAGGAATATTGAAGTTCAGGAGGAATATTGAAGTTCAGGAGGTATATTGAAGTTCAGGAGGTATATTGAAGTTCAGGAGGAATATTGAAGTTCAGGAGGAATATTGAAGTTCAGGAGGTATATTGAAGTTCAGGAGGAATATTGAAGTTCAGGAGGTATATCGAAATTCAAGAGGTGTATTCAGAAGTATCAGGACATGATGAAAGAAAGCGAAAAGTATTCCACCGAGGAACTCTGTCAGACCAGAAATTAGAAGACAAGTTGCCTATATGGAGGCTATATGTAGATGGATCATCTTTCACTACAGGCTGTGGGGCAGGGATCGTTTTGAACAGCCCAGATGAGGTCGACAGGGAATACGCCCTACGTTTCTAATTCAAAGCTTCTAATAATGAGATTGAGTATGAGGACATGATAGCAGGTCTTAATTTGTCAAATACTATGGAGGCACAGCAGGTTATTGTCTTCAGTGATTCTCAATTGATCGTAAATCAAATGTTGGGAATATATGCAACCAAAGGAGAATTGATGATCAAGTATCAAGCAAAGGTGATGGAGTTGGTATCAGAGTTTGTTGCTGTTCAACTGGTAAGAATATCAAGAACGGAGAATGTGAGAGCATACGCCTTGGCCCGATTAGCATCAGCTACTCGTACCGAGCTGCGAAGAACGATACCAATTGAAGCATTAGAAAGTCGGAGCATAGATGAAGACCTGACGATGAATATTATTACCCTTGATTTAGGAACATCTTGGATGGATCCTATCAGAGCATATATTAAGGAGGAACAATTACCGGAGGATAAGCTCGCTGCCAAGAAATGGAAGTTTAAAGCTGCTCGGTATGTACTAATTAATGGTATTTGGAGGATAAGTTCGCTTCCAAGAAATGGAAGTTTAAAGCTGCTCGGTATAATGGTATTCGGAAGATAAGCTCGCTGCCAGGAAATGGAAGTTTTAAGCTGCTCGACGAGGAATTATGGCAGGTTTGCAAAGATGTGTACATCCCTCCGAGGTGAATTGATTAAAGAGATCCATGAAGGGTCCTGTGGAGCCCATGTAGCAGGACGAACATTTTTGCAAAAGGTGATGACGCAGGGATACTACTGGCCGACGATGAGAGCTGATTGTATAGCTTATGCCAAAAAATGTGACAAGTACCAACGATTTGCCTCCATCCGAAGAACTTCACAAACATTGTTGACACCCATCATTTATCCTTGGCCATTTTCCATGTGGGGATTGATTTGGTTGGACCATTGCCGACGACTCGAGGAAGATTCAAATACCTCATCATCGCAGTAGATTATTTTACTTAGTGGATAGAAGCTGAGCCACTTATTGACATGACATACGAGAAGGAAGGTGTACCAATTTGTTTGGAAGAACATCATCTGCCGATATGGTCTCCCTCATGCCTTCATCACAGACCATGGAACACAATTTAAAAACGAGGAGTTTGCTGCCTATTATCATCAGTCAAACATTTTGAAGGTTCATTCAGCGCCAGGATATCCTCAGAGCTAATGGACCAAAAGCTCCAAGGAGCCAAAAAGTGCTCTAAGGAGCCAAAAGTGATCTAAGGAGCCAAAAAGTGCTCTAAGGAGCCAAAAAGCGCTCTAAGGAGCCAAAAGTGCTCTAAGGAGCCAAAAAATACTCCTTTGGTTAGGAGGCGCTCTAAGGAGCCAAAAAGTGCTCTAAGGAGCCAAAAGTGCTCTAAGGAGCCAAAAAATACTCCTTTGGTTAGGAGGCGCTCTAAGAAGCCAAAAGCTCTAAGGAGCCAAAAAACTACTACTCCTTTGGTTAAGAGGTGTACACCAGCATGATCAATTACGGTTGGTAAGATAAAAATATACTCTCATATTACAACTTATGTTGGTCGGGAGGTAAGATTATTGCAAAAAGTTCCTCGAAGAACAAAATATTTCAAACTGAACCAAGTATGGTTGGTCGGGGATAAAAACCCACTAACTGTAGTTGGTCGACAAGAAGAATTTATTGACCTTAGTTGGTCGGATGCATTTTATAAAGACAAAAATTTACCAAGTATGGTTAGTCGGGGATAAACTCTCACTAACTATAATTGGTCGACAAACATTATTTATCCACCCTGGTTGGTTGGAAACAATTTTAAACATTTTTATACTCATTACTTTATTATTAAGTGATCGAGCAACGTTACTAATACTTGTAACTTCTTTATTACTAAGTTGGTCGATGAACAACACAATATTGTTATACATATGCACACATGTAAAGTATTTTATAAGACAATAGCAATTAAGATTGCGAATAAAAATGAAAGTCTTTCATTAAATTCAAAAAACAAAATACATTGAGAATGAAAATGTATACTAACTATTACATTGAGATTCCTATTCTATTGGTTTCTTCTCCTTCTACTTTTAAAACAGGTTCCTCACCAGCAGGAGGATCATTCAAAGCATAAGGGGAGTGTATGAAGTTAAGATCTTTCAACATTCTGATATTCATCACAGATGATCTATCCGAGAAGCATTAACTCATTCCCGAGAAGCACTTGCTCGTCCCTGAGAATCACTTGTTAGTCCCAGAGAAACTCTTGCTCGTCCCCGAGCAGAGGTAGAAGTCAAAATCAGCATCTATAGCACTGAGATCTTTGCTAATACTGTCTCGACCACTAATGAAGAAGAATTTAGGTGAAAATGTTTCGAAGTCCACCACTAGCTTGGTACTAATCAGATTGAAGAGTTGGGTTCAAAAGCTATATGTTACTCGACAAAGTAGTCAGATAAGCATAAATCAGAAAAATCAAGCACGTGAAGTTAGCACTCAGTTGCTCGACACAGGAAGCTGTTGGTCGGATGGCAAACCAATCAACATACTTGAAGATTATGACAAGCTACAAGTTTCATACTATGGCATGGCTGCATCCAAATTCCCAGGGGTGATACATAGCACACGAAGTTCCTCTAAAGAAAGATTAGCAACCATCGATCAGCCTGCATCATACTTCATCCAGGAGATAATGAACTTTATGTTGAACAAATCAAGAAGGTAGATCAAGAATTTCACGAGCACCGAGCAACACTGCAGAATAAATACTCCATCCTTTCAAGTAACCCATCAAGCATGAAGCATTGGGGGCTTCTGTTGATACCAAATTTAATCTACTGACGTGGACCAATAATAAGAAGACACGTGTCAATCTACATGGCACAATAACAACGAGGAAGTTTATTTCCCCCGACCAAGTCATGTTCGCTCCGATCAACAAGGATACCCCGAGGAACTACAACACTCCGAGGAACTCCAGCGCTCCGATGAACTCCTGAACGACGAGCAACTAAGGCGGTCCGAGCTGCATCTCGGCCGTATCATTAAACAGACAACTGTTAAACTGTTCATTGACTGCTTATCATCTTGACGCACACGCTTGAAGAACATTAAATGAGTTACCCTTTCAGATGATAGCCTCAAGGATCTTTCATATGTATATCATTTAATGCACCACCCTTTCATATGTAAGCCTCAGGGCTATAAATACATGGTATCTCCCTCATTCAAAGGGACCGGAATTTCTTGAGAGAACTTGTAATCAAGAATTCCACAAACACTCAGCAATAACATAACAGTGGACGTAGGCTTTATTCCTAGCCGAACCACTTTAAAAATCTTTGTCTTATTTATTTATCTGTGATTAAATAATTAGAGCGATCTAGTTTTTTACATCAACAAATATGTTCTTCCTTTATTCTTTTAACAATATTTACTTACAAGGATGAGCGCATCCTTAGGAGTAACTGTGACCTTTTCAACTACCTTTTCACCTTGTCGTCCTTTCCGTGATACTTTTCAAAATGAAAGGACTTTTATGTCGGTGTCCTCCTTGAGCTTAGATTCAGATTCATGTTTATTTTATAAAGGTTTATATTTTTTTTATGTAAACTCCCTTGTAGAGGAATGATATAAATGATTATAAACTAATTTTATGATTTGAACTTCTAGCTTTGAATTGTATTTCCAGCAACTATAGGAAACTTTTCAAGGTTTACTCATTCCACTAGTCGTGTGGTGAGCTCATCTTCCTAAGTATCTAGATCCTTTACTTTATCCTTGATGTTATTTTATTGTAATCTTTATAATTATTTTTTGGTTGACAAATAGCTATTGCACCACCTCCCTCTGCTCGTGGCTCTATTTCCTCATCTGGAGTGAGCATTTCATATAGTCAACCCCTAACTAGTGTTACAACCCCTAACTAGTGTTGCAAATCCTTTAGATGAGGTAAGTTTTTATTCGATTGTCTTATTTCTATACTTTTTTTAGAAGAAAATAAATTATCGATTTCTATCTCCATAGGGGCCTTTGGCGAGTATCCCCCTTACATCCAAGGATATCATTTTTCCAACCGAGTTCGAGTACCCCTATGCCTGAGGTAATTCAGATATTAACCTCAGTATTCTTTTCTACCATTTTTGCTCATATGTTGTAAACGTTTTATTATGTGATCATCGTGTTTTTTTTTCAGGTTGCAAATGTATTGAGTTAGAGTGCTCCCATGATGGTGGAGTCGCAAGCACTAAACCTTAGTACCTTTTTTTATTCTTTTGCATATATTGTGCAAATGCTTGATCGACAGCTCAACCCATTTTTTTGTTTTCAGGTGAACATCACGAGCACTGTGGAGCCTCATTTATTAAACCTTTGTACATTTTTAATCATTTTCTTATACTATGAAATTTTTTGCTCAATTGCTCAACCTGTGTCTTTCTTTTCAAGTGAACATTACGAGCACTCATGTGCTTGTGGAGTCTTGGGTACTAAATTATCGTACCTTTATTTGTTTAATTGCATATACTATAAAAATGGTTTCTCAATTAATTAACATGTGTCTTTGTTATCAGGTGAACATTATGAGGTCTTTAGTTCCTGTGGATATTCAAATACTAAATTATTGTATTATTTATTCATTTATTTATTTATTTGCATATACTTTGAAAATACTTGCCCAATTTCTCAACCATTATCTTTATTTTTAGGTGGACATTATGTGTGTTCATGTGGCTATAAAGGCTTTGGTATTTAATTTTTATACCTCATATACCTTTATTCATACTTCAAGAGTAAACATTCTCCCCTTGTTTTTCCTTCTTAACTTTTGTATTTGATTTGTGAGACTGAGTAGAGGAGTATTCATCTTCCTATATCCACTATAGACATTCTTCTATCTTATAAATGAGCTATTCATATTTTTTTGTCATATTCTTCCTTAGGATTGACTAAGTTTTGTTTTAACCATTTAAACTATTTCTTCTCAGAGAAGGATCAACATAGGATCTTGGGTAGTATGCTTACTCCTATAAGCATACTAATAGTCTTCCTAGTAGAGTTTTCAAATGTAGGAGGGTGGATGTATTGTGGTCTATGAAGAACTGGAATAGATAAGGTGTGACCCACTTCCACAGATGTTGTCTTCAAAGTCTCAAGAGCATGTATAGGAGAAAACCTTCTACTTTTGGTAGTAATGGAGTAATGACTGTGACCTTCTTCCTGAAAAGAGAGTGGAGAATTGCAAGTTTCACAAATAATAATGATGTTTAAGATAGATATCTCTTGAGAATAATGTTTATAAAAGGGGAGTGAAGAGACAAGAGCTTTGATACTTAGGGAGAGAGGAGAGAGAGGATGTTATTTCTATGGTAATTTTAGAAGAGTAATAGTGCAAACTTGAGTTTTATATCTGATCTTGACCTTACCAATTGGTCCTATTTATAGGTATATACTAGGGCTGATTTGGAATTTTATGCGCTAAAAATGAGAGAGAACTAAGGGACAAGGTCTGTAATGTACCTTTTGTCCCTATATGTCTGTTAGCCGCTTGTCCCTATATATTTGTTAGTCACTTGTCCCCTCTGACAGACGACATCTGATAGCAAATATGTCAGCTAATAGTGACAAAATATATGATTTGGTAAATATCTTTTCAAACAGTAACTTGTTATATAAACTTTTGCAAAAACTTGTGAGTGGCCTTGAGGGCCACTCCCCAAAGGTCATTTGGAAAATACTTCTGTGAGTAGCCTCTTGGATAATCACTTATTTATTCTTAGTGTGGGTTTTGTGAGTGCTTGAGCGACCCCTAAGGTCTCTCTACTAATATTATTTCTATATTAAAGTGTCTACAGCATCCCCATTAAATTTTATCTCTCAGTTGCCAAAACAAAATTCGTAGGAGATCCTAACTGGCCTTATTGAGCCCTGCTTGCTCAACTAAGGTTACATGTACAAGAAAATAATATCATTAGGTGAGTATTGTCCAGGCGAGACCAAACTTAGGTGAGTATCATCCAGGTTAGACCAGATTTTTGTATATTAGTGACCACATAAACCTTAGTCTTCAATGTCAATGGGAGTCCAAGGTGTAAACTCATCTATCACCAAGTAGACAGATGTTCCCTTAGTATCATAACTTATCTCTATGATGGGGGTGAAAGGATGTTCTGCTGAGGCATCACTTCAGTGCTAGTTAGAGATGTCATTTCAATGTCCAATATGTACACTTGTCACTTAATGGATGGTATGTCATGCTGCCCAATCGGCGATAGTGGCACATGTGGTTTAAGGACTTGTGCACTAATTAATTGCCTTAGGAAAATGCTCACCACTTGATCTGGTTTAAATACTAATCTCTTCCACTTCTCTTTTTCTTCTCCATTTTCAACATTTCCCAATTAAGAGCGAACCAGAGCTCTCTCCCTCTCTCCACTGCCTTCATCCTTTTTGGTAAGTTTTTCCCATTTTAATTTTTCTTTTCTAGTGTTTTTATAGACTTGGTACCATTCTTTTACTCCCCAAGTCAATATATTAAGGTTTGATTTCCTGGTTTGTTGTTTCCATTTTTTCTGGCAGTGTTGTAGATTTTTTGACCACCACTTTAGGTGATGTTAGGTTGAAATTGAGAGGAGTTTTGGGGGTGATTTTAGGTTTCCAGTAGTTTGGTTATTGGACCTTAGGAAAATTAGGGTTTTTAGGCACGGTTTAGGCCGTTCGGTTAGTTTTTCGGTGTAGATTGCTGGTGAGCTTCCAAGTGTTCATGATTTTTTTTGTGAAAACTATTCAACTTACTTGTTAGATATTTAAGTCAACTATAGTCAAACATCACTTTTGTTTTGATGTAGTGAAGATTATACGATCTAGGAGAATATGTCCCCAATCTTAGAGAGCATATATTACGAGAGATTTGCAAGGCCGAGGTTGAGGCTAAGAAAAAGTCTGAAGCTGAGACTAGACTTCCTTTGAACCCAGTACCCTTATTTTTCATTAGTCCCCCACTTCTTTTGGCATACCCAACCTTATGCGAGCCCAGAGTTATCATTTCCTTGAGTGATTCCATGTCTGCGGGATCGTCCAAAAACTCTTTGTCCACCTATTCCCCTAGCTACACTCCTGATCATATTCCAAAACCTCCTAATTATCGGTGGCGAGCTAAGGATGGCTATTTTAAGGAAGCTATGATGATTATCAATGATATGATGGACGAGAGAGGAGAACTGAATCTATAGATCGTGGTCATCCCATGACGTCAACTAATCAACAAGGCAATCATCAACCTAAATTTCTAGATATCTCTAATAAAGAGTCAGAGTTTTAGGTGGCATACGATATGCCACCAATAACTGTTCCTATCTCGGATATGAAGGAGGCCAATTTTTGTGAGCTAAGATCCACGTGGTCAAGCTCCCATTGTTAAAGAAGAGGATAAGGACGAAGAGGAAGAAGACGAACTTCACATAAGTTATGCCTCATCCATTTCGAGTGATGTCCAAGAGTCTAATTTAATCCTTTGGAGGCACATGTATACTATAAAGTTTTCTATCATGATAAGAGTCCCCTAAGAGGATGAGAGGGCTTTTAACAGCCAAGTTGAGGGTGAAGTCACCGTTGACGAGCAAATGTTTTGAATAGGCTTTTGTCTGTTGATTCATCTTACTTGGAGTTGTTTATCTCTGGAAGATTGGGTACGGGACCAATCTTCCAGTTTATATTTTTTGAGCTTGCTACTCCATTTCTACCCCCAAAGTCATGTCGTGCTATTTGAACTTTGTCGCTGGGCATTCTGACAAGAAACTTGTTTAAATCAACTAGACTTCCAATCAAGACTGAAAGTAGGGCAATGTATCTATATCGGCCACTGCCGCCATTTATTGCATTCAGTGATTAGGAGTTCGACAATGATTCCCCTTCTGGTTTTAGCAAGCCATAGGTCACTCAAAAGTAGGGCAATGTATCTATATCGGCAAAACTAAACCCTAACCTCAGTATTGATGCCAGGACGAGCATCGATCTACTATGCACTTCAGGCAAAAACAAAAGGATGAGAGTATTATCACTTTTAAGGATCTAATGGATCTTGAGTTGATTTCCAGCACTGGGCTGGGGGTTGACCGCCTTACTAAATTTCATAAGTTTCAAATCTTTTCAATTAACTACTGTCTACTTGATTTTTAATTTGGTCGATACTAATTTACTTATTTTGTTTGGAGATCATCTAGAAGGAGTATCAAATGAAGTGTGGGAGCTGGCTTCCCCTATCACAGGAAATATTATGGCTCGTCTCCCCTGGAAAAATGTTGTGTTGACACATCCTCGACAAAAGACAATGGTTGTTGAACCCCAAGACGCTGAGGGGTCTAAGAAGAGAAAGGAGATAACAGAAGGTTCTTCAAGAAATCCTCCCCCATATCACAAGAAGAAAAAGAAGAAGGACGCATATTGATGGCCGGCCCATGCCCCCATCATCCCAATTAGGGATGATATAGCGGCAAATTCCTATCTTGCTCAACTGAGCATGATCGCCAATTCCTTTCCCAGCAGTTAACTGGAGGCTCGAAAGTCCATTACTACGATTGTATTTGAATGTTACAATCTCTATTTTGATGTCTAGGACCCCTTTGAGGTCTTCAATTTTGCTCTGCACAAGGCCACCTAAGTAACATTTTTATCTTTTTCGTTGCATTTATTTCTCTTTCAAGTGTTGCGTCATCCGTACTGATTTACATTCTTATCTTGCAGTTGATAATTTTCCTTTAGACCATTCAACTATGGGTAAGAAAGTCTGAATAAAAGGTCAAGTCGGCCTAAAATATTTTGTCTATGAACAACAATCTTAAGGAGAAGTTGTCAAAAATAAAAGTTGATTATGACACAAGCATTACTGGGTAAAGAGAAAAGCATGGGGAGATGATGCAAACTATGAAACTAGACCTCAAATCCAAGATTAATGTCTTGAATGATCGACTGAAGAAATAGGTTGAGGCCAAGGATGCAAAGATTAAAGTTGTTGTTGACAAGGCTCTCTCATATATCAAAGAGTGTGATGAGTTTTCTAACTATGCCATCGAATACCTAGAGAAAGGCACCAAGACTGTTTGCCATCGATTATCCAACATGCACTTGGATTTATCTTCTTCTGATTACCAACTAGTCGAGGTTCTTGACTCATATGTCCCGACAAACCTAGAAAGATTAAATGACTTGAACTAGGTTTAGGAAGAAGTAGAAGCTCCAACTGTCATAGTCGAGATGATGGATGCCGATCCTGATGTAGTTGAGGGGGTAGCAGGTGACCAGCAAGGACATACTTCCAACCCTCCTGAGACTCTCATCGTCTTATTAGAGTTTTACTATACTATGGCCGAGAATTGATTTTATTTCTCTGTTAGGCGATCGCCTGTGGTCTTATGCCTTTTTTTCTGGAATCTCATTGCTTGAACAATTTCATCTCCAAACACTAATTATCTGTAATAATTCTTCATTTTTAGTGTTCTGAACAATCTTAATGTTATCTCAGTTGGCTCATTTGAAAGCTATTGTTGATTTTTACATGTTTAACGCCATCTTGAATGGATAGAATGCTCGTATTCCTTTGTACTAATTGTTGATTCAAAGCTAACTTATTTATCAATTATTCATGTCTTTTATCACTATATGTTGATGTTCAAGCATAACATTCAAGTTATTCCTTGGGCCTGTTGTCACCATTTAATATTATGATGTTACTCATAACCAATAATAAAATTATTTTTACCATCAGCACTTGAAGTGATGTGAGGGAATTATCCCCCGTTTCGGCATTATTGGAAGGATATGTTGGAGTCGAGACTCCTCAATCATTCTCGTATCGCTGAGAGTGGGGCTGTGTTTTTTTTTCAAACTTCCGATTTTTTCAATTTTTGATTCGATTTTTCCTGAATTTGGAATGAAATTTTAGTTTGCCAATTTTTTGATTTTTTCGATCCGATTTTTCTGAATTTGTTCAGATTTTTTGGGAATTATTTTCAAATTTTTGAATTTTTTGATTTTTTTTCGATTTTTTGAAAGTTTCCCATATCCCACATAGGTTGAGAGAGGGAGAGAGAGAGAGAGCGCTAAAAAATGTGCTCTATAAAAGGAGAGTATCCTCATGACTTCTACACAAATGAAAAAATGGGCCAAATCCTCATGTATATTTACATGTTGGGTCAAGCCCTTTTCTTTGTTTCTTTAAAATGAGAATTTTGAGTAGTCGAAAATCCATAATTTCTTTTTTTGAAATTTTGGAATTTTCGAGATTTCTGGTTTTTAAATATATTTGGGGAGTTTTCGATTTTTGCCGATTTTTTGATTTTTTCGAAGTCAGAATTTTTTTTACGTTTTCAAAAAAATCGGATCGAAATTCGGAATAATTATTTTATTTCCGAAAAATGGATTTTTTTCCGAAGAGGCATTTTCCGATCCGATCCGACCGAAACACAACCCTAGCCGAGATAGAGTTATCAATGAATTCACCATAATAAACGATGTTGCAATCAAACAAACTTAAATGATTTTTACCCTCACCACTTAAAGTGATGTTAAGGAGTTATCCCCCCCCCCCCTTTTCAGCGCTATTGGAAGGATGTGTTGGAGCTGAGACTCCTCAATCGTTCTTGTATCATCGAGAGATAATTATAAACTAATTCACCATAATAATTCATGTTTCAATCAACCATACTTAAATGATTTTTACCCTCACCAGTTAAGGTGATGTTAGGGAGTTATCCCCCCCCCCCCCCCCCCCCCCCCGCTCTATTAGAAGGATGTGTTGGATCCGAGACTCCTTAATTGTTCTTGTGTCACCGAGAGAGAGTTAAAAATTAGGCCACCATAATAAATGATGCTGCAATCAACCATAATTAAATGATTTTTGCCCTCACCACTTGAAGTGATGTTAGGGATTTATCCCTCCTCTCAGCACTATTGGAAGGATGTGTTGGAGTCGAGACTCCTCAATCATTGTCGTATTGTAGAGGGAGAATTACAAATTAATTCACCATAATAAATGATGTTTTATACTTGGGTATCATGCAAACCAGACAAGGAAAAAATTAAATTAAATGTATGAGACAACACTTCGTTAAATTTCCTCATTACAATCTTTGATCATCATACAACTGATTGACGTATAACTGAATATAACGCCTTGAACATTAAACATGATTTCTTGAATAAAATGAAGTTGGACAACTACTAGTAGTTTTTTTTTAGGTTGTTCTCATTCCAATGGTTGGATAACGGTTTGCCTTTAAGATTTTGTAGCCTAAACATTCCTGGAATAACTTTTTTGATCCCCCTATAAGGCTCATGCATATTACGGTGTAGCTTATTAGACTTTTGCTAGACCTTTTTCAGGACGAGATCTCCCATAGTTATAGGCCGAGACTTCACACTTTTAATGTAGAATTTGGCCACTCAATATTTATGGGATGATTTCCTAATTGCGGTGTCTTCTCATCTTTCTTCGTTCAAATCCAAATCTAACATTCTTTCTTCAAGAGTGTCCTCGGGATCATAGGTTTGGACCTTGTGACTTGGGAGTCTGAGCTCTGTTGGAATGACTACCTCATACCCATAGGCAACGATAATTGGTGTCTCTCCCATTAGAGTTCTCTCAGTAGTCATATATGCCCAATAAACTCCATACAATTCGTTCATCCACTTCCCCTTCGCATCTTTAAGATTTTTTTTATCCCATCTAAAATGGTCATATTTGTGTCTTCTATTTGGCCATTGGCTTGAGGTCGTACAAGTGAGGAAAATAACTGCTTGATGTTAACCCTCATATAATATGTCGCTAAAGACTTGTTCTTAAACTATTTGCAATTGTTTGATATCAAGGTATTAAGTAGGTTATATCAACATATGCTGTTTTTCCATATAAATTTGAATGTATTCATTTGAGTGATAGTTATCATTGCTTCGGTTTCCACCCATTTAGAAAATTAATTGATTGTAATGATTAGATACTTGTAATTTCTCGTTGCCTTGGGATAAGGGCCGACCAGGTCTATCCCCTAAATTGTGAATGACTAAGGGGTTATTATAGATGAAAGGGGTTGATGAGGGATGCTTACAAAACATTGTCACTTGTCACATTTTTTCACTTATTTTACTAAGTCTTTGACGAGGATTGGCCCGAATTACCCTTGAGTGATGATACCCTTGGTAAGATATTATCCACCCACATAACTTATGCAATATCCTTTAGGCACATCCTGGAGAACGTACTTTGTCTATGAGGGGTTTACACATCGAAGTAGTGTCATAAAAAACCCTCTGGTATAAAGAACTTCACCTATGATAGTGAACTTAGCCTCCCGATATCTAATCTTCTTCTTCTTGAAAATTGATTCCATTAGCTTTTCATCATCGATATACTTAATTAAAGGATCCATCTTGGACTCCCATATATTCAAATTAAGGTAGAAATTTATGTTGATCTCGTTGATTTCAATGCTCGGCTTTAATAAGATTTCAACAGGCATAGCACGCCTAATCTCTATTCAGGTTGCAGACGTGAGCCTAACTAATGCGCCAGCTCTGTTATTTTCCAATCTTGGAATCCACTTCACTTTAACTTCATCAAAACTCGTCAACATTTTCTTCACTATGTCCAAGTGTTTGGCCAATGGTTTGGCTTTTTCCTCACATATTCCCAGGACCTGATTGTCTATCAAATGAGAGCCATTATGGGCTATCATTTGCCCAACGATGAGTGTTTTAGCCAGGGAGATGCCTTCTAGTAGGGCCTTGTACTCTGACTCATTGTTTGACACTTTAAAACTAAGTTTCAAGGTGTATTCTATGTTTGTTCCATCTGGGGCCGACAGTATGAAACCTACCCTGCTGCCATTTTCATAAGATGATTCGTCAACAAACAAACTCTAATTAGGTCCTCCTTTTATAAAAGGACCCTTATCTAATACTCATTTTTTAATCAAGAAATCTTTTTAGGCCACTTGTTCTGCCATATTGATTCATTTTTCCTCGTCTATGAATTACTTTTGAATTATTGGTGGCACCTTAGTCTCTATCTCGGCTTCGGGATCATTTCCCAATGTCTAGGGGTATTCTATGATAAAATCTGCTAGTGACTTTCCATCGATTGTGCTCCTCTGCTGGTCGATGATGTCAAACTGACCTAACTCCAAGGATCAAACCATTAACCAACCCGGTCTCTTAAGTTTATGAATGATTTGACTCAGAGGGGTGTCGGTTAATATCACCATCATGTGTACCTAAAAATAGGGCTTCATTTTTCTAGAGGCATGTATTAATGCATACGCTAATTTTACATCCTTGGATAGTTTAGCTCTTCTCTATAAAAAGCTTTGCTATTAAAGTACATAGGCTTATGAACACCATCATAGTCTTGGATAAGGGCTGCACTAATGGTCGACTTTGAGATAACGAGGTACAAGAACAGTTTCTCCCATTGCGCAGCCCGAGAGAGTAACATGGGGGAGTTAAAACAAGCCTTCAAATCTTAAAATTCCCTTTCGCATTCTTCATCCCAGGAGAAATCCTTTCTCAAAATTTTAAATAATGGTTGACACTTATCGATTTATTTGGAGAGAAAATGGTTAAGGCGGACCACTCGTCCTATTAACCACTGTACCTCTTTGATTGTTCTTGGGTGTATGCATGTCAATCAATGCTTTGATATTGGTGGGGATTGCCTCAATCCCCCTTTGGTTGATAATAAATCCAAGAAACTTACTTGCGCAAACTTTGAACACACACTTTGCTGGATTCAACTTCATTTTGTATCTATCCATTGTATCAAAAGTTCTCTTTAGGTCGGCAACATGTGTCTCGACTTTCAAGCTATTTGTTATAATATTCCCCATATATACCTCCATGGTTTTTATAATTTGATCTTTAAACATCTTATTGACTAACCACTGATAGGTTTCCCCCGCATTCTTCAAGAAGAAAGGCATTACTTTGTAGTACTAGGTTCCTATGTCAATTATAAAAGAAGTCCTTTCAATATCTTCATTATGCATGAAAATTTGATTATGCCTGAAGTACAGGTACATGAAGCTCATGAGCTTATGTCTAGACATTGTATCAACCATCTGACCAATCTTAGGTAACGAAAGTTATCTTTTGGGAAAGCTTTGTTCAGGTTTGTAAAATCAACGCACATCCTCCATTTCCCATTCTCCTTAGGTAAAATGACAAAATTGGAAAGACAGTCCTAGTATTGGACCTCTCTAATGAATTTTATCATCCGTATCTTCTTAACCTTGTCTTAGATCACCTCATATCCATCCCTAACAAAGGTGTGTTGCCTCTACTTTACTAGCTTAGCATTATCTTCTATGTTTAACTGATGGCAGAGAATTTTTGGGTCAATCCTCGACATATCTCCATGGCTATAGGAAAATATATTTTGCCTCTCTCTATCTTGATCAATTTCTTATTTACTTTTGATTTTAGAGACAAGTCGATTTGGACTAGTTTTTTCGACTCATCCTCATTAAAGACGATGGATTCTACCTCCTCCGCGAGCTCTTTTTTTAATCTTTCTCTCCTCCCTTACGTGATCCATCCAGATTTGATGGTCGTCCTAGCCTAACTTTATGCCAAGATTGATAACCTTTAAATTGAGGTCCAATAAATGCGACAACATAGGGCCCAGATTCCTAAAAAAAACTGAGGTCCACTTTCCTCATGCTATGGGTCCACCCACTCCCGAGCCTATCTGGGTCCCAAAAGAGTTCTAGTACGTCCTGCGTGTCCCGCCTACAAATGGGCTGCCACCTGATCAACTTTCAATTCCAAACCTTGCCCACCGAGGAGCTAATCTGCAAGTACCCATGGATCTCAAAGAGGAGGATATGAACAAGGTCAAGGAAGTCCTAATACTGTTGTCAAAGAAGTTCGACTGAGTTAAGATATCCAGGAACTACATGTATTACACCCTATAATTCCTTATCCCAAAGACAAACTACCATAGAAGTTCAATATGCTAGATATCAAGAAGTTTAGGGGAAGTGGACCCCCGATTGTGCACCTTCGAAGCTACCATCGAGCCACTACCCTTCTTGGCGCTTACGAAGAGATAATTGCCAAAATATTTTAAGAGACCTTGAAAGAAAGTGCCATCCAATGATTTCTATCCCTCTAAGAATCCAAGATCCGTAGTTGGGACGATGTCGCTTCGGAATTCATGTCTTAATACAAGTACAATGAAGATTTATAAATCACACACCGAGGCTTAGAGTTACTCAAGCAAAACCCTAAGGAATGAATCGGTAGCTTTATTAGAAGGTGGAGAGAAAAATCTTTCACTATAACTAACAGGGCCTCTGAAGAGTAACAAGTCAATTTGTAAAGAATAATTTATTGCCTCATATCAGAGCATCCATGGGAGGACAGTAATACTCGCATTTCTAAGCCCTTTAAGAGGCGATGTGGAAATCGAGGAAGGTTTCAACAAAGTGGAGTTTGAACAGAAGAAGGTGACTAGACACTTCACCCCCCCCCCCCCCCCCGAAAGTATCAGAACATTGATAATGCTACAATATCAACCATCAATAACATATCCCAACCTGTAACTTCTTAGACACCAAAAAGTCTCCCCAATCCTACTAGGAAAGAGTACACCGAGCTCCATGCACCCTTGTCCAAAGTTTACGAGGCCTTATTCAACCGAAATCTCATCAAACCATTGGGACCCCATCAATTAACAAATCCACTCCTTAAAAACTTCAAGCCCGATGCCCATTGTGACTTCACCAATCCGCAGGTTATACCACCAACAAGTTCTTCAACCTCAGAAATTTGATCCAATGCCTAATTGATCGGGGTATCATTATCATACTAGATAATACTAAACCTAATACTACTCACAACCCACTTCTGACACATACCAATTTTGTCAACTTGGATAAAAACCTGGAGTTTGACCCTTCTACGCAGATCGTGCCCAACAAAGCACCCATCATACCAATAATATCACCCAAACCTCTCAAGGTTTGCCCATATTTTCTTATACACCCTATATTATTCACTTATCAAGCTATGTCACTCCTTACAAGGGTATGCATTGTCTTCTAAACCTGATCCGGGGTAGGAGTCATGGAGCTACATGCTGTGTTGAACCAGCTCTTAGAATTTAGGCTGAAATTGCCTACCGAGATGTCCATCGATTATTAGAAATTTAGTGGCTTATTTATGGAAACTTGAAAGTGGGCTCGAGAATCAAAAAAATGTCTAGGGCTTATTAAATAAGTTAGTCTAGATGATGTGGTACACATTATGGCCGATAGACGAAGGAAATCTACAACATCTCTGAGTTTCTTATTACTTTGAAATATTAGGAATGGTTGGTCCCTTCACTCCTGCACTTCCCCACAGAGTAGGAAGACTTATATGATGAAGTCATTGATGCTGTTAAGTGAATTGGTTACTCTTGGCAAGAAGATATAGTCACCACTGGACGGGGGGTGACTTTGACAGTTCAGACAATGAATCAAATCATGAAGACACTAGTCCAATTGCAAGCTTGTGTGGAGTGATTTCCATTGAGGATTTTTTAAGAGAGATCAACAAAGTATCCATTCATCCTAGGATAAATAATTCCATGGGGTTCTAAGTTTTCACCTCCTCAATGAACCACATGACCATATTAGGGAGGTACTACAAAGATCCAATTCCTCATGCAACTGAAACATACAAAGGAAAGGGAGTGGCAGAAGAACTTCCAATGCCAAGAATGACCGTTGAGGAGAGATAAACCCTTAATCAGTTCAATAAGTCCCAATAAAATATCATCTTATAAGGGCTTTTCATGTCCTCTTAGCTATACCAGAATGCCTTGATAAAACTCCTCACAGTACGTATGGTTTATCCTAATACTAGTCCCGCAAGAGCCGTGAATATGGTTGGTTCCCTGACCTCTTCCAGTATTATCTCCTTTTTTAAATAAGATATACCAAAGTTTGGACTTGATCATATTTATGCTCTCAACATCTCCATCAATATCTTGGGAAAGACAGTACCACAATCACTTGTTAACAATGGATCTGCTCTCAATGTCTAATTAAAAATCAATGATCTCACTCCTACCTCTGTTGTTTGCGCACTTATGATAACACTCGTCAAGAAATAATGGGTTTCATAAAACTCACCCTAGGGGTTGGCCCTAGCAATCCTTTGAAAAAATTTCGGGTCATCAACATACCTTCTTGCTTTAATCTACTCCTTAGTCACCCTTTGCTCCACAAAATCCGAGGAGTATCCTCTTCTCTCCATCAAAAACTAAATTTCTTTAATAAAGGTCAGTTCATCACCATTTTTGGGTAACGAAAAAAGTGAAGTCAGTGCCAACACCATCAACTGAGTATTAGAGATTCAGCATGGGACCAATGACATGCTCCTCTCTATGTTCAGAATTGATCCGCTCCCCATCCCAGTAGGGAACAACTTCAACGACCCATTCTACCCAGCGAACAACCCTCATGCTAATGTCAATGTGATTTATATGTTCAAGAACATGCACTTTATGTCTGTAATGGGTCTAGAATGATGTCAGTAAGGAATCCTTGAGACCATAGTCCTGAAAGAGTCCTTTCCTTCATGTGGTCTGGGTTACTAACCTTCACCGAATGAACCAAAGCACTATGTCGAACAAGACTGAAGAGAAGCTTAGAGAATAAAAAGACTATTTTTGGAGACTTTTTTAAATGTAATATTTATCAAGGAGGTTGAAGAATTCCCCTTCTGTGAATTCTCAAAACTGTGGTATAACCATATTGATAAGAAGATGAAACCGAGGATGGAAATACTCTTTTAAGATAATAACTCTTGGGACAAAGACTGGAAACATGAAGTGCAACCTCTCAGCAAGCAAGCCATGATAATTATGAAATACTCTAAGGAAAGTGACTTCGAAGAATCCTTCGATTTGCAAACACTAGGACTGAGTGTCTTCATAACTATTGATATGCTTCTCCTCAATAAGAATTCCATACCAATACAACCTACTCAGATTCAACCTAACCCCGTTGTTTACCCTATTCAAGTCTCTTCACATATTCCTATTTTTTCTTTTCCTAATATGAAGGTAACCAACACCTCATTTGATGAGGTTCTCAACGCTCTAAAAATGAAATAAATAAGGATTTTGAGTATTTTGTTATGCCTTACATTAATTGTGTTGATTTTAATCAAACTCTTAATGATGATGACTTTGTAAATGAATAATTCTTAATTTATATCAATAAAAAAATTAAAAAATAACATAGCCTTATTCAAACCAATGATGATGAGACCGTTGTTATTAATCTCGGTTCTAGTAGCCACCAGCGCGAGATTAGGATAAGGTCCACTCTTAACGAGCATGAGCGTGGGAAATTTGAAGAATTACTAAAAGAATTCAATACGCTTTAGCATGGTCCTATGGTGACATTCCTAGAATTGATCCAACGATAGCTTAGTATGAGATACCGATATTCCCAGAATGCAAGCTGGTCAAACAAAAGCTAAGAAAACTCCGTACTGAATGGTCACTCATGGTAAAATAGGAAGTGGTAGCAATTGAATATGAGTTCCATTCGCATGGTAGAATACTCAACATGGCTACCCGACATCGTCCACGTATCAAAGCCGGGAGGAAAAGTTCGTAATGTGCATCGACTATCGAGATTTGAATAAGCACCCCTAAAAGATGATTACCCATTATCCAACATCAATATGATCATGGAAAACATGGCTAGCCAGTCCCTCAAATTTTTTATTGATGGATTCGTGAAATCTAACTAGATCAAGATGCACTTTGACCATTAAGATAAAAACGCCTTCATCACCCCATGAGGAACCTTTTGTTATATTGTCATGCCATTTGGACTCAAGAATGTTAGGGCTACCTACCAAAGGGCCGCCATAACCATCAAGTACAACCATATACACAAGGAGGTCAAAGTATCTATGGGCGATATGATCATTAAGTATAATACTCAAGAACTTCATATTCTCGCCCTCTGAAAGTTCTTTGAACGAATGTGATAATATCATATGCAGGTAAATCTATAGAAGTGTTTTTCGGTGTCAAAAAAATGAAAACTCTTGGGGTTCATGGTCAATGAGAAAGGAATTAAAGTGGACCCTATCAAGCTAAAAGCCACACTTGAGATGCCATCACCACGAACGAGGAAGGAAGTCTGGGGATTCTTGGGTAAATTGGAGTACTTTAGTTGGTTCATCAGCCAGATGATCTCTATCAGTAGACCCATTTTCAAAATTCTCCAGAAGGATTCAACTAGAGTTCGAAATGAGGCCAAGAAAGAAGCCTTTGATAAATTCAAACGATACCTCACCTGACCTTTGGTGATCATGCCTTCGCATCCAGGTCTCCCCCTCCCACTATGCTTATCATCATAGATACCACAGATGGAGATTTACTAGACTAATACATTGAAGAATCTCATAAGGAAAGAGCCATAAATTATGCCAGTCTGAAATTGGTCGGGTATGAAGTCAACGACACTACTTTGAAGAAAGCATGTGTCGCCCTGGTCTGGGTCATGCAGAAGTTACGACACTATATGATTTCTTTTCCCATCAGACTCGTATCCCTAATGGATCCCACTGAGTACTTTCTATAGAAACCCACTTTGTCTGATCAAATTTCCTATTGGTTAATGTTACTAGGCTCAGTTCGACATCTAGTATGTCAAGAAGAAAGCCATAATAAGGAGGGATATTTCTGACTACCTCATCAAGTACCCAATAGTAGGAACTTATATTTAGATCTCTAAATTCCCAGATGAAGACATTCTCTGCACCTCGCAAGAGGACCTTAGATGGAAAATGCTCTTTAATGGAGCTGACAACAAGAAATGGTACGTCATTGAGATACTCCTGATCACCCCCGATGACTCTCACACCCCCATTGACATCAAGCTAAACTTTTTCTACTCTAATAACATGATCAAATACGATTCATGAACCATAGACCATAAGATCTCCCTTAAGAAAGGTATCAAACACCTGGACATTCATGGGGAATCTGCCCTCATTATTGACTATATTCTCAGAAAATGGAAAGCTAAAGACATGAAGCTCCTATCCTTCCATGCCCACTTCGAAGATATTTCCACTAGTTCAATGATATTACCTTCCACTATATGCCTCGTATAATGAACACTCCATGTAACTCCCTTACAACCCTATCCTCCATGGTTTACATGCCCGAGGGAATAATAATGACCCCCTTTCTTGGTTCAGAGACAAGCTATGACCACTCACTGTTGCCACATCGATCTCGTCACCGAGGAAGATTCCAACATTATCTGGTTATTGTACTACGACATTTGGTTACTACTAAAACATGGTAGGTATCCTTGAGAAGCAAACAAGAAAGACCGTGTGGCCCTTCATAAACTCATTGACCAGTATATCACTTGTGGTAAAGAACTTTCAAGAGAAACCTCGATGGAACCCATTTGCATTGCATAGCAGGGGCTAATATTGAAGGAATGATATAAAATATCTATAGTGGGGAATGCAAGGCCCACATGAGTGGTCATATGCTTGCCAAGCCGATCTTATGTTAAGGGTATTATTGGATAACCATAGTTCAAGATTGCACTGCCTACATTCGAAGATGCCTCAAATGCTAGTAGTTTTCTAATCTCCAACGCTGGCCTCCTCGAGAACTATAAAACATGACCTCTCCCAAGAGTTTCTCCACCTGGAGCATATACATCATAGGGAAGGTAACTCCCACAGCTTCAAATGGTCAGGAGTTCATCCTGGTCGCCACTGATTACTTCACTGAATGGGTCAAAACCGAGTCATACGTAATGATGAATGCGAAGAAAGTGGACAACTTCATCAAAACGAACATCATCTACCATTATGGGATTACACCACTCGACTTAGTATCAAATAATGGGCTCGACTTTGAAGCCGAGGTCATGGAATTGGTCGAGTACGAGATTCAATAACATAAATCTTCTCCCAACCAACCCCTAACCAATGGTTTTATCGAAGCTGCTAACAAAAGCCTCAAAACCATCATTAGCAAGAAAATTGAGAGTTATAGAGATTGGGTTGATCGGACCCTATATGCCCTCTGGGGCTACTGCACTTCTATCAGAACACCTACTAGGGTTACCCCCTATTATCTAGTGTACGACATGGAAGTCGTTCTCCCCATTGAGATAGAAATACCGTCCCTATGCATCATACTCAAGAGCAAAGTTAGCAAAGAAGACTAAGATCAGAAACTCTATGATGAACTCTCACTCTTGGATGAAAAGAGACTTAAGGATCTATACCATATACAGGAGTATCATCGTCGAATGGAGAGATCATTCAACCAAAAATTCAAGGACCGCAATGTATATCAAGGAGACCTTGTCCGTAGGGAGATTGTAGAGCCCGTATAGGACGCTAGAGAGAAATTCAAATCGAATTGGAATGGACCCTACATTGTGAAGAAAATTTCGTCAGGCGGTATTGCTATGCTCATATACCTTAGCGGATAGGAGATAGCACGTCTAGTCAATCTGGACCATCTCAGGAAATTTTAACCTTAATGCCAAAATCTTGGTGAATTACGACTCATCTCATCCCCTTCTATTATAAAACAAAATCTTCAATTTCCCCACCCAGAACTACGTGGGACCTAATCCTCTCAAAAACATTTATTTTTAAAATAAAACTCATGAATATTTTCAAAATTCTCCATAGGTATGTAGGCATCCCATATGCCATACATGGGCACGGTCCCCTTCTTTTTCAAAAAATTCTATTCTTTTCTAACCTCTGAGAATTGCGGTCCATCGCATCACTCACATGAAAAAAAGGATTATGTACGCCTTAATGATTTCTTTCGACAGTTCAAAATGCAAAACTCATCAGGAGGCGTAACAAAATATGATCAAAATCATTTTTATTTATAATGAAGGAATACAACCGTTATATGAAGTATTAGTAAAGGGAGTTAAAAATACCACTCACTTCCCAATGACAAAACCATCTTAAACAAACCTACTTAATCCATACCAGCTTCGCAAAATTACCCCTAACACCATAGAAAAACAATAAAATCACTCAAAACACATATTATCCCAGCTTCACAAGCATTGTCCTCAACTGCCAGACGACACTGCTTCATAATCATTCCTTACCCCCGCTGGTCCCTAAGTCTTCCACTCTTGGACAACACTTCATATGCGCTCAATGCAACAATAGTCCCTAATGAGTTTGGCTAAAGCCAAAATACCCTCCTCCATGTGTCGAAGGCAGCAAGACACCTTTGACCAGTCACTCTCACCATAATCTTCCAAACTACTTGCTTCCAGAACCACTTCAAGTAATCCCCAAACACATGCTAGATCCCTCTTACAGATTGTGATGGATAACTAGATGGTTAACGAAACTACCACAAGGAACCCAGTATCATTCGCAATGATTCAGTCAGGTCCTCCATAGAAAAAAATTTATTATGAGAGGAGTAACTATTTGTTCCCACCCATCTTGGTGCAGAAATCTTCAAGGGAAATAAAAGGAGGTTTGATGGAGGCGAACCAACTGAACATACTGGTACTCTCCTAGCTATAAAATAGGTTGGAAGTCTCCCCACTATGGCACCGACCAATAAAGACATTGGGCTCCATGCTCCATAAACCAGTTGACCTAGTTCTCGATTGATGGGATGAAGCAAAGAAAGGACAGATGAAGAAATTAGGCACATCCGCTAAGGGATGCTCAGGAGGATCCACCAAATGAAACCTCTTTGCAGCCACATGAACAACATATCTGAGCTCTCCCTCAGAAAATCGAAAGATAATATTTCCAAGCATTTAGACCATTCAAGTTCTCTATCAGCACCACCGTAGTAGGACTATGATGGTGAGGCGACCACGTCACTATCGCCGCCACTTGGGGATCATTCAACAAGTACCCTATCTCTAGTAACAATCTTGCAGCCAGGATCAAAGTAATAGCTCCGACAAAGGCAACATCATCAAATCCCCTTTGACGCACTGAAAACATAATCGCCAGAAGATAAATAGTCTATCCATTAATCAAATGTCAAGCCGTCGAAGGGTAAATATGGAGAAACTCGGCCAAAATTTCCCGAGGAGAATTTAAAATATTGAGCATAGCTACCGCAACACTAGGGCTACCCCCAACATTGCTGAGAATTTCTTGTTAGTAGGACAAGCCTTATACAGGCCATACCAAAAGACTTGATCCTCGGGGTACCAAAATTGTACCACCGTTGCTAGCAAGTTCCAATCTATGGCCTGATTATACCACAGAGAACCTCTAAGAAAGCAAAAAGTGTCGTAGCTAACATTGTAAAGGCACATGTCCTCTAAACCTTCAAGGTAAGAAGAGAATTATTTGTACATGGGAAGAGCCATTTTAAGAAAGAAAAAAAGAGAAGCAAGAGAAGAAATATGGATGTTTGTGAAATAATACCCTAACTCTCCTTTTATACCTAAAAATCCTTGGAAATACAAACAATCCAAAATTCCATTTAACTCTCTCCCTTGCCAAGTACTACAGATGTGCAAAATAATGAAATTAAAGCCTAGGAGTGATTTAACTTGATCTCTATGCCAATAAAATGGTCAAGAGGTATGCCTATCGACAACCCCCCATTTTAGAAAGATTCCATTTTTCCTCTTTTGTCCAAAATTAATTTCCAAAACTCTTTATCTTCAAAAGTTACACCCGGGTCTTTCCGTTTTTATTACTCCTCTTTTAATAAAAAAATTTCTCAAAATCATTTTCATTTTCATCTCTGTCTTCGCAAAGTAAAATAATCTCAGCAGAAAATCAAAAGTACATAGAAGATAATTCATTAAATTAATAAAATACAGAAAAAAATAAATATTTTTCATATATATATTCTTGCTTCGCTGATTACATTTTGTAGGTACAAAGAGAAAAAGCAAAAAAAAAATAGGGAAAACACAACGAGACTTCCCCTTAACCCTCAAACTACCCCCAAACCCTCATCCCCCGCGATGCACATGATTTTATCAACGATGAGTGGTGGACGCTCCACTCCTAGAACCAGAACCCTAGTCTGAGGTGGTGGATGGAATCAATCAAGAGGGAGAAGACTTCTGTATATAATCAGACATGGAATCTATCTAGGACTTATTGTCCCATAGCCATCCGACCGACACTCGTACTTACTGTAAAGAAAATAGAAGACTAGTCAATCAGGAAAAAGCAAGGAAAATAAGCAAAAACTGGAAATAAAAAAGAAAAAGAGAAAAAATATACCTCAAGCCAAAAGCTCTCATTTATAAGACCCGTAAATTCAGCCACCGATGCATGAGAACGGTGTGGCACAGTCAACGGCTCCCCACTACTCAGCAAAAAATTATAGGAAGGGGGAGTAATCGAAATGAGAAGATCCACCAACCCTCCATACTATGGGTGGATCCCACCAGTACACTAGTACCCCTACCCGAAGTCATGACAGGTGGAGGCATATTCTCCACATTGTAGATACAAGACGGCATCAACCAACTCGTCATGAAATCCAAATAATCGTAACTCACCACCGTATCCATCTAATGCGTGTAAGGCTCGCATATCATCGCCGCCGCCCTGGCATCATCAGAAATCTCCCTCACTTTCCTCAAATACATAGGGGCACTAATGATGGGACTGTCATTTTCTCCTCCACTATCTTCCTCACCAATATTTATCCTAGGTACTAAATGTACCTAAACTCATGCGCTATCAGTCGATGCATGCTAATAACCATCGTGTCCTGTGAAGACACCCCCCAAGGTAGAAGGTCACCTACAATCCCCAATAAATAATTAGAAAACCCTTTGTTTGAACAACAAAGAAAAGACCAAAATAAATTAGAAAACCAAAGGTCACCATACTTACATAACCACTAGGGTTTTTCACCCTTACCGATCGATTGTGCGTAGGCCCGCATAGTAAAATCCTCTCATCAACAACCATCTCAATGAGTCAAAATGAATTTTAATTGCCTAGTGCAAGGGTACCACCACTCTAGGCTGGTCCAACCATCAGTAGCCATCCACTCGTTATTGTATACATCACTTGAGGTACTAGCCATTTGAAGTCTTGAAAAATAAAGGACTTAAGAATGACTCTTATAGAGAGAAAGTAGAAGAATAAAACACTTGAAGGTGTGAAAGATGAGGAGGGGTTGCTCCCTTTATATAGAAGGCTAAAGGGCCAACCGACTGGAAATCCCATGCCAATACCGATCAAAATTACATTTTCCTCTTCCTAAAGGATCCCAAGAGTCCGTTCCATGGATGATTGGCACTTTCCATTCCTTCCTATCAGCAATCCCCTTTATATTTCGTATAAAAAATTCCCAAAAAATCCCCAAAATTGCCCAAAATCCCTGGAAAATATGGAACATTATTTTCTCTCGAGAAAACCATTTTTGAAGCATTAAACCCCTTATGAACTCTCGAAATCCCTAGATATATTAATCTTATGCACTTATCCCCAACATACTCAATAGCAGAACCATTTATTTTCTCATATACAAGTCTACTACAATTCCCCATCCAAAACATGAAAACTAGACATTTCCCAGTGGAATTTCAAGACAACACCATCCTCATCCGAATAAAAAATGCACTTGTACCCAAATTCATATATACTTTCCCTAGTGGAATTACTCCTCGTCAAAACTTTAGGTCCTCGAAATTGACCTCGGCCCACAGAATCGATCGTTTCAACTTTAGGTCCTCAAAATTGACCTCAGCCCGCAGAATTAGTAGTCACAAATTTAGGTCCTCAGAATTGATCATGCCAACTTTGGGTCCTCATAATTGATCATGCCAACTTTGGGTCCTCAGAATTGACCCCGGCCTGCAAAATTGGTCGTCACAACTTCAAGTCCTCAAAACTGATCTCAACACACAAAATTGGTTGTCCCAAATTTAAGTCCTCAAAATTGACCTCAGCTTGTAGAATTATTTGTCCTAACTTTAGGTCCTCATAATTGACCTCGGTCATTTGAATTAATCATCATAACTTTAGGTCCTCTAAATTGGCCTCGACCCCTAGAATTGGTTGTCACAACTGTAGGTCCTCAGAATTGACCTCCACCAGCAGAATTGGTCGCCCTAAATTTAATTCCTCAGGATTGACCGCGGCCCTTAGAATTGGTCATTGCAACTTTAGAACCTCAAATTAACCTCGATCGACAGAATTGATCGTCAAAACTTTAGGTCCTTAGAACTGACCTCGAGCCTCAAAATTTATCATCAGAGCTTTAGATCCTCAGAATTGACCTTGCTCCATAGAATTACTCATCATAACTTTAGGTACCCAAAATTGACCTCGACCCACTGAATCGGTCATCCTCATCTCCTTAGGTCTTCAGAATTGACCTCAACTTGTTGAATTGGTCACCCTAGATCCTTAGAATAAACCTTAAAACCTCCTCGACCCGTTAAATCGATCATCCTTATCCCCTTAGTCCCTAAAATTGACCTACCCCCACTAAATACGTCATCCTTAGGTCCTCAAAAGAGACCTCGACACTCTAAATCGGCCACCCTCATCCTCTAGGTCCAAAGAATTAACTTTAAAATCATTCGACGGTCTTCACTTATTTCGATCTCACTCATTGAGGGGATCTCTGTAGACACCCAATCCTATGACCCCCTAAGCACCTCTTTAAGTCCCTATCACTCACTCATTCACCATAAACCATAGGTCATACTTCGAGTACTAATCTAGAGGAGACCGAGTGCTCTCGAGCCCAATTTAACTCCAATTAACTTTCTCACCTGGGGAAAAGCTCAAAATTTTTTTAGGGCTCTGATTCTTCTTTCCAACGGTCTACCCTGTGCATAAATTGTCCTTACAGTTTAGATGAACACTTCGTTTCACTATCAAAAACTAATCTAGAGGCCACCAAGTGCTCCCGGGCACCATTTGACTCCAGTCAAATTTCTCTCCTGAGCAAAAGCTCAATGAATATTCGAAGGGCTCTTCATCCCCTTTCTAATGGTCTGCCATGTGCATGAATTGGCCTTACGATTTAAATGAACAATATGTTTTATTCTAAAAACTAATCTAAATGCCATTGGGTTTTCTTGGACCTCGTTTGACTCTGGTCAAATCTCTAGATTGAGTGAAGCTCAATGAATCTTTAAAGGGCTCCAAATACCCTTTCTAATAGTCCATCACATGCGCATGTCGGACTTACGATATGGATGAATGACCCATTTCACTCTAAAGGGTCACCAGGCGCTTTCGGGCCCCATTTGACCTCGATTAACGCTTTGAACCGAACGAAGACGAAGGAAATCTCAAAAGTAATTAAATAAGCTTTTTAATGATTAGTCTTGTACGAAAATTAACCTTATAATTCAGACGAACGATCATTTTTCCACTGAAAAACTTCCTATCTAGTGATCAACGGGCTCTTTAGGGATCCATTTGACCTTGGTGAACCCCCTAACACAAGAGTGGACCATTGGATTCTTTAAGGTATCTTAATAACCTCTCTAATGGTCCATACCGTTCATGATTCTGACTTACGATTTGCATTTTACAACAATTTTTTTGAAAAACCTGTCCCAGACTGCCAAAGGCACCCCAGGGACCCTACCTATTGGTAGTGTGCCTAAGGTGCGATGTCAATAGGCAGGTCTAGACCCCTAACAATTGACACCCCCTATCTGCACAAATAGAGTCCATGACCTAACTTTTAAAGGTAATCTGTGAACAACCTCTCAGTAAATCAATGAACATTCTCTTGAATTAAGAGTTGTTCCCTTTCCTAAAAAGCCCATTTTTCAATATTTCCTTCCATCACTTTCGTACCTTACATGGTAAATTCCCCCCGCTTCTCCATACCACTTTCATACCATTGCAAGATCAGCACATCTACATCTCAAGATCACCATCAAGCACTCATAAGGAGGTCAAATTCTCCATTCATTTCTATAATTCTCTGATTTTAATGTTATTTACTTTATTTCTATCCTAGCATTTTACTTCATTGCATCACATCTAATCTCAACTCTATATTATTAGTATTTGCACATAATCAATGTTCATAAAAATCCATAAAACAGGAAAAAGAGGGTTTATCTATAAATTCCAAAAGAGGGTGTAATATCCCATATTTTAAAGTGTTATCTATTTATTTAATTTGGGTAATTTAAATGACTTGTGTGTTGTAATATAATGGAAATTATTATTATGCATATATTTAAATATTAATCTGAAGAGTGGGGTCGGTGGCGTATAGACTGGGTTTATCGGAGCACCTTCAGTAGATACACGATGTGTTCCACGTGGCTTCGCTGAAGAAATATCGAAGGAGTGAGAGATCATTTTGGCATGTTCCACTCGAGGAGATTGGCTTGCAGTTCGACATCTTGTATAAGGAGAGACCCGTGGCTATTCTGGATTGTAGTGAGTGTAAGCTGCGATCTAAGGTGGTACCAGCAATCAGAGTTCAATGGGGACACCACGGTGCTAATAAGTCGACATGGGAGCGGGAGGATGACATGCGAGAGCAGTAACCGGAGTTATTCACCGCATGTATGACCTAATTTCGAGGACGAGATTCCCTTGTAAGGGGGAAAGTATGTAACATCACATATTTTTAAGCATTATATATTTAACTAATTCGGGTAATTTAAATTACTTGTGTATTGTAATATAATGTTATTAATTATTATGAATATATTTAAATATTAATCGAAAGAGTAAATGATTAATATTTATGGAATATAAATTACTATGTGAATAGAAATAATTAATTTATGTCATAGCGTATGATAGTAATGTGGTATTATTTTATCTCAACCAGGAGTCGAGCATAGACTATCTTAAGGGCAAGATAGAAATTTTAGTAAAGTAATTCGGATGTTAATTTTGAGTACACGGTTGATTCCGAATATGCTGAAATAGTAAAAAAAGTGTACCCAGGGGTAGTAAATGGGTCTCGGGGCGTTTTTAGGCATGACTGGGCCCACACGGGGGTGTTTGGGCCATTTTGACTTGGCCCACAAGCATAATTTCGGGAATAACACATGAAAACTTGAGTTTGAGAGTTTGGGGTGAACACAACTCTAAAAGAAAAATATCATAAAACCCAAATTAGAGGACTTTTGGCAGACACAACTCAAAAGGAAAAACTTTAGTTCTATAGACAAGAAAAGAGGGAGAATTTGGGGAGCCAAATCAAGAGGCAATTGTGTGTTCTTTAGGGAATCATCATCTACACCAATGAAATTCAGACCCTACAAACCGTTCGGGTAAGTGGTTAACTTTCTTTATAAATTAAATAGCAGTTTTCGGTTCATATCATGGTAGGTGTATTGGAAAATTTGTTTTCATGTGGGTTCTCACATTAAAAGTCAGGGGGAGGGGGGGGGGGGGGGAGGGGTTATGACTTTGGACAGTTCAATATAGGTTAAAGACCCCACTAATGTGGGACTATGGTTCCAAAACATCGGAATATGATTTATGTTAGAAAAACAAATTTCAATGTTGTTTAATTTTAGTTTATAAATGTTGTTTAGTGAAATCGACTATATGAAACCACAAAAATCCATTTTAAGAATTTCTTGCTTAAAGTGAAAATTATAATTGTTGAATGAGGTACTGAGGATTGGGAGTTGGTGAAATTCGAGTCCTAAACATAGGATTATCTTGGGGAAGGGATTTGGTGAAATTTAGGAGCTTGGAGGAATCGTTAATGGCTGAAATCGCACCCGGGGAAGAAGCTGTCTGACCTAATCGGTCGATCGAGATAGGGCCACTGGTCGACCGGGGGTCAAAATTTTTAGACAGTTTCGTGTGTTATTTTTTGGGAGGCCTTATGTATTTCGTAAAATTTTCAAGTGAATATTTATTGGGAAAAAAATTAAATAAGGGAAATTGTCCACATTTATTTATGAAAATTGGGTTAAAATTTTTTAAGTGACACAGCTTGGACTAAGTGTGTTAATGAGGGGATATTTAATGGAAGATTAATACCTAGGACTGAGAACGTATGTGCTTGCGTTCAAATGAGCAACTTATATATTAACCCTAAACATGCAACAATATGTGATTGAATAAGATGATAATCTAAGCAAGAACATTCAAACACATGCAATTGAGGAAAAATCCCCCAAAGGGGCAAAACCGTTTATTTTCATTATAATATTGTAGGCTATACAATTTCGGATTACAATGAAAATACAAGTGACTAAGAATTACCCTCAGATATCGGATTCTGTAGTCGCGGCTAGAACTATCCCTTTCCAGTAGGGTTGGCGGCTGGAACTATCCCTTTCCAGTAGGGCTGCAATGGAGAAGAGAATGGCTTCTCCACAACGGTGTGAACAACAAGAATGCGTTCCTGGGTTGTAACACCCCGCCCGCCCGGGGAGAGCGAACGGAGCGCTAATGCGATAAAATAAATCCAAATCCACAAGTGACAAGGTATCGAGCATCTAAACAAACCCAGGATAATATAAATCCACCATTCTCAATCTCTTTAATTACAACAAGTCTCTCGAATTAAAATACAACATCTAACTCGAAATAAAATACAAATCTCCAAAGCTCTATACATCAAAATAATACAATCTTCTCAACTTGTATTAAAAATTCTTCCCAAAATATCCAAGATAAAATCAATCTCCAATAATCCATAGCGCCCAAATCCACGCTAACCTGCCACTAAAAGAAAATATGGGGAAGTACACAATACGACAGGAATTATGCTCAACAAATACGGATTAGCAATGAATAAAATGTAACAACACGGGTAAGAATATTCAAATCAAAATGCAAATCTCAATAGCATTTCATCATTATAATTTTTCAACAACACATCAATGGGTCACCAGGCCTCACCACATCCGTTTATGCTTTATCAAGCCATAGCCCGGGAAACAGGAATTTTGGCGGGTGCCGAACATCCGTGCCATATTAAAATCTCATGACAACGTGCTCAACAAAAATATAATGATACCACATGAATCAAAATAATTTCAACAATTATTTTCCAGATTTCAATGAATTTAACAATTCAAATATGAGTTCAATTAATAATAAATCAAAGAGAATGACACTCGCGAGATTTAAGGAGCATATTGTGTAAAACCCCATACCTTAAACCATGATGAGAAACCAATGATCACATCCTCAAGATCAACACAAAAGATCTACAAAAGCTCCTCCAAGAAACTTCAACAAAATAGCCCCAATAACACCTCTAATCTAAGGTTGGAACTCACCAATCTCAAGGACCAATGTGTATATAAAAAGAAGAGGAATATAAAATATATTTGCTGCCAAAATTTGTGCCAAAAGTATGTTAAAAAGGTAGCCCACGACTTCCTTTTATAATGCAAAGAAATGAAGAGTTGGAATCCAAAAGATTCATTTAAATAAGGCAAAGAAATGAAGAGTTGGAAGTTAAAACAACTCCAAGAGTTAAAAACATTTAAAAATCATTTTAAAATCCGTTTTCAGTGGTCCGGGGTATACTGGCCTTCTGACAAACAAGCGGATCGGTCCGGGTCTTTAGGTGGACCGGTCCGGTTAGCCGGATCGGTTCTTTTATTTCAGGGGATCGGTTCTTTTATTTCAGCGGATCGGTCCGGCTTTCAGACTATGATTCCTCTTCTTCTTTTGATATTCGGATCCGTTGAATCTTGAATCTTGAATTTCTTCAACGGTGTGACGGCGTGTGACATAATACATTGATAATGGACAAAAATGTCCTTACAAATCTCCCCCTATGTCTATGCCGGGACATACATAAAAAAAGACATCCGAATTATCAACCAACTAAAAATGATGCCTATACAAATCTACCCTTCCATGAACCCAAAACTGGAAAGATACAATTAAATAAGACTACAGCGTTTGCTCTTCAATTCTGCAGGAATCTCAACGCTTTTCTCATCAGGGTGTGCAATCCAATGATAATCCATGTAGTACCTACACACATGAGACAAAGAGAAATACCAAGTGACATATCGAGTTTGAAATGAAATAAACATGTATACCAATTTATGAGAAAACTAAAACTTTCAAAACTCCTCCATAATAAGATAATTCACTCTCCCCCTTTTTATGATGCCCCAAATGGACAAATGAGAAAAAGAAATCAAATAAGCAAGTGCGGGGTGTCACTAGAATAAAATCACACCATGAATGAACACAAAGCAACCAAGACGATGATAGCGTAAATGAAGTGGTGTGATAAAATTCGATAGGAAAATTAATGCATACAAACATGACATTTGTGCACGATGAATATTGGATATTCCTAGCGAATGAACTCAAATGCTTCCTTTGGTGTAAAATAATGACAATATAAGATATTGACTCAATCAAATCAACAAATCAAAGCTCAAAGTGATTTTCACACCAATAACGTCCAAAATGATTTTATTCTTTTTCAGGACTTTCAAGGAAGTGCAAACCCGTTTAAAGATTCTCCAACCAAACTCCCTCAGATATAATTTTGAATATAGGAATTCTAAATTCTCAAACTTTGGAGAATTGATGGTGAAACCTAAGAGGCCCATATATGGCATGAAGTGATTTTTATTGCCTTTAAATTTTTTTGGGCTCTTTTAACCTCGGATATTAAAATTCCACCATTTTTTTAGGTCCTTTTTAACGGTGGCTTTTGCGCAAAGGATAGATGATTACCTTTCCTAGCCCCTCCCCGTTATACAAAAAACACACAGTCTCACCAAAACGGTTTTTACATGCATTCCAATCTTGTCAAGTTTTATCGCATATTGTACATTGTATAGACATGATTGAGATGGAAACACTCAAGACAATATGAGATAGACAAGTGCAATAATCAAATATAGCCGTGCATGTGTGTAATAAAGGATATAGGAGTCAAACATGTAGGAAGATATCACTAATTTCATCTCAAAGACTCCAACCAATGTAAAGCACATAAATGAAATGATGTAGCTTCTCAAATCTCTATCAAACAGTCACATGGATAAATGAAATGAAGTTGTGACTTGGCTACCTTAAATGCTCATCCATAAAAGAAACAAAAACAGAAATCTTTTTGGATTTTTCAAAAAATTTATCAAAATAAAATCTTTTTGTGCTTTTCTTAAAATTTTTCTTAAAGGAAAATCTTTTTGTATTTTTTTTTAAAAGCAATATAAACAGCAAAAAGAATAAATAAAAGCTATACAACTAAGCAATGGTACATATAAAACAGACTAGCAATAGGAAGCATATGATATGAACATGAGAAAGCATCATATTCTAGACATAAATCAACCTCTCAGCCAACTGTGCAAATCCCCAAAGACTTCCTAAGACTCTCAAATCTAAGGGCATCTAAAGGTTTCATGAAAATGTCTGCTAACTGACGGTCGGTAGTAATAAAACTCAGGGATACAGTGTTCTCCTCAACTAACTGATGAATAAAGTGCTCACGTATCCTGATGTGTTTTGTGCGCGAATGCTGGACGGGATTATGGGATATGTGTATCGCGCTCTTGTTATCACAAGAAATGATCATGGGGTCTTGTGAAATCCCATAATCCTCCAACATTTGCTTCATCCACAAGAGTTGTGTGCAACAACTCCCAACGGCTATGTACTCAGCCTCTGCAGTGGACAAAGAGATGGAATTTTGCTTCTTGCTCAGCCAGGAGACAAGAGCAGAACCAAAATAGAAACACCCACCAGAAGTGCTCCTACAACCATCTACATCCCCAGCCCAATCGGCATCCGAATAGGCGGACAAACGGTCATCGGTATCAACGGAATAACAAATACCGTATGATAGAGTCCCACTCACGTATTTAATAATACGTTTTAGAGAAAGTACATGTGACTCTTTCGGGGACGCCTGATATCGCGCACAGACTCCAACACTAAAGGCGATGTCGGGACGACTGGAAGTCAAGTAGAGAAGACTACCTATCATACTCCGATATAAGGTTTGCTCTACGTCCTTGCCTTAAGTGTCCTTACTAAGCTTGGTAGTGGTACTCATAGGTGTACGTGCATGCTTAGCGGAGTCTAAACCAAATTTCTTCACTAGGTCTCTAGCATACTTGGATTGGGAGATGAACATCCCATCCTCTAGCTGACGAACCTGGAGACCAGGGAAGAATGTAAGCTCACCAACCATGCTCATCTCAAACTCACTTTTCATTTCCTCCTCAAAGTGGTGAGCATGCTGGGAGCATGTGGATCTAAAGACTATGTCGTCCACATAGACCTGGGCAACCAAAATGGCACCGTCATCTCTCCTGACGAACAACGTCATATCTACTCCCCCTCTCTTGAAGCCACGAGCTAAGAGATAGGAAGTAAGACTCTCGTACCAAGCATGGGGTTCTTGCTTCAAACCATACAAGGCTTTTCTAAGAAAGTAGACGTGCTCTGGGTGCTGAGGGTCTTCAAACCCTTTTGGTTGTTCCACATAAACCTCCTCCTGTAGAATGCCATTCAGAAAGGCACTCTTGACATCCATCTGGTATAACTTGAAGCGCAGATGACATGCAATGGTGAGCAGAAGACGGACGGACTCAAGCCTCGGAACAGGAGCAAATGTCTCCCCAAAGTCTACACCCTCTATCTATGTGTAGCCTTGAGTGACTAACCTAGCCTTATTTCTGATTATGGTACCATTTTCATCCATTTTGTTCTTGAAGATCCACCGGGTACCTATCACATTAGTCTCACTAGGCCGGGGGACAAGTTCCCAGACATTATTCTTTTTAAACTGAAGCAACTCATCCTGCATAGCAGATATCCAATGTTCATCCTTGAGTGCTTCTTTATGGTTCTTGGGCTCGACTTTAGACGTGTAGCAAAGATGGCTACCAACATTCTCTAGCTGAGCACGAGTCTTGACCCCTGGAGTGGGATCGCCAACAATGGCAGACAAGTCATGACTCTTACGAACCCAAGCAGGTGTGTCCCCTAACACAGGAGTAGGGTCCACAGAGTGTGAGAGAGGAACAGGTAAATCACTGTCAGAACAATCCTCATCCTCACACTGAAGGTTAGGATCAATAACCGTCGAAGGTTCTTCATCTTGCACGGTGACGTTTATTGATTCCATAACCTTAGAGCTCTTCAGGTTAAAAACCCGGTACGCTCTGCTAGTCGATGAATATCCTAGAAATATTCCCTCGTCGCTCCGGGAGTCGAACTTTCCTTATTGCTCTCTATCCCGTAGGATGTAGCATTTACTCCCAAAAACACGGAAATATGCCAGGTTGGGCTTCTTTCCAGTCCACAACTCATAAGGAGTCTGAAGTGTGTGTGGACGCAAATACACCACATTCCCCGTGTGGCATGCAGTAGACACTGCCTCTGCCCAAAATCTCCTAGAAATTTTACGACCTAGAAGCATAGATCTAGCCATCTCTTGGATCGTTCTATTCTTCCTCTCAATAATCCCATTTTGCCGAGGAGTTCTCACAGCAGAAAACTCATGTTTGATCATGAGGCTATCACAGTAAAGGTCTACCTTTGGTTCTGTGAATTCAGTGCCATTGTCACTACACATCCTGTTAATAGTGACACCGTGTTGATTTTGTAGGACACGGCACTTGGTCGTTAAAAATTCTACAGCATCGGATTTCTCTCTCAGAAAACCTACAATGGAGTACCTGGAGAAATCATCAGCCATCACGAGGATGTATCTCTTACCACCTAGACTCTCAGTACGAGTGGGACCCATAAGATCCATCTGAATCAACTCAAGAATACGAGAGGTGGTGATGGAATGTAACTTCCTATGAGGACTACGAATTTGTGTTCCCAACTGACAGGGTCCACAAACGGTCGAAGTTGACTTTCCAAGAGATGGTAAGCCACGTACTAGGTCCTTTTTAGCTAAACGATTAAGATCTCTAACGTTCACGTGACCTAGACGTTGGTGCCACAGATCCATAGGAGTGATCGTGGCGCTGTTGCAGACAAATGAGGATGTGGGCTCAGTCCCATAGCAATTATCCTCGGTCCTCAACCCTTGCACTAATAGTTTACCGGCTTGATTATAGACTTTACAAGTATCCCGATCAAACTTTACTGCAAAGTCAGCGTCGCACAGCTGGCTAATGCTGAGAAGGTTTGCTTTCAAACCTTTGACGTACAAAACCTCTTCTAGCTTAGGAAATCCAGGTAACTCGATAGTACCTCGTCCTACAATGCTAGACTTGCTCCCATCTCCAAAGGTGACTCTGCCATCCTGATAGTCCTCAAGAGTCGTACAAAATGAGGCATCACCTCTCATGTGTCTGGAGCACCCACTATCAAAATACCACTGTGAGGTATTATGTGCTTTGAGAGAAACATGAACAACAAAGGCCTTTTTATCTTTCTTAGGCACCCATGTAGAGATGACCTTTTGTTTGCCTTTGTTGTTGTTGGTTTTAGCTGGAATGTGAGAAGCATTCACTAACGGCAAAGTCATCCGTCGGAATTCTTCCATTAAACTCTGGGACGTGGCAGCTAAGAACTCAACTCGCTCTCTCAAACTAGAAAACTCATCAGTATGACGTGGTGGAGCAATATTACGTCTTGTCTGACCCATGTTATAGCAAGACCCTAAGGTGGCCTTTTCCTTTGCAATAAGTACAAAAGAGTACAGTCAAAGGCGGACCTTGGTTTGCCTTTCTTGGTCGAACTCTCCTTTAAGGTTTTTGACGATGGCCATAGGGATTCGTAGTAAACTCAGGAACTGGTCCAGGTGAAATTTGGGATGTGGAGGCACCATCATAACCAATTCCTTTCCGATCACCAAAACCTAACGCAGGGATGAGGAGCATCTTTCCCATCTTCCCAGATCTGTCCTCGATTTGAACCTTGACTTCCCGTGCTTTCTCAAGATCATGAGTCAGGTGGGCAACAAGGGCTTCAAGTTTCTTTCGAGTCTCCACGGAGGAATGGAGCTCACTCGTAAGACTAGCCACTTGTTTAGTCAACTCCCCTCTTTCTTTCTCATAAACACTCTCTCTCTCTCTCTAAACACACTCTCTTTCTCGTCACAGGCAGATTCTCTCTCTCTCAGGGCGGTGAAGGTGGAGGACTCTCTTTCTCTCGCCTTTATTAAATATTCCTCTAAGGCGGTGATCTTAAGAACTAGCGCTTTGTTACGTTTTTTAGTTTTAAATGATTCAGAATATAACTCAGCGTAGGCGCGTTGAATATCACTCTCACTCTCACTTGAGTCATCCTCCCACTCACTCACATCAATCTCACTATCGAGGTGTCCCTATGAAGCATCATCTTCATCGTCGTGAAGAGAACTAGGAGTGCTCACTTGACTGGCCATAAATGCGGTGAAGTTACACTCATGCGGTGACTCATCTCCTGAATCCACCGTCTCGACCTCACTGTCGTCACTAAGGGTAGCATTAAGGACAACTTTCCCTTTCTCTCTATTCAGACGATTGGCACACTCAAAGGCTCTATGACCCCTACCATAGCACTCAAAACATCTCTCACTTTCTTTCTTAGGAGGATTTTTGGAGTCTTTTTCATTTTTCTTTTCAAACTTATATTTCTCAAATTTCTTTTTATCTTTAAAATTGCCATTTTTCTTAAATTTGAGAATCCTCTTGAAATTTTTTGCAAAAAGAACCAAATCATCTAGGTCAAAATCACACTCAGAATCTGACGTGTCAGTCTCTTTCTTTCTAGACGACTCTACCCTTTTTCTAGCCGAACCCTCACTCCTTCTCTCTTGGGCTTTAAGTGCAATTCCCTTATTTTTAGATTTATCAGTTTTAGGGAACATATCAATTTCATAAGTTTGCAAATCTCCTACAAGTTCTTCCAATTTTAGCGTATTTAAATTACCCATAGAATTTAGCACAGTGACTTTAGGGATAAAACGCTTAGGCAAAGAACGAAGAATCTTTTTAACAACTCTAGCATTAGGAATATGTTCACCAAGATTAAAGCTAGTATTAACAATGTCAGAAAGTCTAGCATAAAATTCATCAAAGCATTCAGATTCATGCATGGTGATGGTTTCAAATTGAGTTGTCAAATTTTGCAACTTAGATTCTTTCACATCATTAGTTCCTTCATGGGTGAGTTGTAAAACATCCCATGCCTCTTTTGACGTGGTGCACGTCATTATACGTTTGAACTCATCAGGTGTGACAGACCTAGAAATAGCACTTAAACCCTTAGAATTAAAAGATGCCCATTTAAATTCTTCATCAGTCCAAGAAGTGTCAGGTTTCAAATTGATCACATTATCAACAGTCACGGAGGGAGGTGTCCACCCTCTTTCAACTAAAATCCAAACCCTTTCATCTATGGATTTTAAAGCCGACCTCATTCGGGCTTTCCAATAGGTATAATTTGTCCCGTCAAAAATAGGCATTTTATTATATAACTTCTCCATTTGAACACGCGCTTTTTTCAAAAATTAATTTTTTCAAAAAATTAATATCTTAGAAAAATTTTGCGAAAAATAGGAATACGCGATAGATTAGCGTAACCCGCTCTGATACTAATTTGAGAAGGTATGTGCTTGCGTTCAAATGAGAAACTTATATATTAAACACCTTTTAACCCAAACAAACCCTAAACATGCAATAATATGTGATTGAATAAGATGATAATCTAAGCAAGAACATTCAAACACATGCAATTGAGGAAAAATCCCCCAAAGGGGCAAAACCATTTATTTTCATTATAATATTGTAGGCTATACAATTTCGGATTACAATGAAAATACAAGTGACTAAGAATTACCCTCAGGTATCGGATTCTGTAGTCGCGGCTAGAACTATCCCTTTCCAGTAGGGCTGCAATGGAGAAGAGAACGGCTTCTCCACAAGGGTGTGAACAACAAGAATGCGTTCCTGGGTTGCAAAATGATTCACAAAGGATTGGAAATTGTGTGAATCAAAAACCTAGATTCTAGATGCTCAATAGGTGAAGACTTAGGGCTTTTTGTACTCTGAAAATCGTGTGTTTAAGTCTTAGAAAACCACTTCCCGTAGTGGGTTTAAATAAGAAGTCTCGGGCCTTAAAAATATGAACACGATCTGAACACGATCTGTTGAATTTTATCCCAGGCGGACCGGTCCGGGTCTGAGGTGGATCGATCCGATATACCGGATTGGTTCTTTTATTCTGAGGCGGATCAGTCCGTTGATGATCAGATCGGTTCGCTTCTAGGCTTCATCGGTTTGCTTGCGGTCCGGGGTATACTGGCCTTCTGACAAACAAGCGGATCGGTCCGGATCTTTAGGCGGACTGGTCCGGTTAGCTGAATCGGTTCTTTTATTTCAGCAGATCGGTCAGGCTGTCAGACTATGATTCCTCTTCTTCTTTTGATATTCGGATCCGTTGAATCTTGAATCTTGAATTTCTTCAACGGTGTGACGGCGTGTGACATAATACATTGATAATGGACAAAAATGTCCTTACAAGGACAATAGGAGAGGGGTATTAGGGAATTTAAATATCATATAAGGAGGGGAAATTTTCTAAAGGAATATTGAGTGGTAAAATTCAAAGGAATAAGTTACGGGCCGAGGGAATGTGTCCGGGTATTTTTGGTTGGGTGACACCATTTTAATAAATTATTTAATGTAAAAATTAATTAACTTAGAGTCGAAAAAATTAACTCGGATATGTTAGGCTAGTGCTACAGGAGTTAGGCACGGATTATACATGTTTAAATTAAGTGTGTGTGTATATATATATATATTGTGTATTCTTTGATTACATAAATACATACTCCTCTAGTGCTATCATAGGAGGTTTCACGATGTGGGTGAATTCCCTGGCTAGTGAATGCAGGGAGAGTATAATCCCCAAGTCATAGTCATCTAGAACTATATTATGTGAATTATTTTAATAGGTTAACCGCTTTGGGTATGATTCAGTTTCACTTTCGATGAAGGAACTATGACCGCGTCCGCTACGTTAATTATTTTTCAATGATTCAGGAGTTAACCGTGTCGGGGTGTCTGGGTGGATGAGTATACTTGGGGTGATATCATTTTAGAGAAAGCATCTGGTGAGTTCTTACTCGGGAGGATGGATACTATATAAAACATGTTTGTGATATATAATATAGTAATACGTATATAAAAGTATCGATAATTATATGCAGGTGAAATATCTGGAGTGAAATGGTACCATTTATATAACTAGTGAAATTGTGAAATAGTTAATTAAAAATGATAAAATAAGTTAATGTGAGGAATAACTTAACAGTCATTAGAAAAAGTTATGCGGGCTAGAGTAAGGTTTCAGGTAGCGGTTATAACAAGACTAGTTAGACGGGGTAGTGTAGCTAGGAAGGTTATAAGGGAAGTGGTAGGTGTGCACAATAGATGAGAGTTGAGTACTATATCAAGTGAGTGCGACACTAACTTAAATATGAAGAACATTCATGCATTTTAATTACTGCAATCTTAAGCACTTGCTAAGTATTTTCAAAATGTTTTGTGTTCTAACCCTTGATGTAAAAATATTTTCAAAACCTTTTAGGTGTCCAGCCATAAGGATTCCAGACTTGAGATTCTGTTTTAGATTTATGCAGCGGCGGCACATGTGGATGCATGCAGGAGATTTGATTAGACGCATCTGTTCCTCCTTTTTAGATTAGAAATCTCATTTCAGTTACAGTTTTGCTTAGGGCATGTTGCCAAATTTACTCTCAGATTCAGTTTTGGATTTATTTACTTATTGTTGAATTTGGATTTACAGTCGATGGTTTATTCGACTAGTTTCTTATTTATTTATTCATCATTATTTTTTAAGACTTATTAATGGTGTGTTTGGATTTTAGTTAAATCTATTTCGTATGTTTATTTATCGGTTTAATGAAAGATAAAATTTGGCATCAGTTTAATTAATCATTTAGGTGGTTGTAATTAATATGGTTTTTCGATAGTGATGCTAAGAATGAACCAAATGGAAATCCTAATTTAATTTAATAAAGGATTGATCAATCGGTATTTAGTTAAGCGGGGTGCCACATATGGTAGTAGTAGAGCATCAGGTTCTAGTGTCCATAGGATCTGTATGCTCACTGCGATTTCTGCGAATCATTCGTTTGATACACAACCCTATTATTAGGACTGCTTTCTCTTTGTGTATTTGAGATATCGTGCTTCTGCTATTAAATTTTGTATAAACTCTGCACTTATAAAAATTCGATCCGTTTTCATTTTCCACCAGGGAGAGAGCGAGCAACTAGGACAGAGGCCAAGGATGAGGTGAGGGAGGCTCACCAGGAGCCACTGGTTCTGCCACTACTGGAGAAGATCTCGAGTGTACATGTGGCAAAGATAGTGGCCCAGGCGGTCAACGGAGCTATGGCCCGTCATTTCCCTCAGCCCAGCCGCTGCAGCCAGTGGCATCGTCTATCCAGGCTCAGTCAGGGCCATGTACTTGGCAGAGGGTTAGAGAGACATTCCAGAAGGTCTGCCCGCTCGAGTTTCAAGGTAACTCTGATGTGGTAGATGTGTGCCAGTGGAAGAAGAACGTACAATGCCATATGCGCATGGTGGAGTGTACTGAGATACAAAAGCATATGCTAGCAATTGTCAGACTTGTTGGAGCAGCATTACAGTAGTGGGAGTTTGTTACCACCGTCGAGGATAGGGATATGATGACAGTTTTTGATTTTTGGGTGCGGTTAGATTTCACTAACAGTGGAGATCGAGATGTTGAGGAAGTTGAACGAGGTGACCCAGGGTGATAGCTTCATTGGAGAGTATGAGGAGGAATTGACCCATTTGGCAAACTTTGTGCCAAATGAGGTGAGCAATGAGGAGAGGAAGAAAGCTAAGTTTATTGATGGTTGGTCCTGGAGGATCAGGCAACACCTGATCGACAATCCAACATTGGTGACGTATACTGATGTCGTCAATGTAGCTTTACTGCACTTTCAGCATCATCACTTCCATATGAGAGGGAGCAAGATAGGCGGTGAGCTTAGCCAGCAGGGCAATGCAGGTGGGGTTACTATTAGCAGAGCACACAAGTAGGTTAATAGACAACAAGGGAAGGACTCCCGATAGGGGAACTCTGCCAAAAAATTCAGATTTAGAGGTTAAATATCGGATGGTCAGGGATTTAGGCAGGGCAACCAGGGTTCTAATCAGTAGCAGTAGGACTAGCAAGGCCAAGGGAACAACGGGGGTGGCCACCAGGTCCTACAGCAGGGACATCCTCATCAGGGCCAGTAGGGACAGGGACATGAGGGATTTCAGAGGCGTTGTTTTGTATGGGGCCAGTCGGGGAATGTGAATAAATAATCCCCACAGAGAGCTATGAGATATCAGTAGGGGGCCCCACAGGCGCAACAGGCATTGAGGCCTCTAATAGAACCTGCACCACAAACCCCACAGCCTTATGGGCAGAAGCAATAGGGGCATTTGTACAACGTTCAGGACGTGCATATGCCACCAGCAACTCAAGCGCAGCCAACATTTGAGGGGTACATTTCATATTCATTGGGCATGAGGGTAGGATTCTCTTTTATACGTGGGCGTCACACTCCTTTATTACTACTAGATTTGTATGAGCAACTAGTCTTTTAGAGACAGCTAGCATATGCCTTATGTGTGTAGAGTCACCGTTGGTTACCGGTTCACTTATACACTCAATATGTAGAGGTGTGGATATTATAATTATTCTTAGTGGCGATGCCTCTTCCCAAGGGAGGGTCGCACACCCACTTATACTACATTCAGGAGGAGACCTCACAGGAGATAGTGATCTCGATAGACTCGATACCGATACTACAAGATTTTGAGGATATATTTCAGGAGATATCGGGGTTACCACCCAGCCGATAGATTGAGTTTGTTATTGATATAGCACCAGGGATGAGGCCGATTGTTCAAGAATCGTATCATATGGCCCCATCAAAGATGCGGGAGTTGAGGTAGTAGATACAGTAACTTTTGGGTCAGGGTTTCATTCAGTGGAGAACATCACCATGGGGTGCACTGATATTATTTGTGAAGAAGAGGGATGGTTCGCTTCGATTGTGTGTGGACTACAGGGAGATGAACAAGGTCACGATATAGAATAAGTATCCGTTATTGAGAATCGATGACCTGCTTGAGCAGTTGAGAGGGGATGCATACTTCTTAAAGATTGATTTGTGATCAGGATATCACCAGTTGCGTATTCGAGAGGCATATATTCCCAAGATCACTTTCCCGTCGCAGTATGGATCATACGAGTTTAGAGTGATGCTGTTTAGGCTCTGTAATGCACCAACAATGTTCATGGATCCCATGAACGGAGTATTTAGGGTGTTCTTAGACCAGTTCGTGATCGTGTTCATTGATGACATTTTGGTTTACTCCCGTACAGAGGAGGAGCATGCAAAGCATTTGTGTAGGGTCTTGCAGACACTTCGTGACCATTATTTGTATGCTAAATTTGAAAAGTGTAGATTTTAGCTATGTAAGGTGAAGTTTCTTGGCCATACGTGTCTAATAGGGGTATTGATGTAGATCTAAGTAAGGTATCAACAGTGAGGGAGAGGGGATAACCCACGATACCGATAGAGATTCATAACTTTTTAGGGTTGGTCGGGTATTATCTCCACTTCATTAAAGGATTTTCAAAGATTGCGGGTTTGTTTATGAACCTGACTCACAAGGGGGTACCATTTGTATGGAGTGATCATTATCAGTTACCCTTTAATGAGCTGAAGGATAACTTAACGTCAATGAGAGTCCTTACATTGCCTAGGAATGGGGTGGAGTATCTGGTTTACATGGATGCATCCTTACAGGGACTTGGGGGTGTATTACAGTGGGAAGAGAGGGCCATAACTTATGCATCTCGAAAGCTTAAGCCCCATGAGAAGAATTACCCCACCCATGACCTAAAGTTATCGGCGATTATATTTTCTCCGAGGATATGGAACATAATCTGTTGGGGGAGCGGTCTACATTATTCACGAATCATAAGTCACTTCAGTATCTCTTCACATAGAAGGATCTGATTATGAGGCAGAGGTGGTGTCTTGAATTAGGGAAGGATTGCCAATTCGATATACAGTATCATCTTAGTAAGTCTAACGTGGCTGCAGATGCGTTGAGCCGGAGACCCACCGGGGAGTTAGTCGAGGTCTGGAAATCTAACTGGAGTGAAGTTAGGCATGATGATGAGGTTTCCAGGGCATGCATGTCAGTTTTAGCTATCACTCCTGAGATTATCACACGAGTAGTTAAAGAACATGAGAAGTATCAGTACTGTCAGGATAGAGTATAAAAGTTACTATCTAAGGGTGTAGAGTCTTACTTGATCAACTCAGAGGGAGGACTACATTTTAATGGGAGATTAGTTGTGCTTGAGGATGATGATTTGCGGCACGATATGATGACTCAGTCCTATTATTCAAGATTTATGATACATCTCGATGGGGATAAGATGTACCAGGACATAAAGAGACAGTATTAGTGGTTAGGAATGAAGCGAGACATAACATATTTTATCTCTAAGTGTGTTACTTATCAGTTGGTTAAGGTAGACCACCAGAGGCCTTCGAGAATGCTATAGCCACTAGAGATTACTATGTGAAAATAGGAGATCATTTTGATGGACTTTATTACAGGATTTTCGACGTCGCAGAGGGGTCACGAATCCATTTGGGTAATAGTGGATTAGTTGACCAAGGTATGCCATTCCTTACCTGTCCATACCGATTTTGAGATAATGCAATATGCATAATTATTTATTTTGCAAATTATTAGGATGCATGGGGTACTGGTTAACATTGTGTTCGATAGAGACAAGATCTTTGTATCTCACTTTTGGAAGATTTTTCAGGAGGCCATGGGCACAGACTTATGGTTGAGCACTAAAAACCTTCCATAGACGGATGGACAAACTGAGAGGTTAATCACATGCTTGAAAATATGATGAGTATGTACATCATATATTTTGGAGGAGGGTGGGAGCGGTATCTTCCATTGGTAGAGTTCCCGTACAATAACTCTTACCAATTCACTATCAGCATGGCACCATTTTATGGGAGGCCTTATCATTCACCCTCCTATTATCTAAACGAGGGGAACAACAAGTTATTAGGGCCAAAGATAATACGGGAGACTACTGCCAAGATTGAGCTCATTTTAGGACATATTCGTATAGTTTAGGACATGAAGAAGAGTTATGCCAATGCAGATCGGAGACACATTGAGTTAGAGGTTAGAGACCAGATATTGGTTCGGGTATCTCCCATGAAAGGAGTTATGAGGTTTGAAAAAAAGGGAATCTAGCACCGAGATACGTAGTACCCTTCCCTATTATTGAGAGAATGGGGATAATCGTATATAAACTAGGTTTGTCGGAGCACCTTCAGCGGATACATGACGTGTTCCATGTAGCTTCGCTGAAGAAATGTTGGAGGAGGGAGAGAGATTTTTGGCACATTCCACTCGACGAGATTGATTTGCATCCCTACATCTCATATGAGGAGAGACCCATGCTTATTCTGGATCGTAGTGAGCATAAGTTGCGATCTAAGGTGGTACCACTAGTAAGAGTTCAGTGGGGACACCACAGTGATAATGAGTTGACATGGGAGCGGGAGGATGACATGCGACAGTAGTATCCGAAGTTATTCACCGCAGGTATGACCTAATTTAGGAGACGCCCTTATAATGGGGGAAGTATGTAACATCCCGTATTTTTAAGCATTATATATTTAATTAATTTCGGTAATTTAAATTACTTGTGTGTTGTAATACAATGGTATTAATTATTATGAATATATTTAAATATTAATTCGAATAGTAAATGATCAATATTTATGGAATATAAATTACTATGTGAATAGTAATTATTAATTTACATCATAGCGTATGATAGTGACGTGGTATTATTTTATCTCAACCAGGAGTCGGGCATAGACTATCTTAAGGGCGAGATAAAATTTTTAGTAAAGTAATTCGGATGTCAATTCTGAGTACACGGTTGATTCGGAATAGCCTAAAATTGTGGAAAAAGTGTACTCGGGGGTAGAAAATGGGTCTCAGGGCATTTTTAGGCATGACTGGGCCCCACATGAGGGTGTTTGGGCCATTTTAATTTGGTCCACAAGCATAATTCAGGGAATCACAAATGAAACTTAAGTTTGAGAGTTTGAAGTGAACACAACTCTAAAAGAAAAATATCATAAAACCCAAATTAGAGGACTTGTGGCAGACACAACTCAAAAGGAAAAACCTTAGTTCTATAAAGAAGAAAAGATGGAGAATTTAGGGAGACAAATCAAGAGGGTATTGTGTGTTCTTTGTGGAATCATCATCTACACTAATGAAATTCAGACCTTACAATTAGTACAGGCAAGTGGTTAACTTGCTTTCTAAATTAAATTGCAGTTTTTTGTTCATATCATAGAAGGTGTATAGGAAAATTTATTTTCACGTGGCTTCTCACATGGAAAGTGGGCGATATGAGTTTGGACAGTTCTATGTTGGTTAAATATCCCATTGATGTGGGACTATGGTTCAAAGACATCGAAATATGATTTATGTTAGAAAACCAGAATTCAATGTTATTTAATTTTAGTTTATAGATGCAGGTTTTCGAAATCGATTGTACGACACCCCAATAAACTATTTTACAAATTTCTTGCTTAAAGTGAAAATTACCATTTGAGAATTGCAAGCTGGTGAAAATCGAGTCTTAGCCATTGGATTCTCTTGGGTAAGTGTTTTGGTGAAATTTTGGAGCTTCGAGGAATCATCAAATACTGAAACCGCACCCGGGGAAGAAGCTGCCCGATATGACTGGTCGACCGAGCTAGGTCCCCCGGTCGACCAGGGGTCAAAAGTTTTAGACAGTTACGTATGTTGTTGTTTTGGAGGCCTTAAGTATTTCGTAAGATTTTCAAGTGAATATTTATTGGAAAAAAATTAAATAAGGGATTTTGTCCACATTTATTTATGGAAATTGGGTCAAAAAAATGTAAGTGACACAGCATGGACTAAGTGTGTTAATGCGGGGATATTTAATTTAAGATTAATACCTAGGACAATAGGAGAGGGGTATTAGGGAATTTTAATATCATATAAGGAGGGGAAATTTACTAAAGGAATATTAAGTAGTAAAATTCAAAGGAATAAGTTACGGGACGAGGGAATGTGTCCGGGTATTTTTGGTTGGGTGACACCATTTTAATAAATTAATGTGAAAATTAATTGACTTAGTGTTGAAAAAATTTACTCGGATATGTTAAGCTAGTGCTACGGGAGTTAGACACGAATTAGCTAGGATTAAATTAAGTATATATATTATTGTGTAATCGGCGTAGATATTTCATAAATACATACCCCTCTAGTGTTATCACAGGAGGTTGCACGATGTAGGTGAATACCTTGACTAGTGATTGGAAGGCGAGTATAATCCCCAAGTCATAGTCATCCATGACTATATTATGTGATTTATTTTCAGAGGTGAACCGCTTTGGGTATAATTCAGTTTCATTTTTGGTGAAGGAACTATGATCGCCTCCACTATGCTTATTCTTATTTTCACTGATTCGGGAATTAACCGTGTCGGGGTGTTCGAGTTGATGAGTATACCTGGGGTAATAGAATTTTAGAGAAAGCATCTGGTGAGTTCTTACTCGGGAAGATGGATACTATATAAAACATGTGTGTGATATGTAGTATAGTTATACATATATAAAATTTTTAGATACACGCAGCTACGGCATATGTGGATTCATGCAGGAGATTTGATTAGACGCATATGTTCCTCCTTCTTAGATTAGAAATCTCATTTCAGTTACAATTTTGTTTAGGGAGTGTTCCCCAATTTACTCTCAGATTCAGTTTTGGATTTATTTACTTATTATTGGATTTGGATTTATAGTCGATGGTTTATTCAGCTAGTTTCTTATTTATTTATTTAACATTATTTTTTTAAACTCATTAATGGTGTGTTTGGATTATTAGTTAAATCTATTTTATTTGTTTATTTATTAATTTAATGAAAAATAAAATTTGGCACCAGCTTAACTAATCATTTTGGTGGTTAGTAATTAATATTGTTTTTCGACAGAGATGATAATAATGAACCAAATTGAAATCCAGATTTAATTTAATAAATGACTGATCAATCGGTATTTAATTAAGAGGGGGTGTCATAGAAGTATTCTTATCTCACACTCTCACTCTTAAAACACATTTTCTCTACGCACGTATATAAGAGAAGTCCATGGTTTGGATTTATGAATTAAACTCCACCCTTTTCTATCTTCGAACTATGTGGACTTCGATGACCTTTGGGCTACGTACAAGTCTTAGTCTAGTTATGAAAGTCCTCCTTTAGGCGTGTTTATATGTTTCCCTTATATCGTATATATGTATTCTTTATGAATCTACTATTCTTACATGCCTGTGTTTCATTCGTTATACACATTTTCTCTTCTATAGTGACTTGTGATTCGGTAAACACTTATATCATATTTTGAATTCTTTTCTTTGGTAACACACTAATGGATGAATTTACTCCGTACTTTTTCATGATGCGAGTTGAATGATTCTATAATTCACCTATATTATGCATATGAGCACACAATTCACAGATACTAGCATGAGAATATTAACGCATGCCCATGAGAGACCGAAAGGGCGGGATGGGTGCCTAACATCTTTTCATTTCGTAACTTATGGACCATCAAAATAATTAGTTTTTTAAGCATGGATATTGTCCTTTATGCCATTCTCTCGAGGTGACAACATTTCTTTTTCCCGTTTGTGTAAAATAGGCTAGCGACTCTATCTCTACACATTTTCCCCTACATTGACGATGATTGGGCGCCTATAGGAAGGGCACAACCCTGTGCGTGCCATAATGAATCTGAAGGGAAGCCCCAATATGGCCACAGTCCTTATATTTGTTTGTAATTGTCTAGCACAATTAGTCTTTTGTTGTCTCACACCTGGTGTAATAATGGAGAAAAAGGCGTTCTTGTCAGCCATGATACTAAAAAGTGATATTTTTTCTTTATGTTAAAAATGCTTGCTGAACAAGTTTCAAAATCTTACAAGTGACCTTGGGGGTCACTCATATAATATGATATTCAAATTATATGTGAGCATGTCAAATGATTGACCCTTATCTCACTAGAAAAGGCTTACCTATGAACCTCCAAACCAAAACACCCAAGAGGTCCCAACCAGCTATCTACTCCAAACCTGCATTCTCGACCATAACTTGTCTCTAAGTAAACCTATCAAAGACAACAATATGAGTGTTAGTTAGGGAAGTGATCGTGTGGTCACTATAGGCTTTAAAAATGATTGCTCGTGCATTTTCTTCTTTTGTGTATGGGGAGTTTCTCCTATAGCCTCCCTAGACCATTTGAATTTCTGGCATAATCTCTCAAGTAACTGAGGGGTTGCTCGTGTAACCCTCTACAGTTTTGTCCTCAGATTTATATTGAACAAAAGGGTTTTTTTAAAATCGATGCCGCGTTTACCAAATGAAGATGTAGTATGGTCCAAAAGAAATTTTACCATCCTCTTGGATCCATATTCAATGGTAACCTTTACGTCCTTAATCGAGATTAGTTCATTTTCAAGAGAGGTTATTTTCTCATTTAAAGAATCGTTAAGTTTTTTTACATTTTTTAATTAACATTGAAAAAAATTTAACCTTTCTTGGAAATCTTTATTCTCACTCTCAATCAAAAGGATACTCCCACTAAGAGATGATCGTTGAGATTCAACATTTCTCAAAAAGTACCCTTCCATTCTTTAAGAGGCATTTTCTGTTTCATAATATTTTTATTTTAGTGGACGTCTTCAACAAACATTCATTAGGTTTAGCATTTTGAAAAGGAGTTTATTGTAGGCTTGTTGAAGGTCATTATTTTCTTTATTTATTGAGTCATTGCTAGAGTGGCCAAAAAAAGACACAGTGTCAATATTATAAGAACATTTATCATCTATGGAAGAAGATTGACACAACTCTTTATCATTTTATGACCCACCATCTAAGGAGCCAAAATTATAAGTAGGTTGAATAATGGCCTCGAAAATTTCCATTCCAATAAACATGACACTATTCTCTATATTAATACAAAAATGCACGATCTACCTCGAGGTTTTTCAACCTTACAAAATAGGACCAAGATCTGACACCAGTTGAGAGTGCGAAAGTTAATTTTTGAAAATATCAAAATACTCTTTTTTGGGACCCCAAAAAAGAACCTTAAATATTACAATTGTCGTTTTGGGGACAAAGACCTAAAATGTATCAAAAGTAAAATTTTGAAAATGAGTTAATGTTACAATTTGTCTTCTTTTATATCAATCAACTGCAATAAAGATCTATGATTAAATGCAAAGAAGATAAGAGGAAAAAGATTAACTAGATTTAGAAAATGAGTTCCCTATTTTTCATAACCATGTGCTTACCTTCTTAGAAAAGCTAAAAATAAAAATACACACAAAGCCCTCTTGGTATCTAGCTCTTGAAATGTTTGAGAAATGTTTTTAAAATGAATATCCTTGATGGATTAAATATTGAAACCATATAAGTGGGTTACCCAAATAACAATGCAAGATACAAGGTAACATATCTTACAAAAAGCATGTGTGAGAGAGTTGTTAGGGGCTACCATGTCCAGTCAACACCCCAAAAGGGAATTTTACACAAAAATCTAGAAGATCCTCAAAGATCTTTAAGAAAGATCAGTGGATCAATATGTGTCATTGGAGTTTCATTTCCACAAGGAAAATGTTTAATGTTTTGAAACAACAAAAATAATCAACTCATGACAATGCCTAGAATTATTTAATAAAACCTTAATAGATCCTGACAGCTAACGAGAAAGGATCCCTCCAGCGAGACTCATTGCTGTGGCTATGCTTCAACAATAATACTGCTCACGTAAAAAGCTAGAGATTTTTCAAAATGAAAACCTCCATTTTAACTTTAGCGAAGGAAAACCTTTGTTGCAACGAAATAGAATGATTTTCTCAATTTTCCTTATCTTATGATTTCCAAAGATATTTTCATAAGCTATATCAAGATAGAAAATCCACAGGTTTTACACCCAATAAAATTTTTACCTAGATATTTTGAAATAATTTGTAAAAATAGGTGACGTGAGTGTAGGGAATCTCCAATATACCTTTTATCCAATAAGTGATCTATTAGTGTGAGGATAAAACTCTTACATTTTTTTATCAATGCCCGAATGTAAATTATATGTATAAGAAGAATGACGGAAAATATGGTGGTATTTCTAGTACGATATGTGGATGATATTATCCTAATAAAAAATTATGTGGGTGTATTTTTTTAGGATAGGAGTGTGGTTGTCTAGTTAATTCGGTATCAAAGACATAGAAGAAACATCTCACGTCATTGATATTAAAACTTATGCGTGATTGGAAAAGCATGATGTTCGGATTATCCTAAGGCATTTATATCAATTATATGATCACAAATTTTATCATGCAAGATTCCAAGAAATGGATTCTTCCTTTCTGGCATGGAATCTCTTTACCAATGGATATTGTGTCCTAATACACCAATCAAACAAAGAGGATAGGGAATATAACTTATGCTTCGTCGATGGGCAACCTCATGTATGGTATGATGTGTATAGGATCGGACATTTGATTTTCAATTACCATGGTTAAAAGATTCCAGTCTAGTCCAAGTGAGAAGAAATGGACTATAATGAAGCACATTCTCAAGTACCTGAGAAGAACTATGGACTATGTGTTAGCTTACTCAACAAATAGTCTTGTACTGATTGGGTAAATGCACTCAGATTTTTATTTAAATATATATTTATGGAAATTGACATCAGGATATGCGTTTACCCTAGGAGGTGGAGCCATAAGTTGGAGAAGTATCAAGTAATCATGCATTGTTGAATCCACCATGGAAGCAAAATATATTACAACTTTAAAGGAAGAAAATGAGTCAGTTTGGTTTTAGAACTTCCCAAGTGACTTTGGTGTGGTTCCTTCAATGCATTAGACTATTATATTTTATTATGATAATAGAGGTGTAGTTATTAATTTCAAAGGACAAAGGACTCATAAGAAGGAAAAGGACATTATGTGTAAGTATTATTTGATACGAGAGAGCATGTATGGAGGCCATGTCAGCATAACCAAGATTACCAACTAAGGCTTCTGATAGTCATGTAGAGGAAATGGGTGTCAAATGTATTGGAACATGGATATAAGAGTAAGTGGGAGATTCTTGGGATTTTATCTTAAAACAATGTGTGACATTTTTTTTTAATAAAGGTGAGTCGGGCTCATTTGAAATGATAATCATGTTTATGAGAATGCCTTATATTTATATTTTAAATATATTATATAATATGTCGGTGAATTTGACTTAGTATGAATTAGGTGAGTTGGGTTCGGCTTAATCACAGGAGATCAAAATTTCGGTTCTAATTTAATTGAACAGTTCACAACCTATATAAGGACTTGACATCCTATCGATAAAGTTACAAGTACAATCCCAGTAATATATCTTTAACTATGGGAACTTGTTCGATGGCTTGGGAACTTATCTAATGGTTTAAAGAATATTACGACCGGTACATTTGTGACTGTATTGACCAAGACCACTAGTGAGATTCAAGTGCAAATGGTAACAATATTAGACCAACACAATCTAATAACTTTGCAAGGGGTTCATAGGTTCTTAATCCCGAGAGTTATGAGGATTGTAATTTATTCACAATTATTTCTTTGATGGTTGTAAGTGCATTCAATCATATTGGATCTAAATCTCTACAAGTTAGGAAATAATTTTCTAAGTAGGTCTGGGATCATAATTCAGAGGAATATGCATACAAAAAAAATCTTGGATTGTGATATTCCCTTGATAGACTTATATGTTTTGTTTCTTCCAGTAAACCTAATTAGTGAATTATTTTATAACATGGCAGAGTATTGGATAAGTCAAGTTTGACAATCAAAAAATATATAAGAAGTTGGCTAAAATTGAATAGTGGTGGATTTATTTGATCAAGAGATTATTGTATTCTTAACAGAGGGAGGAATGTTATTTACCATAACTTTACAAACAAAAAATTATTATTCCAAGTGATTTTAAGGCAATTAAATTGGAGTGAAGGCATAATTATTTAGTAGAATTAATTGTGATTAAATAGATAAATTAAATAAATTATAGAGATATAATTTGGGATTTTTGAGTGTTTATATATAATCCAATTTAATTATTTAGTTTTGGGTTCCTCATACAGTCCATTTACCCAAGCGGAGGACCTAAACTCTCTAAAAACCTAGTTTAGCCCAAACCCATAAATTATACCTATATATACTAGTGTAAGTTAGGGTTTAAGATATTCTTCAGGTTTTCATGAAGATGTAGAGAGAAAAGGACATATCTCAATCAAAATGTAAACTATTCATGTCTAATAGTGCCCACGGACACAGTCTTCTTTAGGAGGATCATATGTTAGAAGATATGGCGATTTTTTTGTGTTCTACAAAGGTCTTGAAAGATGAGAAAATGACATCCCTTTTTATCTTCTTCAATATCTAATTGTCCCCATCCGAGTCACCAATTAGATTTGCTAAGGTATCGTGATTTGAAACCATAGCTTTATACTTTAAACCTAGTTTTGTTATTACTTTCCATTGCGTTATCAATCATAGTTTTTTAAGATGAAAAGTTTTTCATGTATATCGATCGCTAACATGTACCAGGTTTTATTATAGTTTGGTTGGCTACTTTTTGTGACAAAAAATTGATTCATGCACAAATTGAGCCAAAAAGCTTGATTCATAGATAAACGATATATTGTGGCAGTCTTATTCATTAGAATCTATAGACACTGAAATTGAAAATCATACGAATTCCTTACGCTAAGCTTCCACATGAAAATTTTGAAGATTGAAGACTAGAACCTTTTAGAGTAGTTTTTAATTGAATGTTGTTAAGGCTAATACACATACGTACGCGATTATATTTTTGTGGGATGATCAAGTGATTTTTTTAAAAAGTAATTGACTTTTATGCTTGTTTAGGTGAATCTTGTATTTTTCCTACAAGGATGTGCACGATAGGGTTTTGGACCTATGTGGTCGACAACATAGTTTGGGCCTGAGATATTTTCTATCTAAAATTATGTGCATAGCTACAAAAACCTAATCATATACAAAAGAAATACATTTATGTGTTTCTTGTATTTACTTCCTAAAAGCGTGTGCACAACTGGAATTCTCTCCATGCACATGGCTACCATAATTTAAACGTGACTTTAGCCACTACCCAACACCGTATGCATGGAGGGACTTTTTTTCATATGCAGCACGTTGCCATATTTTTAAAATTTTCTATAAATATGAGCTTTTCCCTCCCATTTTAAGTGATCCTTTTCCTTTTCCCAAGTACATATCACTCCTAGAGATAGTATTTTTGAGTCAACTTATCAGAGAAACACTTTTTAATTATCAACTTCACTTGATCAACATAATTCTTAGATAAAACCTTGGATATATACTTGGCTAATTGATTATGAGATTTTAGAGTTCTTCGAGTGAAAGAACCACATAGCCTAGATTCAATTCTGTAACAACCCAAATATTTTTCTATTGAGGGTGATTAGGTCCCATTACCAAAATGTGCTAATTGTTATAATTAAAATACCACATGTGGCATAAATATGATATATTTAAAAAAATTTTCCACGAGAAATGAAATGAGATAATCTAACAATAAATAAAACATCCATCATAAACAACGCACAACCATGATAAAACTCTAATAATATAAAACTCATTTGATATAATGTCATAAAAAAACTCTCTTCAAATAAAATCATAAAACCAACTATAGAGTATAAGGACCCACTAAATTCGGATACAGCCGCCTCATAAAATAAACGACTAGAAAGGAAACAAAACTAATCATAAAAGTAAATCTCTAGTTGAAAATCCCACTAATCTCCAAACTATACATCTAACAACAACTTAACAACAAATATTAGTCAACGATAATGGATTAGGGCCCCCTGCAAGAATGACAACTACGTTTCCCAATTAGGATTACATGAACCCAATCATAAGAATTAGATAATAAAATATTTTAATTAACTATAAGAAATTCAAGTAAAGTAAACTAAATCACACACACACACACACACACACACACACACACACACACACACATATATATATATATATATATATATATATATATCAATTTCAACACCACTGTAGCCTGTATGTCTTCTACACAACACTGGACATATCATGGTGAGCCACACATATCATCTCAATAATAACCCATACATCACTATTGCCCGACGGCCCATACAATCACGCTCATATACCAAGATGTATCTCCACACAACTATTGTCACTGTACTTGAATTTTCTTAAGTGCTACACTTATTTTTATAGACAATAGCCACTAGACACCACACATACCATGGCGCACACATAAGACTATTACTATAGCCAATTTTCCTAGGTATCACAAATATTATCATAGTCAGTCAACACTAGATGCTTCACATAACGTAATGCCTATATAAACCCCATCAAAATATCTAAGTTAATGTAGGTCCCGCACATATAGTGTAGGCAATAAATGTACACCTGCACATATAATAATGCCACAAATCCTCAATCTCATATAATCATTATTATCAAAGGCATTAATTATGTTCTCATTTATTTTATCATGTCCTCGTTATTTTTCACTTGCCCTGAAAACGCATCACAAACTAAATCATCCCTAGTAACAAAACTATAGATCACCAAAACTACACGTATTTCCTAATCCCATACCTAGTAAATACCTAAAACCATAACCATTCCCTAGTCCCTCACCTACGATATAATAAAAATAACATGTATCTCATAGTCCCATATCTAGAAAATACCATAATGCCATAAACATTTTCTAGTCCAGTACTTAAGTAACATACAACAATAACAGTGACCATTCTCTTATCCCATACTTAGACAATATCAACTACAAAAATGTAAAACCAAGTACAAACTAAATTATGTCACTCAATAATCCTAAGGATGTTATTATTTTAATATATGTCAATTTTGTAATCGTTACATTCTCTAAAAAAAAGTTGTATTATTTTATATTCCATAATTTATAAGTTTAAGTAATTCAATTTTGTTTTATGATTTACAATCTCTATAAAATATCTGAACAAGTTGTCAATATTCAATATTCTAATTCGGGTGATATTTTATCAAATAAGAGCATAAAATGGTTTAAACATATGATTTAACAATTTTAAACAATATATTTCAATGTTTTACACAATATTCATCAATTATATGATTTTACAAACCTTAGATTCGTGAAAATTTTAACATGCGATTCGATCCAATTCCTAATATCAATAGAGGCCATTTTATATAATATGGGGGAGGATATTTTACTTTTTAACTTGTAAAATTAATCAAACGCCTCACAATTTCCCAAACTTTCCACTCTCAATAGTGGAGGAGTGATTCTACATAGCCCGCCTTGCTAGCCCGCCCAGAGACCGCATCACCCCCTTTTTTTATTATTCTTTTGTGTTTAATAGTTGATATAAAAATAGTTTTTTATATAAAAAAAATTGTTTTTCATATAGAAAAACAGTTTTTTGTATTAATATAAAAAAACTAATTTTTTTATTGAAAGTAAATTTTTTATTAAAGTTAATATTCTTTTTATTAATATAAAAATTGATTAGTGTCACTGGAGCGAATCCATAAAATATCGCGATTAATTAGTGCCGATGGCGCGCACACACATTCAACAAATGATTTGAATCCGGGAATGTGGGTCCGCGCCAGCGGCACTAATTAATCGCGATATTTAAAAAAAAATATCGCAATTAATTAGTGCCACTGGCGCGGACCCACATTCAACAAATGATTTGGTCCGGGAATGTGGGTCCACGCCAGCGACACTAGGCGATTAATTAGTTTCGCTAGCGTGGACCCACATTCCGGTACCCAAATTATTTGTTGAATGTGGGTCCGCGCTAGCTGCACTAATTAATCACGATATTTTTTTATGAAAAAATATCGCGATTAATTAGTGCCGCTGGAGCGGACTCATATTCAACAAATGATTTGGGTCCGAGACTGATACACTAATTAATCGCCATAGTTTTTATTGAAAAAAAATCATTTTATTTATTTTGTTATTAATAAACATAATTTTCTTTATTTATGAAAAAAAAATATTTTTTTAATTCTAATTAAAAGTTGTTTAACTTTAATAAAAAAAATAATTTTTTTATATTAATAGGAAAACATTTTTTTTAATATAAAAACTGTTTTAAAAAAATTGTTTTTTTTATATAAAAAATTTGTTTTTATAGGAACAAAAGAATAAAAGGCTAAAAAAAAAAAAAAAAAAAAGGGTGAAATGCGCAGGTGAACTAGAGGCGAGCCATCTAAGTTGATATGAAGCTCCTAAAAAAGTGGGATCTCTCACTTCCTAACGCAACCTCAAATCAATTATCTTTTTATGAGTTTAATATGGTGGTGGCTTGTGTTTGTCCCCCTTTTCAAATGTGCTACGACTGACGTCAAAACCATCTATTTCGTGTTTAGTTTAACACATATTCTTTGAGAGACCTCTATACTCATAATTTCATTCTCTAAAGCAAGTCGCAATCCCTATATTCTTTTCTTGTGCTTAAATCCACCGTCATTTCTCTCTCTCTCTCTCTCTCTCTCTCTCTCTCTCTCCCTCCCTCTTATGCCTCAACCTCAACATCCTTCTGCTTTTTCTGATCTCCTTTACGCTTCTATGTCCCCGTCTCTATCTTTTCGCTTCCATTCTTCCTTCTTTGCCACCCCACCGAGGTAGTATTATTTGGGTTTATGTTGCCAATAATGGGTTTTTAACAAATTTAAGGCCTTTTCAAATTGTTTATGCCTTCAATTAATACCACATTACAACACAACATGTCCATTATTCCCCTTTTTGCCTTTATATTGCCTAGCCATTAATTTCAATTTATTTCCTTTTATCATATTCTAAGTAGAAATTTTCAGATTGGCCTTTTCTATGTTCTGAGTATGCCTGATACTTAATGAGTCCATCAATGCAGTTGGTTAATCTTGTATTATTTTTTACGCTTTCGTTGTCTATTAAGTAATTTGGATTTATTTCATTTCATGTCTAAAATTCATCGTAATTTTATTGTTTTGGATGCCAAACTTTGATTTCTTTCATTGGAGGTGATGCTGGGAAATTCTCTCTTGTCCATCCCTATCTTAGGTAATCAATATGTCTCTTATCGGTTTTAGAGTCTCATATTTGTTTTATTTTTCAAAATTTTTGGGTTATATAGTTATTACATTTAAATATGAGAATATTTTTGGTCATTTTTGTAGAAAAAAGTTAATATAATTAGATTTCTTTGAATTTGTACTTGGAAGTTTTATTTATATTTCTTTTACTATAAGTTGTTATTAATAACAAAGTTGAATATTACCTAATAACAAGGGATGTGCGTTCCTTCCATAAGCTTTGTCTGCCCATGAGTCGTGTTTATTCTTCAATACTCGGTGCATTCGATCAAGGTGTCTAAGAAAATAATCTCCGGAATGCACTTTTGGTTTTATGTTAGATTTTTCGTGTGGTCATTTTTGATGCTCTCAAATGCACTTGGGTGAAAAACGGAGATGACCTTAGAGAAACCTTTGGAAAATTTATTTATTTTCTTTGAATGCCAATGTCAAGTATTATTTGGGTCTAAAAAGGGTAATTTCCTTTGGCCCATATCTGTTGTGTCACTTTGGGTACCATGTCTAATTCTACTATGTTTTTCGCTCTACTCATGTACAAGACAAAGTTACATGTCCACAGTTCATGGACCATATATATGTTCAGGAGCACTACTTAGGTGCAAGGATTGTTTTTACTTATATTTTTCTCTTGGTCTCTCTTCATTTTATATAATGTTGTGCTTAATACATATCGTACCTTTGTCTTTTAAAAGGTGGCTTAAGTTTTATGTCATGGATTTATCTTGGCTAATACTGTAAGGGCCACATTTGTGGTCTATGATGGAGGTTATGGTGAAATAGACAACTTTTATTTATATGTTGGAAACATGGGGATGGGGTTTTAAAATTATGGTGCTTTTGGTATTATTCTCATTTGCTTCAGTTTGTTAATTTTAACTCTATGCTGAACTTTTTTTCAAAATGTTGTATAGAAATGAAGATGAACAAGAATAAATTGATTTTGTACAGACAAAGGGTTTTATTGGTCTTAGCTGTTATGCAGTTATAAAGGTAGTTGGACACATTATCGTATGATATTAATGGATGATACTCTTATTATAACTCTGGATACGAAGGTGGAGCTAAATACCAAGTTACCAATCTAATTGTTGGAAAATTGGAATATAAATGGGTATTTAAAGCTGTCCAGATTTTTCTGGACAGATTTTTGAGCAACTTTGAGCTCAAATTTAGGTGGGACCCACACTACGGAAATTGTGGGACCATATACGAACGCGTTCACCTCCGCAAGGAGATTAACGTAGTATATTCATATGTCCAATTTCAATAAGTTATGAATGATAATTATGTCCCCAAAGTGACTCACAAAGCAATGAAAGTTAATGAATTGGGTGTGTTTTAACTCTTGTCCCACATTGGAAGAGTAGTGGAATTTTGATGAGTTAATAACACACCAAGTATGGACTAAGGCTTGGATGCCTTGGGGGTATCCCAACTCTTTGAAGGGGAGATGACCTAAGCTATGCTCGGGTTGACTTTCGGTCAAAAGTCCACACGCGCGCGCGTCCGTCCGGTTGGGCTTGGGCTTATAAAAATTCTTAAATTTTTGGGCCGAATCTAATTAACTTTCTGGGCTTTAATTAATTAATTACGGAATTAATTAATCTTTAATTAACTGATAATCAGTTAATTTCAAGAGTCAGCAGTTAACCAAATTAACTTTCGGTTTTGACTGTTCCCAACAGTCAAGACATTTACTATAAATAAAATGTTACCCCCTCAGTTTTTACTACTGAAAAATTCTGAAATTGCTACTGCATTATTTCCTCTGCCCAGAAAATTATTTTCTGCATTGCATGTTCTTGGTTCTGTTGAGTACAAACACAGAAATTGTGTTCGCTGGGATTATTCATTGCTGTGCTGCTTGATTAAATCCGAAAATCCGTTCTATCTTGGGAGGCAATTATTCATTAAACTCAAGCACGTTGGAGGAATAATTTTGTCTTAAGGAGACTGTTGAACAGGGCTCGGATTTCTTTCTAATTATTATTATTATTTCTGCAAATTCTAGTAAGTATTTCATTTCTATTATTCTGTTTCTATTCTGTCATTATCTTAATTGTTCATAATTCTGTACAATTGTTATATATAAATAGTAGAAATAACAATCTTAAGACAAAATTAATTAGTTCTACTGTTTTTTGTGTACAAAATTTTTTTTATTACAGAAATTTATTTGTTTGAAATAAAATCTGTTTTGACAGAAAAATGAATTAATTTACTGCTTTATTGTAGAAATTAGTAAAACAGTTTTAATATAGAAATTAGTTTCTATACTGTTTTTATATTCTGTTTTAGAAAATAAAATTTTATTTGTGTACTCTTGTTAAAATCTGTTTATCTAAATTTTTTTTATCTTAAATTATAATTCTGTTTTGTACGGAATTCTTTTTATTATTAAAAATTAGTGTGACACAGATTTTATAATTTAATTCTGTTTTGTACGGAATTCTGTTTATATTTCACTTTTATTCTGAATTATTATTTGAATTCTTTTGGAATTCATTTATTGTGAATCATATTTGGAGGAAATTGTTGCACAGAATTTTGTATTCTGTTTTGATTAATTCATTATATATGAATTTTATCATTGATAAAAATTCTGTTTTTGTAACAGAAATGGAATCACAAAGTACGAACACTACTCCTACGAAACTGATTGTCACCAACACAAGTGTGACTGCACCCGTATCTATGCCACACGGGGAGAAACCTGAAAAGTTCATTGGGGCTGACTTCAAACGTTGGCAAGGACAAATGTACTTCTATCTCACTACCTGCCAACTGGGCAGGTTTGTATATGAAGATTGCCCCTCTATTCAAGAGGGAGATGATGCTGAAAAGGTTGCTGCTGTCGATGCTTGGAAGCACTCGGACTACCTATGCCGAAATTATATTTTGGCCTACTTGGACAAGACTTTGTACCATGTCTATTGCACTATCAAAACTTCCAAGGAATTATGGAATTCTTTGGAAAAGAAGTATAAAACTGAAGATGCTGGGATGAAGAAATTTATCGTTGGGTGTTTTCTGGACTTCAAAATGGTTGATTCTAAATCTGTGATCTCGCAAGTGCAAGAATTCCAAGTGATCCTCCACGACATTCATGCTGAAGGAATGTCAATCAGTGAAACTTTCCAAGTTGCTGCAATTGTTGAAAAGTTGCCACCTTCTTGGACTTTGTTCAAAAACTATCTCAAGCACAAGCGTAAGGAGATGAATGTGGAGGAGTTGGTGGTCCGGCTAAGAATCGAAGAAGACAACCGTGAATCTCAAAAGAAAAGTGGGAAGAATCCGATGGAAACAAAGGTCCATGTCGTTGAAGGTCCTAAAAAGAACAAACGAAAATATGATGGGGAAGGCACTTCTAAACATAACAAGAAAAAGTTCAAAGGCAAATGCTACAATTGTGGTAAACCGGGACACCGCTCAAGTGAGTGTCGTAAGCCTAAGAAGCAAAATAAAAATAACTCTCAAGCAAATGTGACTGAGGGTGACCATATCACCAATGATTTGGCGGATATGAATCTTTCTGCCGTTGTCTCTGAATGTAACTTGGTTGGAAATACCAAGGAATGGTGGGTGGACACTGGAGCCACACGACACATTTGTGCAAACAAATGGATGTTCTCCACCTATAAGCCTTTGGAAAATGAGGAGAACCTTTTTATGGGAAATTCTTCCACTTCTAAGGTGGTGGGACAAGGAAAGATTGCTTTGAAAATGACTTCTGGAAAGGAACTTACTCTCAACAATGTTCTTCACGTGCCTGATATCCGAAAGAATCTGATTTCGGGATCTCTCCTTACTAAGAATGGTTTCAAGCTTGTGTTTGTGTCGGATCGCTTTGTGTTGTCTAAAAATGACATGTATGTAGGAAAGGGCTACCTAAATGAGGGGCTCTTTAAATTGAATGTTCTTACTGTAACCCCTAAAACATCTGTTTCTATGAATGAAGTTGCTAGTTCTTCTTATTTGATTGAGTCATCTAATATTTGGCATGCTAGATTGGGACATGTTAATTTTGATACATTGCGTAGATTAATTAACTTGGATTTTTTGCCAAAATTCAATATAGATAAAAATCATAAATGTGAAATTTGTGTGGAATCTAAATTAGCTAGATTACCTTTCCATTCTATTGAAAGGATAACTGAACCTTTAGATTTAATTCACACCGATATTTGTGATTTAAAATTTGTTCAAACTAGAGGTGGGAAAAAGTATTTTATTACTTTTATTGACGATTGCACAAAATATTGCTATGTATATTTGTTACATAGTAAAGATGAGGCTATTAATGCATTTAAACAATATAAAAATTAAGTTGAGAATCAATTAAGCAAAACGATAAAGGCTATTAGAAGTGATAGAGGAGGTGAATATGAATATCCATTTGAGGAATTTTGTTCTAAAAATGGGATTATTCATCAAACAACCGCTCCTTATTCTCCTCAATCGAATGGTGTTGCTGAACGCAAAAACCGTACTTTGAAAGAAATGATGAACTCAATGTTATTAAGTTCAGGAGCTCCACAAAATTTGTGGGGGGAAGCCTTACTTTCTGCTAATTACATTCTCAATAAAGTACCTCACAAAAAGACTCATAAGACACCTTATGAATTATGGAAACGTCGAAAACCTTCCTATAAATATTTACGAGTGTGGGGGTGCTTAGCCAAAGTGATGGTTCCTAAACCTAAAAAGGTAAGAATAGGGCCAAAAACCGTGGATTGTGTATTCATCGGTTATGCTACTAATAGCAGTGCATATCGATTTCTAGTTTGTAAATCTGAGATTTCGGACATTCATGTAAATACGGTTATTGAATCGAGGGATGCTTCATTTTTTGAAAATGAATTCCCGTATAGCATGACCCGAGAATATGGTCCTCCTAAAAGGACATATCAAGCTACTACAAGTGGTACTCATCAACCTATTGAATCAATAGAGGATGAACCAAGACGTAGTAAAAGAGCAAAAACCTCGACTTCTTTTGGTCCGGATTTTCTAACATATTTGTTAGAAAATGAACCTCAATCGTATAAAGAAGCTATATCCTTACCCGATGCTTCCAATTGGAAAGAAGCAATTAATAGTGAAATTGAATCCATATTACAAAATCATACATGGGAACTAGTGGATCTTCCACCAGGTTCAAAACCGTTAGGTTATAAATGGATCTTCAAAAAGAAATTGAAGGCCGATGGATCAATTGATAAATATAAAGCTAGACTTGTAGCTAAAGGCTATAGGCAAAAGGAAGGGTTGGATTACTTCGACACATATTCACCGGTAACAAGAATAACGTCCATTCGGATGTTAATAGCAATAGCTGCTATTAATGGACTTGAAATACATCAAATGGATGTAAAAACTGCATTCTTAAACGGTGAACTAGACGAGGAAATTTATATGGAGCAACCTGAAGGGTTCAAAGCTCCCGGACAAGAAGGAAAAGTATGTAAGCTTGTTAAATCACTATATGGATTAAAACAAGCACCTAAACAATGGCATGAAAAATTTGATAATGCAATGTTATCAAATGGTTTCAAAATTAATGAATGCGATAAATGTGTTTACTTTAAATACATTCATAATGGATATGTCATTGTATGCCTCTATGTTGATGATATGCTTATCATGGGTAGTAACTTGGAAATTGTCAAAACTACAAAACAAATGTTGAGTAGTAGATTTGACATGAAAGATATGGGAATCGCCGATGTTATATTAGGAATTAAAATTTCTAGAACATCGGATGGACTTATATTATCTCAATCTCATTACATTGAGAAAGTTCTTGAAAAATTCAAGAAGTATGATATTAGTCCTACCAAGACACCTGTAGATGTAAATTTACATCTAGCAAGAAATAATGGTGAAAGCATATCTCAACTAGAATATTCTCGTATTATCGGCAGTTTAATGTATGTCATGAACTGTACGCGACCGGACATAGCATACTCAATAAGTAAGCTAAGTCGATTTACGAGTAATCCAGGAAGAGATCACTGGAAAGCAATATTGAGAGTTTTGGGTTATTTAAAATATACTCAAAACTATGGATTGCATTACTCAAAATATCCAGCTGTTCTTGAAGGACATTGCGATGCAAATTGGATATCTGATACAAAAGACTCTAAGTCTACGAGTGGGTATGTGTTTACCCTCGGAGGTGCAGCCGTATCTTGGAAATCCTCAAAACAAACGTGCATTGCTAGATCAACAATGGAATCTGAATTCATTGCACTAGACAAAGCTGGAGAAGAAGCTGAATGGCTTCGAAATTTCTTAGAGGATGTTCCAAATTGGTCTAAACCTGTGCCCGCAATATGTATACATTGCGATAGCCAATCAGCGATTGGAAGAGCACAAAATCACATGTATAACGGAAAGTCACGACATATTCGTCGTAGACACAATACCGTTAGACAACTTCTCTCAAACGGAATTATCACAATTGACTATGTAAAGTCAAAAGATAATATATCGGATCCACTAACGAAAGGTTTAAACCGAGAGCAAGTTGAAAGATCATCGAGAGGAATGGGTCTAAAGCCTATAAATAAATAAGAATCAATATAGTGGCAACCCAACCTAGCTGACTGGAGATCCCAAGATCTAGGTTCAATGGGCAAACCGAACTACGTTGTATTCAGTAAGCACTGGAGGATATTTAATCCTATCCATTCCAAAGATGAGACAGTGCATATCTGCCGCGAAATTAGGATAAGTTATGCTTTTAATGACATCTATATCTTAGTACGTCTAAGTAGGGTATTGCAGAATACTCTTTATGGAAGTCACCTACGTAAGTAAGAAGGGGGCCACTTCTATGAGAATAATGAAAGGCATATTCTCTAAAATACTTACGGAACCAAGTGGTGTTCACGGCCAAAATGAACACAAACGTGAGAACCAACTGTGTTGAAGAATTGTTGTGTGAATACTGTTGTCTAGGTTTACAAAAACGGTTGACGGTTCAAGGACGTGAAGTCTACTGATTAACCAAGTAAATCCGATAATATATCACTAAGGAAAGTTCAAGGCCACTAGGCTACTTCTCCCGATGCAATAAGTCTTCAGTTTTACTCAACCTGTGTCTGCATCTGCATCAGCATCTGTTTTGTTTTATTTATAGCGATATATCATTCATGTGGGGGATTGTTGGAAAATTGGAATATAAATGGGTATTTAAAGCTGTCCAGATTTTTCTGGACAGATTTTTGAGCAACTTTGAGCTCAAATTTAGGTGGGACCCACACTACGGAAATTGTGGGACCATATACGAACGCGTTCACCTCCGCAAGGAGATTAACGTAGTATATTCATATGTCCAATTTCAATAAGTTATGAATGATAATTATGTCCCCAAAGTGACTCACAAAGCAATGAAAGTTAATGAATTGGGTGTGTTTTAACTCTTGTCCCACATTGGAAGAGTAGTGGAATTTTGATGAGTTAATAACACCCCAAGTATGGACTAAGGCTTGGATGCCTTGGGGGTATCCCAACTCTTTGAAGGGGAGATGACCTAAGCTATGCTCGGGTTGACTTTCGGTCAAAAGTCCACACGCGCGCGCGCGCGCGTCCGTCCGTCCGGCCGGCTCGGCTCGGCTCGGTTCGGTTCGGGCTTGGGCTTGGGCTTATAAAAATTCTTAAATTTTTGGGCCGAATCTAATTAACTTTCTGGGCTTTAATTAATTAATTACGGAATTAATTAATCTTTAATTAACTGATAATCAGTTAATTTCAAGAGTCAGCAGTTAACCAAATTAACTGCTTTGACAGTTAATTTCGGTTTTGACTGTTCCCAACAGTCAAGACATTTACTATAAATAAAATGTTACCCCCTCAGTTTTTACTACTGAAAAATTCCGAAATTGCTACTGCATTATTTCCTCTGCCCAGAAAATTATTTTCTGCATTGCATGTTCTTGGTTCTGTTGAGTACAAACACAGAAATTGTGTTCGCTGGGATTATTCATTGCTGTGCTGCTTGATTAAATCCGAAAATCCGTTCTATCTTGGGAGGCAATTATTCATTAAACTCAAGCACGTTGGAGGAATAATTTTGTCTTAAGGAGACTGTTGAACAGGGCTCGGATTTCTTTCTAATTATTATTATTATTTCTGCAAATTCTAGTAAGTATTTCATTTCTATTATTCTGTTTCTATTCTGTCATTATCTTAATTGTTCATAATTTTGTACAATTGTTATATATAAATAGTAGAAATAACAACTTGGTAGGTAAAAATACGCCATTTGTTTGTGCTCATGTTTTTTTTTCAAAGTTAAAATGTAACTTTTTTCCTTTCACATGATTACTGGCTTGTCAATAGAAACATTGGTTAGTTTGTAATATTGTGAATTTATCGTATTTAATATGTTGTTACCTTTTATTATTGTGATTATAGAATTTACTATTTTCCATTATTTGTTGGTCTAATTTTTCTCATTGCTTATTACTTCAATAGTTCAAATGTTTACTTTTTTTTTGTTCTTAGCGACTAATTGCAACCAATATATATTTGTGCAGATATCAAGGAGAGTGGTGGCATATACTAGTTTCGTGACATAAATATGATATAGATAGAGAAATGTGAAGTTGTATCGTGTCTTCTTAAATTTCATGCATTATTTCTGGAAGGTAATAATCTCATTCATTATTTCTACAAGCTAAGTTATTTCACTCTTTTGGTGCCAAAATTAATAATCGAGTCTATGAATTTAAAGTGAGAAGTTATTTCTTAGTAGTTTATGGTTTTTCAATTGATCTTAAATGAAAAAAAATATAATTTCACTATATTTTGGCACTTCCATGTGATAAGAGTAAAGCATATAAAAAGTCAAACATACAAATAAAAGTATAATTATTGTGTCGATGGTAAGGGAATACCCTAGTATTCTAAATATACAAGATTTCAAGGGTTAAATCCCAATTCACAAGTTCAAAAAGGCAAACTTTTAATTTGGTTATTACTTCCCGTAATTAGGTTTCCTAACCATATTTACAAAACATGAATGGTTATAGTTTAGGAAACATTTTAATCAAATAATATTTAAGGAGAAAAATAGATAAATTCTTGCCTTCAAATATTATTTTTAAATCCCATCCTACAGACAAATAATTCTTCAAAATATATATAGTTGTTCTTCAATAAGCTTCTTCAAATTATAGATGTAAAAACGCTAAATTAAGGGTTGTAATATATTTTAATGGAGGTTTAGGGTTAATAAAGTAAGGGTTTGTAGGTTTGTTTTTAGGCAGAAACATGTAAATGCATGAGAAAATGTCCCATCGTAGTTCAATAAATAAAACTACTAGCCGCTCAAAATCCCTTCACAAAGCAGCTACATTAGCATGGGTACCCACTATCACATATTAAGGGATAGAACGGCGGAGATAGCACCCTCTGGCATGGTTTTAAAGCTGTGAAGATTGTTAAATCCCCTGTATTTGCAGGTTACACATGGAATCTCTCTCTCTCTCTCTCTCTTCTCTTCTTTTCCTAATTTAATTAGGATTTTATTTTGTTTACTAAAATCCCATCAAATCTCAAACAGTAACCCAACTAGAAATACTAGATGTGTTTTGCTTTTAAAGAGTCCCATCTAGGAATCCAGGAAAGTCTAGAAAGACTCAAATGCCTCAAAGTTTTTACCAAAATCCCAAATTACCAAATAATAAATTAAATGCTCAAATTATTCATTTATTAAGCCAAAAACCACCAAAGTCATTCAAATTAAATATTATCTCATTTAATTAAAACTCCAACCTCATGATTTGTTTTAATTAATTAACCTATTTAACTAACTAACTTCGGATCTTAGAAATATGGGTATAAAAAAAACTCTGCCTACGATGGGACAATCGAAGGATGTACAGGGGATGGAGAATGTGATTTCGAAGTTTGCCTAATGGACAAGTTAATGCGTACAATCCAGATCTAAGAGGAGGCGAGTTAATTATTTGGGAGTTAATTCATGGCACAATCAAAGGATGGGGAATGTGACTTCGAAGTTTGCTTGGGAGTTTTGAGAAGATAACTCCTTCAAATAGGGGAGAGTTTTAGTGTCCATTAGTAACTTCTTGTTAGCTAACAAGATAAATGTACATTTTTGCATTTGTGTAAAGTCGCTTTTTAAATTAAATGAGAGAGTGGGCTACACCAAGATTTTTTCGCCCCTAGATGGGAGTTTTCCCCATAGATATTGACTTTCGCTTATTATGTGGTTGTTTAGCCTTGTTGGTCGTAACCTATCATATTGTCTACTCTTAGTAACCTCTTAGGGTCTGATCCTCTATGTGGTTCTTTTTTCTGGTGAGGTCTACCCTAATTAGGTCGACACTACACTATCTCAAATCATTTGAGTCGTTTTTGGACTTTTTCTTTCCATTCTTAGGAATCTCTATCCATTAGATAGTTATGATGGTCTTTCTGATGTTAGAAGATAACTTCCACCACCTAAGCAGAAGTGATGAAGAACATGTTACCCGATAACATCAAATAAACTCATCACGTAAGGTTAATGCCATCTTGAAAAAGTCTTCTCGAACTGAAATTACTAATAGTTTTCTTTGCTTGCATATAAAAGCCTCCCGATGTAGAAAGAGAAATATGGTTAAACTCCTTCCCATACTAGGTACCATAAGGTAGTCCAGAAGAGGTCTCTACAACTTATTCCTTTTTCTATCACGGATGATGAGTGGCAAATTTCCCCTCGAAACATATGCAAAGGACATTCCAAAGGCCTTATGCCAAATGGTCCCTAACTCTTGATCAATAGTGACTTCATGCATGGGATATCTCACAAGCTAAATCCAAACAAGGAAGCCTCCCGATACACTTCGATCTCTATGAGTCGATCGATAGGAACAATGGTGTGAAATACTCTAAGTGGTCATTATTGTAGAGAGTACAAACCCTAAACGGTAAAACTATGAAGTAACCAAAGAATGCAATGCGAAAAACATATGGACGAACTTAAGATCCGTAGGACACTAGAAACTGGAATGATCTGATACTAACTGTGACACCCCATAAAATTTAAGCTAAATTTATCAACTCTATAGTAAATATAATTGGAGTTTTAACGCGACTAAGAATGTATCTCACAAGTGCGTACTCTCTACGCTCAAGTGCAAGCCTGTCGCTCAAGTAATAATCCGATAAGTCGGGTATCGATCCTGAGGGAAATAGGACAATGGAATTGTAACGACGTTGGATAGACGAAGAAATCCTAACTCTGACACTAAAAAGAAAGGAAAAGATAATTTGTTTTGAGAATTGGCTACAACTAAATGCAATTTTAAAATTATAAAAGAAAGGCAACATTATAAATTACCTAAAATACTAACGATGAATGATTTAAAACTCGAACTATATGATGAAGAAAACAGGACGGGAATACAATCCCTCAACCCTAGTGTATTGATGGTATAAAACTAATCGTAAATTTAAGTGATTAATTAGACCCAAAATTTAGTACTCTTAAGCATTACGTATATGAGGTTCAAGCCCGCACCATACTTAATCAAAGGACGAGTAAATCGGTATTGCAATAGTGACACTCGAATTGCATTCTGAAGCATCCCGATTACCCTGAAGCAAACGAGATCCAAAGATCTACAATTGTCGTGTTTCTACGCAATACGATCATAATAAACCATTAAATTTAGAGGACCAATTTTATACACATGCAACTACCACATCGGGTTGAGTTCATGCATCCCAACCTTTAAAAACATAGCCTAACATGGTGAAATTAATGAAAACGATTGTTGAATTGCAGGAAATCATGATTAAACCAAGGGAGAATTAAAGAATGATGTAGAAGGAAGATTAGGCAGAAGAAAGTAATCAACTAACTTACCAAAGCACTAAAAGCATCAACTAAAATTACTTGTAATCACAGAAATCTAAACAAACTTCAATCTTGGAATTAAAATTGCCATAAATCTTCAAACAAAGGTTTTGTAGAAACTTTCTCTCTCTAACTACCTCTAAAAGTTTTAACTGAAAAGGGAAAAATTAGATGAATTTTTTCGCCCCTTAAAATGATAGTAAATCGGGTTTAAGTATCCTACAAGACTCCAAGAGTTTTAGCATAACTAGGACTCTCCATTAGAGGAAGAGCAAGAAAATAAAACTGCGATAGTCGGACCGATCTGGCTGTTCCTTCAGTTCTTCCTAGATCGGTCCTATCCGGATCAGTTCTTTTCTTTTCTGATCGGATCGGTCCTTCCCGGATCGGTTCTTTTCTTTTCTGATTGGATCGGTCCTTTCCGGATCGATTCTTTTAATTTTCATCAACTTCGATCCGTCTTCGGTCTGGGGTTCACTGGAACTTTGTAATTCGGATCGGTCCTATTCGGATCGGTCCTATCTTTCTTTGACTTTTTCTTCTATCTTTGGCTGCTCATAACTTTCACACCAGGACTCCGATTGAGGCACCGTTTCTTCCTATGTACTTGTAAACTTGATATCTTTAACTTTTCTTGAGATGCCTCATCCGAATTCCGAGTAAAAATTATAACTTTTCCCTTTTGACTTTCCTTCTTTTCTTTCTCTATTCTTCTGATTTCTTTACTTCTTTAGTGACCTCAAATACCTATAAAATTAGTACAAAATACCAGAAAATTGGGGTACTCGTTAGAATAAGTCAGTAGCAAGATTATGAGATAAAATAAAATCAATTACGTTGTTCGAGGTGATAAAAGTAACTAAATTAAAGGGATAAATTTAGAAGAATTTATGCCTAATCAAATACCACTAACTTAAAACTTTGCGCGTCCCGAGCAATGTAAAAGAATCCTAGCAAGGCTCAACTCTTGAAAATCACTTTATTGGGATAGAATACCTTTTTTGCGAGCAAGCAATTGCATTTAGCGTATGCAACAAGCCTTTAAAACCCTAGGTTACCCTAGTAGGACGAGTTGTGTCTCATGAGGGTTTGCAGTGAATATACCCACAAAAGTCATTATTGACTCAAAGAAACTTCAAAATACGCAAAAATTGTATAATTCAAACTTTCCCAGAATATAATCATCATCAAGTCATGTTCAAGAGTCTCAAATCATAGTGCGTGTGTGCGAAGTCGAAAAATTTAACCGCGGATTTCCACTAATTGACCATTACGTTACTTATCCAAAAAATCGCTTTGATTTCAAAATCTCACATGATGCTCTCACAAACGAATTACTCCGAATGTGGCTATTTTCTCTCGATATGCGTGATTTATAAGAGTAAATGTAGTGGAATCAAGTTCACGCACATAAGTAGAAAGATGGAAATTTTATAGTGATTGGATCTCATCAACGAAATACGGTTTGAAACACGGAAACATTGCCTCTTATACATATGTTTTATCTTTTTTTATTATCTTTTATGTTTTAACTCTCCACGCGGTAACTAATTTCGCAATTTGGACTCGATTAGGACTTTTTCGGGTTACAAGTATACTGGGTAAAATGAAAATGGTAGGGAAGGTTGGAATTGGAAAACTCATTTATGATGTCCATTTGTGTTTTTTTTCGGGCTATTTCTCATTTTTTTCTTCTTTTTCTATTTTTTTTACACTTTTCTTTCCTTGCTATTTTTGTTGAGCATATCTATTTTTTTTTCTTGCCCCTTTTTGTTGCACTTTTCGGACTTAAATTCTGAATTTTCCCATTTTTCACAATTCCGGGTATTTGGATTTTTCGGGTTATCAAAAGAAAAGGAAAAAAAAATTATTAGGCTCAAATTGGGTTGCAAAGGCATGAATTTTTCATGACTTTTTCTAGCCAATATTTTTTTTGGGTGACAAACGAGGGCCTACTTCATTGTCCAAAATATTAATTGCATTACCATATGCGTTTCGAGATGAATTTAATTTAGAGATTTCTTCGACACGTTCTTTAAGGCAATATCACACACGTTTCTCAAAACCGATCAAAGTGAAAGACATGAGATCCTCGATGACTTTTTAGACGTTGAAAAGGACTTTGAGTTAACAATTAACTCGAATTGATTTATAATGTTCACAAAGATGAAAGGCTCGAATCTCACTGGGGTTGTTAATCTCCCATTTATTCATTAAGTCGTCTATGTTCGCTCAATTTCCATCTTTGGTCAATTTCGTCTTGGTGTATTTTGAATTTTATAACTTGAGACTTTAAATCAACTTTTAATGATATTTTCGAAAAATTTGAATTCTAATTTTTATTTATTTTGAACAAAAAATATTTTGGGATTTTTCAAAATTTTATGATTTTTTTGAAATTTGTGTGCATTTTTGAAAATTTTTGAAGTTTTAAAAAGACGCACTTGTCACCCCCCCCCCTTCCCCCAAGCTTAGACTTTTGCATTGTCCTCAAGCAAAAATGACTAAAATCTAAAGAAGAAAAAGAACAAGTGCGACAAATAAAATAAGAAAATTATTAAAATGCAACAAGACACTATATGACACTCATACATGACTCAAAAATACAATAAAAATCACCCCATACGCGTCGGGGGTGCGACGACCTCTCATCTCTCCACAAACTCACCCTACCCCAATCACGGGGTTCGGTGCTCTCCTCGTCTCTCCCGTCTTCATATCGTAAACCAATAATTGGAACAAGTTGGGACCTCACCCATAGATAAGGGAAAGATCGGGAGACGCGTCGTGACTACTTTGAAAGGGATCCCTATGATGCTTACTCAAAGCATGGACTGCGTGCACTGATTCAGAGGGAACACCTAAGTTTATTTTAATTTTTGGAACGCATGGATCGGGATCTAAGTCGAACGAAACACAACTTTTGTGACAACCCGAATATAATTATGATTAATTATACTTAAATCATGCCTAGCTTATGTGATATGATTAGTGTGTTATTAATACATGTGATGTTAATTTATTATGTTTAGTCTAATCCTACCTTCAAAAAGCATGAAATGTCGAATTAGTTACAAATACAAAATTTTGAAGGTTTCGGTAGGAATGTTCATGTTTAAGGCTAGTTTTGACCTTTATGACATAACAATTGACTTGAGGTGAAAACTACATAGTTGTAGACAAGTGAGTTATGGTTGTAACACAACAAACGGTGTGTGAAACGGAGGTTCGAGTGAGAAGTTATCCCAAAATTACGAAACAAGGGCAAAGTAGTCCATCCGTTAAGTAGTATTTTGTCTTAATATGGCAACAAATGTTTTATTCTCATTGGTTGGGAAGGGTGGTGGCTTTGGCCGACCTTAAACCCTTACAATTACCTCTTTATTCAGCCAAAATGCAGCCATGAGAGATTTTAAGCTTAAGGAAAGAGAGTTTTGAAGTTTAGGAAGAAAGTGTGAGGAGAAAATTGAAGAAAATTCATAGAAAATTACGAAAAAGCCCCTAAGGTAATTCCAACCATGAATCTTGCTATTTTTTCTTTCATTTACGATTTATATGATATAAATCCTTGATTTTTATTGAACTTTCATGCTTGGGTGCATATGTATGGATATATGCAAGTTTAAGTTAAGTTTAATGTATAAAACCCTAAAATTGCTTTGTTTAGAAACTTTGTTTATTCAAACTTCCATATATTTTTGTGTAGTTACTGGAATCGATTGATTCCAATTGGAGATTAACTTTGACTCATATATGTATGACATATCCGAAAATCATGTGAAAATACCAAGAAATGAGACCTTGGTGAGAGTTTGAAGTTTGGGTATGAAATCTGCCCTAAGGGTGAAAATATGCCCACCATGTGTTCGGTGTTTTGCTTGACATAGCAAACGAACCTTAAAAATTATGAAACTTTAATCTTATATTTTTCAATATGTTTACTGATGTTGGGTGAAATGTCACATAAATATATGATGTAGAAAAATTATGGAAATTCGTGGAAGTTGAATGAACGATAAGAGGGCCTATAGGGCAGATTTGCCATGTGGTAAAGAAATGAGTATATCTTGCTCTACGAGACCTAAAATGATGTACTGTCTTTTGTATTGGAACACTAATATGACAAGGATTGAATTTCCAAGAATAAATGAATTTATATTTGGTCTATGATTTGGATATGTTGAATATGCTAGCATGGATTTGGATGGAACTTCACTTGTGATAAATGATTTGAATAGAATCATGTGATGCTTATGGATTGAATTATGTTTAAATCGTTCTTTGGATTATTGATATTATTATGGTGATACTAATATTTTGAGAATGATAGGAAGGGAAGAAGAGCTGATTGAACAAGTACTGGATAAAGGCAAGGGCAAATCCAGTTAAACTGCCAAGGTGAGTGTACTTATGATTTGTTTCATATATAAATATGAATATAGCTCTAAGAGCGGATTTGTTTGAATACTTCGGTATTCAGGATTTGTTTGGATATTAAAATATCCAGGATTTGTTTGGGTCTCATGATCCAGGATTGGTTTGAATACTTCGGTATTCAGGATTTGTTTGGATATTCAAATATCCAGGATTTGTTATTGCCAACGGGCAGAATTATTTGGATCTTATGATCCATGATTTGTTATTGCCAATGGACAGGATTGTTCGGATTTTATATCTATATATTCGATATAGAATTGTTATTCTATTGCAGGGAAGGAGTACCTCACTAAGCGTAATGCTTACGGTTTATATTTTAACAATTTCAGGTTCACACGCTGCCAGCTAGGATACCATATGACGGGTAGCTTTGAGAGTTGCACCGTTGGAGAGAGATGGGATTTAAAAATTGGATTTTATCGTTGTCACACTGAAGATTTTAATATACTCACACATTGTATATATTGATTTAGCTTGGATTGAGTTGATCATAGTTAATCAGAATATTGTATGTCCACTTAATTATAACTCTGATGATGATTTTTGTATGGTATAAGAATAATATTGTGTTCATTATACATAGTATGTAGGAAAATATTGATAAGTGAATCATATTTCCAATGGGATCAAGATTATGATCTAGTTATTCCAATAATAAATGATTAGTTGGGAATTTGGGTTTGGGGTGTGACAATTAGTGGTATCAGAGCGTGGTTATAAATTCTGGACGTGTGTGACGGTTAGATGGCAGTATTGAGTTGATTTGATATTTATGAATTATTTATGTACTAACCAATAGTTTAGTATTATAAACTGTTTATATTGGTTGTCAGAACTTTGTTGTATTACAGATTATTCCATATGGAACCTGGGAATGGACAACCTAGAGAAGAGGGAGTAGCTTCTCGTACAGATAATGCTGAAGTGGAGCAAAGTGTTGCTGGGAGGGCTAGAGAGCAAGAACAGCCTACAGAGATGCAAATAATGGCACAAGCAATGATGAGGATGGAAGAGCAACAAGAAAGAAATATGGCGCAAATGGCAGAACAGCAGGCTAGATATCTAGAATCAAAGATTGTGGCCAGGATTGAGAAAGAGGCAAGGAAGGAAATGAAGGATTCCATGCATGAGAAGTTTTTGAAGTTGAATCCTCCAGAATATTCAGGGTCAGTTGAAACTACAGAAGCTGAGATGTGGGTCAGGGATCTAGAAACTATATTTGCAGTTATGAAGGTTCCAGATAACCAGAAAGTGAATCTAGCCGTGTTTAAGCTGAAAGGAGAGGCGAAGTATTGGTGGGAAGCTAGCAACCATTTGGTGCCAAGGATGGAAGGTACTGATGTCATTACTTGGGCTGAATTTATTAAAGCTTTGTATGTTAAGTATTTCCCTAAGGTCTATAGGAGGGAGAAGCTGAGGGAGTTTATAAATTTAACCCAAGGGAACATGTCTGTGAGGGAGTATGATGCTAAATTTACTGCTTTGTCTAGATTTGCTACTAAGTATGTGCAGGAGGAAGAAGATAAATGTAGTAAATTTCAAGATGGACTGATTTGGCCTATTCAAAATAGAGTGGCCACTTATGAGTTAGAAGATTATGCTTCTCTGGTAAACAAAGCCACGATAGCAGAAAGGCAAATGAACCAAGGGGTGGAAAGTAGAGAGAGTTTTAAAAAGAGTAGATTCGACGCATCTCACTTTAAGGAAGGTAAGGGTGGAAGTGTTAAGATGGAACCTCATAAATTTCAGAGAGGTGGTGGAGATAGTGGTAGAGGTCTGGGGAGATTTGGCAGAGATACTAGGGGTGGAGAATCTTCTAGTTTGGTTAGGAGGTCAGGAAAGGGTGAGGCACCGACAAGAGTTGTTACATGTTTCTTTTGTAAAGAGGAAGGGCATTATAAATCTGAGTGTCCTAAGCTTAAGGAATTGGAATGCTACCATTGTCATCAAGTGGGGCATATTAAGAAGAATTGTCCGCAATTGGCAGAGACTCCAGCAGCACATAGTGAAGTAGCAAGCAGAATGTTATCTCCGGGCAGTGCAGTGAAAAGTATGGGCAGAGGACAAGCTAGTAGTTCCAGGCCAGGTGGACGAGTTTTTACAATGAAAGAATCTCAGATTACTCCAGATGTGGTGACAGGTACACTTTCTGTTACTGATAGAAGTGCTTATGTTTTGATTGATCCTGGTTCCACGCATTCTTTTGTGTCCTATGCTTTTGCTGTATACCTGAATAGACCATGTACTCGTTTAGATGTGGGGTTGGGTATTTATATGCCTATGGGGGAAATGGTTGTAGCTGAATATGCTTTTCGTGATTGTGTTTTGACTGTGGGGGCTAGAGATACAGTTATAGATCTACTTCCATTGGATATTTCTGATTTTGATATAATTCTGGGAATGGATTGGTTATCTAAATATCATGCATCTATGGATTGTTTCTGTAAGGAAGTTGTTTTTAATATGCCTGATGAGCCTGAATTTAAATTTGTGGGGGAAAGGAAAATTGTTCCCAGTTGCATTATTTCTTCTATTCAGACGAGGAAATTATTGAGTAAGGGTTGTGAGGGTTTTATTGCATATGTTCTTGACACTAGGAAGGGGGCTTTACAATTAGTCGATGTACCTATTGTACGGGATTTTCCTGAAGTGTTTCCTAGTGAGTTGCCAGGGTTACCTCCAGAAAGAGAAGTTCAATTTAGTATTGAATTAGCACCAGGGACAACCCCTATTTCTATGGCACCGTATAGAATGGCACCTGCTGAGTTGAAAGAACTCAAGATTCAGTTGCAAGATTTAATTGATAGGGGGTTCATACAGCCTAGTGTATCTCCATGGGGTGCGCCAGTTTTATTTGTGAAGAAGAAAGATGGTACCATGCGTTTGTGTATTGATTATAGGCAACTGAATAAAGCTACAATTAAGAACAAATACCCTTTACCTCGTATAGATGATTTGTTTGATCAGTTACAGGGTGCTAAAGTGTTTTCAAAAATAGACTTACGATCGGGTTATCATCAGTTGAGGGTCAAGGAGAGTGATATTTCTAAAACTGCTTTTCGTACTCGGTATGGTCATTTTGAATTTCTGGTGATGCCTTTTGGGGTGACTAATGCTCCAGCTGTATTTATGGATCTTATGAACCGGGTACTTCATCCTTTTGTTGATTCATTTGTGATAGTTTTTATTGATGATATTCTTATTTATTCACATGATATGGTTGAACATGAAAAGCATCTCACAACTATTTTGAATCTGTTGAAAGATAAGAAGTTGTATGCCAAGTTTAGCAAGTGTGAATTTTGGCTATCACAAGTTGTATTTTTAGGCCATGTTGTTTCGGGAAATGGTATATGTGTTGATCCTAAAAAGGTAGAGGCTATTGTAAAATGGGAGAGGCCCAATAATGTGACTGAGGTGAGGAGTTTTCTGGGTTTAGCTGGGTATTATAGAAGGTTTATTAAGGGATTTTCTTCGATTGCCTTACCAATGACTAAACTAACCCGGAAAGATGTTAAGTTTGAATGGAATTCTGATTGCGAAAATAGTTTTGATGAATTGAAAAAGAGGTTGGTAACTGCACCTGTTCTTACTATTCCGCATGGTGGAGATGGTTTTGTTGTTTATACTGATGCTTCACACCAGGGGTTGGGTTGTGTTTTTATGCAGCATGGTAGAGTTATTGCTTATGCTTCTAGGCAGTTGCGTACACATGAACGTAATTATCCTACACATGATTTGGAACTTGCTGCTATTGTATTTGCTTTGAAATTATGGCGTCATTATCTATATGGTGAGGTATGTGAAATTTTTACTCACCATCAAAGCCTTAAGTATTTATTTACTCAGAAGGAGTTGAATTTGAGGCAGAGGCGGTGGATGGAGTTAATTAAAGATTATGATTGTACAATTCACTACCACCCAGGAAAGGCAAATGTAGTTGCAGATGCTTTGAGTAGAAAGGCTTCAGGCAGGTTATCTTGTATTCGATGTGCTAGAGTTGCTCATATTATGGAGTTGAGATTGATGGGAGTAGAATTGCAACTAGTGGATGGGGATAGATTCTTTGCTCATGTAAGCGTGAGGCCTTTATTAGCTACCCGTATTCGTGATTTGCAAAGTCAAGATCCTTTCCTTGAGAAGAAACGACAAGATCTCCGAGATGGTAAGTCTGAAGATTTTTATATTGTGAATGATGGCACTTTATTATATAAGCAGCGGTTGTGTGTGCCTAATGTGTGTGGATTGAAAGAGGAAATTTTAGATGAGGCTCATAATTCCATTTATACTATGCATCCTGGCAGTACTAAAATGTATAGGGATTTAAAGGAGCATTATTGGTGGAATAATATGAAGAAGGAAATAGCTGATTTTGTTGCTAGATGCCTTATATGTCAACAAGTGAAAGTGGAGCATCAGAAACCTACTGGTCTGCTTCAGCCATTGCCGATACCGGAATGGAAATGGGATCATGTAACGATGGATTTTGTGGTTGGGCTTCCTCGATCTCAGAAGGGGTCAGATTCGATTTGGGTAGTGGTGGATAGATTGACAAAGTCCGCTCACTTTCTAGCAGTCAAGACTACGTATACAGTTGATAGGTATGCTAGATTGTATGTTAATGAAATTATTCGGTTGCATGGAGCACCAGTATCTATTGTTTCAGATAGAGACCCTACTTTTACATCCAGATTTTGGGATAGCTTGCAGTATGCTATGGGTACTAACTTGAAGTTTAGTACGGCTTTTCATCCCCAGACAGATGGGCAGTCTGAAAGGACAATACAGATTTTGGAAGATATGCTTAGAGCTTGTGTGCTTGATTTCAAAGGTAATTGGGATGAATATTTGCCTTTGATAGAATTTGCATATAACAATAGTTTTCAGTCTACTATTGGTATGGCTCCATATGAAGCATTGTACGGTAGACGATGTCGTACACCAATATGTTGGGGTGAAGTTGGTGAAAGGAAGATAGAGGGTCCAGAATTGATTGAAGTCACCACTGAAAAAGTGAAGATTATTCAAGATAGAATGAGAACAGCTCAAAGCAGACAGAAACGTTATGCGGATAAACGACGAAAAGATTTGGAATTCCAGAAAGGGGATTATGTGTTTCTTCGAATATCGCCATGGAAAGGAGTTATGAGGTTTGGAAAGAAAGGGAAATTAAGTCCACGCTACATTGGACCTTATGAAATCCTTGAGAAAGTCGGGATGGTTGCCTACAAGTTAGCGTTACCACCAGAATTATCTCGGTTACATGATGTTTTCCATGTTTCTATGTTAAGAAAGTATGTAGCAGACCCTTCACATGTATTGGTAGAACAACCTATTGAGTTGAAGGAAGATTTGAACTACGTGGAAGAACCGCTTGCTATCGTTGATAAGAAAGAACAAATATTGAGGTCAAAGGTGATCCCACTTGTGAAAGTTGTGTGGAGAAGGCATTCCATGGAAGAAGCTACATAGGAGAGTGAGGATAGCATGAAAATGCGTTATCCGTATTTGTTTGATTCGGACAACCAAGGTATGTCAATTTCGAGGACGAAATTTCCTAACAGGGGGAGAATTGTGACAACCCGAATATAATTATGATTAATTATACTTAAATCATGCCTAGCTTATGTGATATGATTAGTGTGTTATTAATAAATGTGATGTTAATTTATTATGTTTAGTCTAATCCTACCTTCAAAAAGCATGAAATGTCGAATTAGTTACAAATACAAAATTTTGAAGGTTTCGGTACGAATGTTCATGTTTAAGGCTAGTTTTGACCTTTATGACATAACAATTGACTTGAGGTGAAAACTACATAGTTGTAGACAAGTGAGTTATGGTTGTAACACAACAAACGGTGTGTGAAACGGAGGTTCGATTGAGAAGTTATCCCAAAATTACGAAACAAGGGCAAAGTAGTCCATCCGTTAAGTAGTATTTTGTCTTAATATGGCAACAAATGTTTTATTCTCATTGGTTGGGAAGGGTGGTGGCTTTGGCCGACCTTAAACCCTTACAATTACCTCTTTATTCAGCCAAAATGCAGCCATGAGAGATTTTAAGCTTAAGGAAAGAGAGTTTTGAAGTTTAGGAAGAAAGTGTGAGGAGAAAATTGAAGAAAATTCATAGAAAATTACGAAAAAGCCCCTAAGGTAATTCCAACCATGAATCTTGCTATTTTTTCTTTCATTTACGATTTATATGATATAAATCCTTGATTTTTATTGAACTTTCATGCTTGGGTGCATATGTATGGATATATGCAAGTTTAAGTTAAGTTTAATGTATAAAACCCTAAAATTGCTTTGTTTAGAAACTTTGTTTATTCAAACTTCCATATATTTTTGTGTAGTTACTGGAATCGATTGATTCCAATTGGAGATTAACTTTGACTCATATATGTATGACATATCCGAAAATCATGTGAAAATACCAAGAAATGAGACCTTGGTGAGAGTTTGAAGTTCGGGTATGAAATCTGCCCTAAGGGTGAAAATATGCCCACCATGTGTTCGGTGTTTTGCTTGACATAGCAAACGAACCTTAAAAATTATGAAACTTTAATCTTATATTTTTCAATATGTTTACTGATGTTGGGTGAAATGTCACATAAATATATGATGTAGAAAAATTATGGAAATTCGTGGAAGTTGAATGAACGATAAGAGGGCCTATAGGGCAGATTTGCCATGTGGTAAAGAAATGAGCATATCTTGCTCTACGAGACCTAAAATGATGTACCGTCTTTTGTATTGGAATACTAATATGACAAGGATTGAATTTCCAAGAATAAATGAATTTATATTTGGTCTATGATTTGGATATGTTGAATATGCTAGCATGGATTTGGATGGAACTTCACTTGTGATAAATGATTTGAATAGAATCATGTGATGCTTATGGATTGAATTATGTTTAAATCGTTCTTTGGATTATTGATATTATTATGGTGATACTAATATTTTGAGAATGATAGGAAGGGAAGAAGAGCTGATTGAACAAGTACTGGATAAAGGCAAGGGCAAATCCAGTTAAACTGCCAAGGTGAGTGTACTTATGATTTGTTTCATATATAAATATGAATATAGCTCTAAGAGCGGATTTGTTTGAATACTTCGGTATTCAGGATTTGTTTGGATATTAAAATATCCAGGATTTGTTTGGGTCTCATGATCCAGGATTGGTTTGAATACTTCGGTATTCAGGATTTGTTTGGATATTCAAATATCCAGGATTTGTTATTGCCAACGGGCAGAATTATTTGGATCTTATGATCCATGATTTGTTATTGCCAATGGGCAGGATTGTTCGGATTTTATATCTATATATTCGATATAGAATTGTTATTCTATTGCAGGGAAGGAGTACCTCACTAAGCGTAATGCTTACGGTTTATATTTTAACAATTTCAGGTTCACACGCTGCCAGCTAGGATACCATATGACGGGTAGCTTTGAGAGTTGCACCGTTGGAGAGAGATGGGATTTAAAAATTGGATTTTATCGTTGTCACACTGAAGATTTTAATATACTCACACATTGTATATATTGATTTAGCTTGGATTGAGTTGATCATAGTTAATCAGAATATTGTATGTCCACTTAATTATAACTCTGATGATGATTTTTGTATGGTATAAGAATAATATTGTGTTCATTATACATAGTATGTAGGAAAATATTGATAAGTGAATCATATTTCCAATGGGATCAAGATTATGATCTAGTTATTCCAATAATAAATGATTAGTTGGGAATTTGGGTTTGGGGTGTGACAACTTTTCTCCTCAATAGCCTTCGGGACCTCTAGTGGTATGGGTGTATGGTCACAAAGACGGAATTCCTCGATTTTATCTTTCCATTCGCTTTCTTCTAAGTGACTATAAGAGCCTAATAGGGATTGGACTTCAATAGTAAGGCTCTCATCCACCGGACCAAATTCTTTTTCAAATTCTTCCATGCTCATGTCCCCTAGATCTCTCTCTCGAGTAGTGCCTACGTCCTCCCTGTAATACCCCGTATTTTTATGGCTTTTAAATTTAGGAATTTATTAAATTTAATTGAGATAAATTAATTTAATTTTAATCCAGAAAGTTGTTTTAAATATTTACTAACGTGACGAGAGTTAGTAATTATTGGAAATTTGTTGAATGTTACTAGATGAGTATAGTAATATATGAGATTGATTTTATAAAAAAAAAAATTGTCACGTGTGAATAAAATGACAATTATGAAAATTAAGTCGGGACGCACTTGTGTCGTGTCAGGACTAAATTATACTTATATAAAGTGAATAAATTATAAGTTGCCCGTATGGTCATTTCAAGTGTGCCAAAGTGTCCGTAAGGGTCGAGATAGTCAAAATAATGTACCCGGGATTTTAGTTTGGTTCTCAGGGCGTTTTTAGGCTTAATTAATACCCCGGGAGGGCGTTTTGGACATTTCGTAATTATGGGTAATTAAACCCACGAAATTGCTAGGGTTATATCAGATGGTAAGTGTTGTCTTTTAGGGTTAGCATACTTAGGAAATCATACGTGCGTTGATTAAATAATCGAAATGTCTAGGAAGTTGGATTAGAAGGTGAGTGAGGGCCTACTGAAATTGTACTTAGGTAAAGATAATACTTCGAGAGGCGAGAAGTGAGTTTAGAATAACTTAATTACGAGAATAAAATGAACGAGTCCGTTATACGAAATAATCGAGTAAAATGTGTAATAACGGATAATTATAATTATGGGTCGTGAGCGCACCTAATTCAGCAATGTGGATGTGTGTATATATATATATGACTGTGTGATTGTGCATATATTATATCTGTATAAAAAAATCATACTCAGGCTACTTACTATCAAGGGGTTTCCGCGCCGGGACGGTCTTATCTCGATGGGACCTTTATGGGGGGATTTGACTTATACCCTAGAACATAGGATTCCTTGGTACAGGCTATCTGATTGATAGTCAGACGGTCCTAAGAGACACGAGGGTATGTGCTGACCTCTTAGTGACTTGGAACTATGCTTCGCCTCCATTTGTTTGTATTTTTGTGTTAATACAGTTCGAGAGTGATTCCGAACTAGTATTTCCCTTAGTTTGTGTGATAAAGGGGACTTGATAGCAAAGTATGTCAGCACCATAGATTTTATGTGGGGTGCCGTTAGTATATATATATTATATGAGTGATTGGTATATATATATACTTATATAAGGAAGCCTAGCACCATAGATTTTTTGTGGGGTGCTGTTTGTATATATATTATACGAGCAATTAATATATATACAAATATCTATATGAGAACTTTCTACTGTGCGTGAAAGAAGTTAAGCAATGTATAAATTTTCAATTTCACTATAAGTATTCAGAAACGTTATAACGATACGGAGTAATTCTAATTAACGTAAGAAATCTTGAAGAGATAGATTATTTAAAAGTGAATATCATAACCTTAGTTTCACATGAAAGGACTTATGGAGAATAAGTTAGAGAGATATATGAGATTCATTAGTACGGTAGACGTGCACACTAGATGAGAGGTGAGAATTCTCAAGAGAGTGTCGCATACTAATATGATTGTTGCATTAGCCGGTAAGCATTTTAAATACTTGCTAAACTATTTTAAAACTGTTTTACAATTGGGCTCTGACCCGTTTGCTGTTATCTCTTCTCTCTTGTGTATATATATATATATGTATTACAGGTGCCTAGCCACAGGGGCGTCATGCTTAGGATTCTTTGGATGGAACATGGTGTAGCTTTTGTGGGAGTTGCAGGCCATTGCTTAGACAATTTCATTGTTGACTCCACTTCTAGTTCAGTTTTATCTAGTGGGGCATGTGTCGCCCTTTTCCATTATTCAGTTGGTTTTGTCAGAGATTGTAATTCTTTTACTTTCGGTATCTTTACTTCGGGATTTATTACTGTCAGGATGTTTTCCTTTGGTGTTTTAAAGTTGGGATTCGTTATTAATGGTTAAACTCTTGGATGTTCATTTATATTCTTATACTTAATGCGTGACTCTTAAAATGTCAATGGTTAAAGGTTTTATAATTGGAATTAATAAAATGGAAATAAGGTTTTAAATGGTTTTGGCACTTAGCTTAATTAATCAGGGTATTTGAAATTTGAAAATTTTAATTTGCGACAGTGATGCTAAGAATGAACCAACTATTCACCTTGATTTTAATTTAATAAAGGATTGATCGCCCGGTATTTAATTAGGCGGGGTGTTACAGGTGGTATCAGAGCATCAGGTTCTAGTGTCCTTTAGGATCTGTGCGGCTTATTATGCTTTCATCGTTTCTTTATTTGATATAGAGCCCTATATTTAGGATTATCGATTTCTTTGATGAGATTTCGTACTCCAACTATAACGTATATACATTAGTGAATTCTAATTTCGTTCGGACGTGTGAGTGTGCCGAGCGACGACGGATGTCAGAAGAGGACCATTAAGCGGACATCAGGAGGCAGGGCTCAGTTGAGGTTGTAAAGTATATTCGAGGATGATGACCGTAGTCGAGGTCGCCTCCATTTTGGTACGAGAAGCTGAGACTGGAAAGGTGACTTAGGCGCAGCCATGATTTCCAAATGCTTCTATAGTCGAATGAGGTGCAAGAGTAAACTCACCCAACGTGTAGAGAACTGTTAGTGGGAATTCTAGAAATGCGGAAATTGTGTGTGTTTAACAAAGGAGGTAAAGTATCCAAAGGTTTAGATATAGGACGAAGTCTGGCTAACTGAAAGTGAAAATTTAAAGAAAATTTCTTGGATGTCGGAACGAAGTTATAATGATGGGGGTCAACCACCAATTTTAGAAGTGGAATGCTATGTCTATAGGATAACCTTAGGTACAGGGTTGATCGTATGTTCCTTCATCAGATGTTCAGGATTAGGAGTGAACGTTATCCTGAACTCATCATAGGAGGACGTGACAAAGGTACATTTGTAAATATGAATCTTAATCGTTAGCGAATTTTGAGATGTAGATACAAGTGGAGGAAACGACTCCAAGTGGAAGATCGACTCGTAATAATAGTTGATAACACTCAAAGAGGAAATTATGATGGACGGCCGATTTAGAGGTTGGCAATGTCGTATTTTATCAATAAAGATGATAATGATCCTTTGTGTGGGAAGATAAAAGAATCAAAGAATTTAGTCGAGAATAAGAATGAATACAACGGTGGTGGTGTAGCACCACAAAGGGGTGTGGATACACATCTGGGGACCCATTTAAATGATTCAGATAGTTGAATTCTTACCAAGTGATGGTAAATTCAGTAAGGACTATTATAGACAGTGACATGTTCTTTAGGGTCTAAAAGGCTAAGGGAATAACCGGGGTAGCCAACAGGAATCGAGTCAACTAAAGTCCGAGAGAAGGACAATACTATCATGGTTAGTAGGACAGATGATAAGTGGATTATGTGTTGAGGTATTTTGTGGAGAGTGAAATTGCACGCGATAATATTTTTCGAAGTGAGTAAAGGGATATGAATACGGTGCCTAGTAAAAGACAACGATTAAAGTAGTTTTGTTTTGGCTTGGGCAGACGTGTTACGTTCGGAGACCATTTGTGTAGTCAAGACGATTAGCAAAGTGGAAGTATAAGTTGTATCCTAAGAGGATGAGGCGTGTTTATGTGACACGAGCGAGTCACTATATTTTGTTCATTGCTAGATTAGCATGTGAGACGAGTTTAATGAGTATAATTATAAACGTTATCATTATGTGAATATTTTTCCCTAGTGTAGCGGGATTTTTCTCTAGTGCTATCCGCGGAGGATGAATGAGTATATTAACAGTGTTATGAACTTTATTGAGGTTACTCGTTGTAGTGATGCGATATGCTAGTATGATATTATCTTTGTTACAACGTTATAGAAATGGTTAGTACGATAGTGGGCAATTATTGCAAGGCTATCGGAGTGGTTGCATTAGTGCAGTATGTTTTGTTCTGGCGAGGCTTCACCTGCAAGAAGGTCGGACTTGCACTTATATTATCTATTCTAGAGACTTCGGAGGGGATAGTGGGCTCGAGATATTCGATACCGATGTATGTATGGACTTTGTCATTATGATTCAGTATGTAGCCGGTTTACTGTTGAGCGAAAAGATTTAACTCAGTATTATGTTTAGCACTCAGGACTTGGGGATAGGAAGAGTGCATTATTATATCTATCCTCTAGAGACGTGGGAGTTAAGAGTTATACCCCTATTATTAGGGAAAGGGGTTTGGAGAATTCCGATTGTATGTATTCGAGGTTTATAGAATGCAATTACCACCAACCAATACTGAACGATAGTGCAATTGGTGAAATGTTGTCTGTTAAGTATAATTACGGGAGGAAATGTAACTTTTCTGTCAAGAGACAGAATAAAGGGGTACATGCTATGGACGGAGGACCTAACGGATTTCGATAACCGACAATGCTAGGCAGTAGTGTATCGGGGGGTTCCTTGTTTGGATTTTGTTTTGCGAGACACCTCACGCATAAAACTTAGCGTAAGGTTGGAATTAGGGAGATGTTTGGTCATTAGTCCGTGAGTTCGGTACCTCAGTCGTACTAGGGGTAGGTAATTATATCTATAAGTTAGAAGTTGAATCATGATTTAAGGCCAGTGGAGCTGATTATGTGGTAAGAAAACATTGAAAGTTATCCCCACGAGTTGAGGGGTGGAAGGATGATAAGGAGGATTTAAAAATTTCAATTTCTAGGCTGATTGAGAGTACCCAAGTGTTTTAACCGCGTTCAGAACACAAGGTAAATAAAGAGTTGAGATGATTTTTAGCATGGATTATCTTGAAAGAATTTTTATTATACGAATGAGATGACTCGTATTTATTTTGATGAATAGAGCGTTAGTGATTTATTTTGGTTGTTGTACCTATTTGGGAAAATTGTTGTACTTATCTGAAGAAGTTTGAGATTTGTTGTTCCTCTTTTGGTGTCATGGAATTTGGATGCCCTATTCCTTATATTTTGTTGGATTTAGTTAGTTCTACAGATGAGTAGCGCGCCGTTCGCTCTCCCAGGGCGGTCGGGGTGTTACAAAATGTGGGCATCTAGGTTAGTTGCTGTTAAAATCGTCCGAGTTGAAGGGACGTGGTAATAGACGTGTGGAATATATGTTTATGGGACTAACATAACGAAGTAAAAGTAGTAGAGTGGATGAAAAGTCACATGAGGGGCGATAATCCATACAAAGGTGTGCAATTAAAATAGCACACCCTAATTTTGATTGGAGGGCTGTGGGAAGCCATTTAAGAAGAGGTATTCCTTGAATAGAGTAGAATTTAATTATTATGAAGAACACTCGGAGCGGAGTTGTTATTAGTCAAGTGTGAGAGCGACTTGCGCATACAAAGAGCGATGATGTTAGTATGGTATAAAAGATCCAGACGTGCGCATCGTGGAGAAAAGAGCACGGGTCGGAACTTTCGAAATACACCAAGGAAGGAAGGGGAGTATTACGTGTCACTTAGTGCGAGACATTTCAAGGAAAAAAATTTATGTTTAGCAGGACGTAGTGAGTAGTCTCTACATGCACCGCCCATAGATGAGGTTCGATTGGAAGAGGAGAATAAACCAGAGAATTTTGTGTTTATCAACAATTCCTGAAATTGGAAGAGGTCGATAAAATCGATAAAGTTCTTGGATGGGTTACCATCCTCAAAACAAGATCAAGGGTTCATCCGAGCATGTGAATTAAGTCGCCCAAGAAGGAAGTGATTGATATTCCTTTGGGGTAGCTAACGATATTAACTAGTGTGCCCCAGACTTCCCTTTAAAGGAAGGATCGCGCCAGTACATGGTCCGGCACAGTATTAATTTCTGAATCGGGATGAGATTAGTGAATCCCACCTTTGATATGGAATTTCAGGAACCAGTGGAGATAAGGTTTTGTTTCGAGTAGGATGTATCACCCTTAGCCAGGGAATAGGCGCACGGTGATTGAAGATTAGTGGAGCCACATGAAGGAAATTTTGGAATCTTGGTACGATGATTTCAGGAGTGCTCCGTAGAAGAACTCGTACCTGTTTGTCGCGTACGAGGTGCTTATTAAGGTTTTGGTGTGGAAGAAACTCGATTATTCTCCTTTTGTATGTTTAGAGGTGAGTGGATAATCAGAATTTTGGATCGGTCGAGAATAATCCGATAACTATGGTGGAATTCCACGACTGTTTTAAGCATACAAGAGTGGTCAAATGTTCGTATGTTTTTTCTCAGAATGGGAGTTTTGTATATAAATAAATCCGAGTAGTTGTCATGTAGTGAGGTGCGGCCTCCCAATGATAGTGAGATAATGGAAATTTATAATGTATAGGCGTGACCTATACGAATGTTGTCGGTTAGGAGCACCATGTGAAATGTCTCCAATGAGAATGTTAATCAAGCTTGCTGTGAGGTGGGGGCTATAGTGATTAGGCGCCTTACTATGTAGATAGTTTGCGTACTGAAAAGATATCCAGAATTGTTCTACCAGGTAAGCCTTGTTTTTCGAATTTCGGGACGAAATTCCGTTATTAGGGGGGAAGTATGTAATACCCCGTATTTTTATGGCTTTTAAATTTAGGAATTTATTAAATTGAATTGAGATAAATTAATTTAATTTTAATTCGAAAAGTTGTTTTAAATATTTACTAGCGTGGCGTGAGTTAGTAATTATTGGAAATTTGTTGAATGTTACTGGATGAGTATAGTAATATATGAGATTGATTTTATAAAAAAAAATTCTCACGTGTGAATAAAATGACAATTATGGAAATTAAGCCGGGACGCGCCTGTGTCGTGTCAGGACTAAATTATTATTATATAAAGTGAATAAATTATAAGTTGCCCGTATGGTCATTTCGAGTGCGCCAAAGTGTCCGGAATGGTCGGGATAGTCAAAATAATGTAACCGGGGGTTTAGTTTGGGTCTCGGGACGTTTTTAGGCTTAATTAGTACCCCGGGAGGGTGTTTTGGACATTTCGTAATTATGGGTAATTAAACCCACGAAATTGCTAGGGTAATATCAGATGGTAAGTGTTGTCTTCTAGGGTTAGCATAACCAAAAACTAATGACGGCCATTGGAGAGGAAGAGGGGAATCTTTTCAAGGAGTTCTAGGCCAAGAGCTCCTCCGGTTGCACCGCCGTCACCGCCAAATGGTAGATCGCGCTACGAGGATCTCAACCACACCAAATTCTTCCACAAATCAGAACTTTGAATTTCAGGCAAGTATCTATCTTGCTTAAATCAAGTTAATTCATTCTTTTATATTAGTTTAAGGTTGATTAGAATTAGTGTTCTTGAAAGAAAATATTAATTGGAGACAAAAATTACATGTTGTAGAGGTAAAGATTATATTCTGGAAATCCATTTCACATGTAGAGGTTGAACCACGAATTTCCATGGTGTTAGTGATAGAAAATCTGGAAAAAGAATGGAAGAAACTAAGTTAAAGAAAACTATTAGGGTTCTTGAGATTTATATAGATTTTAACCTTTTATTTTGTTATAGTTGAGGAAAACTCGCATGTTTTACGTAGGATATTGTTTATATGGGTATACAACACTAGTAGTATAAGTGGTTGGGAATTTGGGACTAAAACATGATGATTTGGATGAGTTTGGGGTAAGATTTCCGTACCTGGGTTTTCTGCAGTTTCGCCATAACTGCTTGATCGATCGATCGAGCCCAGAGCATCGATCGATCGATAGTTCGATTGATCGACCCCTCCTGGAAAACTACATTTTTACTCGTGTTAGCTTAATCCGATTTGATGCTTAGTAAATCTTTATTATAGTTGTTAGAACAAAATGAAACACAAAAAGGACTAGTAGGGTCAAGATAAACCCCGTTATGTGGGACTTTAATTTGAAAGGGAAAGGAAGGGTAAATGGGAGATATTCATACTTAGGAAATCATACGTGCGTTGATTAAATAATAGAAATGTCTAGGAAGTTGGATTAGAAAGTGAGTGAGGGCCTACTGAAATTGTACTTAGGTAAAGATAATACTTCGAGAGGCGAGAAGTGAGTTTATAACAACTTAATTACGAGAATAAAATGAACGAGTCCGTTATACGAAATAATCGAGTAAAATGTGTAACAACGGATAATTATAATTATGGGTCGTGAGCGCACCTAATTCAACGATGTGGATGTGTATATATATATATATATGACTGTGTGATTGTGCATATACTATATCTATATAAAAAAATCATACTCGGGCTACTTACTATCAGGGGGGTTTCTGCCCCGGGACGGTCTTATCTCGATGGGACCTTTATGCGGGATATTGACTCGTACCCTAGAACATAGGATTCCTTAGTACTGGCTATCTGATTGATAGTCAGACGGTCCTAAGAGACACGAGGTTATGTGCTGACCTCTTAGTGACTTGGAACTATGCTTCGCCTCCATTTGTTTGTATTTTTGTGTTAATACAGTTCAAGAGTGATTCCGAACTAGTATTTCCCTTAGTTTGTGTGATAAAGGGGACTTGATAGCAGAGTATGCCAGAACCATAGATTTTATGTGGGGTGCCGTTAGTATATATATATTATATGAGTGATTGGTATATATATACTTATATATGGAAGCCTAGCACCATAGATTTTATGTGGGGTGTTTTTTGTATATATATTATACGAGCAATTAATAAATATACGTATATCTATATGAGAACTTTGTACTGTGCCTGAAAGAAGTTAAGCAATGTATAAATTTTCAATTTCACTATAAGTATTCGGAAACGTTATAACGATACGGAGTTATTCTATTTAACGTAAGAAATCTTGAAGAGATAGATTATCTAAAAGTGAATATCATAACCTTAGTTTCACATGATAAGACTTATCGAGAATAAGTTAGAGAGATATATGAGATTCATTAGTACGGTAGAAGCGCACACTAGATGAGAGGTGAGAATTCTAAAGAGAGTGTCGCATACTAATATGATTGTTGCATTAGCCGGTAAGCATTTTAAATACTTGCTAAACTATTTTAAAACTGTTTTACAATCGATCTCTGACCCGTTTGCTGTTATCTCTTCTCTCTTGTGTATATATATATATATATATATATGTATGTATTACAGGTGCCCAGCTACAAGGGCGTCATGCTTAGGATTCTTTGGATGGAACGTGTTGTAGCTGTTGTGGGAGTTGCAGGCCATTGCTTAGACAATTTCATTGTTGACTCCACTTCTAGTTCAGTTTTATCTAGTGGGGCATGTGTCGCCCTTTTCCATTATTCAGTTGGTTTTGTCAGAGATTGTAATTCTTTTACTTTCGGTATCTTTACTTCGGGATTTATTACTGTCAGGATATTTTCCTTTGGTGTTTTAAAGTTGGGATTCGTTATTAATGGTTAAACTCTTGGATGTTCATTTATATTCTTATACTTAATGTGTGACTCTTAAAATGTTAATGGTTAAAGGTTTTATAATTGGATTTAATAAAATGGAAATAAGGTTTTAAATGGTTTTAGCACTTAGCTTAATTAATCAGGGTATTTGAAATTTGAAAATTTTAATTTGCGACAGTGATGCTAAGAATGAACCAACTGTTCACCTTGATTTTAATTTAATAAAGGATTGATCGCCCGGTATTTAATTAGGCGGGGTGTCACAGGTGGTATCAGAGCATAAGGTTCTTGTGTCCTTTAGGATCTGTGCGGCTTATTATGCTTTCATCGTTGCTTTATTTGATATAGAGCCCTATATTTAGGATTATCGATTTCTTTGATGAGATTTCGTACTCCTACTATAACATATATACATTAGTGAATTCTAATTTCGTTCGGACGTGTGCATGTGCCGAGCGACAACGGATGTCAGAAGAGGACCGTTAAGCAGACATCAGGAGGCAGGGCTTAGTTGAGGTTGTAAAGTATATTCGAGGATGATGACCGTAGTCGAGGTCGCCTCCATTACAGCACGATAAGCCAAGACTGGAAAGGTGACTAAGGCGCAATCATGATTTCCAAATGCTGCTATAGTCGAATGAGGTGCGAGAGTAAACTCACCCAATGTGTTACAAAATGTGTAGAGAACTGTCAGTGGGAATTCTAGAAATGCGGAAATTGTGTGTGTTTACCAAAGGAGGTAAAGTATCCAAAGGTTTAGATATAGGGCGAAGTTTGGCTAACTGAAAGTGAAAATTTAGAGAAAATTTCTTAGCTGTCGGAATGAAGTTATAATGATGGGGGTCAACCACCAATTTTAGAAGTGGAATGCTATGTCTATAGGATAACCTTAGGTACAGGGTTGACGGTATGTACCTTCATCAGATGTTCAGGATTAGGAGTGAACGTTATCCTGAACTCATCACAGGAGGACGTGACAGAGGTCCATTTGTAAATATGAATCTTAATCGTTATCGAATTTTGTATCGGAAGATCTAGATACAAGTGGAGGAAATGCCTCCAAGTGGGAGATCGACTCGTAATAATAGTTGATAACACTCAAAGAGGAAATTCTGATGGACGATCGATTCAGAGGTTGTCAATGTCGTATTTTGTCAATAAAGATGATAATGATCCTTTGTGGGGGAAGCTAAAAGAATCAAAGAATTTAGTCGAGAATAAGACTGAATACAACGGTGGTGGTGTAGTACCACAAAGGTGTGTGTATACACATCAGGGGACCCATTTAAATGATTCGGATAGTTGAATTCTTACCATGTGATGGTAAATTCAGTAAGGAATATTATAGACAATGACATGTTCTTTAGGGTCTAAAAGGCTAAGGGAATAACCGGGGTTGCCAACAGGAATCGAGTCAACTAAAGTCCGAGAGAAGGACAATCCTAACATGGTTAGTAGGACAGGTGATAGGTGGATTATGTGTTGAGGTATTTTGTGGAGAGTGAAATCGCACGCGATAATATTTTTCGAAGTGAGTAAAGGGATAAGAATACGGTGCCTAGTAAAAGACAACGATTAAAGTAGTTTTGTTTTGGCTTGGGCAGACGTGTTACGTCCGGAGACCATTTGTGTAGTCAAGACGATTGGCAAAGTGGAAGTATAAGTTGTATCCTAAGATGATGAGGCGTGTTTATGTGACACGAGCGAGTCACTATATTTTGTTCATTGCTAGATTAGCATGTGAGACGAGTTTAACGAGTATAATTATAAACGTTATCATTATGTGAATATTTTTCCCTAGTGTAGCGGGATTTTTCTCTACTGCTATCCGCGGAGGATGAATGAGTATATTAACAGTGTTATGAACTTTATTGAGGTTACTCGTTGTAGTGATGCGATATTCTAGTATGATATTATCTTTGTTACAACGTTATAGAAATGGTTAGTACGATAGTGGACAATTATTGCAAGGCTATCGGAGTTGTTGCATTAGTGTAGTATGTTTTGTTCTGGAGAGGCTTCACCTGCACGAAGGTCGGACTCACACTTATATTATCTATCCTAGAGACTTCGGAGGGGATAGTGGGCTCGAGATATTCGATACCGATGTATGTATGGACTTTGTCATTATGATTCAGTATATAACGGGTTTACTGTTGAGCGAAAAGATTTAACTCAGTACTATGTTTAGCACTCAGGACTTGGGGATAGGAAGAGTGCATTGTTATATCTATCCTCTAGAGATGTGGGAGTTAAGAGTTATACCCCTATTATTAAGGAAAGGGATTTCGAGAATTCCGATTGTATGTATTCGAGGTTTATAGAATGCAATTACCACCAACCAATACTGAACGATAGTGCAATTGGTGAAATGTTCTCTGTTAAGTATAATTACAGGAGGAAATGTAACTTTTCTGTCAAGAGACAGAATAAAGGGGTACATGCTATGGACGGAGGACCTAACGGATTTTGATAACCGACAATGCTTGGCAGTAGTGTATCAGGGGGTTCCTTATTTGGATTTTGCTTTGCGAGACACCTCACACATGAAACTTAGCGTAAGGTTAGAATTAGGGAGATGTTTGGTCATTAGTCCGTGAGTTCGGTACCTCAGTCGTACTAGGGGTAGGTAATTATATCTATAAGTTAGAAGTTGAATCATGATTTAAGGCCAGTGGAGCCGATTATGTGGTAAGAAAGCATTGAATGTTATCCCCACGAGTTGAGGGGTGGAACGATGATAAGGAGGATTTAAAAATTTCAATTTCTAGGGTGATTGAAAGTACCCAAATGTTTTAACCGCGTTCAGAACACAAGGTAAATAAAGAGTTGAGATGATTTTTAGCATGGATTATCTGGAAAGAATTTTTATTATACGAAAGAGATGACTCGTATTTATTTTGATGAATAGAGCGTTAGTGATTTATTTTGGTTGTTGTACCTATTTGGGAAAATTGTTGTACTTATCTGAAGAAGTTTGAGATTTGTTGTTCCTCTTTTGTTTTCATGGAATTTGAATGCCCTATTCCTTATATTTTGTTGGATTTAGTTAGTTCTACAGATGAGTAGCGCGCCGTTCGCTCTCCCAGGGCGGTCGGGGTGTTACAAAATGTGGGCATCTTGGTTAACTGATGTTAAAATCGTCCGAGTTGAAGGGACGTGGTAATAGACGTGTGGAATATATGTTTGTGGGACTAACATAACGAAGGAAAAGTAGTAGAGTGGATTAAACGTCACATGAGGGGCGATAATCCATACAAAGGTGTGCAATTAAAATAGCACACCCTAATTTTGATTGGAGGGCTGTGGGAAGCCATTTAAGAAGAGGTATTCCTTGAATAGAGTAGAATTTAATTATTATGAAGAACACTCGGAGCGGAGTTGTTATTAGTCAAGTGTGAGAGCGACTTGCGCATACAAACAGAGATGATGTTAGTATGGTATAAAAGATCCAGAAGTGCGCATCGTGGAGAAAAGAGCACGTGTCAGAACTTTCGACATACACCAAGGAAGGAAGGGGAGTATTACGTGTCACTTAGTGTGAGGCATTTCAAGGAAAAAAAATGATGTTTAGCAGGACGTAGTGAGTAGTCTCTACATGTACCGCCCATAGATAGGGTTTGGTTAGAAGAGGAGAATAAACCAGAGAATTTTGTGCTTATCAACAATTCCTGAAATTGGAAGAGGTCGATAAAGTCGGTACAGTTCTTGGATGGGTTACCATCTTCAAACAAGATCAAGGGTTCATCCGAACATGTGAATTAAGTCGCCCAATAAGAAAGTGATTGATATTCCTTTGGGGTAGCTTACAATATTAACTAGTGTGCCCCATACTTCCTTTTAAAGGAAGGATCGCTCCAGTACATGGTCCGACACAGTATTAATTTCTGAATCGGGATGAGATTAGTGAATCCTACCTTTGATATGGGATTTCAGGAACCAATGGAGATAAGGTTTTGTTTCGAGTAGGATGTATCACCCTTAGCTAGGGAATAGGCGCACGGTGATTGAAGATTAGTGGAGCCACATGAAGGAAATTTTGGAATCTTGGTACGGTGATTTCAGGAGTGCTCTGTAGAAGCACTCGTACCTGTTTGTCGCGTACGAGGTGCTTATTAAGGTTTTGGTGTGGAAGAAACTCGACTATTTTCCTTTCGTATGTTTAGAGGTGAGTGGATAATTAGAATTTTGGATCGATCGAGAATAATCCGATAACTATGGTGGAATTCCACGACTGTTTTAAGCAAACAAGAGTGGTAAAATGTTCGTATGTTTTTTCTCAGAATGGGAGTTTTGTATATAAATAAATTCGAGTAGTTGTCATGTAGTGAGGTGTGGCCTCCCAATGATAGTGAGATAATGGAAATTTATAATGTATAGGCGTGACCTATGCGAATGTTATCAGTTAGGAGCACCATGTGAAATGTCTCCAATGAGAATGTTAATCAAGCTTGCTGTGAGGTGGGGGCTATAGTGATTAGGCGCCTTACTATGTAGATAGTTTGCGTACTGAAAAGATATCAAGAATTGTTCTACGAAGTAGGCCTTATTTTTCGAATTTCAGGACGAAATTCCGTTATTAGGGGGGAAGTATGTAATACCCCATATTTTTATGGCTTTTAAATTTAGGAATTTATTAAATTTAATTGAGATAAATTAATTTAATTTTAATCCGAAAAGTTGTTTTAAATATTTACTAGCGTGACGAGAGTTAATAATTATTGGAAATTTGTTGAATGTTACTGGATGAGTATAGTAATATATGAGATTGATTTTATAAAAAAAAAATTCTCACGTGTGAATAAAATGACAATTATGGAAATTAAGTCGGGACGCGCCTGTGTCGTGTCAGGACTAAATTATTATTATATAAAGTGAATAAATTATAAGTTGCCCGTATGGTCATTTCGAGTGGGCCAAAGTGTCCGAAAGGGTCGAGATAGTCAAAATAATGTAACTGGGGGTTTAGTTTGGGTCTCGGGACGTTTTTAGGCTTAATTAGTACCCCGGGAGGGGTGTTTTGGACATTTCGTAATTATGGGTAATTAAACCCACGAAATTTCTAGGGTTAGCATAACCAAAAACTAATGACGGCCATTGGAGAGGAAGAGGAGAATCTTTTCAAGGAGTTCTAGGCCAAGAACTCCTCCGGTTGCACCGCCGTCATCGCCAAATGGTAGATCGCGCAACGAGGATCTCAACCACACCAAATTCTTTCACAAATCAGAACTTTGAATTTCAGGCAAGTATCTATCTTGCTTAAATCAAGTTAATTCATTCTTTTATATTAGTCTAGGGTTGGTTAGAATTAGTGTTCTTGAAAGAAAACATTAATTGGAGACAAAAATTATATGTTGTAGAGGTAAAGATTATATTCTGGAAATCCATTTCACATGTAGAGGTTGAACCACGAATTTCCATGGTGTTAGTGATAGAAAATCTGGAAAAAGAATGGAAGAAACTAAGTTAAAGAAAAATAATAGGGTTCTTGAGACTTATATAGATTTTAACCTTTTATTTTGTTATAGTTGAGGAAAACTCGCATGTTTTACGTAGGATATTGTTTATATGGGTATACAACACTTGTAGTATAAGTGGTTGGGAGTTTGGGACTGAAACATGATGATTTGGATGAGTTTGGGGTAAGATTTCCGTACCTGGGTTTTCTGCAGTTTTGCCATAACTGCTTGATCGATCGATCGAGCCCAGAGCATCGATCGATCGATAGTTCGATCGATCGACCCCCTTTCATCGATCGATCGACCCCTCCTGGAAAACTACATTTTTACTCATGTTAGCTTAATCCGATTTGATGCATAGTAAATCTTGATTAGAGTTGTTAGAACATAATGAAACATAAAAAGGACTAGAAGGGTCAAGATAAACACCGTTATATGGGACTTTAATGTGAAAGGTAAAGGAAGGGTAAATGGGAGATATTCATACTTAGGAAATCATATGTGCGTTGATTAAATAATCGAAATGTCTAGGAAGTTAGATTAGAAGGTGAGTGAGGGCCTACTGAAATTGTACTTAGGTGAAGATAATACTTCGAGAGGCGAGAAGTGAGTTTAGAACAACTTAATTACGAGAATAAAATGAACGAGTCCGTTATACGAAATAATCGAGTAAAATGTGTAACAACGGATAATTATAATTATGGGTCGTGAGCGCACCTAATTCAACAATGTGGATGTGTATATATATATATGACCGTGTGATTGTGCATATACTATATCTGTATAAAAAAATCATACTTGGGCTACTTACTATCAGGGAGGTTTTCGCGTCGGGGCGGTCTTATCTCGATGGGACCTTTATGGGGGATATTGACTCGTACCCTAGAACATAGGATTCCTTAGTACTGGCTATCTGATTGATAGTCAGGCGGTCCTAAGAGACACGAGGGTATGTGCTGACCTCGTAGTGACTTGGAACTATGCTTCGCCTCTATTTGTTTGTATTTTTGTGTTAATACAGTTAGAGACTGATTCCGAACTAGTATTTCCCTTAGTTTGTGTGATAAAGGGGACTTGATAGCAGAGTATGCCAGCACCATAGATTTTTTGTGGGGTGCCGTTAGTATATATATATATATATATATATATATTATATGAGTGATTGGTATATATATACTTATATATGGAAGCCTAGCACCATAGATTTTATGTGGGGTGCTGTTTGTATATATATTATACGAGCAATTAATATATATACAAATATCTATATGAGAACTTTCTACTGTGCGTGAAAGAAGTTAAGCAATGTATAAATTTTCAATTTCACTATAACTATTCGAAAACGTTATAACGATATGAAGTTATTCTAATTAACGTAAGAAATCTTGAAGAGATGGATTATTTAAAAGTGAATATCATAACCTTAGTTTCACATAATAGGACTTATGAAGAATAAGTTAGAGAGATATATGAGATTCATTAGTACGGTAGACGTGCACACTAGATGAGAGGTGAGAATTCTCAAGAGAGTGTCACATACTAATATGATTGTTGCATTAGCCAGTAAGCATTTTAAATACTTGCTAAACTATTTTAAAACTATTTTACAATCGGTCTCTGACCCGTTTGCTATTATCTCTTCTCTCTTGTGTATATATATATATATATATATATATATATATATATATATATATATATATATATATGTATGTATTACAGGTGCCTAGCCACATGGGCGTTATGCTTAGGATTCTTTGGATGGAACGTGCTGTAGCTTTTGTGGGAGTTGCAGGCCATTGCTTAGACAATTTCATTGTTGACTCCACTTCTAGTTCAGTTTTATCTAGTGGGGCATGTGTCGCCCTTTTCCATTATTCAGTTGGTTTTGTCAGAGATTGTAATTATTTTACTTTCGGTATCTTTACTTCGGGATTTATTACTGTTAGGATGTTTTCCTTTGGTGTTTTAAAGTTGTGATTCGTTATTAATGGTTAAACTCTTGGATGTTCATTTATATTCTTATACTTAATGTGTGACTCTTAAAATGTTAATGGTCAAAGGTTTTATAATTGGATTTAATAAAATATAAATACGGTTTTAAATGGTTTTGGCACTTAGCTTAATTAATCAGGGTATTTGAAATTTGAAAATTTTAATTTGCAACAGTGATGCTAAGAATGAACCAACTGTTCACCTTGATTTTAATTTAATAAAGGATTGATCGCCCGGTATTTAATTAGGCGGGGTGTCACACTACCTTCCTTGCTCGATCTCTAACTCCACTATTTTTCTCTCTTCTAAACCCTCTCTCTCTTTATCAATAGCGGCCACTACACCCATCTCCCCTTCTTTTCTCTCTTCTAACCCCTCTCTCTCTCTCTCTCTCTCTCTCTCTCTCTCAATCGCGTTCACTACACCCATCTCCCCTGCTTTTCTTTCATCGTCACAACTACCTCTATTACTTGATGAAATAAGGCACACCCTAACAAATCTCTCTTGTGGGACTCCTCATTCTCATGGATCGACACTAAGCAAGACCCTAGGGCATTTCCATAATAATTTTCCTCAAAGTAGTCATCTACAATCTCATCGAATAGGCTCGCCGCGTGAAGATCATATTCTTCCCCCGTATGTTGGGCTATATAGAAGATGTTAGTCTCTAAGGTCATGTTCCCAAAAGTGAGTTGCATCTGCCCATTTTGAGAATTGATAATTGCGTTAGCCGTAGCTAAGAATGGATGCCCAAGAATGATGGGAACATGATTGCTCAAGGCGAAGGAGGGCTCCGTGTCCCAAATGATAAAGTCTACCGGGAAGTAGAAAGCGCTAACTTGGATGATCACGTCCTCAACTATACCTCTTGGGATCTTCACGGTTCGATCCTCTAACTGGAGAGTGATCTTTGTGGGCTTAAGGTCGCCCAGATCAAGTTGCCTATAGATGGCGTAAGGGAGGATATTGACACTTGCTCCCAAGTGAAGTAAGGCTTTTTCAATTTTATTTTCTCCAATGATGCAGGAAATGGTGGGTGCATCGAGATCTTTGAATTTGGGCGGGACATCATTGAGTAGGATGGAGATCACGTTCTGTGCTAAAAAGACGTTTTTCTTTACCTTCATCTTCCTCTTTACTGTAAACAAGTCCTTGAGTACTTTTGCATAAGATGGAATTTTCTTAATGGCATCGAGGAAAGGTAAATTTAACTTTACTTGCTTAAGCGCTTCATCACGGGGGTTTCCTTTGTGGGAAGGAATCAACATTTGAGGAAATGGTGCCGCGGTGGGTGGTTTCACTACTACCTCGGGCTCACTAGTGTCTTCTTTATCACTCTCATTCAAGGGGACATCTTCGACCTCTTTCGTGCCGGGAGAAATCTCCTTGTCTTTAGTTGCGTCGTGTGGGGGAGGTGATAAATCAACGACTCTCCCACTACTAAGAGTGGTAATAGCTTGACATTGCTCCTGATGTTCTGTTGAGGTGGAGCTAACACTAGTTTGACCTTGGGGCGGTCTTTGGACCTGGGCAGGAAACTTACCTTTCTCTTGGATACTCAACGATGATTGTAACTTTGAAAAGTTCGCATTCATGTCGTTGATCATGCGCTCGTGCCTAGTATTAGTTGCATTCTGGGTATTGATAAAGTGGTTGATCGTATCCTCTAGATTTCTCCATGGTGGAGTGATATATGATCCTTGAGGTGGTGGTGCTTGCACATATCCTTGCATGTGTGGAGCTTATTAAAAGTGCGGTGGTAGAGGAGGGGCAACATGTGAATTAGGATTCATCACAGCATCTTGTTGCGCATAGCTAAAACCAGGATGGTTTTTCCATGAAGGGTTGTAAGAGTCCCCGCGCGGTGCACCGAAATTACCCTTGAATCCTCCTATACCACTTACTTGTTCTTGAAGCATAACTTTGTAGGCGGGTATAGTCGGTCATTCCTCAGTTGAATGACCCGCCTCACAAATCGCACACACCTTATCAACGGGGTTTGGGATGGATCCAATTAGTCCTCTTCCACATACTTCAAGTAGGTCTCGCATTCCTTTCTTAAGTACATCGAGTCGACTATCCGTCATAGAATTATTTTCTACGTGAAATAAGCTAGATGCCGATGGAGTGGTGGTCACTTGGCGATGTCGATTTTGAGCATTAGGGTCAGATGTATCCCAGGATTGGGTAGTTTCGGCGACATACCTCAAGTGAAGCTCAACATCATTGGTGTCTAATTCGACAAATGGACCACCGCACATGATTTCGACGAGTTACATGGAATTAATGTTCAATCCATTATGGATGAAGGAAATGATTTGCAGTTTATCAAATCCATGATGGGGCACAAAGTAATTCACTCATTGAAATGCTCGTAGCATCGATCGAACGACTCATTTTCTAATTGTCAGAAAGTTTGAATTTGAGCCTTGCTGGAGTTCGTTCGATGTGGAGCAAAGAATTTCTTGAGAAATTTAGAATGCAACTCATTCCAGGATGCAATCGAGCTTGGAGGTAAAGACCATAGCCAGGTCTTAGCCTTATCTTTTAGCGAGAATGGTAAGAGTTTGAGGCAAATTACCTCTTGTGTGCAAGTTTGATCATTGAGGGTTTCACACACATCCTCAAATTCCCTGATGTGGAGATATGGCTTTTCAGAATCCATCCCATGGTAGTGGGGGAGCATCTGAACCATCCCATTTTTAAAACAAAATTGTCCTACATTATACGGGAGTATGATGCATCCCGGAGTTACAGTGCGCTCGGGATATAAGATTTTTCTCAAAGGGCGGTATGGGGCCTTTTCCTCACCGGTGGTTGCAGTACCGTGTTGCGACATGTCTCTCTCTCTTAACGACTCGGTGTCCTCACTTAGTATGCTCAGGGCGTGCTCTGAAGTGTGTCTTAGGAGGGAAAATGGAGTGTTATTTGAGATTGAGTGTGACGGTGTGGGAGGTGGAACCCAAAACCGTGGAGCGTTAGGAGTGTGAGGGCTATCAGGGTCGTACTCAATAATCAGGTTTTCGTGAATGTGGGTTGGAGTATTTTTGGGAGTTGGAGTGAGTTCAGAATTTTGCATTAACATTCTTGAGAGATATGACGAGGAATATTTTTGTGCTTTTAAATTTTTTTTATTTTTAGTTTTGGATTTTTGGAATTTTTGGTCAAAGTTTTAGATTGACTCGATCTAATCCTAAGTCTACCTAATTCCCCGGCAACGGCGCCAAAAACTTGTCGCGACTAAGAATGTGTCTCAGAAGTGCGTACTCTCTAGGCTTAACTGCAAGCCTGTCGCTCAAGTAATAATCTGATAAGTCGGGTATCGATTCTCAGTGAAATAGGACGATGGAATTGTAACGACGTTGGATAGACGAAGAAATCCTAACTCTGACTCTAAAAAGAAAAGAAAAGAAAATTTGTTTTGAGAATTGGCTACAACTAAATGCAATTTTGAAATTATGAAAGAAATGAAACTATTCTAAATTACCTAAAATACTAACGATGAATGATTTAAAACTCGAACTATATGATGAAGAAAACAGGATAGGAATACAATCCCTCAACCCTAGTGTATTGATGGTATACAACTAATCATAAATTTAAGTGATTAATTAGACCCAAAATTTAGTACTCCCAAGCATCACGTACGTGAGGTTCAAGCCCGCATAATACTTAATCAGAGGATGAGTAAATCGGTATTGCGATAGTGACACTCGAATTGCATTTTAAAGCATCCCGGTTACCCTGAAGCAAACGAGATCCAATGATCTACAATTGTCGTGTTTCTACGCAATACGGTCGTAATAAACCATTAAATTTAGAGGAGTAATTTTATACAGATCCAACTATCACATCGGGTTGAGTTCATGCATCCCAACATTTACAAAACTAGCCTAACATGGTGAAATTAATGAAAACGATTATTGAATTGCAGGAAATCATGATTAAACTAAGGGAGAATTGAAGAATAATATAGAAGGAAGATTAGACAGAAGAAAGTAATCAACTAACTTACCAATGCACTAAAAGCATCAACTAAAATTACTTGTAATCACACAAATCTGAACAAACTTCAATCTTGGAATTAAAATTACCATAAATCTTCAAGCTAGGGTTTTGTAGCAACTTTCTCTCTCTAACTACCTCTAAAAGTTTTAACTGAAAAGGGAAAAATCAGATGAAGTTTTCCTCCCCTTAAAATGATAATAAATCGGGTTTAAATACCCTACAAGACTCCAAGAGTTTTAGCTTAACCAGGACTCTCCATTGTAGAAAGAGTAGGAAAACAAAACTACGACTGTCGGACCAATCTACCTGTTCCTTCAGTTCTTCCCGAATCGGTTCTTTTCTTTTCTGATCGGATCGGTCCATCCTGAATCGGTTCTTTTCTTTTCTGATCGGGTCGGTTCTTCTCAGATCGATTCTTTTAATTTTCATCAACTTCGATCTCTCTTCGGTCTGGGTTTCACTGGAACTTTGTATTTCGAATCGGTCCTATCTTTCTTTGACTTTTTCTTCTATCTTTGACTGCTCATAACTTTCACACCGGGACTCTGATTGAGGTACCGTTTCTTCCTATGTACTTGTAAACTTGATATCTTCAACTTTTCTTGAGATGCCTCATCCGAATTTCGGGTAAAGATTATGAGATAAAATCAAATTGATTACGTTGTTCGAGGTACTAAAAGTAACTAAATTAAAGGGATAAATTTAGAAGAATTTATGCCTAATCAAGTCTATAACAATTTTTTATCATTATAAGCATGAGGATAAATAAAATGAATGCATAAATACATAACTCAAAATAAATGTGGTGAACCACTAAATCTTTGATACCAAACCAGCATCAATAATATAATCCTCACATAACTATGACTGTCTTAACATAAAATCCCAAACAAATGTAATAATAAAAATACTAACTCCATAGATTAGTAAATGAGAATAGAAGAGTGTGCACGCAGGCTCAACTCCTACTTCCTAGAAAATCGATGACTGAGAACTCACGAATGGATCAAGGGTGAGGCTAACCATGTGACCTATGTCTTGAAAATTGTTAATATGACACGTTAACAGCAAGTCTAAGTAGTATAAGAATATATGTGATTCTGGACTACTATATAATTATGAATCTTCTTCTTGTAGTTTTAGTAAATTTTAGGTTCTCTCAAACCCAACAGTCCTAGATATCATATGAATCCAATCCTAGACCCCTGTGAACCCATGATTACATATTATTCATATTCCTTTGAATATCATTCTCAACAAAATTATTTTATACTTCTCAAATATAATTAGCTCACTGTGAACACACACACACACACACATATATATACACACACATGCACGCGCATATATGCTCATATATACAGGTCACATCAAGTATTTAAACATACGGGAGTACTGAAGCAGTAATCATAGCATGGACTAGGGTAAAGATCATCACTCTATGTCAGGCTATCAAAGAGGAGTCATCGATTGGTCCATAGTATGACACATCTCTATATACTGGAGTACTGAAGAGGTAACTATTGGACGACCCATGGTAGATTACGTCTTTCAAAGTTGGGATACCGAAGAGGCGTCATTAACCATCCTAGGGTATGACACATCTCTATATACTAGAGGACCAAAGAGGTAACCATCTACCCAAGGTAGAGCCAATCATTCTCATTTGGGATACTAAATAGGCATCATTGATCTACCTAAGGTAAAACACATCTCTGTCAGCCATATATATACCATCTAGTGTGTATAAAAAAAGTACTCATATCTATTATGTTGTACTCATATTGGCCTTAATAAGGTCCTAGTACCTCCAATGCACCACAAATTATCATTTTAACTTGACAATATTAAACTATCCATCAACCTTACAAATTTAAGTGATTCATATAGTAATGAAAGGCATAATATCAATTCTAAAAGCTTAGAACCCTAGGTTGAAAATTCATTATGAAATCCCAAATTGTTAATTGCTCCATGTAATAATCAAGGGGGTTTTACTCAATTTAATAATGAAAACACAAGCCAACTATCAATTTATTCAACTTAACCCAATTTCATGGATAATTTTACTAACTTCCATTGAGTGATTAACATCTAAGTTTTACTAATTAAATTCAATTCTAAATTATTTACCTAAATTATCTAATTGAAGAGATTTACAGTTAGATTTAGAGTCTAGATTATAATCATATTTTTACACCAAAATAGTTATATTAATATACTAAACAAACTTGCCTCCAAATTTAAATAGGATGAACTCCATTTGAAAAGACTTAATTCTCCTCTTCGCCAATACCTAATTGCCTAGTTTTCTTCATCTCCAAGTATCCTCCATATTCTCTCTCTAGGGTCTCCTTTCTCAAGTGTTAAAATGATTCATAATAACCATAATATCCCTTTTTATATGCTTTAACACAAAATTAGGTTAATACCCATATGGACCTTAATCCATTAAGTCCAAAATCCTTTTGATCTAGTTTAAAGTCTAGCCCAGACCATATACTAGTCTATGGGGCTTAAAACCTATTATTTAAGTCCTAATCCAACATTATAAATATCCCAAACATCAAGCCAAATTATCAACCCAACTTTTTAATATTCTAATTTGTACGAGATCAAAAAATCATTATTAAATTATTTATTTATAAAATAATTATTAATTTATTCTCGCGTACTAAGTGGTATTTCAGTTTCAATTTTGAATAGAATAAACAGAACACAACACATGAAAATATAATTAGTAACTGTAATGCCCCGACCCGGATATATGGGTTACCCGTAGCTAACCCGATCTGAATCGAGTCGTTAGGTATGAGGTGCAATGAAACAGCCTAAATAATGTTGCTAGTTGAGTTTTATTTTAATTAACATTTCACTTGTTAGCATGCAAATACCAAATTTCAAGATAAACTACGTGAGGGACCCGTGGGGAGCACCACAAATTCCAAGTAAACAGAGCTACTAATGTAAACATAAATAAGGTATACTTACCTATAAAACACCGTCAAAATACAGAATAGGTCCCAACCTGCCGTAAAAAAGTGGGGATGTGAGCTTATACCCAGTGGGATTTATTCAGCAATATAGAAACGCACGGTGGAAAGTAATACTCGCACGCTACAACCACATGCATGCAAAAATATGTATTTATCTACATACATATACCTTTGAAAAACACATGTTCCAATGCATTAATTAATTTATTCCCGAAAACCTTATTCGCCCAGATTAACTGACCTCAATCTTATTAAAGGCTTTCATTATTCATATTTGACATTTCCCACTTTGTTCAACACACCCGGTTCAACACTTGAAACCTTTACACGTAATCTAGAATAACCATTCCTTTACATAAATTTATCCTTTTATTAATTTAATTATCCTTTAGTATTTTCATTGAAAATCACCATTTCAACATGCATGCACCGTGTTAAAAAATACTTATTTAATCTTTGAAAATACTTCTACAACACACTCTTGGGTTAAATATGGGTTTCACCATTTAGGTCGCTTAACCACCAATTTACCCACCTTATTAACCCGTTTCCCGTATCTTATGGACATTTGTAGGTTTACGCATTAACTTGTCCATTAAGCCTTTACCGACACATTTATTTTGTTCATTCAAGTTAGGTTGTATTTACACATTTACCACACAACCCATTTCTTGATTTGTGTTCCACATTCATTTAACTTTTTCTCGAAATCTTCCTTTACCACATACTTACACGGGCTCTAAACCGATGGCTATACGTACCATATGCTTTGGCCAACAGTTTAGGGATTTTCACACAAGGGCTCTGGGCCCTTATTGCTTTATCCCGGTTTCATCCGAGTACCTTTAATGTGTTTTAACATTTTACAAATGTCTACATTATTTTCTTTCCTTTTTACCCGACTGATGCCAAAACCCGGAACTTTACCGCCCCAATTTGTGTTACACTTGAAAATTATCATTTTGTATCCTTTACACTTTAACCTTGATTTTTATTCCAAAAATCATATTCATTCAGGACCACTTTGTGTAACACCCTTTTCAACATTTCTATTTCATAAAAATATTCCACTTTAAGTAAAATTACCATTTTACCCATTTGTTTCCAAATCATACTTTTACTCCATTTTCACAAGTGTTAACTTCACCCAAAACACTATTAAGTTATGGACACCAACTTCTTAAGTGTTATAACCCCTATAACACCTTTTGACACTTGACACAATCTTTACTTGATTGGAAACAATTTTACACCTTTAATCCTTTTACAATCCCATAAGTGTTAATATTTAAAATTATTAGTAAGTTACACTCACTAACGATTCCATGTTTGCCCATTAATAGTTAAATAATATTTTTTATCAACATTCATACCCACTACGTCATTTTGTCCCAATTACACATACCTTGTAGTCTAAAATTCCAACCTTTATTATTTCTTGTTTAAACCTAACAAAAATCTTCTTTAAACTTGTCTATACATTCTATGTCAAATAATTACAAGTTTACATGCATGAAAAGATGGATTTTAGACCCAAAATTCTACTACATGGTTTAAACACATTTTTCATTAAACAATGCTTATTTCCAAACATTTTATTCCACAAAACGTTTCACATCAATTACTAAAATACCCATTTTCACAAAATATATCATTCTTCAATATTCCAAACATTGAAATATTTACTTATTCTTTATTTTTCAACAAAGTATCATTTTCCCACAAAACATATAATTTGCTTACATTTTATTCCATAAAATATTTTTCACCAAAATTACTAGAAAATACACCATTTTAATAAAATATCCACTTTCATTATTTCAAAACCTTGAAATAGTTATTCACTCTTTAATTTTAACAAAAATAATATTTTCAAACATTTTTATTCCATAAAAAAATTTATTATTTCTTTTCACTAAAAATATGTCAAAATGACATTTTTTACATTTTTATTTCATAAAGATGTCGATTTTCAGATTACTAGGAAGCACACATAAATATTATTTTCTAACATTTTTATTTCATAAAAATGTATAATTTTATATTTAGTAGAAAATACATAACACTAATATTTTCTAACATTTTTAATCCATAAAAATGTTTATAATAGTCTACTAAGAGCACATATTATTTATTCTCACAAATCTACTCTTAATTATACACACAACAAGGCTATACTTCTATCAAATATAGTCACAAATACACTAAGAGTAGATTACCCATCACCAATGACTCCAAATGGTGGTGGTGGCGGTGGTGGTGGTGGTGGTGAAGATGGGTGACTCCCCCACCTCCAAAGGTGGCCCTAAAGGGAGTCACAAAATCCCCACAAATTAGACCTCCATGGAAGCTACATTAAACCGTCTTCAAGTACACACCAAAAACACCTTCATCTTTTTGTTCTAAAAATACCCCCTTCAAATGTGCATTAAAAACCCCAACAACCAACTTGTATATATATATATATATATATATATATATATATATATATATACGTAGCTCTACATTTACAAGGTGGCCAAATAAGTGGAGGTTACTGTATTTTCGCTTGGTTCAAAAATGCAGAAGAGAGTGCACAAAATGGGAAGAATGGGGAGTTATCTTCAAGTAAGAAGTGAGAATTTTTCATCTCTCTCTCTCTCTCTCTCTATCTATCTATCTATCTATCTATCTGTCTCTTTATCTATCTATCTATCTATCTATCTATCTATCTATCTATCTATCTATCTATCTATCTATCTATCTATCTATCTATCTATCTATCTATCTATCTATCTATCTATCTATCCATCCATCTATCCATCTATCTATCCATCCATCCATCCATCCATCCATCCATCCATCTATCGATCGATCTATCTATCTATCTATCTATCTATCTATCTATCTATCTATCTATCTATCTATCTATCTATCTATCTATCTATCTATCTATCTATCTATCTATCTATCTATCTATCTATCTATCTATCTATCTATCTATCTATCTATCTATCTATCTATCTATCTATCTATCTATCTCTCTTATAGTCAAATAGTTGAGGTTTTCTCCCAAATAAGGAGATGTTATCCTTACCAACAATCACCATATCAGGTATATAAACCCTATGCAATCGACAACTCTCTAAACATGTTAGATCTAAGGGCCACCACATTGACAACGCTTAAAGGCGCAGGAGTGCTGAACTATCAGTAACATCGTTCGAACATCATTGTCCGTCATTCGAACGCCATTCATTGTCGTTGAATGACCATGAACTTTGAAATGGCGGATTTTTCCTTTACCCATCTTTCTAAATCACTCCTTTGCCCCCAACAACCCTCATAATATATAAAAAAGAGGCCCATAAGTATATAACTATTAATTCTCTACAACCCTTTTAGAATACCACATCCAAAAACTTTTTTTTTAATTCAACAGTAATTTTCTTCCAAATATAAAATCCACATATAATTTAGTAAATTTATCGGGGTGGGGTATTACAAACTTTCCTCTTTGGGGAATTTCATCCTCGAAATTCTCATTCCATTAACCCTAAACTCATGGGGGTAAGTGGAGGTTACTGTATTTTTGCTTGGTTCAAAAATGCAGAAGAGAGTGCACAAAATGGGAAGAATGCGGAGTTATCTTCAAGTAAGAAGTGAGAAGTTTTCGTCTCTCTCTCTCTCTCTCTCTATCTATCTATCTATCTATCTATCTATCTATCTATCTATCTATCTATCTATCTATCTATCTATCTATCTATCTATCTATCTATCTATCTATCTATCTATCTATCTATCTATCTATCTATCTATCTATCTGTCTATCTGTCTATATGTCTGTCTATCTATCTCTCTATCTATCTATCTATCTATCTATCTATCTATCTATCTATCTATCTATCTATCTATCTATCTATCTATCTCTCTCTCTTATAGTCCAATAGTTGAGGTTTTCTCCCAAATAAGGAGATCTTATCCTTACCAACAATCACCATATCAGGTATATAAACCCTATGAAATCGACAACTCTCTAAACATGTTAGATCTAAGGGCCACCACATTGACAACGCTTAAAGGTGCAGGAGTGCTGAACTATCAGCAACGTCGTTCGAACATCATTGTCCGTCATTCGAATGCCATTCATTGTCGTTGAATGACCATGAACTTTTAAATGACGGCTTTTTCCTTTACCCATCTTTCTAAATCACTCCTTTGCCCCCCAAAACCCTCATAATATATAAAAAAAAGAGGCCCATAAGTATATAACTATTAATTCTCTAAAACCCTTTTAGATTACCACATCCATTTTTTTTTTAATTCAACAATAATTTTCTTCCAAATATAAAATCCACATATAATTTAGTAAATTTATCGGGGCGGGGTATTACAAACTTTCCTCTTTGGGGAATTTCATCCCCAAAATTCTCATTCCATTAACCCTAAACTCATGGGGGTACACCAACTCTCACCCTAATTCCTAGAAATCCTCCAAGATAAAATCATCGATGTCCTCAACACTAATATCACGAAACATCTAGCATGCCCCATGCTTTAATGACCACCATTTTGTTATCTAAGACGCTGCATATTCAACCCTAGGTTTCCATTCGCCTTATGCTTAATTCTTAACCCATTACTAGCACTACCTACGCTAGTGACTAAAGCATATAAGAGTCTCCCCTAGCAAACCATTCCTAATGATCAACGCTCACCTAAAACAAATCATTACATAACTAACCATCATTAATACCATGTCATTCTCTCACTCGAATGAGAAACAAATTCACTAGATCAATATTACATGCTCATTTTATACCTTCCGTGGTGCATTCTAATGAACCTAACACTACCTTAGGTATCTCATTCTTAAAATATTCACTAGCGTCTAACCCTAATCCACTTACTGTGGCAAAACAACATCATATGCTAAGTTCTTCCTCATTTTCCAACACCGTACTATATTGTAAGGACATGTTTTTATAAGTCTGTTATCAATTTATTATGTCATAAACCGCTACACCGTCGAAGAGAATTCAAGATCATTCAAGCATCAAATAAGGATCTGAATATCAAGTTCTTCATCAAAAAGACTCCGCGAAGTTTACTTTGGTAAGGTTATGTTTTTAATACCTTAACTTCCCACTTAGAGCTTTTGGGATATTTTTACAAAATATTTTCTAAGTGTTGGAGCGAACTTTTTCGTCAAAGTTTGAGAATGAGTATTTTTTCTAAGTATTGAAGCGTACCTCGATTTTGATGCCCAGGTTGTTCGAGCGACATAGTTATCTCGTTCGAGCGACATATGGATGTCGCAAGATGTCGTTTGAACGACATCTGTACGTTGTTCGCGCGAGATTTTTATCTCCTTTAAATGAGCTCGTATACCGAGGCAACATATTTTTGTATAAATACTCATTAAATGGTTTCATTTTCATTAAGAAGTTCTAGCATTTTGAAAGACAAAAAACTGCGAAACTGTAGAATCCTTTTGACTTCTTCTTTTAGGGTTTAATCCCTTTTTGTTTACAATTCACAATAAATCCCATATGCTTTGGTGAATTGTTTTGGTGTTTAAGAACACACTTTACTGTGGTTAATTATTTATTGGGAGAACTCTACAACCGGAGAGCTGCGTACTATTGTGGAGGGAGTCCTAGTAAATTTCACACTTGTGGAGAAGATGTTTCTCTCTTCATTGCAGCCCATCTGGAGTTCTTGTGGGAGATTGTAGCCAACGACATTGGAACGGACACCTGAGGGTATTTCGTATGTCACTATTATTTTCATTGTAATCCTTATAACCGTTCTTTACAAATTATAGTAAAAATAAAAGGTTTTTCCCTTCGGGATTTTTTCTGCATATTTGTGTCACATGCTTTACTTATGGGTTGGCGCACTCACACACATAGTTGCATGTTTAGGGATAGAATTAATTTGGTTTAAATAGACTCTAATTAAATAAGTGTGCCAAATTAGAAATTTGCGAATTAATTCAAATCGATATCACACATGTCCCAGTTACAAAAAGATTTAATTTGCGAATTAAATAAGTGTGCCAATTTTTCAAAATACAAAAAGAATTTAGATGACATCGTCTTATTTTGATAAAGTCTTGATTTGTTGATTTGTATAAGACGATGTCATCTAAATTCAATAAATATTTACACCTAAGGATAATTTTTATGTTCATTTGTTAGGAGTACACATATGCATCATGCACATATAATTGATTGAGTTGATTTTCCTATCGAATGTGTTCACACCCATTCATTACATTTCCATGACTTGGTTGTTTTAGTTTAAATCCATGGTGTGATTTTTAGTATTTTATTTTTATATGAAAAATTTGAAAACACAAAAATAATTTGTGAAAGTTTTTGGGACATACCTTTGAATGCGCGTAGTTTGATTCATATTTGATGTGCATTTTATCGTGCCACTCCATGTTTTGATTGTTTCTTCTTATCTGTCTATTCGAGGACATAATAAAAAGGGGGAGAAAGAATTATCATGTTATGGGGAAGTTTTTGCATTATGGGGGAGATTTGATTTATTAATGGTTTATTCTTATATCATTTCATAATCGATGCATCACAAAGGTTTTTACTTTATCTCATGTGTGTAGGTACAAAGAAAGAAGATCATTATGCTGCACACCCTGATGAGAAAAGCTTTGAGATTTGATGAAGATTTTTGAAGAACAGTTTGAGATCTTGCAAATTTATTCATGGGAGGGTAGATTTGTATAGGCATTTTGGTTTTTGATAATTCAGATTTTTTTATATATGTACCGGCATAGACATTAGGGGGAGATTTGTAAGGACATATTTTTATAAGTCTGTTATCAATTTATTATGTCATATACCGCTACACCGTCGAATAGCATTCAAGAGAATTCAAGCATCAAAGACGGATCCGAATATCAAGTTCTTCATCAAAAAGACTCCGCGAAGTTTACTTTGGTAAGGTTATGTTTTTAATACCTTAACTTTCCACTTAGAGCTTTTGGGATATTTTTACAAAATATTTTCTAAGTGTTGGAGCGGACGTTTTCATCAAAATTTGAGAATGAGTATTTTTTCTAAGTATTGAAGCGTACCTCGATTTTGACACCCAGGTCGTTCGAGCGACATATGGATGTCGCGAGATGTCATTTGAACGACATCTGTACGTCGTTCGCGTGAGATCCTTATCTCGTTCGAACGAGTTCGTATACTGAGGCAACTTGTTTTTGTATAAATATTCATTAAATGGTTTCGTTTTCATTAAGAAGTTCCACCATTTTGAAAGACAGAAAACTGTGAAACTGCAGAATCCTTTTGACTTCTTCTTTTAGGGTTTAATCCCTTTTTGTTTACCATTTATAAAAAAACCATATGCTTTGGTGAATTGTTTTGGTGTTTAAGAACACACTTTGATGTGGTTCATTCTTTGTGGGGAGAACTCTACAACCGGAGAGCTGCGTGCTATTGTGGAGGGAGTCCTTATAAAGTTCACACTTGTGGAGAAGTCATTTATCTTCTTCATTGTTGCCCATCTGGAGTTCTTGCGGGAGATTTCAGCCGACGACATCGAAATGGACACCTGAGGGTATTTCGTATGTCACTATTATTTTAATTGTAATCCGTATAACTGTTCTTTACCAATTGTAGTGAAAATAAAAGGTTTTACCCTTCGGGGATTTTTCCTGAATATTTGTGTCCCATGCTTTATTTATGGGTTGGCGCAAGCACACACATAGTTGCATGTTTAGGGTCTGAATTAATTTTGTTTAAATAGACTCTAATTAAATAAGTGCGCCAAATTAGAAATTGGCGAATTAATTCAAATCGTTATCACACACCGCATTTATTCGTTTTAACAAATTGGTATCAGAGCTTATTTAAGCGATCACCACTTTTACATGTATCCTCAAAACCTTATTCCTCTCATCATAACTAGAGCCGTTGATTGCCGAATTGACCAGTTAAGAGTCCACTAGTGTTAGGGAGGTTGGTACTATGAACAAACCGGATAGCCGAAAGTGTAGCAATTGAATGCAAAGTTTTATGCAATAACAAGATTACCCCAGACGAGCACTAATTACTGGGGCTGCATTGGCCTAACCCGACCCATCGCTCTCTCCCAGGCACAACCGTATCGTGTCGAGATATAGCACTAATCTGAGTCACCACATAGATGAGAATACTGACTCCCGATTGTCAAAGACAAAAGGAACACACTGGAGTCAGAGGGACATGCAACCGTCCCCAAGAATTTTGCCTGTAGGCAACCAATCCTGACTGATGGAAGCGGACCTATACCATGTACTGGAAGCTATACTACTCATTTACATCGCTCTCAATAAGTACTACTTCTAGCCATATGCCCTAGCCTGGACTATTAGCTTTGGTGAATCGGATCTCGACTATCCATTCTCATAGTGTGATCACAATTTACGAGTCAGTAGTCCTTGAGGAAGTCAATGCTCGACTTCCCTCCTTAGGATAAAGGTCATGTCTTTCTCCCTTTGGTGTAAACAAAGTCATTCTGATTGGAGGATACCTCACTCCTCGTCTATATCTACCTTATCCAAGACTAGTGACGACTCCACCAACTGATCACACCCAGGTTACCATTTTCTTAACATATCATGATCAAATCCCAAGTTCCACAAACATTACTTGACTTAAGCGACTCATACACCTAACCGTGTCCCTTTGACCATGCGATTTTTCCATCGATTCACTTTTGGTTTCCACCCATAGGTCTCTAGGTGATGACCATACCCGTCGTCATTTGCACCCTAAGGGTAACTAATATCATACTTAGCTACATATCCTACTTATGCCAGCATGGCATGATGCGCCAATACCCAATCCTTGGATCACCAATGCTTCCCAAGAATTTACTGTCGACACCCCGACATAACAATCATGTTAAGATCCTACCCTACCTTAGTCGCTATTGTCAAGTCTCCACATGGCGTCATCACTAAAAGCCTCAAATAAATTTCCTAGTATTTACCAAAACCGAGTATCACCACACCCGCCCTAGTTGTCCATGACATTCGAGCATCGATCATAAGGGATACAACTACCTTTTCAACTTAGGGATTACACCACCATCTGTACCGATTAGAGAACCATACCCAGAGCATACACTATATGATTGTTAATCTTGGACCATTACCTGATCTCAATATTATCATTACTAGAATGTTATTGTCTCTCCTTACCTGACTTGATTGGTCTCCTAATAACACCAAACACACCTCATGTAAAAGCCCCAAATTTGAAGATATTTCATCGTCTACATCCTTATCATCTTAGGTACACTTTTCAAACCTTTCGATACCCTCATCAATATTACTTGGTGTTCACAAGGACGCTAGTCCACAAAGTTCTAAACACATCTCACCCTAACCCTCGAACACCTCGAGACATCACAAATTTTGATATTTATCCTTCATGATGGCACACATAAATTTTTCTCATGGGCACCTCCACGTGCCTATGAACCATCCACATGCCAAGATTTACTCGCACCTAGCCCTTACCTCGAGGGATAAAATAAGTTATAACGCTTGGATATGAATCTTACATTCTCCCAAACGGCTGGACTATAAGTCACGTATAAACTATACTTATGACTAACACCAATTTTGGCAGAACACAGATGTCGCCTATAATCTATAAACCTCAAGGTCCACCTTACCCAAATTCCTTGATGATTGTTCCATTATGGAAATGGGATTGCCTTGCTATATGAACATAATAGATGTGATTGTCCACAAGTTAACACAACTTTATTGATCTTGGTAGGATATGGACGTCTGGTATCGCCTATGAAAACCAAGGCCCTCACCATGGATGCCGCACAAGATCCTATTCCTTAATACCACACTACAATCCTCAAACTATAAACTTATACCACCAAGGGTTTTGGTAGGACAAGGGACATCGGGTATCGCCCAAGAGGAGGCCCACCCTAATAACGCCGCAAGAAGTCCTATCCTAGAACATCATAACTTAATTACTTAACACCAAGTCACCAGGATTATCTAGGTTCACTCTTGGGTTACTCCAAGCATCAGGATTACCTAAATCCACATTACATTCAAGGTACATGAATTGAGATACACTAAACCCAAGACTCCCCAATAAATGGACCTAGTACTTCCTCACCTGGAACTAACATCTATAATTACATTCCTCGACCAACAATACTTTAAGGTGTTCAACCATAAGGATATAATTCAATCAACTAAGATCGACTTGTCCCCCTATTGTTGACCTACATTAATTTATAAACTCCTTGACCTTATCCTCAATCAGTATTACCCCAAGGATCAGAATTTCCTAATTATTACATCGATATTGACCTCTCATAGGTGTCACACCCAAGGATACATGCAATTGAATTCATGACTTCCCATTACATAATTATGACACTCTAACTATCAACCTCTACTATTCACTATACATAATTTGGTGCTACTGGCCTAATGGGCGGCATTTCATCCTATCAACATCTCACACTAGCCACTACGGTGTCATCTCTATAGGCTTAAATAGACACATGTAAATTACTACAGTTCTTATCAGAAATGAAAAAGTGATTAATAACCATCAGTCTAATCGTGTGCCACTTGGCATTATTCTAACTTGTCATGCTCACCCTTAAGACTTTAGCATCTTGGACACACACAAAACCGTCATCGAACTGGCATAACCGACCTAAACCACACCAACGTTGAAAGATCCCATACTGACCTCACCATATCACACCCGAAAGCCTTTGAACCTAGAGCTTTGATACCATTGGTAACGCCTTGACCTAGATTTACGGGTTACCCATAGCCAACCCGATCCGAATCGAGTCATATGGTGTGAGGTGCAATGAAACAACCTAAATAATTTTTCTAGTCCAATTTATTTTAATTAACATTTCACTTGTTAGCATGCACATACCAAATTTCAAGATAAACTACGTGAGGGACCCATGGGGAGCACTACGACTTCCAAGTAAATAGAGATACTAACGTAAACATAAATAAGGTATACTTACCTATAAAATTCCCTCAAAATACATAACAACTCCCAACCTTCCGTAAAAAAGTGGGGATGTGAACTTATACCCAATGGGATTTATTCAACAATATAGAAGCACACGATGGAAAGGAAAACTCGCACGCTAAAACCACATGCATGCAAAAATATGTATTTATCTGCATACGTATACCTTTGAAAAACACAAGGTCCAATGCATTAATTAATTTATTCCCGAAAACCTTATTTACCAAGATTAATCGACCTTAGTCTTATTAAAGGCTTTCATTATTCATATTTGACATTTCCCACTTTGTTCAACACACCCGGTTCAACACTTGAAACGTTTACACTTAATCTAGCAAAACGATTCCTTTACCGGAATTTCTCCTTTTATTCATTTCATTATCCTTTAGTATTTTCATTGAAAATCACCATTTCGACACACATTCACCGTGTTAAAAAATACTTATTTAATCTTTGAAAATACTTTTACAACGCACCCTTGTGTTTAATATGGGTTTCACCATTTAGGTCGCTTAACCACCCATGTATCCACCTTATTTACCCTTTTCCCTTATCTTATGGACATTCATAGGTTTACACATTAACCTTTTCATTTAGCCTTTATCGGCACATTTATTTTGTCCATTCAAGTTACGTTGTATTTATACATTTACCAAAACATCCATTTCTTAATTTGTGTTCCACATTCATTTAATTTTTTCTCGGAATCTTCCTATACCGTATACTTACACGGGCTCTACACCGATGGCTATGCGCACCATATGCTTTGGACAATGGTTTAGGGCTTTTCACCCAAGGGCTCTGGGCTCTTCTTTCTTTATCCCATTATCATCCGAGTACTTTTAATGTATTTTAACATTTTACCAATGTCCACATTATTTCCTTTCCTTTTTATCCGACCGACGCCAAAACTTGGGAATTTACTGTCCTAATTTGTGTTACACTTGAAAATTTATCATTTTGTGTCTATACACTTTAACCCTGATTTTTATTCCAAAAATCATATTCATTCAGGACCACTTTGTGTAACACCCTTTTCAACATTTTTATTTCATAAAAATGTTCCACTTTAAGTAAAATTACCATTTTACCCATTTGTTTCTAAATCATATTTTTACTCCTTTTTCACAAGTGTTAACTTCACCCAAAGCACTATTATTTTCTGCACATGAACATCTGAGGTGTTTTAACCCCTTTAACACCTTTTTACACTTGGCGTAATATTTACTCAATTGTAAACACTTTTAAACCTTATATACTTTTATAATCTCATAAGTGTTAATATTTCACATTATTATTAAGTTACACTCACCAACCATTCCATGTTTGCCCAGTAACAGTTAAATAATTTTTTTTATCAACATTCATACCCACTATGTCTTTTAGTCCCAGTTACGCATACCTTAAAGACTAAAATTCCAAACTTAATTATTTCTTGTTTAAACCCAACAGAAATCTTCTTTAAACTTGTCTATACATTGTATGTCAAATAATTACAAGTTTATATGCATGAAAAATGGATTTTAGACCCAAAATCCATCTACATGGTTTAAACACATTTTTCATTAAACAAAACTTATTTTAAAGAATTTTAATCCATAAAATATTTAACATCAATTACTAAAATACCCATTTACACAAAATATATCATTCTTCAATATTCCAAACTTTGAAATATTTTCTTATTCTTTATTTTTCAACAAAGTATCATTCTCCCACAAAAACACATAATTTGCCAACATTTTATTCCATAGAATGTTTTTCAACAAAATTACTAGAAAATACACTATTTTCATAAAATATCAACTTTCATTATTTCAGAACTTTGAAATAGTTATTCACTCTTTAATTTTAACAAAAATATTATTTTCCAACATTTTTATTCCATAAAAATATTTATTATTTATTTTCACTAAAAATATGTCAAAATGACATTTTTTACATTTTTATTTCATGAAGATTTTTCAGATTACTAGGAAACACACATAAATATTATTTTTTAATATTTTTATTTCATAAAAATGTCTAATTTCATATTTAGCAGAAAATACATAACAATAGTATTTGCTAACATTTTTATTCCATAAAAATGTTTATATTAGACTACTAAGAGCACACATTATTCATTCTCACAAATCTACTCTTAATCATACACACAACAAGCCTATATTATTTATCAAATAGAGTCACAAATACACTAAGAGTAGATTACCCACCTCTAATGACATCAAATAGTGGTGGTGGTGGTAAATATGGGTGACTCCCCCACCTCCAAAGGTGGCCCTAAGGGGAGTCACAAAAGCTCCACAAATTATACCTCCATGGAAGCTCCATCAAATGCATGCCAAAAAACACTTTCAACTTCTTGTCTAAAATGATCCCCTTCAAATGCGCCTTAAAAACCCCAACAACCAGCTTCTATATATATATATATATATATATATATATATATATATATATATATATATATATATATATATATATATATCCGTAGCTATACATTTACACGGTGGCCAACTAAGTGCAGGTTACTATATTTTCATTTGGTTCAAAATTGCATAAGGCAGTGCACAAAATGGGAAGAATGGTGAGTTCTCTTCGAGTGAGAAGTGAGGATTGTTCGTCTACTTCTCTCTCTCTCTCTCTCTCTCTCTCTCTCTCTCTCTCTTTCTCTTATAGTCCAATAGTTGAGGTTTTCTCCCCAATAAGGAGATCTTATCCTTACTAACAATCACCATATCATGTATATAAATCCTATGAAATAGATAACTCACAAAACCTCTTAGATCTAAGGGACACCACATTGACAGGGATTAAAAGCACATGCATGCTGATCTGTCAGTAATGCCATTCGAACGACACTCGTCATCATTCGAACGACATTCATTATTGTTCGAACGACTATGAAAGTCATTTGAACGACCCCTTTGAAAAGGCTACATTTTCCTTTACCCTACCTTTCAAAATCGTTCCTTTTCCCGAAAAACTTCCATAATATAAAAAAAGAGGCCCATAAGTTTATAACTATTAATTCTCTGCAACCCTTTTAGAATACCACATCCAAAAATTTCTCCGTATTTAATTCAATTATAATTTTCCTCCAAATATAAAATCCACATATAATTTAGTAAATTTACAGGGGTTATGTATTACAGTGACATCACATGTCACTACAAGCACATATAATCATAAATAATACATTTCACCATTAATCAATGTAATAAAATTACAGAGTATTACAATCAGTCACCAAAATGTATGTTAATTATGATTGATCTAAAATTGTTCGAGAAATTTTAGAAATTGGTAATTTTCTCACTAAAACCTATTCACCTGCTGTAGGTTTATTTTAGGTGAACACTTTATCTAAAACAAACCACCCATATACAAGATCTAAGAGGGAAAGACCAAGTAATTATTTCTAAACCACCCGCATAGGATGAAATTTTACCCGGTATCCATAATACACTACCTAATGGTAATGGGATTATTACTAATGATATGATTCATGTGTCACTTATACTAGACATGAAGTGGATCCACATGATTTTGGAAGAGTCGGACATCATCTTGACAAGTTAGCTAATTTAGGAGGACACTTTGGTGATATCCTAAGGGTGAATGAATAGGATCACATAAACTACAATGAGGCACTCCAAGATGAGGACTTTGAGATTTTGTACAAGGCTATATTTATCGATATTGATTAGATCTATATGATTCAAGTTTAGTAGAATGCATAATTACCAGATAAAATAAAATCCTCCAGATGTAAGTGGATCTGCAAAAATAAAATAGGGGTATAGGGGAAGGTGAAAACTTACAAGGCAAGGTTTTTTGTGAAAGGGTTTCCTCAGAAAGAGGGGATTGGCCATAATGAAACCTTTTCACAGTAGCCATGCTACAATATATTTGGATTCTTTGATCTATTGTGTCTCATATCAATTATGAGATATAAACAATGGACGTTAAGATTCTGTTCTTGAAGCTTAGTCTCGATGATTCATCTAAATGATGCAACTTGAATGATTAATATAATGTAGCCAGGTTAACAAGGTATGTAATATTAAGAGATCTATTTATGTACTTACGGAAACAGCAAGGTCTTAAAACATATGATTTTATAAGGCAATCAAATATTTTTGTTTTCATCAATGACTACATGAAACTTGTGTGTATATGAAGCATGATAAAAATATAGTAGTATTTCTGGTATTTTATGTGGATTATATTCTCCTTATCGATAATAATATGGTTGTTTTATACAACATAAGATTTTGCTTTTCTAGTTAGGATACGCCAAAAAAAATCCTTAGGATCAAGATTATGCATGATCAGAAAAATAAGATGTTGGGCTTATCCTGAGCCACTTATATCGATGATGTGCTCACAAAATTTAGCATGTATTATTCCAATATGGACTTCTGTCTTTGAGGCATGCAATCACTTTCTCTAAGTATTAGTTTCCTGAGATGAAAAATCAGATGGTGAAAATGTAAACATTTATATATATAGTTTAGTTGGCTTAATTTCGTTTCAAAGTATTTGAGTTATGCATAAAATTGATCCAAAAAACTTAGTTCTTAGTGAGACGATAGTTAGATAGAGTCTTGTTCATTAGAATCAATAGACACTAAAATTAAAGATCATATGGCCTCTATATATCAAATCTTTGACATGGTAACTTTGAAGATTTCAACGATCATATCCTTTTGAGGTGGTTTTGATTGAATCATCTAAGGATATCACACACTTGCACGCTTTATACAATTATAACATGATTTTTATGTTGATACAGTGTAGTGTTTTTTAAAATCATTACCTTGATAAACTTGTTTAGGTGAATCCCACATTTTTCCTACAAGTGTGTGCAAAAATGGGATTTTTACCTATGCACACGGCTTCATGGAATAGTTTTATATAATTCCCTACCTATATCCATGTGCACAGATGCATATAACCACAGTGTGCACGACCAATCACGTTTTGGGACTGGTATTTTCATTGCCTAAAAGCATGCGCATGGGGTCATTTTGTTATTGTGAGCACGGATGTCACATTTTCAATGTGACAATGCTCACTATCCACAACCGTGTGCACGAGGCCTAATTCTATTTGTGCTCATAACGCAACCCATATTTTGAAATTTTCTATAAAATGAATTGTGATTTCCCTCCAATTCGAAGAGATCGTTCTCATGAGTACTTCTCACACCTAGAGATAGTATTTTTTAGGAAAGTGATGGAATTTAAACACTTCAATTATCGAGAGAGAAAGTTGAATTAGTCCTAGATTCATGAATTTTGAAATTTGATAGTAATTTGAAATTGAACACCACATAGCCTAGATTCAATTCGACCTATTTTACATATGAATTTGAAGATCTAGATTCCAAGATCTAAAATGAGGTGTTTGCTCTATTAAATATGTCGAGCAAGGTGCAATTTAATGATGGAAAATGAGACTTCCATATCTGATCAATGAAGCTTTGAATGAATAACTCATTGCAATAGGTAACTTCTCTTTTGGGAACAAGAGAGATGTACCTTATTGCACTGTGTAAAATTATTTTCCAAATAAAATGAAAGACTAGGATGAATAGAGAATTTTTACCCTTAGGTAGGGATTTTTTCTAGTAAATCTTATCTCGTTCCTTATTATGTGGTTGATGACTACTCGCATATACATCTAATTCCACACATACATACACTAATTTAACTTTGGATCCAAAAAGATCCATTGCTAATTTGACTTGGGGCTTGCATTTAGTTAATTGACACATTTAACTTTCATTAAATTCTAATTTGTTTAATTTTCTTAGATCTATTGGATTTATTCATGTTAATTAAGTTGATATAAAATTTGGCCGAGAAAATTTGAAAATTAGTTGAAAATCTCATTAAAACCTATTCACTCACCACCCCTCAAGGTTTATTTGAGCTGAACACGTTGTATAGAACACGTCACCCATAGATGGAGAGGACAAGGAATATACCTTATGCTTCATAGGTGGGTAACCTTATGTATACTATGATGTATAAGACCAAATATATGATTTTTCATTACCATGTTCAACAGATTCTAGTCTCACTAAGGTGAGTCACACTGGAGTAAAGCACATTCTCAAGTACCTCAAAAGTACTGGAGATAATGTGTTAATTTTATTTAATAAACAACCTTTTACGTTTTCAATAGACGAATTCTAATTTTCAGTCGGATACAAATTTTATGATCAACGGTAGGATATGTGTTTGCCCTAAGAGGTAGAGCCATAAGTTGGATAGTATCAAGCAATCATGTATTGTTTATCTGACCACGGTAGTTGAATATGTTTCCACTTTGAAGGAAAAAAATTAGGTTATTTGGCTCCGTAACTTCCTTGTTATTTTGGATGCACTTCCTTTAGTGTAATCGATTATTACACTTTAATGTGACAATAGAAAAATAGTTGCTAACTCGAAAGAACCAACGACTCAAAAGAGGGATAAACCCATTGATTGCACGTATAACTTGATACGAGAGATCATGAAAAGAGGCAACACCATTATGATAAATATTGCATCTCAGGACAACCTGGAAAATCCTTTTACAAAGTTCTTACCCGCTAAGGCTTTTGGTAGTCATAAGATGAAATGGGTGTTAGATGCGGGTATATGATTTTAAAACTAAGTGGGAGATTGATGGGGTTTTATTCTTAAATACATATATACAGTTTATTTATCAATAAAGGATTGTCGAATTAATTTTTAAATGATTATCATGTTTGTGAGAATCTCTTATATTTATTTTAATATATTATATATATGTTCGTCAATTGAACTCAGTAGGAATTCTGGTGAGTTGGGTTCAGCATGATCCCAGAAGATCAAAATTTTGTAGTGAGTTCAATTGAACAATTTACATCCAAGATAGGGAGTTAAAATCCTATCGATAAAGCTGTTAGTACAATCTTAGTAGTTTATCTTGAGTATAAGCCATATCTGATGGTTTAGGAACTTGTTTAATAGTTCAAAGACGATCATACTGGTACATCAAGATTTTACTAAACATAACCATATATGAGATTAAAGTTTAGGTGCTGACTAGGATAGACTTGCACTACGTCAGAGCTATTACTAAAAGTGAATGGATTCTTAATCTCGAGGATCACGAGGATTGAAATGTACACATAGTTACCACTTTGATTGTTATGGGTGTGATTCCATTTATGGGATCTAAATATATGGAAGCTAGGAAATCATTATATAAATTGTGTAAATTTACTAGATTTTTATACTCCCTTAATAAAAGTATATGTTTTGATTATACCTATAAATGAAATCCGTGGACTATTTCATAATCCAGTAGGGTATCAAATAAGTTAAGTATGAGATCAATGAATAAATAAGATGTTTGAATATCACAAAGAGTGTATCGTAGGCTTTAGATGGGTAATCATATTATGAGTTATCTAACTTTGAAAACAAGGCCTCTTTATTCGAGTAATCGAAATTTCAATGTTGTTGTAATTATTTAGTAGAATTAATTACAACTTAAGGGAAAAGAAATAAAACTACAAGGCTTTAATTTGGGATTTCCAAGTTCTGTTTGGAAGATAATTTAATTAATTATCATTAGTTCCCAATATAGTAGTTAACAAATAACTAATCTTTTGATTCTCTCATTACTATGAATGTCTTCAACCAACCTTAGTTTTGACATTCAGTTAAGGTTTTTTTGGAATGAGGATTTCATTTAAAATGAGGGATTTCATTTCATATGAGGGAACTTCATTAGAGGCATAAACCCTACTTAGATGTCATCTTCTCATGAGGTCTACTAATGAGAAGTTCTTGTTTCAGCAAGGGACTCTCTTATTCGAATGAGGGTCTCTTACGGGGAAACTTATTTTACTTGGAGTGTTTTATGTTGTGAAGTATAAATAGCTTTCGGAATATGTTTTCCTAGGAAACGAAATAAAAAAAAAAAACTATTTTTTCAATCTCATACACAAAGGAGGGGGGGATCTAAAGGATAAGTGGCTGAAATAATTGAATAAAATGAGAAAAGAACAAGAAGCGTCTTGCCAAGTTGTTCAATATATTAGCCTTAAGTTATGACAACTCATTATTTTTACATTGTAGAATCATATCCTCGATCATCTGAGTCATCTCTACATTTTCTTCACAAATTAGTCTCTCTATTGGATCACCTAAAAGATCCATAAAGGAATGGCGATATAAACCGTAGATCTAGTTTATTTGTTTAGTTTTTAAAGCATAGTCAATCGAGTTTTTGGGCAAGAAATGTTTTTTTAATTATTTCAATCGCTAATAGGACTAGGCCATGAACATGTGTCTTGTCATAAATATCGATGCTAGACTTAAGGTTGAATGTGATGATATTACCTAAAAGGTATATGAGATCCCAATAAAAAGAAAAGTAAAATAAGGGAAGTGAAATTATGAATATGGAAATAAAAGTTCTCGTCACACACAGAAAATGAAATTAGAACACGCCGATCTCTGCTATATTATTAAAAAATACAAATATTTTTTTTATTAATGGTAAGAATTTACATATCCTTTAGAATTCAAAGACATTTTCTTATTGATGGGAAGAATTTTTATCTTTTTTATGATGTGGGGCATTCCTTCGTTGATAGAAATAAATCATGCCTCCTCTATTGGTCGGGAGGCCTTTGAATCGGAAAATCAGCTACGAAATTCATAACACCTAAAAGACCAGCCTGCGAAGAGGAGACAATGAGTTGGGTCACGATGAGGTTCCTCATTACACTATCATGGTTAACAAGATACTCATGAATCTGTTGCATATGGAATGTATCAATTGGAACCCAAGAATCCTCATGGCTAAATAAGGACAATCTATTTAATGGGGTGTCCACTACATACTAGTGTCACAATTCTGAATATCTATGAACCTTGAGAACAATCAAGACATTCAACCACCCATGTTTGTAAGACATATCAATGCGTAATTAAAATGAATGTGATCATTAATAACCCCCTCATTTTAACCATCTACTTGTACTTGAGATCAACCTGTACTTGAGATGACCACCCAGGTTGCTTTCTGAACCTGTACTTGAGATGAAGGAGTCTTTCACCCATACCTCTCTTACACACCTCAAAATCATGAAGTGCCTACTGAACTTACCCCAGATCATCCCCTAGGTTGGCATTCTTAGTATTCAGAAAGGAAGGGACTCCTAGATTCCTCTCCATATTTGATCGTATACCAACCAACTCTCTATGATGGACAACATTTATAAAAGGAGTAAAATGGAGAGCTTAGTGAACTTCCAAATAAGACATTCTCTATGATGGTAAAAATTTATAGAAAGAGTGATATGGAGATCTTAGTGAACTTCCAAATAAGAAATATTCATCTATGCCAAGAACAAAATCTAGGTCATCGATAAACTGAGTGGTCAATCCACATATTAGCAACACATGTCCTGGTAGGCAAGAATAACAATAAGGAAAGATTCATTCAAAATGGATGATTGTTCAAAATACTAAAGGCTAATAAATGCAAAAATATATAAAAAGCATGGAATATAACAACATAATTTGACACCAAAGTTATAAGACATAGTAAAAGTACTTCATTCAAAAAATGAGTGAAGTGATTAAACTTATGGGACAAACCCTTACAAGTTCACATGCACAAAAACAAAGAGAAAATTTACTAGGATTTAAACATACATTATAAGCCCCCGTCCTTATTGTTAGAAGATATATCATTGGGAGTCTCTTACTCTTTCCAAAGGTTGGGGGAGTATTGGGGACATGCACGCTAAATAGCCCAGAGGTCCATCCGACCTCTATTTACTCTAAAGTGACATCCTAGACCTCTTTGGCAAAAGAGTGGTGAAAAAAGTCCAACTACTTCTAAACAATGGGAAAATGATATTATATCCCTTATCAAAGGTAATATTGTTTACCTCAAGGGCCTCCGATAAGTTCTGGGAAGATTCTTGATTTTATCTACCTAGGGCTTCCACCTCAACCTTTATCTTCATGATATCCAAGACTTGGGCCTTTAACTTTGCCTCGTTCTAAACAACCTTCCCTTAGGTCAGGTTAAGGTACTTTTATGTGTCTTATAGAGACACACCTAGATCGCAAGACTATTTCCTCTAGGTCGAAGATCTAATTAAGCAAGTTGTCAAAGTTCATAATGAACTTCAAGAATTCTAAAACCACTATAAAAAATAAGGTCGGATTTACATCATAGAAGAAAATATGTAAATAATTTAACCCTTACTAGAGAGAGCGCCTAAGAGGCATATATGTCCAACTTCTTATGCGTCAGAGCAATGACGACATCCTAGTTGGTGGGACAATAGGATCCTTAAGTGTCCTAAGAGAAAGTTCAGTCTGCTTAGCTATAAAAACCCTCATCCTTGGATTTTCCCTTTGTAAGCACGACCTCCCATAATTGATGATGCGGAATGGAAGCATTAGAGTCCTTATTGGGCTTAGCTTTCTTAATATGATGGGTCTTTTCTTTTTTCACCCACATATTGACTAGCTCAGATATTTCACCATCATCCTTCCTCTTTTAGTAGTCAGGAGGAGTTTCCTTCTCCTAAGAGTATCCCCTATCAAATTATGAATCTCCGGGTCCATGTCATCATTGATGGGTATGGAATCTTCAGATGGAATGGTGAAGAGATTGAGAGATTCAAATGAACCATAGGAAATTCTACAAGAATGTATGTAATCGACATAGCCCTCTTTAATCTGGGGTTCCTTGTTAATGTGGTAAACAATGAATGAAGTGGTTGAGTCGGTCTATGAGACTAAGAAAGTTGTAGATCTAGGATATTCAGCATCACCTAACCTCTATTGATTTTGTGGCACCTCATAAAATTCATAAATATAATGATTAGGTCTAACACAAAATTATGGGAATCAAAATAATTAAATATCATTCTAATCATAACTAGAAATAAAACTGAATTCCTTTGATAAAGAAACTGCACAAGTAAGTGAACAGACCCATGGATAACAGTAATGAAATCTATTACAATTTATATTACTGTCTCAATACACTAATCCACTAAAATAATATAAATCCATAAATTCAATTCAGTTGAGTAAATAGAGTAATAGATAAAATTAGCACACAAGATTGACATCTAGACCCTAACTAGGAAGTAACAGATGACGATGAAAATAAAAGATCAGGGTGTAATAGATAACGATGACTTATGTCCTAAAAAGCAAAATAAATGACAACATTAGCGGCAAGTCTAAGTAGAAAATATTTTAATGGAATTAGTCTACCATAGTCCTACGCATATTCATCTCATCTTTTAGTTGTTTTTAAGTTTATTTCAACCTAAACAACTCTAGATATCTTATGCATCTAACCTAAGCCCAAGTGATCCCATGATTACGTATTATTCATCTCACTTGAATATAACTAATGGATCCCAAATAACTATACATTACATACCACAAATGTATAATTATATAATTAAGGACACTTATAAAGTTCTCTTGCATCATAAGTATGGTCCCGACCACGTACATAACTATATAACGGCTCCATTCAATCCCGCACATCACTAAGGCCTACATCAATGCCTTCAGGGAACTCTCGCGTCAAACTAGGTAAAGTTATAGGTTATCCCAACCCTATAGCCCCAAAACATTGACCATGGATAATCATTACGCCTTCACACTAATCAAATATCCCCATATCCAAAGCTACATGAAAGATTACCCTAGTGTTTTCACCACCGAATAAGACAGGTATGACAGTCACACAATGTATACGGTAAAATAATCGGGGTAAATCCCATCTCATCATCGGGGTACCAATCAACGTCACATGTGTCCCATAAGGATATTCCCTTTAGTACGTAATACCATGAGGACTCACGACTAGGAATGTTTCACATAACATACAAGAATAGTAAATCCTATCATATAAAGGTCACTAATTCTTAACAAAATTGTTTCACTTTAAGATGTTTCGTAAAGTTAGGTATTCAGTTCCAGCATAAATTTCAAAGATTATAATCAATAAAACTAATATACTCTTACACGGATAAAGAATCTCAAAGCTTTCCTAATTATCCCCAATTTCTAGAAACTAAACCAAGACAAGATTTAAACCAACCTTGAGCCAAATAGTGATGGTCTATCGATCGACTCCCATCGATTGATCGATGGCCAATAGATTAATTGCCATCGATTGATCGATAATCCCATATATCATCAGCTTCCTAGTTATGGGATTGGAACCTCTAAACCTCAATTTAAGTGTCCCAAGCTCCTTAAACTATAATGCTATGGGAGCCAATTTATTACAATTCATGAAAGTAGCCAACCAGCCTATACTAATTAAAATGTTTCCGGACCCAAATCATGAGTTAACTTATACGTGAGTATTTTAAATACATTAGAACACTTACGGATATAGTCAAATCAAGTACCAATAATCTCGAAAGAGATGTTCAGGTACTCCTTGGTATATCCATGTGTTATTGTGAGTTCCTTATACAACTCAAACTCTACGACGATTCAACTATAAATTGTACACACTACCCTAGGGCATAGGGATATAACAAACTTTTTTGAGAAAAACTATAATAAATAGTAAACCACTCTGTGGACATAGAAAATTTGACAAACCACGTACATCATCGTGTTTCTGTCTTTGTTATTATTTTCGTAGATCTCTTTATTGTGATATTTTATGTACTCACAAATGTAATTCACTTTCCTTCATATATAGTTGATATAGTAACATACCAACCCTAAGTCAAACGATTTGATATAACTATAACATGAATGAAGGGTTAATTTCAACTCTAAGTTAAGAACTCTAGTTTTAGTTAATCCATCCAATTTGGTATACTTATATATCAATTGAAATAATTATCATTGAAATTTTGATGGCTAAAGAGAGTATAATGAATTCTTACTCATCCTATAATGATTTCCATTTAAAATCATGTATAAACCCTCAAATATTAACTACGTATTTACCTAGTTTCTTTATCTTAATTAGAAAAATTATAGTTCCAATTAATTCCATGTCCAAGTTCATATTTTTATTTTATTTAATTCAGACATCAAAGAGTAGGAATATCATAACCTAAAACACTTAGAATCAATTTCTATATAAACTTGCCTCAGTCACGAATGGTGAAGAAATGGTGCCAAATTCTCTAAATGCCTCATCTTCTCTTGAAGTCCCTTATTTATAGTCCTTAAAAAGACTCCCCAATTGTAATTTTTGAAATATGGAACACTAATGAGTTCTTAAAGTATTTAACCCACGAAATAATATTAAACCCTCACATGTGCCTCATCTAATTAAGCCCCAAAACATATCTAATAAGTCTATAACCTTGTACAAGTCTTATAATAGCTCAAAGGACTGAAAATCCAAACTTTTAGACTAAAACGGACCTTATACGTGTCCCAAAACTAACCCGAAACATTTTATAAAATCAATTAGTAATCTAAATCCATAAATTAGTAACCTAGCATATACGAATCCAAACGTCCACAATTTAATTAATTTATTAATTCAGTGTAACACGGCATTATAGGAAACTACTTCGCAATCTTTGGAATTTGACACCAAGGGGATAACCCAAATGAGGAAACCCTCGATACCAAACCCCTGACCATTCCACAGTCGTCCATAATACACAGTCACATTAAAATACGCAGTGAGGTTAAAATATCACTGTCACGCTAAAATTTTTATTTATAATTTTATCGTGTATTAAATCCAATTTCTTAAATAATTTATATAACAAAGAAGAATATATAACAATTGTGACATTATATGTCACGATAGGCTTATAATATAAGATAATTGCATAATAAAAATACGGGCTATTACAGCTTGATCAAATTTTCCAGAGCTCAAAGAAATTGATGTCACGTGGTTCTAGCTACTTGTTCTTTATAGAAGCTTCAAAATAAAAATGAACCACATTACAAAAATAACCCAAGTGCAAAAAAATTATAGGCCATAAGAAAATAATTGGGCTAAGATCACACAATGAAGTGTACAAGGTGAGGTGCCAGACCTATCACTATCCCTGTTTGGGGAATTTTGGGGCATCATAAGTCGGACCTCTTTTTGGGATTGAAGGATGTTCCCAGTTATTAACCAAGAACCCATGAGCATAACATTCATTATTGCAGTCAAGAAGATTCTAAATGAGGGTGTGTTCTACTTTCCTTGCTTTCAAATTATAGACATTCTTAGAGTTAAAACCACCATATAAAAGCACTTAATCTCTATAACCTCTAAGTGGATACCATACAACTTATCTAACTTATTAACCCCATTAACAACACTTCACGTGTTTGGGAGACCTACACTAAACCACCTTAAAGAATTCACAAAATTCTAGAAAAATGAAATTTGGGGGGGGGGGGGGGGGGAGTAATACCAAGCACATCAACCATCTGGGGGAATAACCAATGGCCATCGCACGAATTATAATAATCCATTAGATCGGATGATATCTCAACAATGACCCAATTATAGATGCACTTCTTTTTAAACTAACCAATGGTATTTTTATTGATAACATGCACCATATTGACGACGAAAATGAAAAAAGATAGAAGAGAAATAAGGAATATACCACCCAAAATGAAAGAGGAATGGATTAATAAATAAAGAGAGAGACAATTCAACAAGGTATTTACTTTGAAAATATAGAAGTGTTTGAGATGGAAAGCCAAAAATGACTACAAAATGGGATTTTAATGCCAGAGGATCCAAATTCATGACTCCCTAAATGACTCTCATCATTAAATACACATCTTCTAAAACAACGGTTGGCTCATTGAGCTTCGAAAGTCTATGCAGTAGACATGCTAAATTTCTAACATACCTGCAGACTACAACGAGAAAATTTCCAATTCTAATGACCTTGTCATATTACCATAGTGCTCTCCATTGAGAAACCCTTTTAACACTTATCTTCTTACTCCTTTATTTTAAAGGAATAAATGTGCTCCCAACCTCCCAAGACCTCACTAATAAGAGAGATTTGGGGGAAATTTTGAGTTCGACCTTTTTTTTAACAAGTTTATTAGATGTGGCATTCCACCTGGAATAAGGATGAATACCATCAACCACCTTCCTAAGGTCAATGAGAGGATATCAGGAAGAAGGAGAAATTAGAATAATAAATAGAATATGAGGATGCAGGAGAGGGGCATGTAATTATTGGTAGCATGAAGCCTTTGTCAAAATAAAAAGATATTAAATAAAGAAACAACTAACACCCCCATGAACGTAGGAATACTTCCAAACCACGTGCACCATCTCTTATTGTGTGTGTGTGTGTGTGTCAAATTTATTTATTTTTACATGGCATGTGTGATTATTGGAATTCGAGAATTAGAGGAATCTTCAACACACACACACACACACACACACACACTCACACACATGTGTGTGTGTGTATTAAAATATCCGTGCTCAATATTTTATTATTTTCCCATATGAATTGTAATAATATGAAAAGCTTGGGATTTGGATCATTATAATTGAGTTTATATCTATATTTGACTGTTTTGGAGTCTTAATGATAATTGTTGGAAGTTTTTGTGTTAAAATTGGAGATATTGGACATTGTAGTTCAAAGGAGTTATGGGTCGTCTGAACAAAATTGTTGTTTTGTTCGAACAAATAGAGGTGGTTCGAACAAGAAGACAAGGTCGTTCAAAGTGGAGATCGAACGAGGTGCCACTATCTAAATTCATTAGAGAGTTATTCAATGGTTGTTTGAACAAAGCCCCTTTCTTGTTCAAACGAGGCCCATTTTCATTTGAACGAGGTTATCCCAAAATTTTAAATCAGGTTGCCCTTGTGTGCAGTCACATTTTGGGTCGTTGGATCGATGACGTGTCGAGTTCTGGTGAACTCTAATTGGGAAAAATAGGATTTTGGTGTTTTGGGTTTTTATAAGGCGTTGTTTGGGATTATCTAGGTTTATTTGGGGTTTGGAACAAGAGAGAGAGAGTGGAGGAGGGTGGGTCTCCCACCATTTTCAAAATTTTCTTCTCTCTTTCCAGCTCTTGAAGACCTTTCCCTCTCCTACACCACCATATCCCCACCGTATGCCACCATATTCTACATTTAGTCCACCATGTTTAAGTCCTATGCACCAATTTCCTCCATTATTGAGTAGAGCTACAAATTTATGGAGTTGTTGTTGGGGGTTATTGAAAATGAAGATTGAAGAAATCATGGAGCTTGAAGGGGGGATTTCAATGGAGCTTTTATATGGACAAACATGCTTGAGCTAGTAAACCTTTCTAAGGCCCCCTTAGGAGGTGGGAGGTTGAAATCTTCTTAGAAATTCCATCTTACCATTTTTGGAGCTTCATTTGAGGTGGAAAAACTCTACTCTTAGTTGAAGACTTTATTTTATGAATTAGTAGTCTTGTAACTAGAATTGTTAAAGTAGGATGCATACATGAGTAAGAAGATGATTTTTTAAGGTTTTTGAATAAATGATTTCAAAGGTTTGAGATGTTACATAACTCCTACTTTAATCACGGTTGATCAATCTTTATAAAAATAAAACAGGATTCCCAAAACAGATCATTCACAGTATCACTGTCGAAAACAATTTAATTACGAATAACCTATTAGGCCCAGTGTCAAATTTTAAACTTTCTAATATTTTTAACTTAACCACACAATAAGATAAACAATGAGTGAGATAAATAAACAATAACCGATAACTCTCGATAAAGAATTTATACAACCATATCGAATAGGCATAAACAAAAATGCGATAAATAATTAAATGAATTGGGTAACATGCCTAAATATAGCTCACAATACCTCTTATCTAGTAAACAAAGATGGAGGCATAAAAAACAATTACTGCCAGCATCCACAGCTGTTGAAGCAACGTTTGAGTAGAAGGAATTTTCGTCCAGGCGTCCCTGTGTCTGGACACCTAAAAGGTTTTTAAAATATTTGAAAACCGGTCAGAGCCCAAAACGTTTTGAAAATATTTAGCAAGTATTTAAAATAATTTAATATTTAAATTATGATATTCTCTAAATTTAAACTAGTGTCTCACTCACATGAGATACCCCTTACCTCTCATCTAACAGTGCACACCTAACGCAAGTATTTTAACCACCCTAGTTACGCTACCCAGCCTAACTAGCATTCTCCCAAAACCTTTAAATCACCCATATGCTATCTCATACCCCGCGCATATAACATCCTAAGCTTTCACCCAAGCTTATGCATTCTGATTTCTCACTTATAATTCATCCGTTTATAATGAATAACTTTCACAAGTTATTATACACTATTCACATTGATGATGGCGAAAACAGCACCACCCTTCAAGGTGTTTGTGAGCTCAATTCAGTATTGAGAATGGCAGTATAAAGGTATATAGTAGAAGGAGGGGAGGAGAAGAGGATTCACACCGGAATATTAGTGGTTCAACCAATTAGGCCTACATCCACTGTGCAAGTGTATGATATGTATCACTGTAGGAGGGCTCTAATGGCCATAGATACAATCTCTCAAGCTTTCTCTCTCTACTGTGTATTTAGACAGAGTTTCAGCTAGGGTTGCTAATTTCGGATCCCTCTCCAAGAAGGAGAAGACAAGTATATATAGTATGTGGAAGGTCTAATGCACCACCTATGCATGCAATGAGCACGTGTGTGTGTGTTGATCTAGCCAACCGGATGAAGACATCTGTCACTATCACATGTAGAGAATGATGATAAAATATTCCCTCACAAGAGGGGAATGATTCGGTTATAACTGATTGTGCACACGTGTTCCCAACAGAGCATATGATGATAAGAACTCGACCATCCGTCAATGGTCCCAAACTCGGCTTGGAAGAGGATGAGGTGGTGACCTTGGTTCAGGGGGATGGTTGAAGTAAGACGTTGAGCTACGACGTCGGCCTTGGCCAAGGTAGAGGCGGCAAAGCAGGAACATCGGTCGATCTCTAGTCGAGATTGATGTTGATGATGGAATGGAAACCTCTTCATCTTCCGAGTCGAGGTTGCAATCCTTGGAAGATCAGGTGGATAAACGCCCCTGGACCATGGTGACCTCACCTGCCGAGGTAGCTAGCAACGTTGGTCGTGGCCGACCTTGCCTAGGACGAGATTGCTAGTTGATGATCCAAGGCCCCTCTAACATAGTCCATCTCCATGGATGGGGCTAATGTCTCTGAGCCGAGGGGGGTACATTCAAGTCATATCAATCACCCCTAGACCTTAGTTACATGTGGGAGCAGGTGACTATGGGGTCTACAACTCTGAGGTCCTTTTGCTTTGTACCAATGTTCCTTTTTTGACACTTGTCAATTACTGAAGTGGCTTACGTGTTCTAACAAGTGCAATAATTGTAGTCTTTTGGGCTCCTAAGGAAATGATGGGCCTTGGGATGCGTGTGAGCCGTTTGAGGGTTTAATCCCTTACTTCCTCTCTCTTTCTTCCCTATTCCTTCATTATTCGCCTGCAATTTTTTTTGCCTCTCTCTTGTGACACCCCGCCTAATTAAATACCGGGCGATCACTCCTTTATTAAATTAAAATCAAGGTGAACAGTTGGTTCATTCTTAGCATCACTGTCGTAAAAATACTTTTCCAATTTAAACACCCTAAATAATTAAGCTAAGTGTCAAAACCATTTAAAACCTTATTCTCATTTTATTAAATCCGGTTATAAAACCTTAAACCATTAACATCTAAAGAGTCACCCATTAAGAATAAAAATAGAATTGAACATACACGAATTTAATCATCAATAATAAATCCCAACATTTACAACACTAAAGGAAAACATCCTGACAGTAATAAATCCCGAAATAAAGGTACTGAAAGTAAAAATTTCAATCTCTGACTATACCAACTAGATAATAGAAAGAGGGCGACACATGCCCCTGCTGGATAAAACTGAACTAGGAGTAGAATCAAATGGATGAAGTCGTCTAAACAACAGGCCTGCAACTCCCACCTAAGCTGCAGCACGTTCCTTCCAAAGGATCCTAAGTAAGACGCCCCTGTGGCTGGGCACCTGTAATACATACATATATATACAAGAGATAAAAGGAAATAGAAACGGGTCAGAGCCCGATAGTGTATATGATTTAAAAATTCGTTTAGCAAGTATTTAAATAGATACAGGCCAATGCAACAACATATTAGTGCGACACTCTCTTGAGAAATTCTCGCCTCTCTTCTAATCTGCACACCTATCGCACTAACCTCCCCAATGGTCTATCTCGTCATATACCACACTATCTTTCCCCAATGATTTAACTTATCTTAGGTTATTCGCAGGATTTACAACTGAACAACTCAAGTATTTAAAACGTAAGATTTCAATTTGTAACCAAGGTTCTCCTTTTAACTTTATTAATCAATAAAGTTTTCCAGTGTCATATTATACTTTCTCAAAACAATTATTTATAATTTGAGTCATCAACCATGTCCTACATATCAAATCACAGTAGACAGTTCCAGATTTCAGAATTTCATATATATATTAACTACTCGTATAATATATATCATAACAGCACCCCACATAAAAACTATGGTGCGGGCATACTCTACTATCCAAACCCCGTATCACTCGTATTAAGGGGAAATACAAATTCAGAATCACTCTCGAATTGTATTAACACATACACAACAATATTGAGGCGAAGCATAGATTCCAAGTCTCTAAGAGGATGGCACATACCCGCGTCTCTTAGGACCGTCTGAACTATCAAATCGATAGCCTGTACCAAGGATATCTATCTCCTAGGGTACGAGTCAATATCCCCCATAAGACAACACATGATAAGATCATCCCAGCGCGGCAACCTCAGGGATAGCAAGTAGCGTGGGTATGTTTTTCACAAGTATATAATATATGCATAAACAATCATATAAATATACCACTTTTGTTATATCAATTTAGGTTTATCTCATAACCCACATTCACAACATTTATCCTTATTTTTCCATTATTATTTATCAAGTATAATGGTTCGTTTCTAACTTTAATTCGAAGGTTTTTTTTAACTTACTACGTAACCCTCATGGACTCTATTCTTCCAAATGTACAATTCAGTAAATATCCATTTATGTTCCAACGTAACTCTCTCTTACGTGTCTCTCCCCTTTAATATATACTTACATCATCCCTTATGCAAAATATCCCAAAAATATAGATTTCGCCTTACATTAAAGGATTTTGAATTTTATTTTCAAAGATGAGAATTTCAAACAGTTTCGAAATCGGAATTAAAATGGAGTTTTAATTGAATTTTTTTATTACTTAGAAGAGTCCTCAAAATATAAAACTCTCTAAGAGTCCTCAAAACATAAAACTTTCTAGTAAAAATAATAGTTTTAGAAATCCGACCGTCTGATCAAGCTGAATTTTTGTCAGCAGTCCTGTCTCGCCGTTCGCTACAACATACTAAAATTTCAAGCAATTCCAATGGTCCGATCATGCGAAATAATTTTTTTAGTGTTTGTATCTGATTAGAACTCTTTTCTTAATCAAACTCTTAATCCTTTACATGACCAAGGGTTTCCAGAATATCATATAAATCATCACTACATGCAATTTCCTATCTCAAATTGGGTTTTTCTTCCATACAATTCATCCTAATCATTCCTAAACCAATATGAAAGATGCATCAACGAAATAAGAAAGATAAACACTTGCCTGGGATTTTCAGAAATCTGGTTTGGTGTTGAATTTGGTGTGGTTGCGTTCCCCGTCTCGCGATCTACGCGTTGGCTGTGGCGGCGGTGCAAACGTTTGAGTTTTGAGCCTTGGAATGCCTTGAGAGCTCTCTCCTCTCCTCTCCAATGGCCGTTCTAGTGTTTTGAGTTATCTAACCCTAGGAGATAACCTAAACATCTGATATAACCCCTTTAATTTTCGTGGGTTTAATTACCCAAAAATACAAAATGACTAAAATGCCCTACCGGGGTACTAATTAGGCCTAAAAAACGCCCCGAGACCCAAATCAAACCCCCGGGTATACTTTTCTGACTTTCTCGACCCTTCCGGACGCGTTGACGCACTCAAAACGACCATACGAACAACCTATAAAATATTCACTTTTATTAATCCACATTTAGTCCCGACACGACACAGGCGCGTCCCGACTTAAATTTCCACAATTGTCATTTTATTCACACGTGACAATATTATAAAAATAAATCTCATATATTACTATACTCATCCAGTAATATGCAACAAATAATATATTCCCAATAATTACTAACTCTTGTCACGCTAGTAAATATTTAAAACAACATTTCGGATTAAAATTAATTTAATTTATCTCAATTAAATTTAATAAATCCCATAATTTAAAAGCTATAAAAATACGGGGTATTACATCTCTCTCTCTAGAAGAACTCTAGTTTGAAGCGCATTAGGCGGTCGTTCCTTGCAATCCCTTTTTTCCTTCTCACCACTTTTTTTTAGGTATCATTTACCATTCCTTCTTCTTCAGTTTTGCTGCCTTATTCTTATTTTTGCATTTTTCGGTGAGCTTTAAGAGGTTTTCGGTGAGATTATTAGTTTTCTGGTGAACTGTTCTTGATTGTTCTTCATTCAAAACCTTAGTTTGATGTTTAATTCAATTTGCCAATCATGTTTACTTAGGAGAGTCATAAGTGTAGGGTCTGCCTCATATGCTCAGACCCCTTTACCAACTCTTAGAGGAATTACCCTTTCTTAGGGAGAAGGCCTTAGAAAAAATTAGACAAGTAAAAAGAGCCCAAGAGGAAGCTCATAGGGTAGAGGCTTTCCCCCTCAAGCCTATTTTTCCACAACCTCTGAAGGTCATATACCCTGAATCATCTGAACCAGTTAACCAAGCAGAGGTCCCAGTCAAACCCTCACCAATGTCTGAGTCTGAGTCATCTACCTCAGACCCTATGTTTATGGGCTCTTTTCAAGAGGCCATGGATTTCTCAATTCAGTAAGATCACGTCCCCGATCAGACAGAGGTTTCCAGTCGGGCCTCGTCTCACAAAAGTTTAAGTACATCAACCTCTTCTTCAGAGGTTGAAATTGTTGGATCAAGTGTGGCTGTCCCACCGATCCTTGAAGCCATTCCCTTGTCGACCGTCATAGGGGCTGAGTTTGCTCAGAGGTTTTCGAGTGGTGCCCCATCGTCTGCTGAAGCCGACGTTGAGCCAGATGATGATGATGGTGTTGAGAGTGATGTTGACACCTCTGAGGCCACCGAGATTGAGAGTACAGTCAGCGAGGTCAACCTCCTGGCCTTTAGACATCTATATTCTATAAGTCCCTCTATAAAACTCAGGATACCTCTGAGGGAAGAGAGAGCTTATGATGGCTGGGATGGTGAAATCTGCTTATATGAGCAAATGTTCAAGTTGGGATTTCGTCTTCCCATCCATCCCATCATCAGGGCTATATTAGCCTATATCAACTTGGATCCTTTCCAATTGTCACCCAATGCTTGGAGGGTGATAATTGGAGCCATTATCTTATGGAGGGATGTCCATCACTCAGACCTTCCCATCCAAGTCTTTATAGGATTCTATGTACCTTCATTTTCCAGAAACCATCCGAGCTATTATCACTTTTTAGCTCGAAAGTCAAATAAAAAGATGCTGCAGATCACCCAAACCTCAAACCATAATTGGAAGCCACACTACTTTTTTGCATCAGGTCCATGGGAATTTGGTCCAAGTGCCCCCTCTTCCTCATTAGAGCCGAGAATACCCCTGAGATGGGGAAAGGTAACAATGGCTGCCAGGGCCGACCCTGGGCTAAGTCTAAATAATCTTCAGAAGGTCAAAAACCTTCAGGATCAGGGGGAGCATGGTCTGCTTGTCAAATTCGAACATCTGATGACCCCATACTATCTCTCTGAGATAGGGCTTGGGGAAGTCCTTTAACGGAGCTTCATAAGTCCTTTTTATTTAAACAGGTTATACCTCTGAATTTTGTATATTTGATTTTCTAACTCAGGCCTATCTATTCTGCAGAGCGCCCAAAAGGAATATTTGACGAATTCTGGGAGATGGCAGCCCCAAGTCTAACGAAGCTCATCAATAAAGATAGTTTGAATGCTCCTCCTCCCCCTCCATCTACCTCAAGGGATGCAGTCAGTAAGAAGAGGAAGCCTGTCGACCTTGCCTCTGAGGATCAGAGGCAGAAGAAGAAAGAAGGGGAGCGTGCCATCCCCATTTCTTCTAAGGATGCGTTAATTTCTCGTCTTGAGCAATTGAAGATTGGCGACAGTGCTATTGGCCAAAGTCTGAAGGCCCTTGATGCTATCGGCGATGTCATGATCGAGTCTGACAAGCGCTTTTTCCGCTCCCTGGATAAGCCCCTGTTGGTTGAATTCTCTCTTCACCGTACTATTTAGGTAAGACCTTTAACTCTTGCTTCTGAATTATTCAAGTATAACATCGGCATCGAACCATATCAGATCTTAGGCTCTTCTCATGTTCTGAAGGGTCTTCTCACCATGCCTCACTATGTCAACTGGACCTTGGGAAAACTTCCTCTGATTGAGAAGGGACAAGAGGCCGAGAAGACTGAGGCCACTTTAAACGATGAAGTGGAATGTCTGAAGGTTGCACTGAAGAAATCTGAGACCAGCATGAAGGGGATGAAGAAGGACATGGATAAGCTGAGGGAAGATCATGACTCGGCTATGAAGGCTCAGGCTGACTCTCTCCAGCGTAAGGTCGATGTGGCTGTAAAAGCTACCTTAGATGATGTCTTCGAGAAGATCTTGGAGGAGTATAAGGTATCTAATGAGTTTGTTAGCTTCAGCTTTGAATACCTGGATAGTGGGGTCAAGGCCATTGGCAAGTGGGCTACCATAAAGGAAAAGGGATCAGGGATTCTTACGATCACTGACTTCATCGACTTGGGTTATGCCGACCCTAAATTTGCTCAGGCTTTGCAGGAAGTTGAGGAGGAGGGAGGTGCTGCCCCTACTGAGACTGCCCCCCTAAGGAGACACCATGACCGAAGATGCTGGTCTCCAAGATGACGGGGTGGAGGTAACCACCTTCAGACAGGAACATGTAGACATGGCCACTAACCCTAAGGCCGCGAACACTTAATTCTTATGAAGATTTAAGCAATCTTTTGTAACTCGATTTGTTGTAACCTCTAATAAACATTGTTTCTTTGTATCTTTACATTTTGTAACTCCCAACTTATTCTGTCAACCTCTGAGGAGGGTTTTTATTTCTTCATTTGCTGAATTGTTTATTGGAATAATTTTCTTTGCCATGCATAGGGTTCAGTTCTGAAGTCTCGGTACAATGATGTCTTTGTTGAGCCAAATGAATGGTTTTTAAAGTCTAAGGTCATCCAAGTGTGATGTTATAAGGTCTGAGGTCATCAACTAAGATGTTATCCTCATAAATAATTTCATCAAATTAATGATGTTAAGGGTCTGAGGTCATCCAAGTATGGTGTCTGACCCCAGACCTTGTCACCATATTGTGATGTTATAAGGTCTGAGGTCATCAACTAAGATGTTATCTTCATAAATAATTTCACCAAATTAATGATGTTAAGGGTCTGAGGTCATCCAAGTATGGAATCTCTCCTGAGACCTTGTCACCACATTGTGATGTTATAAGGTCTGAGTTATCAACTAAGATGTTATCCTTAAATAATTTTACTAAATTAATGATGTTAAGGGTCTGAGGTCATCCAAGTATGGTGTCTGACCTCAGACCTTGGCACCACATTGTGATGTTATAAGGTCTGAGGTCATCAACAAAGATGTTATCCCCATAAATAATTTCACCAAATTAATGATGTTAAGGGTCTAAAGTCATCCAAGTATGGTGTCTGACCTCAAACCTTGTCACCACATTGTGAAGTTATAAGGTGTGCGGTCATCAACTAAGATGTTATCCCCATAAATAATTTCACCAAATTAATGATGTTAAGGGTCTGAGTTCATCCAAGTATAGTGTCTGACCTCAGACCTTGGCACCACATTGTGATGTTATAAGGTCTGAGGTCATCAACTAAGATATTATCCCTATAAATAATTTCACCATATTAATGATGTTAAGGGTCTGAGGTCATCCAAGTATGGTATCTGACCTCAGACCTTGTCACCACATTGTGATGTTATAAGGTCTAAGGTCATCAACTAAGATGTTATCCCCATAAATAATTTCACCAAATTAATGATGTTAAGGGTCTAAGGTCATCCAAGTATGGTGTCTGACCTCAGACCTTGTCACCACATTGTGATGATATAAGGTCTGAGGTCATCAACTAAGATGTTATCCTCATAATTTCACCACTAGAGCACAAAGAATTAGGAATTGACATGGAAACTGATCTTCTCATTAATAACCTCCTCATAAGATGATACATTTACACAAACTCTCACAACATCATATGTAATACTTCTTTTGATGATTAGCATTCCAACGATTAGAAAAAGGTTCCCCTTGAGGTTTTCTAGCTTGTAGGTCCCAGGTACAACCTCTTCGATTACTTTGTAAGGACCGTGCCAATTTGGGTGAAGCTTGTTTTCCTTCTGTAACGTCTTCTTCAGTACTAAGTCTCCCATAGCAATGGGTCTTGGTTTTACCCTTTGGTTTTAGAACTTTGTTGTTCTCTGCTGGTAAGCTGCTTGTCTGATTTCTCCGTCTTCCTTTCTTTCTTCAATCAAATCTAGGTCGAGTCTTCTCTCCTCCCCATTCTTTTAGGGTCATAGGTCTGAAACCTATGAGTAGGGAGTCCCACTTCTATTGGTATGACGGCCTCTGAGCCGTGTGCTAGCATGAACGGGGTTTCTCCTGTCAGTGTCCTTGCCGTTGTCCTGTAGGCCCATAACACAACATAAACCTCTTCAGTCCATCTTCCTTTAGCTTCTTCTAACCTCTTCTTGATTACGTCAAGGATTATTTTGTTTGTGACTTCAGTCTGACCGTTTGCCTGAGGTCGGCGAGGAAAAGAGAAAAACTTTTTTATCCCAACTCGTTCGTAGTATTTTCCCAAGAAAGAGTTTTTGAACTGGGTTCCATTGTCCAAGATGAGGGTGTTCGGGAGGCCGTATCTGAATATGATGTTTTTCCAAATAAATTGGAAGGTCTTCTGCTCTGTAATCGTGATCATCAGATCTGCCTCTACCCACTTGGAGAAGTAATCAATGGCAACTATCAGGAATCGATAATTATTTGCAGCTCTTAGTAGGGGTCCCACTATGTCAATTCCCCATACTGCGAATGGCCAAGGGGAACTGATTGACGTCATAGGCTGATGAGGTTGATGGGGGAATAGTAGAGAATCTCTGACATTTATCGCACCTCTTCACGTAAGCTACAACATCATTTGCCAAGGTTGGCCACCAGTACCCCTGCGTAATAATTCTTTTGGCCAAAGGTCTTCCTCCTATGTGACTGAAGCAAGAACCCTCATGTACCACCTGTAAGATGTGAGGAAATTCCATGGGATGAACGCATCTGAGGAGAGGTAATAGGAATCCCTTCTTATATAGGACATTTCCCACTATGGAGAATTTCACAGCTCTGTATCTTAATTTTCTCCTCTCTAGCTTTGATTCCGGTTGCTCTCCCTATCTGATATATCTGATAAGGGGGTCCATCCATGAATCCCCTTGGTTTAAATTGAGGCAAGGGTTACTGACCTCTTCTTCTTAGATGGTTACTTTGGGCAAGATCTCAACAGGGACTATCCTTCTGATATTTGTCCTTGTTGTCGAAGCTAGCCTTGCTAATGCGTCTGCATGACTGTTATTTTGCCGAGGTATTCTCTTCATCTTTACCTCTTTGAAGCATTGCAGTATCGTTCTCACCCTCTTCAGGTATTTGGCCATCCTTTCGTCCTTGGCCTCATAAACTCCTAATACTTGATTAACAACCAACCTTGAGTCACTGTGAAGGAAGAGTCATCTTGTACCAATGGTCCTTGCCAAGGAGAGGCCTGCTATCATGTCCGCGTATTCAAATTCGTTGTTTGATGCCTTGAAGTTAAACCTTAGGGCATATTCGATGTTAGTACCATTTGGGGCTGAGAGTATCAACCCCGCACCGCTCCCACTTTCACAAGAGGACCCGTCGACAAAGAGGTTCCAGATGTCTTTATCTGATGAGAAGCCACCTTTTAACATTATTCCCTGCCTGAAGAGGTATCGGTCTTCCTCATTCTCGGCTATTTCATCTCTAACTCTCTTGGGCATAACCTCTTCCGGGTGTTTGAAGACGTTGTTGTTTGTCCCTTCTGCAGTCTCTTAATTATTCTCAACTTCGACCACTTCTCATGTGAACTCTGCGACGAAGTCTGCAAGCGCCTGCCCTTTGATGGCCATCCTAGGCTGATAGGTAAGGTCATACTCCCCTAGTTCAATGGCCCACGCCATTAATCTTCTCGACTTCTCAGGTTTATGGAGGACCTGTCTTAGTGGGGATTCAGTGAGGACGACCATAGAATGGGCTTGCAAGTAGGGCTTCATTTTCCTAGAGGCATATATCAAGGCGTAGGCTAAATTTTCTATGCGAGGGTAATTCTGTTCAGATCCCTGAAGGGCCTTACTGTTGAAGTATACGGGCCTTTGAACCCCAACGTCCTCTCGTACAATGGCCACACTTATAGCTGATTTAGAGACCGCTAGATAAAAAAGCACCTCTCTCCCGCTATTGGCCGAGATAAGAGCAAGGGGGACCCAAGGTATGACTTGAGTTGATTAAAAGCCCCGTCACACTCTTTATCCCACTCGAAGGCCTTTCTAAGCACCTTGAATAATGGAAGACACTTGTCGGTCACCCTGAAAATAAATCTGTTGAGCGCAGCCACTCTTCTAGTGAGCCTCTCAACGTCCTTGATACTCCTAGGTGTCTTCATGTCGAGCAAAGCCTTGATTTTCTCAGGGTTCCCCTCTATTCCTCTTTGATTGACGATGAATCCAAGAAACTTCCCAGCACTTACTTCGAACACACACTTTGTCGGGTTGAGTTTCATCTTGTACAGATCCATGGTATTGAAGGTGTTTTCCAGGTCTACCACATAAGTACAGTCCTTTAAGCTCTTCGTCAATATATCGTCAATATATACCTCCATAGTCATTCCTATTTGGTCTTCGAACATCTTATTCACAAGACGTTGATATGTTGCCCCTGCATTTTTCAATCCGAAGGGCATTACCTTGTAGCAATACATCCCTTTGTCAGTAATGAAGGTTGTCTTTTCGGAGTCTTAAGCTTCCACGAAGATATGATTATAGCCTGAATACGCGTCCATAAAGCTCATGAGCTCATGTCCTGCAGTTGCATCTACCATTTGGTCGATCCGGGGTAGGGGATAACTATCTTTTGGGAAAGACTTGTTCAGGTCAGTAAAATCTACGCACATTCTCCACTTTCCATTGGCCTTAGGCACAATGACTGCATTTGATAGCCATTCTAGATATATCACTTCCCTGATAAATTCAGCCTCTTCCAACTTTCTGACCTACTCCCGAATGACGTCGTACTTCTCCCTAGAGTAGACTCTTCATCTTTTCTTTATTGGTTTTGCATCCTTAGATACGTTGAGTTTATGGCACATGACCTCGGGGTTGATGTCAGGCATGTCTGCGCGACTCCAAGCGAAGACACTCTGTCTCTTCCTTAAGAAGTTTATCAGCTCTTCCTTAATTTCTAATTTTAAGGCTTTGCCGACTTGGACGATTTTTTTCGGTTCGTCTTCATTGAGGACGATGGACTTTACCTCTTTCGCGGCCTCTCCCTTTTTCAACTTCGTTCATCTATTGGGTCAAGTGTGTCAATGTTATAAGTGGTGGTTGCCCTCTTATGGGCCTCTCTCTCTTCAGTCGAGTTAAATTAGCATTGTCGTGCTATGGTCTGGTGACCTTGTACTTCCCCTACCCCATAGGGGGTCAGGAATTTTAGCATCTAATGGACCATTGACGGCACGACCTCAAACTCTTTAAGGGCTACTCTTCCTATGATGAGGTTATAGGTCGAGAAGACGTTTTCGTCCATAACAAAAAAATTGATCTTCCGGGTTAACCTCTTAGGACACTCATCACCCATTTGTACATCCATCTCATACATGCCCAATGGATGGACCTTTTCACCGCTGAAGCCCATTAACGAATGATGATAGGGTACCAGCCTAGCTCTGCTAAGACCTAGGCTTTTGAAGTAGGGCCAGAACATCACATCTACTGAACTTCCTCCGTCTATAAGAATCCTTTGCACCTCACATCCATGAACTCTTGTCGTGATCACCAAAGGGTCATCATGTGGAGCTAGGATGCCTTTGAAGTCGAGTCAGGAGAACCCAACTACGAGAGTATCCATGTCTACCTTCTTTCTCTTCTGCGTAGTCTCGGAAGATGTCAGGTTTACCCCTTCATGTTTGGCCACTGATTTGGCCTCTGCTACATGAGCTTTTCTATCAGCCACCTCAGAACCACCCCCCACAAGTCCTCCTCATATGGTGCTAATGACAAAGGAGATCATACCAACCCTCTTCACTAGGGTGTTATCATCTTTTGGCGGGAGGTCTGGATCGTCTTCTTCATCACCATCTGAGCCATTGTCCCTTCTTGCTGGGGTATTTTCATGACATCTGTCGTTCGTCTTCATTTTAGGGTCATATCTTCCTCCTTTAGGAGCCTTCCCATCAACATAATTCTTCAACTTTCCATATTTTAACATCTTTTCGATCTCATCCTTCAAGGCGAAGAACTTGTCTGTTATATGGCCATGGTCTTGGTGGAATTCACACCATAAGTTCCGGTTCCTCTTATGTGGAGGAGCCTTCAACTTCTCTGGCCATCTTAGGGATCGGTCATTCTTGATCTCATTAAGGATGTGTTCGCAGCTAACCGTAAGAGGGATATAACGCGAAAACTTATCATCAGCCGACCTCTTCTTTCCATCCTTCTTTCTTTGGAACTTTTCGTTGCTACCGCCATAATCGTCCTCATACTTGGCGGTCATGGCCTCTTCAGCATTTATGACCTTCCCTGCAGTTACCAATAGCTCCGCCATGGACTTTGGAGGGTATTCCTCAAGTTTCTACAATAACTTTCCCTTCTGAAGACCTCCTATGAGGGAGGTCATGGCAATATTCTTTTCGTAATCTTCAACCTCAAGTTTTTCTTTCTTGAACCTGACAATGTAGTCTCTTAGGCTCTCGTGCTTTCCTTGCTTGACGTACAACATATGGGTGGTCTTCTTTTGAGGTCTTACCCCAAAGCAGAAATTTTGAATGAACCGTTTAGCCAAGCCCTTGAAGTTCTTAATTGAATTCTTCGGAAGAGAAGTAAACCAGATGTGCGCTGCTCCTGTCAAAGTCCCAGAGAAGGGCCAGCACTTCATCTCATCTGGTATTAAATAAATATCCGTCACTGACTGGTACATCTGAATGTGATGTATAGGGTTGGTGCTACCGTCATACTTGGGAGACACCATGGGCAGTTTGAACTTAGAAGGGGTTGGAAAGCTCACTATCTTAGCCATGAACGAAGAGCCCCCGGAGAAACCTCTTTGCATTGGATCCCGACTTTTGATGAGGTCTCCTATCTTGTCCTCAAGACGCTAGATGGAGTCGTTCCATGGCCTGGCAACGTCGGCCTGTCCGAGTTTGTCCCCAGCCACCTCCAAGGGGTGGACTAAGGGTTCCCCAACCACAGCACAACATCGGTTGTTGACCTCTTTCTGGTCTCTACCTCTTCCTGCACAAGGTCGGCCTTGATGAGGCCGATGTTGCACCTCTTCCCTTTGCGAGCCAGCTGCACTTCTCGACCTTGATAACCTTTATCTTAGGTCATTTACTGGGCCTAGCCTTTCAAAGGCCGACCCTCTGCTCAATCGATCAAAAGATGATCCTCGTTGTTAGGCTTCTTCACCTCTTATGCCCCCACAACCTTGGCTTCGTTGGATAGGGCGAACTGTGTTGTTCGAAACCTCATACGACTCCTAACAATCCTTCGGGATATCTTCCGCCTCTACACCATCATACCGGTCCATAGGGAAATGGTTTCCTTGACTCCACAGGCGCAAGAGCCTAGGGTCAGCAATGTCCCTCCTCCGCTGTGGCGCAGGTTAGTCTTTCGCGGTGCCTGGGGTGGTCCCCTGGCGTCAGGATGAGGCTGAACAGCCACTGGAGTATAATTTCCGATGAGACTCCAGGTGGCCTCATCATATTTTGGCTGAGCTGTGTAAATTTCTCCTGCATTGCTTGTTGCGTTGTAGCCAAATACCTCAAGGTTGCGGCCACCTCCGCTATTTCGGATTGGGGTGGTGCTTGGCTGGAGCAAGGTCCCCCCAAACCAGGCGGCGAAAGATGTGGCGGTAATTCCGGTGCCATGTGTTAGCACAAAAGAGCTGATGTAGTAAATGAGCTTAATACCTTACAAGGCCTCTTTCAATGGTGAAATAGCTCCACGCAAGGGGTGAGGTCTGGTTGGCCACCAGAGTCTCCGGTGAGGTTAAGTGAATAAAGGGGAAGAGACTGTTTCTCGATTCCCACAGATGGCGCCAAAATGATGATGTCGGAAACAACACCACCTTTAAAGGTGTTTGTGAGCTCAATTTAGTATTAACGATGGCAGTATAAAGTTATATAGTAGAAGGAGGTGAGGAGAAGAGGATTCACACCGGAATATAAGTGGTTCGACCAATTAGGCCTACGTCCACTGTGCAAGTGTATGATATGTATCACTGTAGGAGGGCTCTATTGTCTATAGATACAATCTCTCAAGCTTTCTCTCTCTACCGTGTATTTAGGCAGAGTTTCAGCTAGGGTTGCTAATTTCGAATCCCTCTCCAAGAAGGAGAAGACAAGTATATATAGTATGTGGAAGGTGTAATGCACCCCCTATGCATGTAATGAGTATGTGTGTGTGTTGATCTAGCCAACCGGATGAAGATATCTGCCATTATCACATGTAGAGAATGATGACGAAATATTCCCTCACGTGAGGGGAATGATTCGGTTATAACTAATTGTGCACACGTGTTCCCAACAGAGCATATGCTGATAAGAACTCGTCCATCTGTAAATGGTCCCAACCGCGGCCTGGAAGAGGACGAGGTGGTGACCTTGGTTCAGGGGGAGAGCCGAAGTAAGATGTTGAGCTATGACGTCGGCCTGGGCCGAGGTAGAGGCGGCAAAGCAGGAACATCGGTCGATCCCTAGCCGAGATTGATGTTGATGATGGAATGGCAACCTCTTGATCTTTCGAGCCGAGGTTGCAATCCTTGGAAGATCAGGTGGATAACCGCCCATGGACCATGGTGACCTCACCTGCCGAGGTATCTAGCAACGTCGATCGTGGCCGACCTTACCTAGGATGAGACTTCTAGTTGAGAATCCAAGGTCCCTCTAACATCGGCCACCTCCATGGCCGGGGTTGATGTCTCTGAGCCGAGGGGGTACATTTAGGGCATATCTCACATTTTAGAGTTATTAGTAACATATATAATTTTATCGTCTTTATATACGTATATCACATTTTATTTCGGATTTTATGTTCCCGGATGCCACATTTATTTCTCACTTTATTCTTTATTTTGTCTGTATACACACACACACACACACACACACACTATACACATCAAGTATATCCATACTTATATATCACACACTATATAAGTATAATAACCATCCCTCGGAGCTATAAATCAGTGGATGCAGTCTCTAGAATGCTATCATCTTCTAGGGAATACACACATCATCCTGGGTACCACCGGTCAGGATCTCAGACCGACTTGATAAAAACATAACATAAACGTATGGTAATCGACCATAGTTCCTCACCTAAAAGTGAGACGTATCATACCCAAGACGTTTCGCCCACGATAAAGTGATATGGGGCATAAATAACTGGACTCTATGACCTGGGGACTATACTGTCCCTGCATTCACTAGCCATGGGATTCACCCATATCATGCAACTTCCCATGATAACACTAGAGGGGTATGTTCTACCCAAATATATCATTCACACACAGATATATTTATATATATATATACTGTCTCTATACCCGTATAGATATATCATCAAATCTGGCTATTCATGCCTCTCTCCTGTGGCATTAGCCTATAATCCCGAATGTTCCAATTGGTAATAGTTCATAAGTATACACACAACTTATTTTAATCCCACAATTATACAGTCAGCTATGATATAATTATTACATAAATAAATTCTCGAATATTAGCTTAACCCGTCTAGCTAGTATTCTATATTCATCCTACACGCACATTCGGATTTTCCTCATATATCATCGGCACATATATCCTACATGTGTAAATGTTTATATACCCGTCAAAATAATTTTCCCGAGTGTCGTTCATCCCAAACACTACTAAAATTCATAATCGGGATCTTATTCCCACTAACCCGAGATTTATATACCACTCATTAAATTTTTTAGGGCCCCTCACCCTCTATCTTGGGTCCCCAATTATTTATCTCCAAAGAAATTCTTCTCCAATCCATTTAGTCTAAGAAAAATCTCTCAAAATTTACTGTCTAAAACAAAACGAATCAATGACCCAAAAATGAACCGATCTGTTGCTTCAATAAACGAACCAATCTGTAAGCACATAAATAAACTGGTCTGGCCTTATCAGCTCTTATTCCTACGAGATTTGCTCAAATCTCTATAACCTAAGATTATTGATCTCCAACATCATCAATCATCAATATAATCTTCTGCACACTAGAATCTACCTAACACACCAAATTTAGTCTTGGGATAAATCAAGTTAATTAAGATTTAAACCCTAGATTTTGTTCAACCCTTCCAATTTCTCACTAAAAATTACACCATTGAGATGGATGTTAACCCAAATTTCATATGGAGTTTTTATCAACTCAATTTACATGAAATGTTTTCCAAAAACCCATTTTGATTTAAGAAGCCCAAACCCAAAATACATATTGTTTTCACCAACTATAATATGAACAATAAACACATTTAAATAATTAAAGAAAGTTAAACAATGGCCTCGTTGGATAAATTCGACGATCTCGTGTCGAAATTTGCTAGAGTTTGGCCTGAGTCCTCCTCTTTATCCCTTTTCTTCCTTCTTTCCTTTCTCTTATTTCTTTCTTTTCTTTCCTTGTTTCCTCTTTTTCTAGGCTTATAAGAGAAGAAATAAGGCTTATCCCCTTATTAAACCTAAAATTGACTCGTATACACAAATTCAAGTCCCTAATAATCCAAAAATGTCCCCAGAACCCAAACACTACTCTCGGGTACTCTATTCTGATTATCTCGACCCTTTCGAGACCAACCGTCCACTCCAAATTCCCATTCGAGTCACCTATCAAAAGTTCACCTTTTTACATCCAATACAACTCCTCACGTATTTTCCAAATAAAATACTATTTCCTATCGCTTTGCCCAACTGCGACATGATATAAAATAATTCAACTTCATTTACTTATTCCTGTAAGCAAACATAACACACATCGATAATAATCCAAAACTATCCAATTAATATTTAACCCACACTTCAAATTTTCTTTCACTTAATATCTCAAATCATTTCTCCGAGTATTAAATTACACCAACTCATGTAATTTAAATACCCATAAAAGTACGGGGTATTAAATTCTCCCCCCCCCCCCCCCCCTACAGAGGAATTTTGTCCTCAAAATTTGGATATAGTCGATACTAAGACACAACAACATCCTCTAATACTAATATCAAAGTAAGGCTTAATCACTATAACCCCAGTTGCACGGCTAGCTTTTTTAACTCTCTTCGTACTGATATACTTCACTAGTCATAAACTTTCACCTCAATAACGGTATATTACGCATTGTTCTTCTACCAATGTCATTCTAAGAAGACGAGCCTATACATCACTGGTTCTATCGCCTTAATAATATTGGAAAGTCGTACATCACTAAGTGTTAGCCTCCCGTGTCCATCCCAACAGTTTATGGTTACTCCCCTTTGTCAACGGACTCTAACTCTCGCCCGATCCAAAAAATTAATTATCCACTCACCTCTAATAAATCAAAGGGAGAATGACAAGGCTTACCACAAAAAACTTCAAAAAGCCACTTTGTTTACAACAACTAGGTAAGAGTGACTACATACAACTCTACCAATCGGTAATTTTTCCTCTCAATTATCATACCATGCTTTACTTCACTTACAAGCTATGTCAATTGCGGAAGTATAATAATCACATTGACTCCAAAATTGCATTCATACCACTTTACTAGTCATCAATCACCTCATGTTTACTCATTGGGCCATAGGTGATATGATTGGACCAAAATAAAACATCATTCCCACTGCTCCGTGAAAATCTCTATCGGAGGTGGGGTTCAAGGATCTCATCATGTATGCCCATTTCATCACTGGAATCGTCGGCTTGATACCTAATTTCTCATTGATCATCTCAAACCAACCTATTTCTATCTCCGAGTGATGCATCTGGAGACAATCTCACTATATCTCACCTAATACCACTTCCCACTAATAATATCTCACATTAGGTGGTACTTTATACTCCCCTTCTTCCCCTTGGGTACCAAAAATCTTGTCTCATGCACTTTTCCACTACAATGAGCACTTCGGGCCCTTTTTGCTTATAGGCGTCAACATTCTATTAATGCGCAAGCCACTCTCTCAACATTCGACTGAGTAGGATTCCGCTCTACTTTCCCACAATAGTTTGATTTTCCTATTCTCAAGAAATATCCTTTTAAATGGCTTACCACAACCTTTCAACTCATCTCGAGTGTGCTACTCTCATTGCACACATATACTTGGGTCATTGTCTTTCTCACATGACGCTCAATGTGTTCTACAATTCCAGCACTATTTATAACTACCCCATAGGCATATATTCTGCACCTTTATTCTTATGTCCCTATAACTCAGACGATTTTGAAATTAGTTAACTAGGGCGCCCATACACCCTCTTATCTGTGCCTATTTTCACAATACTGGGAACATCACTCACTTAACAAACTTTTCTCAAAACTCTCCATGCATTCTCAACGTGGCTATAACACATGGGTATTCTCAATCACCCCATAAATGGAAATTAATTCTCCTCAACATCGTTCCACCCTTCAAACATTGTGAAAAAAAAAAATTCAGTGCACTCTCACATCACTACCAACTCCACTGGCCTTATACTATATAATAGCTCTCAGCTCAAAGTGTTTCTCCAAACATTTATGAATTAACATTCAAAACTGATGCCCTAGCATCCATCAATGTCTCTCTACTCACGATGTTTACTAAGATCCATGCGCATCTCATCCCGCAATAGCATTCAAATAAGGAGCTTTTGCCCAATTGCACTATCACTCAGTATTGGTGGTAATCAAATTCCATAAACTTCAAAAACATACTCGGGACTCTAAAAATCATATCCCGAAACATATAAATATCAATCTCAACTCCCATGTCTCTAAAGGAGTGATATAACAATACTCTCTCTCTATCACTAAATCCTGAGAGCTATACATAGTAACGAGCTAAACCTCTCCGCTCAACAGTACTCAATATACCCCGAATCATATTAGTAAAGTCCCTACGCACCGGAATCAAATATCTCGATAAAACAATACTCTCTGAAGTCCCTATCATAAATTAATATAAATGCGAGCTCGACCCTCTTACAGGTGAGGCATCACCAAAACCATAAATCCGTCCCTAGAGAAACAAACAAGATATCCATGCAATATCCGTCCACTATCATTCCAACCATTACTGTCCATATCATATCCAAGATAATATCATACTCATACAAAGCATCACTAGAACGAGTAATCCCAATAAAATATATACCACTATCGCTACAGCTGCTCCCCCATAGATGAACCCAAAGAAAATATCGCTATACCATAGAAAACATATAAATATAATAATAACATTATCGATATATGCATCAAACTCGTCTCACACGCGAATCTAGCACTAATCAAAATACCGGGACTCGCTCGCATCACGTAAAGCATGCCTCATTCACCTAAGGGTAAAACTCATTTTTTTCTACCTTGCCAATCGCCCTGGCTGCTCAAATGGTTACTGGACATGACAAGCTATTCGAACCAAAACAAAAATTATCTTAATCATTGCCCCTGCTAGGCACCATACTCTTGTCCCTTTTTACTCGCTTTGGACAAACTCAATACATGTGGTCCTATTTTCCATATAAAAATATCTTTCTATATAATCCCCTATTCTTTGCCATACTGATCGTATTAGGGTTTTCCTTATCTCAGACCCTGGTAGCCTCGACGCTGATGGCCACTCTCATTGTTCCCTTGGTTCTGCTGGCCCTAAGGAATACACTATTGGTTTTAACAGCCTTGAATGAATCCATCGTCAATCGATAAGAATTCAGCTATCTGAATCCTTTAAATGGGTCCCCTAATGGGTCTCCCCCTTGAGGTGTTTTGCTAGCACCATTTCATCCAGTCTTATTCTCTTACTTAATCCTTTAGCTCTTTTATCCCCGTTCACAAAGAAGCATTTATATCATCACTTCCAAAAGCATAACATCGTCACCATCTGTATCAATTGTCCAAGAAGAATTTCCCTTAAGTGCTGGTAACTCCTCTCACGAGTCCATCACCCATTTAAGGACTCTTTTCTTCATTGTACTTACCTCATCGAATACAAAGTTAGATAGACAAGTAAATTCATTTGCATAAATGGGCCTCTATCTGGCCCTCCCGTGATAAGTTAAGAAAAACATTCACATCTTCTTCTGAACCACAGATAAAGGAATTTGCATCAAACCGTACCTAAGATCCTTCCATTTACATAACATTTCGCCTCTCAAAATATGGTGATTGACTCTCACCATTACAACACTGCTACCACGAGCTAAGAAAAAGTTTACCCTAATTTTCACTTCTGGGTATACTACTCGCTGCTATATGCCAAAGCTTCTGGGTTTCTTATATCCATTGGCTACCACACACAGTCTTCGCATTTTCTAAAATTCCAACGGGGGTTCATCTTCAATGTCCCCTATAACTCTTTCCCATTCTAACCACACTGAGTGGTCTAATTTGCCTCCACTTTCTTCTATAGCGGTACTCAAAAAAATATATGTTGCACCCTATCAGTCCTTACAACCCCAACTTCTCGAGAAACAATACGGGTGACCACGACTACGGTCATCATCCTTGAAATATTCTTTTACTCCAACTGAGCCCCGCCTCTTGTTGTTCTCACAACGGCCCTCACTGGTCGCCCTTCATGTATTGGCATATGAAATACACCCGAACGCATATAAGATTCATTATAATTACACATTATCGGAGGAGAATGAAATCTCACAATAGGAATCAATAATCCAAAACATAGGTCTCTATATAAAATAAAAAGCAACGCTGAAAACGTAGTTCACCCACACAGATTCCTAATAACACTAGAACCTGATGCTCTGATACCATCTGTGACACCCCAACTATTTTAATCACGGTTGATCAATCCCTTATCAAAATAAAATAGGATTCTCAAAATGGATCATTCTCAGCATCACTTTCGAAAACCATTTAATTACTAATAACCTATTAGGACCGGTGTTAAATTAGAAACTTTCAAATATTTTTAACATAAAACACAATAAATCCATTCACACAATAAGATAAACATCAACTGAAATAAATAAACAATAGCCGATAACTCTCGGTAAAGCATTTACACAACCATATCGAATAGGCGTAAACAAAAATGCGACATATAAATAAATGGCAACAATCAGGTAACATGCCTTAATATAAATTACAATACCTTATATCTAGATCACAAAGATGGAAACGTCTAAAACAATTCCTTCCAGCATCCATAGCTGCTGCAGCAACATCTGACTTGATGGAATTTTCATCCACAATTCCCTGTGTCTGGACACCTAAAAGGTTTTTAAAATATTTGAAAATCGGTCAAATCCCAAAACGTTTTGAAAATATTTAGCAAGTGTTTAAAAATACTTTAATACTTAAAATATGATATTCTCCATATTTAAACTGGTGCCGCACTCACTTGAGATACCCCTCACCTCTCATCTAACAGTGCACGCCTAATGCATGTATTTTAAACACCCTAGTTACGCTACCCAACCTAACTAGCATTGTCCCAAAACCTCTAAATCACCCATACTCTATCTCATACCCCGCGTATATAACATCCTAAGCTTTCGTCCAAGCTTATGCATTATTATTTCTCACTTATAATTCATCTATTTATAATAAATAACTTTTATTTGTTATTATACATTATTCACATTTTTGTGTTATTAGTCCCATATATAATTTTCTCATCTGTTGTACGTATATCACATTTTATTCCGAATTTTATTTTCTCGGATGCCACAATTTATTTCTCACTTTATTTTTTATTTTGTCTGTATATATATCTTTTCACATCTTCATATATATATACAATATACTATACACATCAAGTATATCCATACTTAAATATCACACACTATATACGTATAATAACCGTCCCTCAGAGCTGTAACTCAATGGATGCAGTCTCTAGAATGATATCATCTTTTAGGGAATACACACATTATCCTGGGTACCACCGGTCGAGATCTCAGACCGATCTGATAAAAACATAACCCAGACGTATGGGAAGCGACCATAGTTCCTCACCCGAAAGTGAGACGAATCATACCCAAGACGTCTCACCCATGATAAAGTGTCACACTGCATAAATAACTGGATGCTATGACCTAGAGACTATACTCTCCTTGCATTCACTAGCCATGGGATTCACCCACGTCGCACAACTTCCCATGACAGCACTAGAGGGGTATGTTCTAAACTAATATATCATTCACACACAGATATATTTATAATCATATCATATATATACGGTGTCTACACCCATATAGATATATCATCGAATCTAGCTATTCAATCCTATCTCCCTTGGCATTAGCCTATAATCCCGAATATACCAATTCGTAATAGTTCATAAGTATACACACAACTTATTTTAATCCCATAAGTATAAACTCACTTATGATATAATTATCACTTAAATAAATTACCGAATATTAGCTTAACCCATCTAGCTAGTATTCTATATTCATCTTACTCGCACATTCGGATTTTCCTCACATATCATCGTTATATACATCCTACACGCATAAATGTACATATACCTGCCGAAATAATTTTTTCGAGTGTCATTCATCCCAAACACTCCTAAAATTCATAGCTTGGATCTTATTCCCGCTAACTTGAGATTTATATACTATTCATTAAATCTTTTAGGAGCCCTCACCCTCTATTTTGGGTCTTCTATTATTTACCTCCAAAAGGAATTCTTCTCCAATCCATTTAGTCCAAGAAAAATCTCTCAAAATTTATTGTCTAAAACGAACGGAACCAATGACCCAAAAATGAACCGGTCTGGTGCTTCAATAAACAAATTGATCCGGTAAATACATAAATGAACCGGTCCAGCCTTATCAATTCTTATTCCTACGATATTTACCAAAATCTCTATAACCCAATATTCTTGATCTCCAACATTATCAATCATCAATATACTCTTCGACACACTAGAATCTACCAAACACTCCAAATTTATTCTTGGGATTTATCAAGTTAATTAAGATTTAAACCCCATCTTAATCAGACCTTAGATTTTATTCAACTCTTCCAATTTCTCACCAAAAATTACACCATTAACATAGATTTTAACCCATCTTTAATATGGAGTTATTATCAACTCAATTTACATGAAATCTTTTCTAAAAACCCATTTTGATTCAAGAATACCAAACCTTAAATTCATATTGTTTTCACCAACTATAATGTGAACAATAAACACACATTAATAATTAAAGCAAGTTAAGCACTTTCCTCGTTGGATAAATCCGACGACCTCGTGTCGAATCCGCCAGAATTTGGCCCGAGTCCTCCTCTTTCTCCCTTTTCTTCCTTAATTTCTCTTCTTTCTTTCTTTCTTTCTTTTCTTTCCCTCTTTCCTCTTTCTCTCAGCTTTTAAGAGAAGCAATAAGGTTTATCCCTTTATTAAACCCAAAATTGACTCGTATACACAAATGTGAGTCCCTACTAATCCAAAAATGTCCCTAGAACCCAAACACTACTCATGGGTTCTCTATTCCAATTATATCGGCCCTTCCGAGACCAACCTTCCACTCAAAACTCCCATCTGAGTCACTTATAAAAAAAATCATCTTTTTACATCCAATAGAACTCCTCACGTATTTTCCAAATAAAATATTATTTCTTATCTCTTTGCCCAACCGCGACATGATATAAAATAATTCAACTTCACTTACTTATTCCCGTAAGTAAATTTAACACACATCGATAATAATCCAAAACTCGACAATTAATATTTAATCCACACTTCAAATTTTTTTCACTTAATTTCTCAAATCATTTCTCTGAGTATTAAATTACACGAACTCATGTAATTTAAATACCCATAAAAGTAAGGGTATTACATGAGAAAAATATTATGATTCAAGAATTTTTAACGAATGGTGTATTAAAGAAGTTTGGTATTAAACATTTCATGGAATAAAATGCTTGAAAATGATATTTATCATGCTACAAATATCTTGGGTGAACTATGCTTTAAAGTTTCTTTCAAAAATGAAGATATTATAAAATTGAACATTTGTTGAAGTTTTTAAGAATAAAAATGTCCTTTAGTCTTAAAAAATGTATTTTTGTAAGTATTATGAAATTTCTAGAGTAAATCACATGATAGATCCATTTGATAGGATTTTTGGACTTAAAATTCATCTTCTCATGCATATAAACTTGTAGTATTTTGAGGTTGAACATTTAAACAAGTTTAATGAGTGTTTTATTGGGTTTAAACATGAAGTAAAGAAATTAGAAATTTCAAGCCTTAGAATGTGTAATAAATGTGTTAAAAAGGTGTTATGTCTAGTTTTAAGACTACATGAATTAATAAAGAAAACTGTATTTTTCTTATAGAGTAGTCTTATATGTTCAAAGATTTCTTGAAAAAGAAAGTAATGAAATAAAGATGTTTCCAACTTGAAAGGAATGATATTCCAAAATATTAAAGAAGTCTTAATGAGGTAAAAACACTTAATAAGTTAGTGTGGATAATTTAAAGGTGTTTTGTGGAATAACACTTGAGGAAATGGAGAAATGACAAGTTTGAAAACAAATAAATAAAATGGATATTTTACATAAAGTGGACATTTTTATGAAATAAAAATGTTAAAAAAGGGTGTTACACGAGATGGTCCTAATGAACGCGATTTTGGAATAAAATCAATGCTAAGAGGTAAAGGACAAGAAACGACGATTTCAAAGGTGTAACACAATTTGGGCTGAAATCCCGGGTTTTGGTTTTGACCGGGAAAAGGAAAAAGTGCAATAATGTCTACATTTGCAAAATATTAAAACACATTAATATGAACTTAGATGACACCAGAATAATTAAAAAAGACCCGAAGACCTGGGGTGAAAGATCCAAAATCACTGGCTAGAGCATATAGCATAGCTGACGGTGTGGAGCCCATTAAAGTATGCAAATATTTAAAGATTTCGAAAAAATATAATGACAATGGAACATGTCAAAAAAATGTGGGATGAGTATTTGAAAAGACAACCGAACTTAAATGAGTTCATAAACGTTTCGGTAAAGGATAAGTGGACAAGTAAATGTGAAAATTGATTAATGTCCATAAAGTAAAGGTATGGTAAAGTGAAAGGATTAATTGGGTAGTGAAGCAAAATAAATAAGTTTAACCCATAATTAACACAAGTGTATGTTTATGAAGGTTTTCAAATGAAAAGTAAGTATTTTCTAACAATATTCATACGTGTGTTGAAAGAGTGTTTTTTAATAAAAATACTAACATAGATTGGTATGAACAAGGGGGTAGTTCCGGTAAAAGAAATGGTTTTTCCTTAAATGAAGTGTATTTTTTTAAAGTATTTAAACCAGTGTGTTAAATCATGGAATAGAATTCAAGTTAAGAAGAATGAAATTCTTTAAAAGATTAACGTGAATTAATCAGGATAAATAATGTTTTCGGAATAAAAACAGTTTCATGCATGTAAGTGTGTGTGTATATATATATATATATATATATGTGTGTGTGTGTGTGTGTGTGTGTGTGTGTGTGTGTGTGTGGTATTTTCACGTGCACTTAGATATAATGTGTTAAGGTCTTTTTTTTGTCTTCGATTCTATACTAGATTATTATAATTTCTCACTCGACATTCGCTTCATTCTCGCGCCTTTGTTACGACAAGTTGAGTGTGTTTCCGTATTTTTTAGGGTATTATACAAGTAAGAATCCTTTTGAATTTGATTTAGTAGCTTTTATGCTTGGATTCTGGGGATGATTCCCACGGGTCCCTCACGTGGGTTGATTTGAAATGAAAAGCGCATGCTAAGCAAGTGAAATGTTAATTAAATGAAATTGGTTTTCGAAACATTATGTAGGCTGTTTCATTGCACTTCACACCTAATTCTTGGGTCGGACCGAGTTGATCACGGGTAAATCATAAATTCGGTTTGGGATGTTACACACACACACTCACACACACACACACACACACACACACACACACATATATATATATATGAGAAGGATTTGGTGAAGGTGCAAACCACTTTTTTAAGACACAAAGAAATTATTTTAAGTAGTTTTTTAGGGTATGTAAACTTTTCATACTATCCCCCACCCTTAAAAAAATACCTCAAAATGATTTTTTTACTATTTTAAAGAAATTGGTCAAAACTAACATATTTTGACTGATTTTTTTAATATGGTGTAATATCAGTTGAAGTTGTTTTTTGTAGGATGAAATGTTTTAATAATCATAAAAAATCAACTCAAAATAATTATTTTAGTATTTAAAAAAGTTGGTCCACATCAAGTTGATCCTTAACTAATACGTATAAGATCCGATATATATATATATATATATACACACACACACACACACACACACAAACACACACACACAGAGAGAGAGAGAGAGAGGTTGACAAGTGAACCAAAATAAGTTCATGAACCTAATAAAACATTAAAAAATAACCCTTAATTCCTTGTTGTAATTGGACCACGTCAGCAGCAACGGACACGCATGTGACACGCTTGTTTTTTTAATACACACACACACACACACACACATGACAAATACCTCCCCACAACCCCCACCCCCACTCATCTTCCATCCCCCATATCCCATACCCTAACCCTTAAACTCAAAGACCTCTTTAACCCCCTTACCTCCCAAGTCCAGAAATCCTCCCAGCAGCAAATTGCCTGCCACTAACCCGCTCCAACCTATCGCCGAAAACAATGAAAGAGCACAATGTCGACCTCCAGTTCAAATCCCTGCCGCCTTGTAACCCTGACCTCTAGAAAACCTCCATTAAAAATCCAACTCGCCTGCCAAACCTTCCTACCCGCCGGAAAAGCTTTCGGCCAGACCCAAATACCCACCTCCATATCTTTCAAAAACCATAGCTATATGTAAAGAAATCAAATCATGATAAGGTCAGACAAAATCAGTGGTCGAACAAGAATGTCGACCAAGAAAAACTATAGCGAAGGAAATCATTTTTCTTGTTCAGCGTGCCAGTAAAAAAAAATAAAGGGGGATAGTTATTGCTTATTAGACCATATCGGCGGGGAGGGGTGTGTATATTTAAAAAAAATGCATACATTGTTGCTGGCGTGGATCAATTAAAACAAAGAATGGAAATTAATTAGTTTTTTTTAATGTTTTATTAGGTTCATTAAAAAGTTCTTTATTTTGGTTCACTTGTGAACCTCTCTCTCTCTCTGTCTCTCTCTTTATATATATATATATATATATATATATATATATATATATATTAATGAACAATGAACATTTATCTAGTGGATTGCAAACGCACTGACAAAACTTAAAAACATATCAATTTGTTAAAATAATGAACAATGGAAGGTTTTAACCAAATTTAATGGATATATTCTTCATACTAAGGAGACCTCCTACAGTAAAATTCAATCCAATGTGGGTGAGATGATCGTTAAAAGTTTTAATGGTAAAAAATGCACATAGTTTTAATTTTGTATCTCACCCACTTTTCAGTTGATAATATATTTTTGCAGATATTTTCTTTAATACGGATATTATTTCCACCAACTTTGGTTATAGAGTTCAATTTTAACTGTAGAGGGGGATTGAAGATAATCTTGAGATTAGAGATAATCCCCCTATTTACAACAGTGTTTGGGATTAAGGCAGCTCAGCGTGGCAACTCAGCGTGGCAGTTCAACGCGGCAACCCAACGTGGCAACTCAGTGGGGTAGTTCAGCATGGCAGCCCAGAGGGACCTTCCAGTGAAGAAACTGATCGAGATAGCTCATACTTTAGTTCTGTTGGTTAATTTAGTCTTGTTGTATCTTTTGTTTATATCAACTATGAGCTATAACGATTGTAAAGATGTAATGAGTATAATGGTTTTGTGTGAGGTCGAACGGTACTCGCGAGAGACCATGCTTGGCAGGGCATGGGAGAGATTTCATGCTCTATCGAACGACCTCGCCGTGGGAACTTCATAGGGACTTGGTTTGGAGGATTGAGAAGTGAGGCACCATTGGGTCTTATCCTGACCATCTTAGATACACCTGGTAAAACATTAAAAGGACCCTGACCGTGGAACCTCGGGGGGAGCAGCCTTAAGTTCCATCGGGCATTGAGCTATGAGCCAAATAACCGTCTACTTAATATCACATCCACTTTATGTGATGTCACTAACCAGCTAGGCAATGTCAGATCTTCACTTGAGTAAACCACCGTGGAATTTGGGGTTGTCAGACAGTTGGTGAGCCACCTCTGTGATGATAGCTCCTTGACACATAGTGGTTAGGTAAAAGGCATGTATTGGCATTTAATGTTTATGACGTAGGGATAACTAGTGCATCAGGTATTTTAATGTTTGTGCTATAAAGTATGAGGGATGTCTTTCACAGGCATTAATGACTGAGTTGCCTCGGGGGTAGTGTGTGGGATATTTAAGGACCCCCAACCACCTATGAGGAGAGATCAAGTTCTTATTAAGAGTTTAGAAGTTATAACTAGAGAGATTTATTACGAACCAGAGAGTTTTACTCACCCACCATTGTCATTTATGACGAAGCTTTAATATTTAACAGAGATCATTGAGGGTGATGAGGGTGTTTGGCTGCCTGCCAAGGTGTATCTAGGGTGATAATTTTCTCTCTCCCTCTAATCAAATTTGCTTCTAAGTTCATTATTACATTCTGAGTTATACACGAGAGATTTATGAGTTCAAACTGAGCCTATCTTCACTGAGTTATGTTTGTATGTCTTGTGGTTAATCAATAGTATTGCTATTTAAGTTATCATTACTGTACTCAAAAGGAGTTACGCCTCCATATGATCTAAACTACCCTCTTACATTTGGCGACTCCACTGGGGAGGCATTCTTCTAAGAAAGGAGTATGGCGCAGGATAACGTTAATCGAAGGATTAACTTTGATGACATTTAACACAATGAAGAACAGGCGGCAAGAGAGCTGGAGGCTTCAAGGGATGGACCCCCTCGACTAGAGTTACCTCCAGTCTAAGTGACGATAGGTGTCCCAACGGTGGCGCAGGCTTCTACGAGCGTTGGGTTCGGACCAGCCCAAGTGGCACTCCTCGTGAATAAATTCTACGAGTTTTTACAAACTCCCGTAGCATTAACGGTATTAGGAGGATTTGAAGACAACTCCTTCATGACACCAGGGGCAGCCCCTACAGCCCCACAAAGTGCAGTCATAACGGGAATAGTCCTAGAAAAAGTACACCCTCTATTGTAAATCCAATGGTGGAAACCCCAGGAGTATCTACGGCTCCAACTGTGATGATTTCTCCAGCTACAACGGGCACTCAGTGTATGGTCCCATTGGTTGTTGCTTCAACGACATCACCCATGGAAGAGATGAGGAAGGATATGTAGAAAGAGATGATGAAATTCATGCAAGACTCCTGGAAATCTTCGGGCGAGGTAGTTTCGGTCTACGATGACTTTTGGATGCCTTACCCCCAGGAATACAACAATGAGACCTACCCAAAAGATTATATTCCTCATATCTTCGAAAAATACACAGGAAAAGGTGGAAACCTGAAGCAACATATTAAGTGTTTCGTTGAACACTTGGGGGCACATTGCAATAACAAGAAACTAAGGTTAAGGAAATTTTCTAAATCCTTAATCGATAAAGCATATACTTGGTATTCTCACTTAGCTTCCAAGAGTGTTTCCACATGGGAGGAGATGCATGTTTTGTTCGTCCAGAAGTACTTTTTGGTGGAAGATGAGTTTACTTTGACCCAACTGGGGAGGGAGAAACAACAACCCGGGGAAGAGGCAGTGGCTTACATTCGAAGGTTCAGGGAAAGGTCCCTTGATGTGAGGGAGGAGACCTAAAATTACAAGATACTACAGATCTATGCGGAGGGACTGCTTCCTGAGTACATCTGTCATCTTATTAATGAGTCGCACGAGGGAACTTTTTCGGCGTTCCTAAAAGTAGCAAGGAATATCTCATTGGTTGTACGACCAAACCTACTAGTAGTGACCATGATGTTCAGGAAATCGATATAACCTGTGGGGGAGGGAGGTCTCAGCCCCTACAAGTAGGGTATACCAAAGGAGCAGATGGGGCAAGATAGAGAAGAAGGACAATAAAAGGAGGTTTGAAAGAGACAGGGAGGACCCACTATCATTGCCTTATACAGTAGAAGAGGTTGTCAGTTTTTATAATGCAATGGTTCAGGGAGGAATAGTGTACAAGCCAAAGGGCATCCCCATTGGGGAACTAGACACTGCAACTAGGGCGGATCCCAAATACTGCCAGATTCATCAAAAGATCCGGTATCCAATGGAGAGCTATTTCACACTAAGGAGAATCATCAACGAATATGTAAAGGAAGGAACGTTGCAAATCCCTCCACAGAACGTTAACAACAACCCACTCCCAGCGCATGGGGCCAATCTGGTGGTGGCCTTTGACGAGGAGGCAGAGAGAGAGGAAATGGAGCTAACGATGAAGCAGGAGGAGTTTGAAGAAGCTTTGGAAAATTTTACTAAGGAAATGGCTAATGTAGTGTTAGCTTACGATGAAGCTAGTGCTAAAGATATGGAGGACGTATATAGCATTGAAGGTGAGAAAGAAGATCAAGACATAGAATACTGTGCAATTTCAAAATCTCTGAAGTTTACCTGGTTCTTTGACCATGTAGGGATACCAAAGGAGAGTAGATTGGAAATAATCCAGGCAATCCTTGACATTAAAAGGAAGAACACAGTCCCTTTGCTGAGATGGAAAGGACCCATGGCCAAGTTGGTAAATAGGTTTCTATCAGAGATAACTTTCAGTGTCCCAAATAGGGCCGTAATGTTCCCTCATAATAGGCCATTGTATGTGACTGCCAGCGTTAACGGGGTTAGTTTTGTAAGGGCTCCTATGGATGGGGGAGCTTCCATCAATATCATGCCAATCAAATCTTTCCACGCAGCTAATATTCCAGAGGAAAGGTTAGTTCCCATGCCTTTGGTGATTTTAGGATATGATAACCAGTCTTCCAAGTTCATTAGGTACGTGACCGTTGGGATTGTGATGGGAAATCTGAGTTCCCATATCAAATTCCATATAATAGAGAGTGTAACATCCCACCATATGTTGATAGGAAGAGTGTGGGTGCACAACCAAGGGCTCATTCCTTCGACGTATAACCAATGCGCCAAGGCAAATATCAAGGGAACAGAGGTGACCATTAGAGCTACGAAGAGACCCTTCATTATCGAAGAAGCTTACCTAGTGGACACAACCTTTTACACGAAGCTATATGAGGATGTCTGAGTCCTAACGAGAAGAATGGAAGGATCATGGGTTCCCTCGATCAGAGAAAGGATGGGGCCCTTGAACGAGCAAAATAAAGAGGTTGCAAGAAGAAGAGGAGTGATGGACGAAAAAGCTCGTCAGGCGGTCCCTCAGCCCTAAATTTTTTTGAAGCAACTCAAAGATAGGGTGAGGCCTAGAGTGGATCTAATGGAACATGAGGTCCAACGAAAAAGTGTGCAAAGTCGTGAAGAGTCAATTTTCAGGCCGACGAGTTGCTCAGGCTTCTAGAGAGAAGAAGAGGAAGGCAGTAGCGACTACTAACAAACACTGTAAAAAGGTAATTATCAAAGAAGGAAAGGTGGTTTATCGATTATAATGGAGTGAATGGGCGGCCAAAGAAATTAATAATGAGGCTAAGTCGATATATGAGTGCTTTCTAGTGGATCAACGGGGACAATATATGGTGATGGACAACTCCAACATACATGAATTTGTGGAAGAAGTCACCAAAGAACTAGATTACATGACAGATCAACCGAAGCCACAGGCACAAGAGTTAGAGCAGTTGAATCTGGCAAAAGAAGGCGAGGATCCAAGGCCTATTTTTATCTCTAAAGATCTCGATAAAGGCAAATAAGAGGCCTTGGTTGAGTTAATTCGAGAGTTCATAGACATTTTTGTGTGGAAGGACGAAGAGATGGAAGGGCTAGATGAGGAAGTGAGCTGCCATAAGTTGAACGTGATGCCTTCAGCCATTCCAGTGAAACAAGCAACGAGGACGTACAAGCCTGAGCTAGACTTGAAGATCAAGGAAGAGGTATAACACTTACTGATGGAAGGTTTCATCAAACCAATACAACAACCACTTTGGCTGTCTAGCATTGTTCCAGTGGGTAAGAAAGACAAAAATCAAATAAGGATCGGTGTAGATTTCAGAGCCTTGAATAGGGCCTGCCCCAAGGATGAGTTCCCTCTACCCTCCATCGATAGTCTGATAGATGCAATGACTGGTCATGAGATGTACAGCTTCATGGATGGGTATGGAGGGTATAAATAGATCAAGATGGACCCTACGGATGCAGAGAAAACACCGTTTAGATCCCCATTGGGCAACTTCATGTATAAAGTAATGACGTTTGGACTCAAGAATGCTGGGGCTACTTATCAAACAATAATTATGGCCATTTTCCATGACTTTTTTCACAAGTTTGTGGAATTTTATGTGGGTGATTTGATCATCATATTGAGGAAGGAGGAGTCCCACCTAAGCAACTTGAGGAAGGTGTTTGCTCGGTGCAGAAAGTATAAACTGAAGATGAACCCACTAAAATGTGTCTTTGGAGTAACTAGTGGAAAGTTTTTGGGCTTTATGGTTGATCGGCAGGGAGTACAGATGGACCAAGACAAACAGCGAGCGATCTTGGATATGCCCAATCCAAGAACAACGAAGGAACTGAAGAGTTTCCTTGGTAAAGTTTCTTACCTTAGGAGATTTTTGCCTGGATTGGCTGAAATAATGCACTCATTGAAGAAGCTTTTGCGAAAGAACACGAAATTCAAGTGGGAGGAGGTTCACCAGGAGTCTCTCACTGGACTGAAAAAGCTTATCGTTTCACCACTGACCATGGTTCCACCGAAGGTAGGAATACCGTTACAGCTATACCTCACATCCACCACGAGGTCTGTTGGAGCTTTACTGGTACAAGAGATTGACGGGCAAGAATGGCCGATCTACTACCTCAGTAAAATCATACATGGGCCAGAGGTCAGATATAGTAGCTTGGAAAGGCATTGTTTAGCCTTAGTCTTTGTAGTGAAAAAACTTAGACATTATACGCTATCTTTTACAATTCATATTGTAACCAGATGTGATCCTATTAAGTATTTACTATAAAGAACTATATTATTTGGTAGGGAAGCTAGGTGGTTCCTCATCCTCTCAGAATATGACTTGAAGTGTGTGGTCTACTGCGCGATTAAGAGCCATACGTACGCTAACCTGTTGGAAATCTTCCCCTCTGGGACGTTTGAGCCACCTAAAGAAAGTATTCCAGGAGATGACTTGCAGGCCAATTACTTAGATGCAAGTTATGAAGAATGGACGATGCGGTTTGATGGATCTTCGGCAGAAAAGAAAGGAGGGGCAGGGGTTATTCTTTCAAAAGGAATGGAGGAGATTTGTCTTTCCTACAAGTTAGATGTCCCTTATTCCAATAATGAAGCAGAGTATGAAGCGTTAGTGTTGGGGTTTCTAGAGGCCCTTCGAAGGGGGATTCATTCACTTTTCATAAAAGGTGATTCGAACTTGGTGATTCAACAAGTGAATAGAGAATATGCATTGAAACACCTAAGCCTGGCACCATACCGAATAATCATTCAGAGGCTCCTCAGCCATTTCCATCAGACCAAAATTAAGAGACATCCTCGAACGATGAACCGCCATCCAGATGCCTATGCCACCATCACCCAAAATGAAGGAGGATGATGACTGGAGGGGAGAGGTTAGAAAGAAACTAGAATCTGGGGAAGGAGCGATGGATCTAAGGGAATTAGCCCAATACTTTACAAACTAGGGAACTCTTTACTTCAAAAACATAGGGGGTGGTTTTCAAGATGTATCGGCCCAGAAGAAGTAGAGAGAAGGTTGAAGAAAACACATGAAGAGCCCTGTGAAATAACTAATATACCTCTTTACAGCAGAATTTAAAGGGATGATTATTTCTGGCCTAGAATGAAGCAGGACACAATAAAGTTACAACGGAAGTGTGCTAATTGCCAGTTATTCTTCGAGGCAGCTGAATGTCATTTCGTTGAAGCTCAACCAGACTGGGGGCAACCTTATATTGAATTTATTAAAGATGGAGTTATCCCAATAGAGAAGATTGATACGATGGGACTCAAGCGAAGGGCCCCAAGGTTCTACATTTAGGAAGGGAGCTTTATCGAAGGGGCTACTTAAATAGGCCATTGCGTTGCATCATGAAGGAAGAAGTAAACGAAGTTCTAAAACATGTGCACGATCCAGCACACATAGGAGGGGCCAAGTTGTATGACCAGTTGATGACATTGGGGTATTATTGGCCAATAATGGAGAAGGACTTTTATGAGTTCATTCAAAAGTGAAAGGCTTAACAACTTCATGGAAATATGATCCATGGCCCATCGGTGGACTTACACTCCCTGGCAATGCCTTATCCTTTGCACACTTGGGCGTTCGAACTGGTGGGGGAAATACATCCTTCTTCGAGGGGAAGATATGGATACTAGTAGCAACGGAGTGCTTTATAAAGTGGGCCAAAATGATTCAACTAAGAAGGGAAACAAATGGGGTGGTGAGAAACTTCATCAAAGAATACATCATTTTCCGTTTTGAGATTCCAAAGGTTATCCTCTCAGGTAACGGAACCCCTTTTGTCAATTCAAAGTTAACAATGTTCACAGACAAGTACTCCATTATTCATCATACTTCAAGGGTGGCATACCCAAAGGGAAATGGTCAAGCCGAGGCAACTAACAAGACCTTGGTTAATATTTTAGCTTAAACGATGGAGGATTTTCAAGGATCGTGGGATGACAAGATACTAGCTGCGTTGTGGGCCTTTCAAGCAACCAAGAGTAATCCCACATGGTATACTTCGTTCTCTCTTGTGTATAGGGCTGAGGCGATTCTTCTAGTAGAGTTAGAAGTTCCCTCTGCTCGATATTCCTTGTGAAGTAACATGCTCCCTCAAAATAGACATGTGCAGTTGGAAGCATTGGATGAACATAGAGATAATGAGATGCAACACTTTTAAATGTATACAAAATAGCTCTCCAAGGCATAAGATAACTTGGTGAGACCAAGGAAGTTCATGGAGGGAGGCCTCATTTTAAAAGCAGCAGTAAAGCACATCAGAGGGATTCCCCTACCTAAATTGGCAGTGAATTGGGAGGGACCTTTCATTGTAAAAGAAGCTCATGATTCAGGTTATTTCTTAATTTCTAAGATGGAAGAAGACAAGCCATTCAAAATTAACAAGAAATAGTTGAAAGTCTATAATGTGTAAGCAATTAAGTCTATACCACCGTCATATTTAGCTATTGTTATGAATATATAAGTTTTTTATTGTAACTCGAGTGGAGATGCAAGAATTGTATAACTTCATAATATATGCAAACAGTTGTAGCAGAAAGAAAGGACATGGAAAAACCATACACCTTTTTCATTCATTCATAAACTTTGGGGCATTACAAAATTGGGAGCTACTGCCTAAGAATTACATAAGAAGAAGAAATGGAAAATGTATACAAAAATTCATTGGCCTAAGAGGAACCACATATCTGGAGCAGAGAAAAAATCTGCAGGAATACCCGAAGAAGCTGCCAGGTAGGACTGTTGGGCATTAATAGAAACCTCCAATCTCGTTTGCACTTGTGTACACTCGATGAGGAGTTTCTCTAGTTTTAGCTTTTCCAAATGCAATGCCTCTTCGATGTCCTCCACCTCTTTGTTGACAGCTTCAAGCAGAGGTGCTAGCTCAGCCAACTTATCTTCCTCAGCCCATTGATCCTCCCGATGTTTTTACAGCAGCTCCCTCTGACTATCCAGTCCCTGGATCTTCAAAGTTTTTAAGTGCGCAATAGGCCAATCAAAACGAAAGCCATCACGACCCAACTCCCTCAGATATCCCAGGAATTGGTTGAGGAAGGATCTAGTAACATTTGAAGTGGGAGAGTTGACGATATCAACAACAACAGTCGCCATGCCCTGAAGCTTATAGCTCATCATGGGGATGTTGGAACGCAGGCAATCCATAGTAAAAGTCTCAGAATGGTGGCTTGCAAGTGCTCAACTACCAAATGATGACTGACAAGCATTTGAGGGGAACGCTAAAGGACCATGAGGAAAAATGCATGAGGAGATAAGTCGGGTAGAGGGAGCTCACAACCATATTCGCTCTCAGTAGCAGTGCCAGTCGTGGAACCTTGATCGTTGTGACTAGAATCTTCTGAGATAATGGGTTCCTGATGGGGTGAAGCAATGGGAGAAAGAACAGGTGGAGAATTCTCCCGTGCAACCTGAGAACAAGTAGAAGAAATAATGAGTTAAAGAAAAATATCTTAACAAGTGTTTTCATTGTTAAGTCATCGATATAGGTGGAGTTTATGAAAAATCTTAACAAGTGTTTTCATTATTAAGTCACCGATATAGGTGGAGTTTATGAAAAACCTTAATAAGTGTTTTCATTGTTAAGTCACCGATATAGGTGATGTTTATGAAAAATCTTAACCAGTGTTTTCGTTGTTAAGTGACCGTTATAGGTGGAGTTTATGAAAAAATCTTTACAAGTGTTTTCATTGTTAAGTCACCGATATAGGTGGAGTTCTTGTAAAATATTAACAAACATTTCTGTTGTTAAGTCACCATTATAGGTGGAGCTTATGAAAAATCTTAACAAGTGTTTTCATTGTTAAGTCACCAATATAGGTGGTGTTTATCGAAAATGTTAACAAGTGTTTTCATTGTTAATTCACCAATATAGGTGGAGTTTATGGAAAATCTTAACAAGTTTTTTTAGTGTTAAGCCACCATTATAGGTGAACTTTAAAAGGTTGAGAAATGTAGATAAACTAGAGAAGTATCTCAACAGTATAGGGATCGATAATGGGAGTCACCACGGAGGCCATAACGACGGGAACCTTTAGGGGCAGGCATATTTCTTCAGAAGCCTCAACGGCACCCCCAACTGAAGAAGCCTCAATGGTCGATAAAGCTCCATCGCCAACTAAAAGTACCAAGGCCAACATAGGAGTTTCACTGGGAGAAGATGTTGGACCTCCAAATGATGCCCCAACATGGTTGGGTACAGAAGAACCACCATGCCGGGTAGAAGCATCAACCTTGGCCTTAGAAACATGTAGACCACCAAGAGAAGAGGGTGGGGCAAGACTTAGAGAAAGCTGCAAACATGAAGCTAAGTGTTAGATATGAGGAATAATTACAGAATAAGTGAAAAATACCTCTAAGTATTACTTACCTCAGTTATGGAACCAAAGAGGGAAACTGCAGCTAGTGCTCTCGTCAGCACACGGGGAAGAAGAATGTTAGCTAACAAAGACGCCATTTCAACCTAAGGCATCCCAACATATCAAAGTTTAGCAGGCTAAACAGAAAAAGGGATGGAGGAGAAAAAAGATGTGGGACATAACAAGTAATTTATAATATGTTACCTCGGGGGAACTTTCTGCTGCTGGAACGATGGGCAGAAGAACCTCAGGTTGAGGTGGTAATTCAGAAGGGGCTAGAGGGGTTTTCTCTGGTTGAGAAGAGATGCCCATAGACTCAACGAACTCCCCCCTCCCACGTCAGCATACTTCGCACGTTGAGAGGTCGAATGGCAGGAGTAGGTAAGACCGATCATAGAGGAATGGGGAGGAGTCACATCGGTCTAAGAAGAATCGAAATGTCCCCCCACGAAAGGGCTCAAGAGGGGGTTGGGTCTTTCTTCTTCAACTTCCTACAGCAAAGTGGTTAAGAGTTAAATAGATGCATCTTGCCTTAGAAAAAATATGAATAAAAGCAACAACACACATACATACCTCAGATTCAGAGGGAGAATGAGAGGATATAACCACTGGCGAAGGAGGAGAGCAAGCAGCAATAGAGGAAGCTTGGGAGAGATGTACATCTAGAGTTCATTTCCTCTGGGACTTGGTACCCAGGGTCTTCTTCCTCGCACCCACAGTGCCAAAACTTTTCTTCCTTTTTGACCCTGGTTCCGTTAGATCAACCATGATGGTAGGGAAGGAAATAGAAGGAGGAACGACATGAGCGCATCGCTGAAACTCATCATTTATCCATTCCCCCTCCTTCTCAGCTCTTCATTTACCTTTGTAAACATGAGAGGGGGAACATAGGCGATGGGGAATGCCTTCAAAGGGGTTTGAGGCTGAGTTTGAGACCTAGATTTTAAGGAAGTCCCATTCTTGGACTTGCTAGTTATTTTAGCTGGTGGATGGGAAGGCCCTTTGCCAGTGGCTGCTTCAATTATAGGGACAGGCTGTTTGGGGGTTGCAACGGTATTGGGTTTGGTCATGGCAGTAAGGATCATTGGGCAGGGGTTGCTCGAGGGGAGGATCTTTAACAGTTTTACTCAGAGGGAACTTAACTCCAAAAATGGAGTTGCCTTTGAGACCCAACTCCAAGGTAGAGAAAGAAGGGACTGGGGATACTAAGGGGACTTTGTATGAACTCACGAATTAGGGGCAGTTGCCTGAAACGGAACTTAATGGCATAAGAAGTAGATATATCCCCTTTCCTAGTGGCACTAGGAAGGGTGACTCGACCATCCATGGTAGAAGTCACACCAAGTACTTTTGTTGTAAGGTAGAAGGTGCAAGCCTCAGCAAAAGTATCCCTTTTATTTCTTAGTTAAAACACGGGTCGAGGAGCCCCCTGATCAAATTCGAACTGCTTGCTACATCTATCGAGGTTATAAGGTTCAGAAGTGTATCCCCATTTAGTAAAGGAAGGAAGAAATTCAGGAGTGAACAAAATTACCACGACCTGTGAAGGATCTTCTACAACTGGGAGAAAAGTGACCGTTCTAGTCGCAAAAGGAAAAAAATTCCAAGTGTGGGAAAAGGTGGATTCTCCGTATGGGCTCATAATAAAGGAGTTGAAACGATCAATAACTCCCATTATCTCCTTTCGACTCTATTTTTTATGAAAGCATAAGAGTCATGGGGTTTTAATGCCTTGGCTCACGGGATAAGAGACAGACTTGGCAGTAATGGCAGAAAAATGGGTATAGAACAAACCCATTAAGATAACGGTATTGGCAAAATTGTCCAAGTTGTAATGATCGTGGGACTCTGCCATATCAAGGTGGGTTCAATCCAGCCAAGTATAGAGGAAACCCAAAGAAATGGAAGCTAGAGGAAGGTTGAAACCCCTAGTCAAATGGATAGAAATATTTATAAGGTCCCTCCTAGGCTGGTCGTTGGGTTTCCCAGTCAAGAAGAAATGTGAAAGAAGCACAAGAATATAGGCTAGTAGTTCCAAAGATGTACCTTTACCTCAACCCTTTATAGCAGTGACGTCCTTCATAGTAGGAGCTTCGAAAAAATAGCTAATAAGAGGAGTAAAAATAGCCTTATTAGAAGACCCAGTGCAACTGCGGCAAATCGGATCTGGCTCAGCCCGGTCAGTAGTCTATTCAGCATCCAAGGCCTCATCATAATATGTATACTCACCCATGGGCTCAAACCCAAGTAGCTCATAAACATCCTCCAACGAAATGGTGAACTCCCCCCAGGCAGCGAAGAATGTGTGAGTTGTCACGTTCCATATGGAAACCAATACTTGGAGCGTAACATTGTGCTTAGAAAAAGTGAACTCCCTAAACTAGCCGGCTCGGTGAAGACCAACTTTGGCAAGAGCTGCAGTGTGAGAGCTCTGCATATGTGCATGCCAAGAGAAAAATGAACTAGCGACCCTCCCCCCCTCAGGTGCTTCGAAATCGATCTGGGAATAAGGAAAGTCACCAAAGTCCAACAAGAAGCTTAGAGTCACCTCTAGAGGAAGAAATCCCCACTTCGATGAATCTTCGTCTTCATCACCCAGCAGTAAAGGGTCATACTTGGCTGAAAAATGAAAGGTATTTCATGCATCAGAAAACTCATCATCTTTTCCAAAGAAGAGAGATCGACGATAAAAATTTATTTGCTCTTAACGAGCAGCATCCAAGGTAGTGGCGCTAGAGGTCGCAGATGAGGAGCTTAGGTGAATAGCGGTGGTGGTAGCCTTTGAGACACTTGAAGAGACCATAGTAAGTGGCTACAAAATAAACATCTTGGTAAAGAAGGGATATGAACGAAAATGGAGGAGTACAACCACAGGTGGTGGCGCAAAAGACTAGAGGAAGAAGAAAACTAGGTAAAAGCCTAACAATAATAGAGTTCTGGAAAAGTTTCTTTCTCTAGAGTAGATGGAAGCTTGAAGAAGACGAAAGAAAGAGAAGAGTTTTGAAAATTACATGTTTGAAAAACTTTTAAACCCGTCTGTTGAGTTTCCCACCACCACATGTGTAAATATGCCTATAATCATTTCTAACAGACTGGTGGCACTTCGGGAAGAGTCTTGAGAGTTGAAAAGACAGTGCCACGTCAGTTGAGAAGTGATGTATGGGGAATATAAATGGTTTCCTTCCTAGGCAAGTTTGAGTTTTATCACCAGAATTTTTCATCAGACATATCCAATAAACTCCCAATGAAGAAGTTGTCCCTACTGTCCAAAAAAGCTTCGATGTCCCCTCTCCACAAGTCCAAATGTTTTTTAATTGTGATTCAGCTACATCGAGCAGAATTTTTACTTTTTTGAACATGGTGAAACGTTACAAGGGAGAATTTCACAAGTCACAACGATAGGGGCAGTCCTAACGACAAAATCACTGCCTACAAATATACTCCACAATAGCACAAATGGGAGAATTTCACTTCCCCAGAGTCGAAACGGGTATTTGAGAAAGTCAGCAAGTGTTTCGGGAGAATTCCAAAATTAGTCGTTGAAGGAAAGACAGAACGGTTGAAATTCAATAGCAAGATAAAGTGGTGATGGCCCTTCGCAAACCGCCGACAATCCATAGCGCTTCAACTCAGGTTCATCGAATTGAGAAGTTTTCATGCAGACATTCCTTGTTTCCATAATAAATCTCTCCACGAAGGGGCAAATGTAGAAGGGGTTTGGAGATAATCCTGAGATTAGAGATAATCTCCCCATTTACAATAGAGTTTGGGATTAAGGCATCTCAGCATGGAAACTTAGCGTGGCAGTTCAACATGGAAACCTAACATGGCAACTCAGCAAGGCAATTTAGCGTGGCAGCCCAGAGGGACCTTCCAGCGAAGAAACTGACCGAGAGAGCTCGTTCTTTAGTCCTATTGGTTAATTTAGTCTTGTTGTATCTTTTGTTTATATCGACTATGAGCTATAACGATTGTAAAAATGTAACGAGTATAATGATTTTGTATGAGGTCGAATGGTACTCGCGAGAGACCAAGCTTGGCAAGGCCTGTGAGAGATTTCATGATCTATCGAACGACCTCGCCGTGGGAACTTCAGAGGGACTTGGTTTGGAGGATTGAGAAGTGAGGCACTGTTGGGGCTTATCCTGGCCATCTTAGATACACCTGGTAAAACCCCAAAAGGACCCTTACCACGGAACCTCAGGGGGGCAACCTTGAGTTCCATTGGGCGTTGAGTTATGATCCAAATAACCCTCTACTTAATGTCACATCCACTTTATGTGATGTCACTAACCAGCTAGACAATGTCAGATCTTCACTTGAGTAAACCACCGTGGTATTTGGGGCTGTCAGACAGTTGATGAGCCACCTCTGTGATGACATCCCCCTGACACACAACGATTAGGCAAAAGGCATGTCTTGGCATTTAATGTTTATGACGTGGAGATAACTAGTGCATCAGGTATTTTAATATTTGTGAAATAAAGTATGAGGGATGTCTTTCACATGCATTAATGATTGAGTTGCCTTGGGGGTAGTGTGGGGGGCTATTTAAGGACCCCAACCACCTGTGGGGAGAGATCATGTTCTTATTAAGAGTTCATAAGTTATGACTAGAGAGATTTATTACGAGAGAGTTTTACTCACCCACCATTGTCATTTATGACTAAGCTTTAATATTTCACAGAGATCATTGAGGATGGTGAGGGTGTTTGGCTGCCTGCCAAGGTGTATCTAGGGTGCTCATTTTCTCTCTCCCTCTAAGAAAAGTTTCTTCTAAGTTCATTATTACCTTCGGAGTTATACACGAGAGATTTGTGAGTTTAACTGAGCCTATCTTCACCGAGTTGTGTTTATATGTCCTGTGGTTAATCAATAGTTTTGTTGTTTAACTTATCATTACTATACTCAAAAGGAGTTACGCCTGCATCTGATCTAAACTACGCTATTACATTAACCATTTTAAAAAATTGATTTTTTTCCAAAGATAATGTTAATATAAAACATACCCCCCCGGCCCCTACCGCTCATAAAAAAATTTAGCATACCCTTAAATTGTATTAAGAAGTCTAACACCATTAACTATGGTTAATAATTGTTTTTTATCCATCCCATAGCAATTAAAAGGTCCAAAATACTCTTCATATTTGTCCCTTATTCATTCTCCAGGTTTTACCAATATATGGAAAATTGGAGATTATAAATTAAGTTAATCTCATCTTCTCCACCGTCGAAAATAGTTTTTCCTCTATTCAAACTGCGGTTAAAGGAAAATGGAGTCTGATAAGATTTGTAAAAGAGTTGTTGTTTATCATTAATGTCGTGATTGTATATTTACTTATATTGAAGGCCATGTCATTTAAAGGCGTTTTATTGTCATTTTGGTTCAATTTATTCAGCTAATTTGATTTGTTCATTTGGTTGTGTTCAATTGTGTGGTATGAATTGTTTAAAAAATTATATTAGAATTGTAAGGAATAAGATGAAGGATATTTTAAATCATAGATTACTAGGGGAAGTCAAATTATCAATTATTAACCGTAGTTAATGGTGTTAAACTTCCTTTACGATTTTGGATTTTACATTTAATTTTTTGAAAAGCAAGACATATGTCTAATATAGGTTTGGAGTATGATTGAGAGATGTTATTTTTGTTGTTGTTGGTGGTGATGGTGCTGGCGCTGGTGGTGCTGACTTACATTATATTCTTTATTTTATTATTTTTTTACATGAATTTAGAATTTAGGGTTAGAATCTAATTTATTCCACCTAATTTAATTTTTGCCTAGGACTATTTTGGGTTTAAATTTAGTTATATATTCTCACTAATGGTTTCACCATATGACTATATGAAATTCTTCAAAGTAAGAGACAAAATCTAAAAAGTAAATATCCTAAAAGTTAGAATCAATTACATTGAAGTAATGACGACAAGCCCTAAACAACAATTAGGGTTTGTTTGATTGTATGTCAAATTTAATTGTGCCCTCTCAAACAAGGAATATTTTAAATTTATCATTTTTTTGACATATTTGATAAATTTTCGTTGTCATGGAAAAAAAATCAATTAACACTAAAGTAAAACACTAATATAGGATTTCATCAGGCATGTTAATATTTTCTTTTGAATTAGTGAGTCAAAATTTGCAAATACAAAATAATTTTGTCATATATTGTCATTGTTTATTATCTCAAAGACATCCTTCATAAAGAAACAAATGTATATCATCCACACAACATGCATGGTACATAAATGGTCAAAAGTATTTGACCAAGTTCCAAATGCACAACGCTTGTGTTAAATATGTTGCACATAAGTTTTAAGGTTAGACCGCTTGTAAGGGTGGAAGGCTCTAATACCACAATGAGAATATAAAAAAAGCGTGCTTAATAAGGATTGTTACAAAAAAAAGATCTATTTTTGTGTTTTTCAATTTTATGATTTAAACATACAACACGAATTTTAAATAGATTTTAATCTTCGATTAAATTACGTGTGAAGGAAAATGTGTTCTAAACAAGATAATGAAGATATGCATTCAAGAACACAAGATTGCGGAAAATTACTTTCGGGAAAAACCTTTTATTTAGCACTTTAGAAATATACAAGACAATCGACTTACAAACTACTTAATATCCGCCACAAGCATAACACGCTAGTCTACATAAATTATCTAAAGAATATCACTTGTCAGCAAGAGATCCACAAATGACAGATTCGTCCTTAGTATCCACCTATCCAGCCTCAACCTTCATCTTCAACAGTGATCCCCATGGGTTTCATTAGTCAGTCGTGGAGATGCCTTCTCCACAAAGGTGTATGAAAGTTACTAAAATAGTCTGGGGTTTAAACAAATTGACAAGAACAATTTTCAGGATGTATGTTGTGAATTAAAAGTGTTATATAATACTAAACAAAGAAGGACTTTTGCAAAATATGTGCAGAATAGTTCTGAAAAAAGTCTTAAAAAATTTGAACACGAAATAGTTATTTACATGACGCTAAAAAATTTCGAGGTAGCGACTCATTCGAACGAATTCAAGGCTCGTTCGAATGAGAAAACAACTCGTTAGAACGAAGCATAGTCTTGTTAGAACGATAAGGAATTCTTATTTAAACAGACTTCAAATGACCTTCTGACGAGTCAAAGCAGTATGCCCGCGATCGATGCTCATTAGATAAAAACTTCAAACGACCATTTTAAAGAAAACCCCTTTTTGTTCGTGTGATATAAAGATCTCATTTGAATGAGGTTTAAAATATTTTTCTTTTTAAAATTAAAAATCCCCCCGTTTATTTTTACTAAAAATAAACATCCTAAAAATAAAGTCTGTGAATTAATTTAAACACTAAATTTCTTTATACCTTTATGGGATGTCGGGAAATCTTGAGTGTTGATGTCGTTTTTCCATGACGGTTTCTAATGGGTTATACCAAACTAGCCTAAAACTATACAAGGCCTATACTATAAGCAATATAAAAAAATTTGATCTTCCAAATCTCCCCATTTGCCAATTCTGGTACAAAAACAAAAAAAAAAAAAACTATCAAAAATCCAAATTACACTAATAAAACTCTATAAATGACAAAAGAAATCTAACACCATTCCTAAATCTAGAACGGGATACCATAAGTCTCTTTGTCTTCAAAATTCTTCTTCTTATTCTTCTTCTTCTTCTTCTTCTTCTTCTTCTTCTTCTTCTTCTTCTTCTCCTTCTTCTTCCCTACCACAAAACTTGTCTTCATCCGGTGTGTCTTGAATTCTTCTTAAAGTACCTACACATACGAGACAAAAACATATACCCCGTGATGCATCGAGTTTTAAACAAACATAAAACTCCCCGTAATTTGTTCTGCCCCTTTTTGTCCGTAATAGACAAAGGAGTAAAACATACTCATGAAATACAAGGCATCACTTAGAAGATAAGATATCATCAAGAAAATATATAAATCAAGCATGTGTAATGATAATCTCAAAGGCCATCAAAACCAACTAATTTTGTACTTTTTGAATTTTTGCAAAACAAATAGAAAATGTACAAATTATATAGTCCAACACAAAATATGGCCATATAATTACAAATAATCCAATAGATTCAATCATTTTTCAAACATGGACTAAATTTAACAAAACTCAAAATACCATATACAATATATGCGAAATATATCAAAGAAACTTCGGTGCACGTATATAGGTATGAACAACCACAATCATGATACAAGACACATAAGACTTACACATTATCATAGTACAAATGTGTCTAAACATGTGGGATGGATAGAATGAATGGGGGTGAACTAGATTCAAACGAATTATGTCCCAAACACTCAAATATGTTCAAGAAGTTTTGATTGACAACAAAACTTTATTAAACTAAGCTTTAGCCTCCAGTGACAAATAGAATTGAACTTAATGAAAAAAATAAGCACAATGCACACAAGACTAGAATGTTGATGATTATACAAATCAACAGTATCATGACACAGTAAGCATACTAGCAGTCATTGTGTAAACACATTGATCTTCAACTAAACTCCCTCAAAAGATAAACATTATCATATTTTATGTTCTTGCCTTTTCTTAATTTTTTTGAAGTGATTTATTATAAATGATCAATCATTAATCTAAACTATGTTGGCCCCTTTTTGGCAATTTTCTTAGGCTCTTTTCAAGGACGTTTTTCACAAAATGTCAACTTGTGTATTGAAGTCCTTTTCATGCTCACTCAAAATTTTTTCAATACTAAACAAAATCTCTCATGTGCGACGGTTCTTACATGCACAAATCCTCCTTAGTCATATAAACATGTAGATGACAAAATTGATGAGATAATATCTCACAAAGCTCAAATATACATAATAAAGTCAAAATTCAAAAAGCTCGTTCATGTGTATGCGAAGGCATATACAAAGTCAAATTCACAAATCAACTCAAGTTCGAAACAACTTCGTAAACATGATTACGATCAATATAAGTATGTAAAGTCATAGCCAAATGTCCTAGCCACATGGATGTTACGGAGTGAATTGTATTCAAACATCCCAATATGCCACACCAAATGTGTGAAACTAAAATGCATAGAAACCAAAAATCTTTTTGTATTTTTCAAAAAAATTATCAAAATAAAATCCTTTTACATGTTCAATATCACTCAATAAAAGAAAAATATAATATAAAAAATACACATGGCATAACACCAATAAGAATATATCATAAATCACAACTAGAGTATGATAAACAAAATCATGCAAACAATCATCCATAAGATATAGCATGTTAAGCTTCATGTTCTAGCATGTGAGAATCAACTAGTCTAAAATCTAGCTCCTCCAAAATGGATTTCCTAACCAAAATAGTTTTATACTTAACACATCAAGTTTCAGGAACCAAAGGGACACTAGACTTTCACTTCCTAGGACCTATTCCAAGATCATAACAAAACGACCTAAGGTGACCTTTCCTACGACAATTAGAAATGTGTAAACACGAGAAATGTTACCTAAGGTTTGACCTTTTATAACATCCTTGGATTTGGTTGAGCGTATAAAATAAATAATGTTCTTAACTTTAACACTTGAAGCATTAGACATATGGGAGCCATTACCATTACTAACTACACTACTCGAGTCTTTTAAATCATCTTTTAACTTCAAAATAATAGACTTAAGCAAGGAATTTAACTCTTAAAGTTTTGGGGACTCATTCTTTAGATTTTCAATCATTTCTAGAAGGTGATCTCACTCCTCCTTATTCAAGAAAACTTATCGCTAAGAGTCTTTGCACGTGTCATATAATCATTAATCAAATTATCATTATCCTTAATGGACCATAAACTAACCCTAGAAATTTTAGAATACTCTAATTCTTTCTCTAAAAATCGGACTCTATCATCACTCCCTTTCTTAAAAAAATTTAAAATCATGATCCATGTCCATAAGATTTTCACGAAAGAAATACTTTGAGTCTAAATAATTTACAAAAGATCCATAGCAGTTTTAAAACGAAAATTTTCTTTTTCAAGAATTTCAATTCTTTTAGAAACTTCAAATTTAAACGATTTAATTCGTTAAAACTATGGGAATCCATCGCGAAGAAAAAAAAATCAGCACAAGAGAGATGAATAAATAACAACCCTAAAATTGCACTAAATAAGGATCTACACAATAAATTAGTGCAACCCTCTCTGATACCACTTGTAAAAGTGGGAGGCTCTAATACCACTATGAGAATGCGGAAAAAAAAGTGCCCGACAAGGATGGTTACAAACAAAAATTCTATTTTGTGGTTTACAATTTTATTATCCAAACATACAAAACCAATATTAAACATATTTTAAGGTTTGATTGAATTAGGTGTGAAGGAAAATATATGTTCTAAACAAGATAATGAAGATACGCATTAAAAACACAAGATTAAGAAAAAATCCCTTTCGGGCAAAACCTTTTATTCAGGACAATAGAAATCTACAAGATAGTCGAATTACAAACTAATTGATATCCGCCACAAGCATAATGCGCTAGTCTTCGTAAATTCTCTAAAAAATACCACTTGTCACCAAGTAATCCATAGATGATAAATCTGTCCACGGTATCTACCAATCCAGTCTTAGACTTTGTCTTCAGCAGTGATCCCTTCGGGTTTCACAAGTCAACCATGGATATGCCTTCTCTATAAAGGTGTATGAAAAATTCTAAAGCAGTCTAAGGTTTAAACAAATTCAGAAGAACAATTTTTAGGATGTATGTTGTGAATTAAAAGTGACTTAGAACACTAAATAAAGAAGAACCTTTGCAAAATATGTGCAGAAATAGTTATCGTAAAAGTCTTAAAAATCATAACACGAAACACGTATTTATACGACATTCACAAATTTTGTGGTTACGACTTGTTTGAACGAATTTAAGGCTCGTTAGAATGAGAAAAATAACTAGTCAGAACGAAACATAATCCCATTAGAACAAGAAGGCATTCTCGTTTGAACATGCTTCAAATGACCTTTTAACGAGTCAAAATAGTACACCCTCGATCGATGGTCGTTAGATAAAAACTTTAAACGACCCTTCTAATGAAATACCCTTTTCTTTAGAAAGAGATAAAGATCTCATTTGAATGAGCTTTAAAATATTTTTCTTTTTAAAATTAAAAAAAATCTCTATTTGTTTTTACTCAAAATAAACATCCCAAAAATAAATTTTGTGAATTAATTTAAATACTAAATTGGTTTATACCTTTATTGGATGTTGGGAAGCCTTGAGTGTTGATGTCGGTTTGCCGTGATGGTTTGTAATGGGATACGCCAAACAAGCCTTAAACTATACAAGGCCTATACTATGAGCAATATCACAAAATTTTCTACCCTATAAGTTCTCAAGAGCAAACGATTTGAAATAACAAACTAAGAAAAGTGGTGTGCCTCGACTGATGCTAAGAATCCCTTCCCAACCATCGATAGACTCGACCCCATAGTGGGTGAAAGTCATTCAATTTATGGAATTGATTTCTTAAAAAAGGTAAAAAAAAAACTACAATGGATTAGAATTACTATCAAGAAATTAATTCATTTTTAATGTGTCTATTGCTTAGAGTGTATTATTTAAAACAGATATAACACTTACTTATGAAAAGGGGGGTTTTCAAAATTAAAATTAATAAAATAATAGAATTTTAAGTCAGCTATTTAATAAGAAATGTTAAGTAGGATAGTCACACAATCAATCTGAAATTATTCTAGAAATTCAATACAAGAAAAGTAGTAATATTTTTGCATCTCAAAAGAAAGGAAAATTATATTTAAACCATCTATAATTTTACACATATAACATAATATTTATTGAATATATTTATATATATATAGTATCTTATAATATTATACCAATAAATTAAAGGGTTCTAATGTTAACTTGAAATTTATCTAGTGTTGCACCTGGGCTGTCGGTGGCCCCTTGGATAGATATTTATTATTTTGGAGGGGTATAATATAAATTGATTACTAAGAGAATGGGGAAAACAAGAGGATATATAATGAAGTGCATAACGCGGACCCAAAGGCACCAACTACGCCCAAAACCAAACAAACAAATGGTCAAAATAACCCATCTCTCTACCCACACAAACTTGATACAAGCGCAATGAATGAAATAAACAAAAAAATCAAAATAAAATAAATCCAAAAAAGCCACCCATGCCCCAAACCAACACTACTTGACAAGGAGATTTCCAATAAAAGATCCTATCATTACAACACTCGCCATAAGATATTTGGCAATAAAATAAAGAAACACTCAACATCAACAACATCGAGTTTCACCATGGGACCAATGAACGAACCACACCCAAGAAACACTAGGAAAAAAATGAACCACAATAAAAATCCACAAGGTAGAGACTAATCGCTCTCCTGGATAGAAGAACATAAGAAAACATTACGGTCTTGAATTAAAAATTCACGGATATGGAGAAGATGGTGTGTTATAATCAAAAATTGGTTTTAAGACTTAGTATCCAATCTGAGATATCAAACAAATCAATAGAAACATGTAGATGTATAAGGACAGAGGTAAGAATAAGAGGAATTACATATGGAGGTATGTGGTTCAACCCTCAAGAATGAGCTCACATCCACAGGTTATCTTTTAGCAGTAGTACTAGAATAATAGGATTGCTTAGTTTCTTTGTCTAGATAGTTAGAATATATCTATATCTATCAATGCATTAGTTGGTTGGTTCCCTGCCTTTTTTCGGGTTACTCCATGACTCCTTAAATATGAGCGTGGGAGTTTACGTTTATGGACTTATACAACTGATCCAATAGAATATGTCAAGGGTCTGGTTTATATCTAATAAATAAGTACCCTATTTATAGCATAATGGAAGAATAATTATAAAGTTATCATGGGAAAACCTCGGTGAAGGAATGTTTGTTTATTTCTAGTGCTTGAGTGCATTGAAGACATCACCCCACTATTTAATTCATTGTTAGTGGAGATATAATTTGCACATATGTTGTCTGGGATAGTAGGGCCGCCCATAATGCCTAAGGCCAATCTTGATCATATATTAGCCGATCTTATTATTTCTCGAGCCAACCTCATTCAGATTAATAATGGTATTTTTTATCATATCTAGGATCGTACTTCGGATCGTACCATATTAATGGTCTAACAAAAACCCCTAAGACTTTTCTCACGATTGAAGTCTACAACAAATGAGTGAGCAGAGTGTTTATAACTGACATGTCATGTGCCTTGTATTCTGATCGGTTATATTAGGTTCATTTCGTCTTAGGATGAGCATTTTCTTAGCCTTAGATGAGTACACAAACTTGTGAAAATTTTCCATCAACTTTATGGGGATAACCACGTGGCAATCATTTATGGTAGAGTGAGTCTCATAATTTCACGTGCATTTGGGGCAGAGTGCGCTTAATTCCTAAGCGTCAATTTGCGTTTTCCCATCATGATATCATTGCTACTTCAATTAGGGTAATGATTACTGCTTAAAAAGTATAAAAACCTATTTTCCAAATTATTAAAACTTTTTAAACTAATTTCCTTCATACGGTCGTATTCAAGAGAGATAAAGTTCTTCCCGCCTTTAGATAATATTCTTCTCCGGCTAGAAACCCTTATTATTTTCTTCTTTTATTTTCCAGTTCCATCTGCAAAAACTTTCCAACTGAGTCTCTACCAGTTTACTAAGCATTATAAATCATTTTTATTCATGTCTTTATTACTCTAGGTATGCCAATTTTCCCTTTCTAGTGTTCTCTGGATTTTTTGTATCTATTATAGTTCTACTCATAATTTGTTGTCATTATTGAAGGTATTGGTTAGATTTAACTTCTGGTTGTGATTTTAAACTTCTTAGGTGCCCATTGAGTTAGTTGGCCAAGGTTTCCCATTTTTAGCGATTGTAGATATTTAGAATAAAACACAAAGTCTATTCTTAAACTCCTCTTTTGTGAACCCAAACTACCCCCAGTCCTTTGCTTTGATCCCCTTAAAATGGCTTTCACATCTATCTTCTATTTCTTGATGAGTTATGAACCTTGGGTTTAGATATTGATAATGTAATAGGTTAGTTTAGATTAGATGGAGTCGTAGCGTTTTTTTAGTACACGAATGATAAGTTAACTAACCACGCTATTGATTAACTACAAGACACGCAATCACAACTTAGTGAAGATAAACTCAGTTTGAACTCACAAATATCTCGTGTATAACTCAAAAGATAATAACGAACTCAGAAGTACCTCATTTAGAGGGAGAGAGAGGTAAGCATCCTAGACACACCTTGGAAGGAAGCCAAACACCCCAACCACCCTCAAATATCTCTGTCAAGTATAAAAGCTTCGTAATAAATGACAACGGTGGGTGAGTAAACTCTCTAGTTTGCATTAAATCTCGTTATGATGTATATTCTCTCTAGTAATAACTTTTTAACTCTCAAAAAGAACCCCCTTTCCCTAGAGGTGATTAGAGCCCTTAAATAACCTGTACACCATTCCCGAGATAACTCAGTCATTAATAACTGTGAAAAACATACCTCATACTTTATGTCACAAACATTAAATATCTGATGCACTAGTTCTCTCTACGTCATAAACATTAAATGCCAAGACATGCCTTTTGCCTAACCACTGTGTGTCAGGGGGTTGTCATCATAGAGGTGGCTCACCAACCATCTGATAGCCCCAAATACCTCAGTGGTTTACTCAAGTCCAGATTTTACATCGCATAGCTAGTTAGTGACATCACATAAAGTAGGCGTGACATTAAGTAGAGGGTTGTTTGGTTCATAACTCAACGCCCGATGGAACTCAAGGCTTCTCCGCCCGAGGTTCCACGATCAAGGTATTTTTGTGTTTTGCCAGGTGTATCTGAGATGGTCAGGACAAGCCCCAATGGTGCCTCATTTCTAAATTCTCCAAATGAAGTCCCTCTAAAGTTCCCACGGCGCGGTCATTCGATAAAGAATGAAATCTCTCCTAGCCCCTTACAAGCCTGGTCTCTCGCGAGTACCATTGGACCTCACACTAAAAAATCATTATAATCGTTACAACTCATGATCCATGTAAATAAATAGATGCAACAAGACTAATCAAAGTAATATGACTAAATAGTGAGATCTCTCAGTCAGCTTCTTCCCTGAAAGATCCCTATGGGCTGCCACGCTGAACTACCTCGCTTGAGCTGCCTTGCTGAGCTGCATTGCTTTGGGCTACATTGTTGCCTTATTGAGTTGCATCGCTTGAGATTCATCATTGCCTTAATCCCAGACAGTGTTATTATTAGGGGGATTATCTCTAATCTCAAGATTACCTTCAATCCCCCCACATTTTCCCCTTGGTGGAGATATTTGTTGTGGAAATAAGAAATGTCTGCATAAAAACTTCTCAATGTGATGAACCTTGGTGTCTCTGTCTTCGTTACTTCCTTTGTCGTTATTATTTCAGGAAAAAATAAATTCTCCCCAATGTACCTGAACCAAAGTGCTATGGATTGTCGGCGATTTGGTAAAGGGACATCGCCACTTTTTCCTATTGCTGAGCTTCAACCCTTCTGTCTTTACTTCCTTGGATAAGTTGGACTTCTCCTAAAACACCTGTGGACTTTCTCAAATACCTGTTTTGACGCTTGGGAAGTGAATTTCTCCTGATTGTGGAGTATAGTTGTAGGCAACGAGTTTTTTCGTTAGAACTGCCCCAATCATTGTGACTTATGAAATTCTCCCTTGTAAACTTCTTCCTAGGAAATTATCCCTATTTGAAGATACTACTTCATTTGGCCTCTTTTGTGTCGTCATTTTTTCATGTTCGAAAAAGCAAAAAAATTCTCCCCAATGTATCTGAGTCATAATTAAACAACATTTGGACTTGTGGCGAGGGGATATTGTAACTTTTTGAACCATTGGGACAGCTTCTTCGTTAGGCGTTATTGGATATGTCTCACAAAGGAAAAAAAAATGGTGCCAAACCCTAAAACTTATCTTGGAAGAAACTCTTTCTATCCCATGTGTCACTTCATTAATGACGTAATGCCATCTTCTCAACTGTCAGAACACTCCCCGAAGTGCCAAGTGCCTACTTGAAATGATTATTGGCGGCCTTGCACGTGTGTTGGTGGGAAACTCAAAAAATGAGTTTAAGTGATTCAAACATCTACTTTTGAAAAACACTTGACCCCTTTCTTCGCCTTCTTCAAACTATCATATACTTTAGAGAGAGAAACTCTGTAAAAACTCCATTGTTGCCAAGCTTTTCTCCTCATTTCTTTCCTTTGCAATCATCTTCGCCCTCTAGCCACTCCATTATTCCTCCTCTGGTATCTTTTCGAAGCTTTATGTACCTCACCGTCATCTATAATGGCTTCCTCAAACAATCCTACTCCATCTGCCACCACTCCAACTGCCACCTCTTTGACTGGCGCCCTCGAGGAACAGCTATGCTTCTACCACCGGTCCCCCATATTTGGCAAGGGTGATGATTTTTCTGGGTTTTGCAAAACTTGTGCTTTTAACGCTAAGTGTGATGCTATAGTGCTTGGTGATGAAGATGAAAACGCTGCTAACTGGGCTTTCTCCCCCCCAGAGGGGACTCTTCGATTTCGTCTTGAGCGAGGGGACTTCCCTTTGTCCCATACTGACTTCGAAGGGCCTGGGGGTTCTCCTACTCACTTTACTACCTAGAACTCCTACATGCAGAGTTCGTACACTAATACCTTCGCAAAATTTGGGCTTCATCGAGCCAAGTGGTTCGGTGAATTTACCCTGTCCAAGAATAATGTTGCCCTTCCCGTCCTAGTGTCTCCCTAGAACGTTACTACTCACACTTTCATTGCTGTATGGGGTGAGTTTACAGTAACGTTGGAAGACGTCTGTGAGCTTCTGTACCTTGAGGAAACAGGCCATGAGCCCCATTATGATGAAGCCTTGGACACCCAAGAGGCTACTAACCATTCAGAGTTATACCGTATATGTCGAAGGCGCATCAGTTATTCAAACAAAGCCACCTTCACCCCTATCATCAACTATTTCTTCAAGGATACTTCTAAGGATAACTCTTCTAAGGCTGCCCCTGGTCAAGGTACATCATTAGAACTTCCTGCTTATATCTTTGTTGTTCTCTCTCGCTTCCTTTTATCGGGGAAACCTAACTACCAACCCCAAAGGGACCTTATTAACATATCCTATCATTTGTCCCGAGGTATCAAGCTTTCTCTGGCTGTAATTGCCCTGGGGTCACTCTATACATGGCTTGATAGGACACACTTTGACATGGAACAGTATCTTGGCCGTTATAACTTGGCCAACTTTGCCAATTGTGTACTTCTGGCAGGCTTCCTCTATGTTCATTTCTCGGATGTAGCAGCTAAACCCAATCATCCTCCTCCGAGAGAAACAATTCTTCCTCCACGTTATTACATTTATCATAAGAGGCAAAGTCGAAAGGAGTTGACCTCTGTTATTGACAAACGAGACTGTTTTGTGATGCATCCTTATGGAGAGGAAGTGTTCCTCCATACTTGTGATTTTTTTAAGAATGATCTAAGGGTGGTCCAACCAAAGACTGTGGACCTTCTGGAAAAAGACCCTTCGATTTTTGTGGTTCTTATATTCTCTCTCAGTTACTTACCCTCCTACACCGAGTGGGGGTACTCGTGCGAACATTACAACCCCCATCGGTGTGCCTGTCAATTTGGTTTTGACCAAGGGGATCCTCTCCCTGTCTTCCAGCTAAACTAGCCCAAGGTCACGTTCAGTAAGGCTTATTCCCTCTTCAATTATACTACTGCATGGGGAGTGATCTCTATATTGTATGATAGAGTCATCATCCCTAATTTTTCCAGGCAAGGTGATGTGACATCGTTATTTTCCACCAAGTATTAGCCGAAGCAACTGGACCAAATATTTGAATTTATAAGGGGACTCCTGTATAATCCCCAGTGCTTTCGTTTTCTTCGCAGGAACTAGGCTTGAAAGGAAGTTTCGTTCTCAGAATAGAGTTCCCTCTGAGCGAAACTCCCAAGGATCCTCCCACTGAGCTTCCTCCACATTTCTCCATAATTCCTGTTGCTACTCCAAAGCCCAAAAAGTCCCTGGCACCCAAACATCTTGCTCCTTCTGAAGGTATTTTTGGTGAAGGGGTTCCAACCGAAGCATCTTCTAGCGAAGGACCTTCCCAGCCACTAGCTAAAAGAACTAGGGGGTCCAAGAGTGGGGCTTCCTCAAAGTCTAAGATCCAAACTCAGTCTCAAACTCCTTTGGAGGCATTCCCCATCACCTCTGTTCCTCCTCCCATGTCTCCAGAAGTGAGTGAGGAGTTGAGGAAGAAAATTCAGGCTGAGGTGGAGAAAATAAATTATGAGTTTCGATGGCACGATCCTGTCGTTCCTCCTGCTACCTCCTTCCCCACTATTTTAGTAGATCCATCAGAACTAGTATCAATAAGGAAGAAGAGATCAAGGGTTCCTCAAAGTGTTGGTGCTGCGGGTATGAGGAAAAAGACTCTCGGCACTAAGTCCTAGAAGAAACGAGCTCCAGATGTACAGCTCGCCCCAACTCCCTCTACCGTTGCTTCCCCTCCTTCTTCGCCAATGGTGATATCCTCCCATTCTCCCTCTGGATCAGAGGTATGCATGTGTGTTATTGTTATTATTTCTTTTTTTCTAAAACAAAGTGCATTTGTCTAACTCTTAGCGACTTTGGTGCAGGAAGCTGAAGAAGAAAGGTCCAGCCCCCCTGTGAATCCTTTCGTTGGGGGACGCTTCGGTTCCTCTCATACCGGTGTAACTCCTCCCCGTTCCTCTATGATCGAACTTACTTACTCTCCCCATTTGTCCTCACAATGTGCGAAGGATGCTGCTGCAGGGTGGGGGGTGATTCCATTGAATCTGTGGGAATCTACTCTCGACCAGAGACAAATCCCCCAGTTTCTTTTGAATTATCACCCCAGCTCGAAGTTCTTCTGCCCATCGTTCCAGCTACAGAAAGTTACCCGGAGGTAACACATTCTCAACACTGTTAGGTCTGACGTCTTTTCTCTCCTCCACCCTTTTTTCTTTGTTCATCACACTGAACTTTAATCTCTTGGGATGCCTCAGGTTGAAATGGATTCTTTATTACCTAACATTCTTCTTCCCTCCGTGTTGACGAGACCCATAACTGTAGTTCCACTCTTTAGTACCATAACTGAGGTAAGTAACACTTAGAGGTATTTACCCCTTCTTCTGTACTTATTCCCCATTTCTAACAATTAGATTCAGCTTTGCAGTTTTCTCCAGATCTTGTCCCACCAACTTCTCTTAGTGGTCTGCCCATTCCCAAGGCCAGCGTTAATTTTTCTGCCCACCGTGGTGATTCTTCTGCATCCACCAACGTTGGGGCATCACTTGGAGGTCAAACGTCCTCCCCAAGTGGGACTCCTATGTTGGCCTTGGTACCTTTTATTGGCGAATGTGCTTTATCGGACCTTGAGGCTCCTTTTAGCTGAGGGTGCCATTGAGGCTTTGGAGGAGATAAACCTGCCCCCAATAGTTCCCAATATTGTGGCCTCCTTGGTAACTCTAGTTCTTTCTACAGCCATTGCTAAGGTACTTCACTAGTTTCTCTTCGTTTCTAATTGTTTGTCCTTTATTCTTGACAATGCACAATCAAGAAGAGTCTCATTTTTCAAACTTTCAAACTCCACTAGTAACGGTGACTTAACAATGAAAACCCTTGTTATGATTTCCCTCAAACTCCACTGGTAACGGTGACTTAACAATGAAAAAACTTATTAAGATATTTTGTCAAACTCCACCAGTAACAGTGACTTAACAATGAAAACACTTGTTAAGATTTTTCATCAAACTCCACCTGTAACGGTGACTTAACAATGAAAACACTTGTTAAGACTTTTCGTCAAACTCCACCTGTAACGATGACTTAACAACAAAAACACTTGTTAAGATTTTTGGTCAAACTCCACCTAGTAATGGTTACTTAACAATGAAAACACTTGTTAAGATTTTTCGTCAAACTCCACCGGTAACGGTGACTTAACATTGAAAACACTTATTAAGATTTTCCATCAAACTCCACCAGTAATGGTGACTTATCAATGAAAACAATTGTTAAGATTTTTCATCAAATTCCACCAGTAAAGGTCACTTAACAATGAAAGCACTTGTTAATATTTTTCATCAAACTCAACCTATAACGGTGACTTAACAACGAAAACACTTGTTAAGATTTTTGGTCAAACTCCACCTAGTAACAGTGACTTAACAATGAAAACACTTGTTAAGATTTTTGGTCAAACTCCACCTAGTAACAGTGAATTAAGAATGAAAATACTTGTTAATATTTTTGGTCAAACTCCACCTAGTAATGGTGACTTAACAATGAAAACACTTATTAAGATTTTTTATCAAACTCCACCTAGTAACGGTGACTTAACAATGAAAACACTTGTTAAGATTTTTCACTTAACTCATTATTTCCTTGATCTGTTTCGAGGTTATTGGTGCATCCCTTCTAAATGGAGAGAGACCTGAATTGGTCCCTTCGCCCATCGCATCGCCCCATCGTGAACAAGCTATTTTAGAATAATCTAGTCACAATGACCAAGGTTCCATGATAGGCACTACAGCCGATAGAGAATCTGGTTATGAGCTTCCTCTGCCCAACCCGGCTCCTTATGAGACCCCCCAAATTCCTGTAAGCCATCATTTGGTAATTTATTAGATTACAAGCCATCACCCTTAGACTTTGACTGCCGATTGTCTACGTTCGAACATCCCCGTGATGAGCCATAGGCTTCAAGGCATGGCGATCATTGTTATTGATATCGTTAGTACTCCTACTTCAAACAATACTAGGCCCCTCATCATCCAATTATTTGGCTATCTTAGGGAATTGGGCCGAGATGGATTCCAATTTGGCTGGCTGATTGGACACTTAAAGACTTTGAAGAGCCAGCAACTATCAAGCTAGAGGGAACTACTACAGAATCACAGGGAGGCTCAACGAGTTGAGGAAGCTAGGTTGACCGAGCTAGCACCTCTACTTGAAGGTGCCAACAAGGAGGTAGAGGATATTAAAGAAACTCTACGTCTGGCAAAGGTAAAATGGGAAAAACTCCTTATTGAGCGTGCATAAATTCAAATAAGGTTGGAGGTTTCTATTAATGCCCAACAATCATGCCTAGCATCTTCTTCGAGCCTGCATGGAGATTTTTTCTCTGCTCCAGACTTGTGGTTCCTCTTAGTCCAATGAAATCTTTCACTTTTATATACATTTTCCTTTTTTTTTCTCTTATGTTACTTTCGAGCTATAGTTTCTAATTTTGTAATGCCTCAAAATTTATGAATGAAAGAAATGTTATATGTTTTCCATGCCACTTCTTTGTGCTACAACTGCTTACGTAAAATAAAAACTCTGTAATCTTTCGTCTCACGCAAGTTGTAACAAAAGACATCTCGTCAGAAAAGGATTTATATATATTCATAACAAAACAACTACGTACAACGATGATCTAAAGTTAATTGTTTATACATGGTAGACTTTCAACCATTTATTATTGATATTGAATGGTTTGTCTTCTTCCATTTTAGAAATTAAGCAATAACTTGAATCATGAGCCTCCTTTACAATGAAAGATCCCTCACAATTCGCTGCAAACTTAGGCAGAGGAAGCCCCCTGATGTGCTTCACTGCTGCCTTCAAAATAAGGTCTCCCTCCATGAACTTCCTTAGTCTCACCAAGTTATCATACGCCCTAGAGAGTTATTTCGTGTACATTTGAAAGTGTTGTATCGCATTATCTCTGTGCTGGTCCAACGCTTCCAACTGCACATGTCTGTTCTGAAGGAGCATGCTACTTTGCAAGTCATATCGAGCAGAGGGAACTTCCAACTCCACCTAGAGAATCGCTTCATATCGATACATAAGGGAGAATGGAGTATATCATGTGGGCTTCCTTTTAGTTGTTCGATAGTCCCATAATACAATTGGTATCCTGTCATTCCACGATCCTAGGAAATCCTCCATCGTCTTGGCTAAAATATTAACCAATGTTTTGTTAGTTGCTCCGGCTTGATTGTTTCCCTTTGGGTATGCCACCGTTAGTATGATGAACAATGGAGTACTTATCTATGAGCATTGTTTCCTCTGAATTGACAAAGGGGGTTCCTTTATCAGAGATAATAACCTTTGGAATCCCAAAATTGCAAATGATGTATTCTCTAATGAAGTTCCTCACCACTCCCGTTGTTGCCCTTCTTAGTGGTATCGCTTTGGACCACTTTGTAAAACACTCCATTGCCACTAGTATCGAGATCTTCCCCCTCGAAGAAGGGTGTGTTGCCCCTACTAAGTCAAATGCCCAGGAGTGAAAAGGATAAGGCGTTGCTAGGGAGTGTAGATCCACCGATGGGGAATGGATGATATTTCATGTAGTTGACAAGCCTTACATTTTCGAATGAACTCAATAGAGTCCTTCTCCATCATTGGCCAATAATACCCCAACATCATAAACTGGTCATACAACTTGGCCCCTCCTATGTGAACTGGATTATGAGCTTATTTGAGGACTTTGGTTGCTTCTTCCTTAGTGATGCAATGCAATGGCCTGTTAAAGTAGCCCTTTTGATAAAGCTTCCCTCCTAAACGTAGAACATCGGGTCCCTTCGCTTGAGTCCCATCGCATCAATTTTCTATATTGGTATAACCCCATCTTTAATGAAGTCAATATAGGGCTGCCTCCAGTCTGATTGAGCTTCAATGAAATGTCATTCAGCTGCATCGGAAAATAGTTGGCACTTATCGCAGATTTGTTGTAGCTCCACTGCTTCCTGCTTCATTCTAGGCCAGAAGTATCCCTCCCTTTGAATTCTTCTATAAAAAGGTATCTGAGTTATTTTACAGTGCTCTTCATGTGTTTTCTTTAGTTTTCGCTCTTCTTCTTCTGGTCCGATACATCTTGACAACTATCCTCATGCATTTTTGAAATAAAGGTTTCCATAATTTGTAAAGTATTGGGCTAATTCCCTCAACTCCATCGCTCCTTCCCCAAACTCTAGCTATTTTCTAATCTCTCCCCTCCAGTCAGAGTCATCCTCCTTCGACAGAATTGATTGTACCAACGAGGGAGCTGTTCTTCATTGAATCACTACTATAGTTATATCGTCCCTCATAATCATCTTCTGAGCGATGGTAGCATAGGCGTCTGGATGGTGGTTCATCGTTCGGGGATGTCTCTTGATCTTGGTCCAATGGAACTGATTAAGAAGCCTTTAAATGATTGTTTTGTAAGGTTCTAGACTAAGGTGTTTCAATGCATATTCTCCATTAACTTATTGAGTCACCAAGTTCGATTCACCCTTAATGCAAGTGCACGAATTCCCCTTCAAAGGGCCTACAACAACCCCAGTACCAATGCTTCATACTCTGCTTCATTATTGGAACAAGGTAAATCTAACTTGTAGGAAAGATAAATCTCCTCCATTCCTCTTAAAAAAATAACCCCTGCTCCTCCTTTCTTTTCTGCTGAAGATCCATCGAACTGCGTCGTCCATTCCTCCTCTCTTACGTCTAAGTGATTAGCCTGCAAATTTTCTCCGGTAATGCCTTCTCTGGGTGTCTCAAACGTCCCGGAGGAGAAGATTGCGAAGAGATCTGTGTATGCTTTGCTCTTGATTGCGCGAGGGACCATGCACTTCAAGTCATATTCTGAGAGTATGAGGAACCCCCTAGCTTCCCTACCAAGCTATATAGTTCTTGGTAGCAAAAAAATATAAAATATAGCATATAATATCAAAGTTTTTATGCTATAAAGACTAAGGCTAAATAATTCCTTTCCAAGATACTATACCTGACCTCTGGCCCATATATGATTCTACTAAGGTAGTAGTCCGGTCGTTCCTGCCCATTAATCTCCTATGCTAACAGAGCTCCAACGGACCTCATGGTGGATGTGAGGTATAACTCCAATGATATTCCTGCCCTTAGGGGAACCATGGTCTATACAGAAACGAGCAACTTCTTCAGCCCAGTGAACCTCCTCCCACTTGAATTTTGTGTTCTTTCGAAAAAGATGCATCAACGGGTGAGTTATTTCATCCAATCCATGCATAAATATCCTAAGGTAGGAAACTTTACCGAGGAAACTCTTCAGCTCCTTCGTCGTTCTTAGACTTGGCATCTCCAAGACCGCACGCTGTTTATCTTGGTCCATCTGCACCCCCTATCGATCAACCAAAAAACCTAAAAACTTTCCACTAGTTACTCCAAAGACGCACTTTAGTGGGTTCATCTTCAGCTCATACTTCCTGCATTGGGCAAACACCTTGCTCAAATCGCTTAGATGGGACTTCTCCTTCCTAGACTTGATGACCATATATTCCACATAAAATTCCACAAATTTGTGAAAAAAGTCATGGAAAATGGCCATCATTGTTCTTTGATAACTATCCCCAGTGTTCTTAAGTCCAAACGACATCACTTTGTATATGAAGTTGCCCAACAGGGTTTTAAATGTCGTCTTTTCTACGTCCGTGGGGTCTATCTTGATCTGGTTGTACCCTACGTACCCATCCATGAAGTTGTAAATCTCATGACCAACCGTTTCATCTATCATGCTATCGATGGAGGGTAGAGGGAACTCATCCTTGGGGCAATCTCTATTCAAGTCTATGAAATCCACACAGATCCTTATTTGATTTTTATCTTTCTCTCCCACTCGGATAATGTTAGACACCCAGAGTGCATGCTTTATCAGTTTGATGAACCCTGCTGCCAATAAGCATTGGACTTCTTCCTTGATCATCAAGTCTAGCTCAGGATTGTAAGTCCTCATTGCTTGCTTTACGAGAATGGCTGAAGGTATCATGTTTAACTTGTGGAAACTCACTTCCTCATCCAGTCCTTCCATTTTCGTGTACTTCCACATAAAAATGTCTACAAACTCCTGAATCAACTCAACCAAGGACTCTCATCTATCCTTACTGAGATCCTTCGAGATAAAAATAGGCCTTCGATCCCCCCCTTCTTTTTCCAAGTCCAACTTCTCCAACTCTTGTGCTTGTGGCTTTGGTTAATCTTCCATGTAGTCTGGTTCTTCGACGACATTCTCCACAAACTCATGTATGCTAGAGTTATCTATCACCATATTTTCCCCCCATTGATCCACCAGAAAAAACTCATATACCAAGTCAGCCTCCTTATCAGCTTCTTCGGACGCCCGTTTACACCATTATAATAGATAAACCACCTTTCCTTCTTCGATAACAACCTTCTTACACTGTCTCCTGGAAGTTATAACTGCCTTCCTCTTCTTCTCTCTAGAAGCCTCAGTAACTCCTTCTCCTGAAAATTGGCTCAACACATTTTATCGTTGGACTTCGTGCTCCATCGGATCCATTCTAGGCCTCATCCTGTCTTTGAGCTACTTCATGATATTTTGGGGATGAGGGACCACCTAGTGGGCTTCTTCTTCCATTACTCCTTTGCTGGTTATAACTTTGTTATTTTGCCCATTCACAGGCCCCATCCTTTTTTTGATCTAGGGAAGCCACGCCTCCTCTATTCTTCTCTTTAGGACTCTGATGTCCTCCTCTAATTTTGTGTAAAATGCTGAATTTATCAGGTGAGCTTCTTCGACGGCAAAGGGCCTCTTCATAGCTCTAATGCTGATCTTCGTTCCTTTGATATTCGCCTAGGCGTATTAGTGATATGTCAAAGGAACTAGCCCTTGGTTTTGCATCCACACTCTTCCTATCAACAGATGGTAGGAAGTTTCACTCTCTATCACGTGGAATTTGGCGTGGGACCTTAGATTTCCCATCACAATATCAATGTTAACATAACCAATGGACTTGAAAGACTGGTTGTCATATCCTGAAATAACCAAAGGCATGGGGACTAACCTTTCCTCTGGAATATTAGCTGTGTGGAAAGAATTGATTGACATGATGTTAATGGAGGCTCCCCCATCAATAAGAGCCCTTCCAAGGCTCACTCCATTGATGCTGGCAGTCATATATATTGTGAGGAAATCTCACGGACCTATCGGCATCGCTGGAAGTTATTTCTGACAGAAACTTCTTCATCAACCTATTAATGGGTCCTTTCCATCTTAGCGAAGGGACTGCGTTCTTCCTCGCAATATCAAGGATTTCCTGGGTTATCTCCAACATACTTTCCTTTGGCATACCCACCTAGTCTAAGAACCAGGAAAACTTTGGAGACTTCTACACTACACAATATTCCATAGCTTGGTCTACTTCATCACCTTCAACGTTGTATACATCCTCCATATCTTTAGCACTTTCTTTGTCGTAAGCCAACACTACGTTAGCCATTACCCTAGTTCAGTCTTCCAAAGACTCTTCAAAATCCTCCTGCTCCATCGTTAGCTCCCTTGCTTCTCTTTCTGCCTCATCGTCGTAGGCCATCACCAGATTGACCCCATGTACTAGGAGTGGGTTGTTGTTAATATTTTGCGATGGGATTTGCAACGTTCCTACCTTTACATTTTTGTCGATGATTCTTCTTAGCATGAAATAACTTTTCATTGGATGTTAGATCTATCGATGGATCAGGCAATATTTGGGATCAGCTCTAGTCGTCGCGTCTTTTTTCTCGGCGGAGATACCCTTTGGTTCATACACCGTTACTCCTTGAACCATGGCGTTATAGTAGCTGATAGCCTCCTCTAGTGTACAAGGAAACGGTGGTGGATCCTCCCTATCTCTTCCAAACTTTCTCTTATTATCCCTCCTCATTAGTTTGCCCACATCTGCTCATTCGGTATATCTCACCTGTGGGGACTGAGACCTCCCTCCCACAGGTTGTATCGACTGCCTAAACATCATGGGCACCACCACTGGGTTTGGTCGTACCACGAACGAGATATTCCTTGTTGCTTTTAGGAATGCCGCAAAAGTCCCCTCACGCATCTCGTTAATAATATGATAGATGTACTCAGGAAGCAGTCCTTTCGCACAAATCTGCAGTAGTTTGGACACTTTGGATTCCTCTCTCACATCGAGGGAACTTTCCCTGAACCTTCGAACGTATGCCACCACATCTTCCCCTGGTCGTTGCTTCTCTCTCCCCAGTTGGGTCAAGGTGAACTCATCTTCTTCTAGAAAGAACTTCTGGACGAAAAAAATGTGCATCACCTCCCACGGGGGTGTAATATCCCATAATTTTATTGATTTTTATTTAATGGGATTAATTAAATTAAATAGGAATCAATTAGAAATTAATTCGGATTTAAATACTAGCGAGACGTGAGGAGGTATTTTATTATGATGATAATATTGATTATTACTAAGTATATATGGTAATATATGATTATTGAAATTATTAAAATTGTCACGAGTCATAAATACAATAATTCGGGAAATTAAGTTGGGACGCGCGTGTCAGTCGCGTCAGGAATCAATTTAATTAGATCAAAAAGTAAATTATAATTTTATCATCTGTATGGTTATTTTGAGTGCACCAACGTGTTCATAGGGGTCGATATAGTCAGAAAACACTAGTCGGGGGTTTAGTTTGGGTCCCGAGGCATTTTTAGGCCAAACTGGCAACCCGGGAGGGTATTTTAGTCATTTTAAATTTTAAGGAAATTAGACCCACGAATTTTAGGGTTTATTTAATTGTTATTGTGTAGGTCATTAGGGCCATTATCATCCAAAAAGTAAGAAGTGGGATACATGAGATAGAGGAGAGGTTACAGGAGGGTTTCAAGCCACAACCACCACCCACTACCACCACTTTTGACGAAATTGTGATCGGAGAGGAGGAAAGAACCAACCTTTGTCATCACCAGTAGATCTGAACATCAATCCTAAGGCAAGTGATTTGGTTTCATTAATTTTCAGCGAATAATTCTTCCATGCTAGTGTAAGGTTTGTTAGTAGCCTTGAAACATGATGAAAACTCATGAAATTGGAGTAGAATTCTAAATCTTGGATAGGAATTGCATGTAGATTAGTTCTGGATGAATTTCAGTAACCAAAACATAACTGTTGATGAACTAAAAACGGATTTAAGAAGAGAAATATTATGGTTCTTGAAGAAAATAGAAAAACTACGTTTTTTATGAAGATTTGATCCAAATAAGACTAATTGATGATGGTTTAAAGGTTTTGGGACAAATCTGGGACTGAAAAATGAAGAAGTACGTAGCCTCATCTGGTATGATCAATCGATCGGCATTCAAAGGTCGATCGATCACCATCGATTGATCGATCCCCCCCAGAAATGATGACTTTCCCTTTCCTAATTTTAAGTGTTTCCGGCCATCGAATGTTGGGGATTATGTGAATTAATTAGGACTTGAAGAAAATAAGTAGGGTATTATATTTGAAAACCGGAATACATTAGAATTGGGTTGAATTGTAGTGTTGAATTCTCGAGTGTCCGACGAGTAATTTCCCATTTTATGATGTGAGAATATGATTTAAATCCTTAGGAGTAATAAGTTGGGATTTGGGACATAAATAAGAAGTTAAGAGTACTGAATTATCATGCGGGAGTAGTAGGAGACGTAGTAACCTCTTCGGTTAGATTTAAGTATTCGAAACTATACGACGTAAGACATATCGGTGAAGTATATCATATATCACCCGAAAATATAATAGCGTATGAATTTGAAATAATGGTATAGGTTGAGAACATAGCTTGAATAATATTATAAGTTATCTATGTTGTGTGAATGCTTGCTATAAGAATTCTTATGTGTATGACATACCTACCATACTTGCTATCACGGGAGGTCGGCTTTCGAAAATAGGGCCATCTAACCTTTGTGTGCCTATGGGGGGATTTATATTGGTACCTTAAGGACATAGGGCATTGAATGACTTATTTGTGAGTTAATAAGTTAGCTGACAATGGGAGCGTAGGTATATGAGTGACCCATGGGTATGTGAACTATGTTCGCCTCCAATATGTGTGATTTTGCTTATTGAAACGGTTCCAGAGAGATTCGGAACACGTAGTCCTTATGTACGTGATGTACCGGGATTCGACAGCAGAGAATGTATGCACCGCAGCTTAGCCTAGGGGTGCCCTAATGTTATATTTAAGTTGAGATTAATATACTGGTAATTATAACACACTCTTTGTGAAAGTGTGAATGTGAATACTTGAAACATTTTGAGTAGAGTTAAAAATGAGAACTTCCTATAATAATTATTATAAATTAATCTGAGAAATGAAAAGAGAGATATACGCAGGTTATATTAGAATGTCTTGAATAAACCCCTATATTATTATGTGAGGGCAGGTTGTGGTATAGACTAGTTAGCTAGCGGCATAACTAGGACGAGTTACGAATATACGTTAGGCGTGCACACTATTTGATAGGTGAGGAACTCATGTGAGAGCACGTAACTAACATGTATTTAATATTCATTATCTAATGTAATTAAACACTTGCTATATTTTAAGTTGTTTTCACATCAGGCTCTGACTCGTTTGCTTTCAAATCTATTTTACTTGAAAAACCTTTTGGGTGCCCAGCCACAGGGATGCCAAGCTTAGGAGTTCCATTTCACTGACGTGTTGTAGCTGCTGTGGAAGTTACCGGACCTCGATAGTAGACGCCTCCACATTCTACATTGATTCTATTTCAGATTCATTCATCTGTTAGGGCATGTCTCCCCTTTTCTTTTAGGGACAGCTATATCATACTCAGTTTCATTTTAGTTTTGGAGTTAATTAATTAATTATTCAGTCTTTGTATTTTGTTTTATTCAGTATTTGGATTATTCAGAGGAGTGTTACTCCAGACTCATTTATTATTCCATTTATATTCTGTTGTGACTATGATGTGATTGTGGTATCATTAGTTAATAATTTAATTGGTTGCATGTTAATCTAATTTAAATAAAATTTGGCAACTCTCTTTTTAAATATTAGGTGGCTAGGAATTGTTTAAAAATGTTTTTCGACAGTGATGCTATGAACTGAACCAACTTGACATTTTGAATTAATTTTAATAAAGGATTAGCTACCCGGTATTGAATTAGTTGGGATGTCACAGGTGGTATCAGATCATCAGGTTCTACTGTCCTTAGGATCTGTACGGCTTGCTATGTTTCTGCGTAGCGTCCTTTGATATAGAGCCCTATATTTTAGGACTGTTGTACTCTTTTGTTTATCTTGCGCTCTTCAGCTATTTTGAGATATTAACTGTGGACTTATAATACTTCTCTCTCATTTCAGACGCCTCCACGACGTGCACAAAAATTTCCCAGGGGTGCTCAGCCCGAACCACAACCTGCACCAGTTCGGGGTTCTATGAACGCTGCAGAAGTTGCCGCCATTGTATCCCAAGCGATAAATGCCGCTTTAGCATTTGTGCATCACGCGCCACCTCAGGCACCTCTAGTGGCCCCAGTTCAGGATCATGCATTCTCGTCTGCTTGGGAACTTGTTTGTGATGCTTTCCATAAATCACACCCTCCGGAGTTTGCATGTAGCTCCGACGTCGTTGTGTCCAGTCAGTGGAAGAAGGACATCCAAAGATACTTGATGATATACGAGTGTACGGATGTACAGAGGCAGATATTAGCTACTTTTAAGCTGGTAGGAGCAGCATTGCAGTGGTGGGAGTCTATTACCACCACGGAGGAGAGAGATTTTCTTACCATTCAGGAGTTCTGGGTGCGGTTCGACCGCAAGTATTTTCCCTCAGCAGTTCACACTGAAATGAGGAGAAAATTGATGAACCTAAAGAAGGAGGGGAAGACAGTGGCAGAGTATGAGGCCAAGTTAACCAATCTTCTGAACATCGTTCCCGACGAGATCCCTACTGAAGAGAAGAAGATCCAAAAGTTCATGAATGGGTTGACATGGAGGATTCGTCAGCACTTGCTAGGTAATCTCTCGTTGGCCACTTATTCTGATGTGGTTAACGCAGCATTGCTTCACTGCCAGGACCATCGCTTTCACTTGTCAGAGGGTAAGAGAGCAAGAGAGTCCAACCAGCAAGGCAGGACAGGGGGAAATGGTGCCAGCAGGACACAATCAGCTTAGGGTCAACACATACAGGGTGATTAGAATTCCCAACAGGGGATTCTAAGAGATTTAGATCCGGAGGTTTCAGAATTAGACAGGGAGGTTTTTGGCATGTGCAGCAGGGTCAACACGACCATCAGGGCCAGCACAGCCAGCAGTAACAGTTTCAGTAGGGCCAACATGGTCAGGGTAAGAATGGTAATGACTCTCCGGGCCGTGGGCAGCAGGGACAGAGAGGGGGAAAATTTATGGGGAAATGTTTTATTTATGGCAAGATTGGCCATAAACGCCAGGAGTGTCCTAAAAGGGGAAGGTCCCTACAGTAGCAGCAGTAGGGTGCTCGACACGAGCCCCAGCGACCTATGTTTCTCGTCTCCCTCCTAGCACCACTACAGATGCCAACTTTACCACCCATCCCAGCAGTCCCAGTCCAGTAGGGACAGCTTCAGTACGAGTGAGTTTATCAGCTCCAGCAGGCCACAGTCCCACATGATCCACTCGCTATTGAGGGTATGTTTTCTATTCAGGGTACTAAGGGGCGTATTTTATTTGACACGGGGACCACACGCTGTTTCATTGCCACGAGATTTGCACGCACTATAGGGTTGTTAGATACTGCAGAGAGCACTGTTACTTGCGTAAATTCACCATTGAGTAGGGTTTCTATGATTTCCCTTATATGTAGAGGTATGGGTGTAGAGATCGAGAGGTTTACTTTACCTGCTGATATATTAGTGTTTGATATGATCGAGTACGATGCGATCATTGGTATGGATTGGCTAGTTGCGTATCGAGCCATGATTGATTATTTCAGTTGGAGTATTATTTTTGCCATACCCGGACATGAAATGTTCCTAGTGGCGATGCCTCTTCCGGAGGGAGGATCGTCCACTCACTTGTTCTATATAGAGGAGGAGACCTCTAAGGAGGTGGTAATACCACTTGATTCTATTCTAGTTATTAGAGAGTTCACTGATGTATTCCAGGATATTCCGGGATTACCTCCTAGTAGAGAGATAGACTTTGTTATCAATTTGATGTCGGGCACTAGGACTATAGCCCGTACACCTTACCGTATGGCTCTAGAGGAGATGAGGGAGCTATGGGATCAGATAGAGCAGCTGTTGGGTCAGGTATTTATTCGTAGGAGTACTTCTCCATGGGGTTCCCTTGTGTTGTTCGTTAAGAAGAGGGATGGATCTTTGAGGTTGTGTATAGATTACCGGGAATTAAATAAAGTCATGATACAGAACAAGTATCCACTACCCTGAATCGATGACTTATTCAACCAGTTGAGAGGAGCTTCCTTCTTCTTAAAGATTGACTTAAGATCGGGATACCATCAGTAGCGAATCAGGGAGCAGGATGTCTCGAAGACTGCCTTCTTGACGAGATATGGTTCCTACAAGTTCAGGGTTATTCCTTTTGGCCTAACCAATGCCCCAACGCATTTATGAACATGATGAATTGAGTGTTTAGAGAGTTCCTAGAGCATTTCATCATCGTCTTCATTGATGGCATTATGGTTTACTCCCAGACATAGGAGGAACATGCCAAGCACTTGAGGCGGGTTCTGCAGATGCTGCGTCAGAACGAGTTATATGCAAAGTATAAGAAGTGTGGATTCTGGCTGAAGGAGGTTTAGTTTTTGGGGAATATCATTTCTGACAAGGGAATATCTATTGATCCGGGGAAGGTATCAGCGGTGAGGGAGTGGGGACAACCCACGACACCGATTGATATACGTAGTTTCTTGGGCCTAGCAGGATACTATAGGAGGTTTATTTAGAGGATATCAAGGATAGAGGGTCCTTTGACACATCTGACTCGCAAGGGTGTGCCATTTATCTGGAGTGATGTCTTCCAGTTGGCATTCGATGAGTTGAAGGACAAGTTGACCTCGGCACCAGTGTTAGAATTGCCCAGACCATGAGTTGAGTATCTAGTCTACACCGATGCGTCCTTACTAGGACTTGGAGGTGTACTGCAACAGAAGAGTCAGGCTATAGCTTATGCTTCTCGTAAGCATAAGCCTCACGATAAGAATTACACCACCCATGACTTGGAGTTAGCGACAGTTGTATTTGCTATTCGGATTTAGAGACATTATCTCCTGGGGAGAAATTACATGTATTCACGGACCACAAGTCCCTATAGTACCTCTTCACGCAGAAGGAACTAAGTATGCGTCAACGTAGGTGGCTTGAGTTAGTGAAGGATTATCAGTTTGATATCCAATACCACCCAGGGAAGGCTAACGTGGTAGCAGACGCATTGAGTCGTAGGCCAGTAGGTGAGGTGGCTGAAGTGTTGAAAGCAAAGTGGAAGGAGTTGGGACAGCAAGACGCAGTGGCCCGTTCATTCATGTCTGTGATGACAGTTACACCCCAGATCGTTACGAGAGTGATGCAGGCCCAGGAAACAGACTCGTGCTGTCAAGAGCAGATAGTATGATTACTAGCAGAGGGGGAAGAGCCTTATACCGTTAGTTCAGACGGGGGATTACACTTCAATGGAAGACTAATTGTTCCTGAGGGGGAAGACTTGCGACACGGGGTAATGATAGAGTCGGACAGTTCGCGGTACATCCTGGTGGGGATAAGATGTACTAGGATATGAGGCGACAATACTAGTGGAGCGGGATGAAGATAGACATTGCCGAGTTCGTTTCTAAATGTGCCACTTGGCAGCTGGTAAAAGTCGACCATCAAAGACCGACAGGACTTCTACAGACATTAGAGGTTCCTATGTGGAAATGGGAGAGCATTTCCATGGACTTCATCATGGGGTTACCTACATCGCAGAGGGGTAATGACTCCATATGGGTAATCGTGGATCGATTGACCAAGGTTGCTCATTTTCTTCCAGCCCGGACAGACTACACTATGGGACAGTATGCCCAAATTTTCATTACGGAGATAATGAGACTCCACGGGGTGCCTCTTGATATCGTGTCTGATCGAGACAAGATATTTGTTTCACGATTTTGGGAGAGCTTCAAGGAAATAATGGGTACGAAGTTGCGGCTGAGCACATCATATCACCCGCAGACAGATGGAAGATATGTTGCGTATGTGCATCCTAGACTTTGGAGGTGGTTGGGATCAGTATCTTCCACTGGTGGAGTTTGCCTATAATAACTCCTACTAGTTCACTGTTGGCATGGATCCATTCGAGGCGTTGTATAGTCGACCTTGTCGTTCCCCAGAATGTTGTCTAGAGGTGGGGGATAACAAACTCCTTGGCCCGGAGGTGATTCAGGATACTTCGATGAGGAGAGAGATGACATGGAGCCGTATTCGGGTAGCTTAGGACTGACTGAAGAGTTATGCCGATGCCAAGCGGTTCTGTAGAGAATTCAAGGTGGGGGACCAGGTGATACTCAGAGTGTCTCCTATGAAGGGGATTAAGCGCTTCGGTAAGAAAGGGAAATTAGCACCTAGATATGTGGGGCCATTTCCTATCATCGATCGAATTGGGCCAGTTGCGTATTGACTTGGCTTACCATAACACTTGCATAGGATCCATGAAGTGGTCCATATTTCCTCACTAAGGAGATATCTTAGGAATGATTTGGCCCATACCCACATTGCTTTAGAGGACATCGATCTACAGCCTGATAGTTCCTATGAGGAGGGGTCGTTTGCTATTCTGGACCACAGCGAGAGGAAACTGAGGTCGAAGATAGTACCGTTAGTACGTGTTCAGTGGCGACATCATAATGCCAAGGAGCCCACCTAGGAGTGCGAGGATGAGATGCGCGAGCGTTATCCAGAGTTATTTTTTCCAGGTATAATTTATTTCCGAATTTCAGGACGAAATTCTGTTATTAGGGGGGAAGTATGTAATACCCCGTAATTTTATTGATTTTTATTTGATGGGATTAATTAAATTAAATGGGAATTAATTAGAAATTAATCCGGATTTAAATACTAGCCCGACGTGAGTTGGTATTTGATTATGATGATAATATTGAGTATTACTGAGTATACATGGTAATATATGATTATTGAAATTATTAAAATTGTCGCGAGTCATAACTACTACAATTTGGGAAATTAAGTTGGGATGCGTGTGTCAGTCGCGTCAGGAATCAATTTAATTAGATCAAAAATTAAATTATAATTTTATCATTCGTATGGTCATTTTCAGTGTGCCAACGTGTTCTGAGGGGTCGATATAGTCAGAAAACACTAGCCGGGGGTTTAGTTTGGGTCCTGGGGCATTTTTAGGTCAAACCGGGAACCCGGGAGGGTATTTTAGTCATTTTAAATTTCAAGGAAATTAGTCCCACGAATTTTAGGGTTTATTTAATTGTTATTGTGTAGGCCATTAGGGCCATTATCAGCCAAAAAGTAAGAAGTGGGTTACGTGATATAGAGGAGAGCTTATAGGAGGGTTTCAAGCCATAACCACCACCCACCACCACCACTTTTGATGGAATTGTGACCGGAGAGGAGGAAAGAACCAACCTTTGTCATCACCAGCAGATCTGAACATCAATCCTAAGGCGAGTGATTTGGTTTCGTTAATTTTCAGCGAATAATTCTTCCATGCTAGTGTAAGGTTTGTTAATAGCCTTGAAAGATGATGAAAACTCATGAAATTGGAGTAGAACCCTAAATCTTGGATAGGAATTGCATGTAGATTAGTTCTGGACGAATTTCAGTAACCAAAACATAACCCTTGATGAACTAAAAATGGATTTAAGAAGAGAAATATTATGGTTCTTGAAGAAAATAGAAAAACTAGGGTTTTTATCAAGATTTGATCCAAATAAGACTAATTGATGATGGTTTAAAGGTTTTGGGACGTTAGAAATCATGTATTTAGGTTGTATGATGATCCTATATGATTATATTATAATTTCTCATCTTGTAATGAGGTTTTGGGACAAATCTAGGATTGAAAATTAAAGAAGTACGTAGCCTCATCTGGTATGACCGATCGATCGACATTCAAAGGCCGATCGATCGACAATCAGGATCGATCGATCGATCCCTCCAGAAAGGATGACTTTTCCCTTTCTGATTTTAAGTGTTTCCATCCATTGAATGTTGTAGTTGGGGATTATCATTAGGACTTGAATAAGACCAGTATGGTATTATATTTGAAAACCGGAATACATTATAATTGGGTTGAATTGTAGCGTTGAATTCTCGAGTGTCCGACGAGTAATTTCCCATTTTATGATGTGAAAATATGATTTAAATCCTTAGGCGTAATAAGTTAGGATTTGGGACATAAATAAGAAGTTAAGAGTAATGAATTATCATGCGGGAGTAGTAGGAGACGTAGTAACCTCTTCGGTTAGATTTAAGTACTCAAAACTATACGACGTAAGACGTATCAGTGAAGTATATCATATATCACCCGGAAATATAGTAGCATATGAATTTTAAATAATGGTAAAGGTTGAGAACATACCTTTAATGATATTATAAGTTATCTAAGTTGTGTGAATGCTTGGTATACGAATTCTTATGTGTATGACATACCTACCATACTTGCTATCATGGGAGGTCGGCTTTCGAAAATAGGGCCATCTAACCATTGTGTGCCTACGGGGGGATTTAGATTGGTACCTTAAGTACATAGGGCGTTGAAGGACTTATTTGTGAGTTAATAAGTCAGTTGGCCATGGGAGCGTAGGTATGTGCATGACCCATGGGTATCTGAACTATGTTCGCCTCCAATATGTGTGATTTTTCTTATTGAAATGGTTCCTGAGAGATTCGGAACACGTAGTCCTTATGTACGTGATGTACCGAGATTCGATAGTAGAGTATGTGTGCACCGCAGCTTAGCCTAGGGGTTCCATAATTGTATATGTAAGTTGAGATTAATATACTGGTAATTATAACAGACTCTTTGTTAAAGTGTGAATGTGAATACTTGAGACATTTTGAGTAGAGTTAAAAATGAGAACTTTCTATAATAATTATTATAAATTAATATGAGAAATAAAAAGAGAGATATACGCAGGTTATATTAGAATGTTTTGAATAAACCTCTATATTATTATATGAGGACAGGTTGTGGTATAGACTAGTTAGCTAGCGGCATAACTAGGACGGGTTATGAATATACGTTAGACGTGCACACTATTTGATAGGTGAGGAACTCATGTCAGAGCACATGACTATCATGTATTTAATATTCATTGTTTAATGTAATTAAACACTTGCTATATTTTAAATTGTTTTCATATCGGGCTTTGACCCGTTTGCTTTCAAATCTATTTTTCTTGAAAAATCTTTTAGGTGCCCAGCCATAGGGACGCCAAGCTTAGGAGTTCCATTTCACAGACGTGTTGTAGCTGCTGTGGAAGTTACAGGACCTCGATAGTAGACGCCTCCACATTATACATTGATTCTATTTTAGATTCATTTATCTATTAGGGCATGTCACCCCTTTTATTTTAGAGACAACTTTATCATACTCAGTTTCATTTCAGTTTTGGAGTTAATTAATTAATTATTCGGACTTTGTATTTGGTTTTATTCAGTATTTGGATTATTCAGAGGAGTGTTACTCCAGACCCATTTATTATTCCATTTATAGTCTGTTGTGACTATGATGTGATTGTGGTATCATTTGTTAATAATTTAATTGGTTGCTTGTTAATCTAATTTAAATAAGATTTGACAACTCTCTTTTTAAATATTAAGTGGCTAGTAATTGTTTTAAAATGTTTTTCGATAGCGATGTTATAAACTGAACCAACTTGAAATTTTGAATTAATTTGAATAAAGGAGTAGCTACCCGGTATTTAATTAGTCAGGGTGTCACACGTGGAAACACTCTTAGGAGCTAGGTGAGAATACTAGGTAAATGCCTTATCGGTTAAGGATTTGGAAAAATCCCTCAACCTTAGTTTTTTGTTGTATCAATGCACCCCTAAATGTTCAACGAAGCATTTAGTGTTCTCCTTAGGGTTCCCACCCTTTCTTGTATACTTTTCTAAGATAAGAGGAATATAATCTTTTGGGTAGGGCTCATCATTATACTCCTGAGGGTAAGGTGTCCGAAAGTCATCATAAACCGAAGCTACCTCGCCAGCAGATTGCGAGGAAACTTGCATGAGTTTCAGTATCTCCTTTTGCATCTCTTTCCTCGTCTCTTCCATAGATGATACCGTTGATGGAACGGCCAGAGGGGCCATAGGCGGAGAGCTCATTGCACCTAGAGAAATCATCACAGTTAGAACGTTTGGTACTCCTGGACTTCCCACTATTGGATTCACAATAGGGGGTATACTTATTGGGGTCATTCTAGTTAAAACTGTGCTTGGTGAGGCTATTGGGGCTGCCCTTCGTGTCACGAAGGAGTTGGCCTCAAATCCTCCCAACACCGTTGTAGCTACAGGAGTTTGTAAAAACTTGTAAAATTTATTCATGAGGAGCGCCACTTGATCTGGTCCCAACCCAACGCTCGTGGACTCTTGTGCCACCCCTAAAACGCCTGTCACCATTTGAACTAGAGGAACCTCCACTCGAAGGGCTCCGTCTCTCAAAACCTCCAGATCTCTCATCGCTTGTTCTCCATTGTGTTGAATATCATCAAAGTTAAGTCTTCAATTAACATTATTTTGCGCCATACTCCTTGCTTAGAAGAATACCTCCCCAATGGAGCCACCAAATGTAAGAGGGTAATTTAGATTAGATGGAGGCGTAACCCCTTTTGAGTACAATTCACTATTGATTAACTACAAGACACACAATCACAACTTAGTGAAGATAAACTCAGTTTGAACTCAAAAATCTCTCGTGTATAACTCAGAAGTAACTCATTTAGAAGGAGAGACAATTAAGCATCATAGATACACCTTGGCAGGCAACTAAACACCCCAACCACCCTTAAATATCTCTGTCATGTATTGAAGATTCGTAATAAATGATAATTGTGGGTGATTAAATTCTCTGGTTTGTAATAAATCTCTTTTTGATGTATATTCTCTCTAGTAATAACTTCTGAACTTTAAAAAAGAACCCCCTTTTCCCAGAGGTGGTTAGGGTGCTTAAATAGCCCCCACACCATTCCCGAGATAACTCAGTCATTAATAACTGTGAAAGACATCCCTCATAATTTATGTCACAAACATTAAATGCCTGATGCACTAGTTATCTCCACATCATAAACATTAAATGCCAAGACGTGCCTTTCGCCTAACCACTGTGTGTCAGGGGGCTATCATCACAGAGGTGGCTCACCAACCATCTGACAGCCCTAAATACCACAGTGGTTTACTCAATTGTATATTTTACAATGCGTAGCTAGTTAGTGACATCACATAAAGTAGGTGTGATGTTATGTAGAGGGTTGTTTGGTTCAAAACTCAATGCCCGATGGAACTCAAGGCTACTCCACCCGAGGTTCCACGATTAGGGGCTTTTGGTGTTTTTCCAGGTGTATCTAAGATGGTCAGGACAAGCCCCAATGGTGGCTCACTTCTCAAACCTCCTAACCAAGTCCTTCTAAAGTTCCCACAGTGAGGTTTTTCGATAGAGCATGAAAGCTCTCCCAGGCCCTGCCAAGCCCGATCTTTCGCTAGTACCGTTCAACCTCACACTAAAAAAATCATTATAATCGTTAAAAATCATGGTCAATGTAAATAAAGAGATGCAATAAGACTAATCAAAGAAATAGGACTAAAGGGTGAGCTATCTCGATCAGCTTCTTCACTAGAAGATCCTTCTGGGCTGCCACGCTGAACTACCTCGCTTGAGCTGCCTTGCTGAGCTGCATTGGCTAAATCGTGCCTTATTGAGCTGTATTGCTTGAGCTGCATCGTTGCCTTAACCCCAAACACTGTTATTAATGGGGGGATTATCTCTAATATCAAGATTACCTTCAAGACCCCCCTACAGATAATAAATTTGAAGGTAATCTTGAGATTAGAGAAAATAAATTTGAAGGCATCCTGAGGACGAGCGTAGTAATCCCCGAAATACTCCTTGAGTAGCTTCTTTTGTTGGCTCCATGCCATAACCCAATTTTGGAACATTATTCCCCTCAGTTCCCAGAATATCTAAATATTTTGTCATGAACCACACTGAGGATGGTGAGAAACTTGGAAATATGGTGTCTGATATGTCTATTATTGATTTGAATGCCTCTCTCTCGAGAGTTATACCTGAGAAACACATGGCCTCTTCCTAACCAGTAATTATGCCCCTTACCGAGGAGAATACCTATGAGAGATATAATTCTTAGCATGCAACCAACATCGATGCTTCAAATCATGGTAACAATATTACAAAGGATGAGCTAGAAGTGCTTAGGGATAGAGTCAATGATTAACCCAATGCCGATGAGATATGATTTACAGTTTGGGCTCTCCAAGTTAGAGTTTGTTCGCCTATATTCCCCATTATAAGATCTATCTTAAGGGTTTATAGGGCGGCTCTAACCCAGTTTCCTCCAAATACGTTTTGATTTATTATAAGGTCAATGGTCTATTGGCAGGCTCAAACTAGTTTTAACCTTGTTGGTATTATCTTTAGATTGGTGTATGGCGTGATGAACAATGCCAGAGCCAATGCATAATATTATTGTTCTACCCAAAATTTTGATCTAAATATGGTGAAAGTTGTTCAGATTAGAAATCATAGTTGGAAGTACTAGTTCATTTATATGAAAGGAAATTTGGAGTTTCACTCGAGAGAGAAGAGTCGATCTTATAGTGTCCCTAGTGATTTGTGGGGACCAGATCGTATTGGCACATATTTTTTCGTTATGCTTTTGAGATTTTCTCTTGTTTACTCTGTATTGATACTTTGTTCCTATTCCACAAAGAAAATGGCTCCTAAGCTGCCAGCTACATTGAAACAATTGGTGATGCACAAGTGCACACCCAATCCAGTTGCGATTGAGAAAATTTTCTCATTGAGAAAAATTATAAAGCTTGGATATTATACCCCTCCTATAAGAATTCCTCGGCGAGACGACTAGGAAAAATGACTTGAGCAGGAAGGATCGATTAATTGGGAGGTCGAAGAAGGTATACTATTTTTCATTATCTCATCGTTTAGCTTACCATTTTTGACTTTGCTAAATGATGTGTTCTTATGTAGCTACTGCTCCACAGTCTTCAAATTTTTTTATTGAGTTTTCCTGGGTTATGGCTCTATTGCTCGTTGATCGTGCTTCTCTTGCCACGATTTGCGTAAAAAAATGAGGCTAAGGCTAATAAAAACCCAAGAAGGATGCAAAGAGTAAAATCTACGAGGCCAATAGGTAGGCCAAGGCTAAGATTCGAATAAAAGGAAACCCGATAGTGAATCCGAAAAGAGATCTGAGGTTGAGGCTCAGAAGAAAACTGATATCGCCGCCAAGGCAAAAATTAAAGGGAAAGTAGTAGCTTTAGATATCCGTCCTCTTACTGGTGTAACAAGGCCTTTGGAGCTCGTGGATATTGAGGTACGACCTTCTTAAAGGCTGTTCAAAAGGGGTGAGAAGTATAGCCTCTAACCATGGTAGAGGAGTATGAGTTCGATGTGGGGAACCCTAACTATCGACCAGATTAGTCATGATAAGGATTTATCTTCTAGAACATCGATAATGTTATTGAAGTGATCAATTATAATGGTTGTAGACCAAATTTTGAGTTCATCTAAGGTTTGGATGCTGACGCTTTATGAGGGATTCTTTATAATAAAGCCTACGTAGTAAGTTTATTGCCTGTCATATATTTATTTTCCTCACGATATTATCATATTATTTGTTGAGCTCACTATCTCATTTTCTGGAGAACTATGGTTGGCATTATTCTTCGTGAGAAGACTGTAGCCAATCAAGATGCCTATGAAGAGTAAAAGGATACCAATTAACTATTTCAATAAGAATTAGATGGCCAAAGGAAGATGTGTAATGAGCTGGAAGAGAGGGACAATCAACTTATTGAGAAAACCAAGGCTCTGAGCGCGGCCAAGGAGTTGATTACACAGTTGAGAGACCAAATTTCCACTGATTCTGTGAAGCGATAGTGTCTATACAAAACTCTTAAAAGGGAAATAAAGATCTTGCTAAATACAAAAAGGCTATTTCTCAAGCAAAAGAAAATGAAATTAAGAAATTGAAATCTTCTATTGATTATAACTTCAAAATTGTGACCTTCTTTGTTGAAGGTTATAATGAGCTGAAGAAGAGAATCATGAAAAAGTCTCCGGACATAGCATAGGTGGTAATAAAATATGAGGGTGATAATAATGAGGATACAACCATGTTCATTGAACTACAAAAGGAGGTAGAATAACCATTACTGAGACAGCTGGTCCAACTGATGACGCTATTTGAGATACTGACATGACCGAAAACATTATTGTCAAAATTCTTCAGGTTACCGACGAGGTTGATAATGCTCCTATGCATGATCTGTATTTCTTCTGTAGATAATAATTATTATTTATATTGAACATTTATTCATAATGACCCTTCTACAAATGAACAATTCTGATATCAATTTTAATTATCTGAACTTCTTGTCTACATGCATGTGTTTATTTATTTTAACTATCTTTTTTTCTTAATAGAGAGAGATCATGTTGTTCATGATATTTGTCTGTATGCATCCAAGTTTTATTTGGGTTTCACTCGTATTTCTTAGGATTTTTTACTATCTTGACGGATCCTCTTATCACGGCTTTGGCTTACGAGTTGCTTAAAGATGAACTATTTTAGTTGTCTAGTTAAGAAATATATGTGTTTGTATCTTGTTGTCACACCCTCTTCCAAGTGTAGTGTATTCAAATACGTGCATTAATCAAGTGGGTTGGCCTTAGACGACTTGATTTATCATTTTTGAGCAGTCAAGTACGTGTTTTTGGTCAATTAGGTTGGCTTGAGCTAACATAGCCTAAGATTTTGGTATAGTTAAAGACATGCATTTGGTCAATTGGGTTGGCTTGAGCCGACCTGAACTAAGATTTTGATGCAGTCAAAGATATGCATTTGGTCAATTTGGTTGGCCTAAGCTGACTTGACCTAAGATTTTGGTGCAGTCAAAGACGTGTGTTTGGTCAAGTGGGATGGCTTAAGCTGACATTACCTATCATTTTTTCGCAGTCGGAGACATTATTTTGGTAAATTAGGTTGGCTTGATCCAACCTAACATAATATTTTAGTTCAACCAAAGATGTGCATTTATTTGTACCTTGAGATGTCTTTCGATGAAGCCTCTTACTCATCTTTTTGAGAGAACTTTAAACGAATGCTTAATAAGAATTTTAGAACCATAAAATTATAATTGGGGTGACGAGTATTCTCATATAATAACTTTTGCTCATATAAGCATTGTAACTTCCCACTGCAATATTTTTCTTTAATAACTATGAGACTTATTTTAATGATAATACCTCTTCAAGTGATCAAAGTTCCAAGGGTTTTTTTATAGCTCCCCTTCTAGAGTTTCAATTAGATAAGTACCGGGTTGTACAACTTTAGTCATGCGATAGGGACCATGTAAATATTTTTCTAACTTATTGGAATACTGTGTAACCTTATTCAAGACATAGTTACCTTCCTTGAGTGTGTTAGGATTGATTCTTTTATTGTAGAATTTTTTGTGTGCTAATGTTTGGTTACTACCCTAAGTAATGAATCTTCCTTGATTTCATCTATTAACTCTAGATCCAATATTCTTACAAAATCACTCTTGGGAGAATAAAAAGTGAGGAACCCGTGGCTTGGGAGGATGACCTCAATTCGGACCAAGGCCTCACTACCAAAATCCAACATGTAGGGCATTCCCCCAGTCGCAGTTCGTGGTGTGCTCCTCTAGGCCCACATTACACTTTGTTGTTAATTTATATAGTTCCCTTTGGTTTAGTCCAATCTTTTCTTTATTCCTTACAACAATGCTCTATTCATAACCACTATTTACCCATTGCATTATGGATGAGCTGGTGATGAATGCATATTTTTTATCTTGGGCTTGTCACAAAATTTTGAGAACTCAATATTACCAAATTAGGTGTCGTGATCGGCAATAAAATCATATCGGATCCCGTATCTGCACATCACATGTTTCCATATAAAATGGAAGACCTTAGCATAGGTCATCTCTAAGAGCATTCCAGCCTCCACCCATTTTATAAAGTAATCCACTACTACCACCAGATACATAAACCTTCCTTTGGTATTTGGCAGTGGGCAGACTAGATCTATACCCCCAAACGAAAAAAGGCCAGGGTGATGTGATAGGAACTAACTTAGCACCTTTTCTCTTGTGTATCACTCTGAATCTCTAGCATTTGTTTCAATTCTGTGTATATTCCTCACATTCGTACCTTATTGCTAACTAATAACATCCTTTAATGTTTATTCTCTTTACTAGTGTCCAACATATAGTTGAGAACCACATGATCCTTCATGTATTTCTTTGAATAAGTTTATCTCTTCCATGGGATGAAGACATCTCATCACTAGGACTGTAAAAACACTTTTGAATAGCACTCCCTTATCCATGAGAAACTTGGCCGATTTATAATGAAGTATTCTCTCCTCTTTTTGATTGGCTCAAAGAATGGCTTCTTCTAAGTATCTTATAATTGGAACCTTCCAGGATGGGCTCATGGTCAGCTCCAGAAATTGACTCCTTTTACATTAATGCTCTTTTACAACACTATTTTATAGGCACAGTTCTCCTTAGAATGGCCCTGGTGGCTGATGCGAGACGAGCTAATGCATCCACTATGGTATTTTTAATTCTCAGTAATTTGGTCATTTGGAGTGCTTTTAGCTTTGGTAGCAACAATTTCACCTTTGCAAAATATTTTAACATGTTTTATTCTCTTGCTCCATACTCTCCTAACACCTAATTTACCGCTAACTATGAGTCACTACGAGCCATTACCTACTTGACTCTAAGTGATGCAGCAAGCTTTAATATAATAACCAAAGCCTCGTATTCGGCTTTACTATTGGATGCTTCAAATTTGAAGTGATGAGCATATTCTACGTTAGATCCATCAGGTGTGTTGACTATCAAACCAGATTCGCTACCTTTTACACATGACGATCCATCCACCAATATATTCCATACTAGCATCTCATGCTTAAAGTGTCCTTGTACTAAATAACCGTTGTTAAATATATTTGTAGTAATTTTTTTCTCCACCCAATCTTATTTTGTTTAGATGAGGACTCTATTGATCTTTGGATATGCTCGGTGGAAACTATGGTAGGTTGTTCGACTTGTTATTTGGTTTTGTTTCGTTAAAACTATAGTAACTTGCTCGATTGGTCCTTTTTCCTTACAAGGTAATTTTGTAATGAAATCTTCTATAAGATGGCTTTTGATTGGATTCCTTGGCTCATATGTAATTTCAAATTAACCTAGCTCTATCGACCATGACATTAACCTACCAGATTTCTCGAGTTTGTGGATGTTTTTTTGAAGTGGGAGATCAATTTAAACCACTATAGAATGGGATTCGAAGGACTTCTTCATCTTACTATATATCACTATTATAGCTAGATGTAATTTATCCATTATCTAATATTTTATTTCTTCACTAACAAAAGCTTTGCTCATGTAGTATATCGGATTTTAGACTCCTTCAACACTTCTGATCATAGTCGAACTAACTTCTAAATCTGACACCGCTAAATACAAGTACAGGTTTTCCTCTAGGATTAGTCTTGAATGCAATGAGGTCTTTGATGTATTTGTCTTCTTTTACGCTCTTGGTCATTATATCATCCACATTAACTTCCATATTCTTCCCTATTTACTTCTCAAATACCTTGTTCACCAACCATTGATAGGTAGCACCTACATTTTTTAGTCCGAATGGTATAACATTATAATAAAATGTACCTCAACTAGTGATGAAAGAGGTCCTCTCTTTGTCTTCTGTCTTCATCTTAATTTGATTATAACTAAAGTATGCGTCCATGAAGCTCAGTAGCTTATGCCCGATCATCGCATCAACTATTTGATCAATTTGAGGCAAGGCATAATGATCCTTAGGAGACGCCTTATTCAAATCTGTGAATTCCAGACACATGCACCATTTGTCCTTTTATCGGTACCATTACCACATTTCTATCAAATTGGGATATATCACATATTCAATAAAGTTAGGTTTATTCAACTTGGACACTACTTCTTGAATTTCCATATTCTTCTCCTCTGAGAATACTAGTCGTTTCTACTTTACTGGTTTAACTTCCTTGACTATGTTAATCTTGTAATTGATATTGGTTGGATCAATTTCAAACATGTCTTCATGGATCCAAGCAAAAATGCTTTTCCTAACTCATAGGAAGTCATACAGTTACTTCTTGAGGATGAGATCTAAGGACGAGCTGATCTGGAATGTCCTCTCAGGATGCTCATTGTCTAGGATTATTGGTTTTGTTAACTCAATTACTTCTCTAGTTATCAACTTATCTTCATCTCGAGGATCGAACATCTCGATCTGATAGGTTTGATCTCATTTCTTCCTTTTTTTTCCTCCTTATTCGAAGTGTATTAACATTCACGTGCTTCTACTTGGTTTCTATTTTCCACTCCCATACCAAAATTTATTGGGGAACTTTGGATATTGATGAACACTTGATGCTACAACCTCAAGTTTCTTCAAAACCACACTTACAAAAATAATATTATAGGTCGATGAAATATTCTTTCAAGGATAAAGGATCTCATCATCTCATTTTTAAAGGTTGATCAAGTTTTAATAACAACTTTTATATCAATCGTACCCGGTGTGTGTACTTTTTTTACATGCGCATCCAATCAGAGTACGATGGTATACTTCGAATTTTCTGTCAAACAACGTTTTCATCTTGAAATAGTTATAAAATAATACATCCGTCGAACTCCCATTATCTACCAGAATTCTTTTCACATTCGTATCATGGATCATTATGGTTGATACCAGTGGATCTTCAAGAGGATATAACAACCTTGAGAGGTAATCTCTAGAAAATCCTATTATAAGTCCATCCTTGATGACCTTATGTGGTGTACTCTTATTGTCAAGGGACTATATTCGTTAAACTTTTGGAATGGCCTCTTATCGTTCTTCGGCTTGGGGCCCTCTTTGAGTTTTTCCTTTCTTCCTAAGTTATTACCTTCTTCAATATTTTTGTGGTTGAACACTTTGGTAGCCATGGCTTCTTCTGTGTCCGTGATCTTTCCTTCTTTATCTAAGATCTCATCCATGTGGTTTATAGGCTCCTTATGTAATTCCTAATAAAACTTTCCAGGCATTATTCAACTCATAATTACTATAATGGAAACTTTCTTGATGTATTATACCACTCCTAATTATTCAGTATTGAACATGGTAATATACTCCCGTGTTTTTTTATCCTCGCGTAAATGGGCACTTAATAAGAGAGCTACCCTCTCACTAGGTTTTTCTTTATAACCTAAATTATAAACAAAGATATTAGACAACTATTTAAAATTAAAGACGTTCCCTCTTGGTAGCTAATTATACCATATCTGACTGGGTCCTGTGAGTGTTCTTGAAAAATATATTCACCGCATCCCATTAGCTACTGAGAATAAGTCCCATACTGCCTGGTATTGCTTAACATGTAAAATTGGATTTGATATTCCTTCATACCTGGGATTGATCACAATTGGATTGAATTTTTCAGGTGTGGGATAGCTCATCATGGAAGTTATGAATGGATATCCCTATACAAACCCTCTTTGGAGTGGGTTTTTAGTTTTGATCAAGTCACCTAGGCGATCTTCTATCCTTTGGATTGATCTCCTCTATGGTTGAGCTTCAATTTTTTCATGAATCTTTATCATCTCATTCACAACTTTCAGTCGAGATCTTTTCTCTTCGTCCACCTTGTTCAGACATGGGTAAGGATCTTACATTATATTAAGACCCATCATCTCTTTATCTTCTACAATTCTCACCTTATACCTCTTTTAGGGTGAGAATGTGCATGCGTCCCTCCTCTTCCTAATCTATCAAGGACTAGTACTCTACTAAGCTTTTCGAAGGAAATTATGTGTTCTAATTAATATGTTTGGTCATCATCATACCCAGTTGACCTTATGATTAAGGTTATACCTAGTTAGTAGGAGTATTCTTCATGTTCTGTCCTATTTATCAAAGTAGATTTTCTCTTATTAGATCCCAAATTTAACCTCCTGGTATTTTCCACTGCTTTACCTCAGTTCTTTTTCCTCTACTCTTTCTATGGGGGAGGAGGAGGTGATTTCCTTCATTTACCTAGGTTTTTGTCCAAAACTGAGATTATTAGTGTTGGTTTAAAATCAATTGGTTAGCTCTCTAAGGCCAGGTGATGCCTTATGTTTCTTTGCGTAGCTTCCTGGATATTAACCAAGCTATGAAAGGATCCAGCTAGATCCCTTATTCTAATTGGGGTGGTGGTGGTGCAGCTCTTTCTCCATACTATTTCTGGGTGTTCATCTATTTTTATAAAATTTCCCATAAAACAGATAGTGTATGATAATAAGAAAACAGTGTGATTGGATATTTTAAAAATAAAAAATGGGAAAGTTATTTTAGGCTAAAAATCAGTGTATCTTGGGACAGTTTACATAGAATTAGACAATGGAATAGTAAATCAAGGATTTAAAGTGGGAAATCCAGTGAATCTATTGATTTGATCAACAAGATAATTGTCAATGAATTTGATACAGGGTAGAAAAATTTTGAAAATTCCACAATTAGAAATTACGAATCGGATGAGAAACAAGTTGGCTTTAGTCGTTTTCCACATACAACGCCATTTGATTATCGTCCAAAATTGGTTTTAAGGTTTTGTTTTAGCTAGTTGAGATTCAATCCTAGATAGAAAATAGATAAACAACAAAATGTGAATGTATGAAGACAGAGGTGAGAATAAGAGGAATTACACACAAAGTTACATATTTCATCTCTTAATAATGAGCTTACATCCACACATTATCTTTTAGCACTAGTATGAGAATAGTATAATTTCTCACTCTCTCTATCTAAACAGTTAGAATTTAAGAATATCTATTTATCTATCAATTGGTTAGTTGGTTAGTTATTTACCCTCTTCTAGGCTACTCCATGTCACCTTAAATATGAGCCTGAAAGTATTTGTTAATGGACCTATACAGTTGATCCACTAGAATATTTGAGGGGTCTTATTTTTATATAATAAAAGTACCCATTTTACAAGATAGTGGAGTAATAATTGTAAAAGTGATACATCAAAATAAACTGACTTCCCAAATAAATCGAATTTTAATTATGTGACTATTTTCCCAAATTTCATTATTCAATTTCATTCAGCCCCAAACATACATCTATGTTGGTTGAATAAAATATGAAAAGTAAATCATCACAAGATTAAATATTGGGAACACTAATTAAAGGGAAAAAAACCTTTCGGGTAAAACCTTTTTATTTCACTATGAAGAGGTAAATCGCAACTTTTATACACAATGAAATCTGCAAGAATATACGCAGATACATACAAGGTCACAACCTAAATCAGCAATGAATCGACCGCAGAAGATCCACCATGACGCGCAGTCCAATCAGCCCAGGAATACCGTAGCACTCCCTATGACACATAGTCATCAGCCCAGTACCTCCCTCAAGTGGAACCTATGTCAGCAATAGGTTATCCTCCCTACAAGAGTAAACTTCAACAAGAAGTATCTTGGGTTGCAAATAATTCGCATAAAGATTGGGATGTTTCGTGAATTGAAAAATAAGGTTTTAAACCCTAAAATTGAAGAATAGAAAGTGTTTTGCCATTTGCAGATTACGGGTATCGAAAATCGCTAGATCTCCTTCACGAAAGACGCCTCGTTTAATGAGCTTTATATAAAAAATTGAGGCAGCGTCGTTCGAACGAGGTCCCATGTCATTCGAACGAGAAAGCGCGAAAAATAAATTTAATTTTTTATTTCAAAAATTCTTCTTCTAATCTTGGAAAATTCATTTTGACGAAAAACAATGCCTCATCATTTAGAAAATATTTTAGAAAAATTTTTCAAACCTACTTTAAAAATTATCCCAACACATTTAAGTGAACCGTAAAGGAACCTAAATACTTTCTGACCAAAATTAACCTTGCAGAGGCTTGAATGTTGAAGAAGCTTGATATTCGGAGCCGTCTCGATGCTTGAATGATCTTAAATAATTCTTCGACGGTTATAACAGTATACGACATACTCAATTGTAACGGACATTTATTAAATCATCCCCTTACAAATCACCCCCTATGTCTATGCCGGTACAAAATAAAAACATTCGAATTATAAAGTCAAATATGACCTATACAAATCTACCCTCCCATGAGCCCAAAAGTGGAAAGATAAAATGCTAAGTCTTCAAACCTTGCTTCAAAACATATTCCACTTCAAATCTTCGAATCTTTGAGCTTTTCTCATCAGGGTGTGCAACATAATAATCTTCAATTTTTGTACCTACACACATGAGAAAAAGCAAATACCTCGCGACGCATTGAGTTTGAAATGAGATAAACATAAACCAAAGCAAGCATAAAATCTCAAATCTCTCTCATAATGTAAAAACTCCCCCATAAATTCATAAATTCATAATTCATTCTCCCCCTTTTTATTTGGCCAAAATAGACATGGAAATGAATAAACAAAATCAAGCATGGAGTTGTTACATTAAAAAAGTCAAACAAACTACAAATCATTAAGATATACTCAAAGAAATTCCAAAAAAAAACTATTTTTGATTTTTCAACTTTTTTTTTCACAAAAAAAACAAAAATCACACCATGAATTTACACTAAAACAACCAAATCATGGAAACGGAATGAATGGGTGCGAACATATTCAAATGGTAATAAAACTCAATCAAGCATATGTTCACGATGCATAAAAATACTCCTATCGAATGAACATAAAAAATATCCTTAGGTATAAAATTGTTAAATTTAGATGATATCGACTAAATCAAATCAACAAATCAAAAGCCTAAGTGATTTTCACACCAATATTGTCCAAAACTATTTAGTGTTGTTTCGAGAATTTTTCAAAGGACATGCAAACCCATTAATACATACCCATCCAAAACTCCCTCATAAATAATAATCTTGTTGTTTTTTCTAATGAGGTTCTAAATTCTCAACTTATAGAAAACCTATTGGCCCAAATTTTGGCATATTTCACCTTTTTATTGCCTTAATTTTTTGTGTGGGATCTTTTCAAACGATGACTTTCATGACATGATTATTATTCACTCGCAGCCCTTTCCCGTGCACTCATTAGTTTTTTCAAATTTAAACAAATACTGCATGGACAATGGTTTTTACATGCACTACTTTTATCACTCTCATATTATTGCATTTGGTTCGTTTCAAGGACATGATTGATATGAAAACACTCGACCAACATGTGATAGGCAAGTACAATAATCCAACAAATTCGTGCATGTGTGAAATAAAGGAAATAATGAGTCAAACATGTAGGAAGTATCAACTAATAACATCTCAATGACTCCAAACATTGTAAACCACAATGATGACATGACATATTATCTCAAAACACTATCAAATTGTCACATGGATATGGAATGATGTTGTGACTCACTCATCCTAAATGTCCATTCATAAACGATGCAAACACAATACAAAACTCTTTTTTACTTTTTCAAAAAAAATTATCAAAATAAAATATTTTTGTATTTTTTCTAAAAATATATAAAAAATGTAGTATAACCTACAATAGGCATATAAAATCAACATGAAGGTCATCCAATGCTAGAAAATAGTAATCACACAAATGACTCAATAATCAAAGCAGATGTGATTAAACAAATAATGCATTATAAGAAATTAAGCATGAATACCAAGAGCAACTGCATATAAACTGTCTGAGGTAACCTAGGAGTACCAAATAATATCAATCTGAACTAGTGTACTGCAAAGAGAAGAAACAAAATCTCCAGTGGTTGCTCGAAGGACAAGGGCTTATCACGAGAAGAAGCTTCCCACAACATCATAAGCCGCTCGAATGAAAACTAATCTCGCTAGAACGAGAAAAACAATTTTTCACAGATTGCCCAGAATGTTAAACAGTGTTACGCAGTGAATTTTTTTTTCCAGAAACCAATACTTGGAAGGTGCTGACAGAAGCAAAACAGTGCTAAAACAATAGCATACTAATAGAATAGTTTAAACTACAATAGAGTAAGTCATAACAGTAGTAAGAGTATATCATGGAGCACCAGTAGATTATGACAAATATCAAACGTAATCAACCAAAAGATCTCATATGGGGTGAATCACGTTCAAGTAATTGAGAGTAATGAACAATTAATCCAAAAGCCTCTAAATCGGATTTCCTAACCCAAATAGATTTGTAATGACACGTGGGGGGTTAATGAATCGAATTTATTCTTTTATTATCTTCCTTGCCTACCACAATGTGTGCAAGTGTAAATCAGGCGGTGAGTGTTACCTAAAGGCAACCCTCTCCTAAAGTTTCAAGGTGGATCTCTCCTAAAATTCCTAGTTGCTTCTCTCAAGATGTTCCTAGGTGGATATCGCTTAATAACTCAAGGTGCTTCTCTCTTCACAATCCTAGGAGGCTCTCTCACACATGTGGGGTTGGCTTTGGGAATGGGTGAAACACTATCATCGAAGCCTATACCACCCCCATCTTCCTTAATTTGGACAGTGCCTAAGAGCTTATCTATTTTTTTTTTAACTTGACTCTAAATCAAACTTTATTTTACTTGACTCTTTTAAACTCTTCTCAAGTTCACCCGTCCTCGACTCAAGTGCACATCTAGAATCTTCAAACTCTAAAATATCCTTTTTCAAAGTCTCAATAAACCCTCCAAGACTATATCTCTCACCCTTAACATATTATGTCTTCTCTCTAAGCATTTTCTCACGTTTCCTAAAATCCTCAATTAATGCATTAGGGTTATTCCTATCTGAGACACGTTCTTTCAACTGAGATTCTAATTTCAAGTTTACCTTCTTTATCTTTAAAAGATTCCACATACCAATTATTGTAGGCGACTTGCAGCTCACTCAATTCTTCCTCTTCCTCCTCACTCTTTTCACCCTCACTCTCATCACTAGTCACACAGGTGGGAAGCTTTTGCATGGACGTGTAAAAAACTTCTTCTTCTGAATCACTATCACTAAGGGTAGAAACATGAGATGTCGATTTTTTCAATTGCTTCCTTAAATTTTTGGAACACTCATCTATTGTGTGACCAATTCCCTCATAAGTATGACACCTCTCAGAGTTACTTTCAACAGAAGATTTAAAATAAGAATTCGAGTGAATTTTCCAATTATCCCTTTCAAAATGTTGGCATCTAAAATCGTCAAAATCGCCAAAAGCCATATTTAAGAAAATCAATTTTCAAACCAGTTTTGAAAAATCAGGATCATAACAAAATAACTTAGTGCAACTCGATCTGATACCAATTTGTAAAAGCGCTACAGCAGAATAAAGCAACTTCTCAAATAAATCCAATTTTAATCATGTAACAATTTTCCAAAATTTCATTAGTCTATTTAATTCAGCCCTAACATGCATTTATGTTAATTGAATTAAATATGAAAAGTAAACCATCATAAGATTAAATATTGGGAACACCAATTTAGGGAAAAGAACCTTTCGGGTAAAAACCTTTTTATTTCACTATGAAGAGGTAAATCGCAACTTACATACACAATGAAATCTGAAATGAATATCCATAGATACTTATAACGCCACAACCTAAATCAGTAATGAATCGACCGTAGAAGATCCACCAGGACGCGTAGTCCAATCAGCCCAGGAACACCACAACACTCCCTATAACACGCAGTCGTCATCCAAGTACCTCCCTCAAGTGGAAGTTATGTCAGCAGTAGGTTATCCTCCCTACAAGAGTAAATTTCAACAAGAAGTATCTTGGGTTCCAAACAATTCATATAAAGATTGGGATCTTTTGTGAATTGAAAAATAAGGTATTATACCCTAAAATTGAAGAAGACAAAGTGTTATGCTGTTTGCAGATTACTGGTATAAAAGTTCTGAGGTCTCCTTCACGAAAGACGCCTAGTTTAACACGATTTATATAAAAATTTGAGGCGGTGTGTCGTTCGAACGAGAAAACGCAAAAAATAAATTTAATTTTTTATTTCAAAAATTCTTCTTTTAATCTTGGAAAATTCATTTTGACGAAAAACAACGCCTCATCACTTAGAAAATATTTTAAAAAAACTTCCAAACCTCCTTTAAAAATTATCCCAACACCTTTTAGTGAACCGTAAAGGAGCTTAAATACTTTCTCACCGAAATTAACCTTGTAGAGGCTTGAATGTTGAAGAAGTTTGATATTTGGATCCGTCTTGATGCTTGAATGATCTTGAACAATTCTTCAATGGTTGTAGTGGTATACGGCATACTCAATTATGATGAACATTTAGAAAATCATATCCTTACAATAATTATAAAGTTAGCATATGCAAACATGGGCGGAGGAATGTTTGTATGTCTGTAGTGCTTGAGTGAATTGATGATGTCATCCAAAAGTACGATTCATTGGTAGTGGACATATAATTTGCACGTGCGTTGTTTGGGATAACAGGGTCGGCTAGAATGTCTAAGGCCTATATTGATCATATCTAAGATGATATCCTTATTTACTTAAACCAACTACATCAGATTAATAATGAATCCAAGTATCTTTCTCTGATTAGTTTAGGGATCGTACCATATTAAGGGTACAACAATGGAATATGTTTGACACTAAAAGAATGCATAAATTGACATTAGAATTCTTAGAAAATACATTGCTATTATGAAACCAAGCAAAAATGAAGTACTATGTGTGGATTCCCCCAAGCAGAGAAAACGTAGTGCTCTCGTTGCATCAAATTCAGATTTTGTTTTCTTTTTTGCTCCATCACAAAGTATGTAAGTGTTTTTATGAAACCTAATATATAAATTTAGGTGAGATTGCACAGTTCACATTAGAAAATTTATGAAAAGGCAATGATGTTCATGTGTTATATTCACATTAAAAAAAATGACTTCTAAACAAGTACTCTTGATTTTGTATAGAGAGAGAATATGGAAAAACTTTCTAATGGGTGTTTTTGTCAATAAATTTTGTAATTATACTAAATCTTTACTAATATTTTAGAGACAATATTACTGTATGGTGTCAAAATTACATCAGATAATGGCTTAAAACCCGTCGGCAATAGTTTTTTAGAAAAATATAAGCACATGTTTACGATTTCTAAAGATATGTTCGAACGTAAGCTTATTTACAATTTCAAACCATTAGTAAGAACTTTTCTAGGTAGTGTTATATATAGTGAAAGTTGAATAATAAACAATTCTTTTAACAAAATTATTAATTGTTTAAAGTGTTCCTTATATTCTCTTGACTCATGGAAAATATCCGAAAGGGAAGGTAGAGATACTGTGTTCAAATATTCGGAAAAGAGAATATGGATACAAATAGTAAATGAATAATCCATATCTGAAGAGGAGTATCAATATTTGTGGATATTTTTTTTCCCATGTATCCATATTCATATTAAATTTAATGCTTATTTTTTATTATTAGTTTATATATTCATTATATATAATGAAAATATCTGCAATTATTTTTCTTTTAGCCAGTTAATTTTAAAAAAAAAATTAAAGCAACCATACTCTTTATTTATAATTGTAAAAGTAAAAAGATTAATATACTAAATGTAAAAGACTATAATTACATCTAACATACTAAAATCTTATTGAAGATCAAAATCAAAACCTAAAACTAAGATGTAAAGAGTAAAACTAAGGAAACAAAACTAAGAAACCCTACACTTTTTCATTCACACACGACAATATCCCCAAGTCTCTCTCCCAAAAGTCTAGTGCATCTTTCTCAATCACTCGTTTCCTATCTCTCAAAACCTCCACATTTTCTACTCTTGAATATGCACATTAAAGGTTAGTATTTGATTTCCCACACTATTTTAATAATACATTGTCTGTTTTAAACATATTCTTCTAGAGGTTCGTTTTACGATTTTAGTTAAAATTTAGTCAATTATTAAATTAGTATTGGATCATAACAATGGATGAACAATGTGTAATGCTTTAGCCCGGATTTAAAGTCTACCCATAGTCAATCCGTTTAGACCCAAGCATTAGGTGTGAAGTGCAATGAAACACCCTATATAATGTTGCCAGTCCAGTTTTATTTTTAATTGACGTTTTACTTGTTTAGCATGTGAATCCAATTCCAAGTCAAAATACGTGAGGGGCCCATGGGGAGCACCCCAAAGCCCAAGCATACAAAGTTACTAAATTAATATAAAAGAATGTACTTACCTATATAAAACTCTCAAAATATGAAACCGCACCCAACCTACCGTAACAAAACGGGGGAGTGAGTCAAATGCTCAGTGGGAAACATATAAATGCATAATATAATCGATCGACAGAAAAAAGGCTCTAACACGTGGGACACCCCACCTGATGATACAAGAAATCGTCCACTAGTCATTCTCGTATCAATAAATCAAGTGTAAAATATGTAATGAGCAAATACAACAGATAAAGAGTGGTAGAAAAGATATAGAGTGGTTCAGCCTCTAAAATAGGCCTACGTCCACTTTGGTGCTCTACTCTAATTATGCATATGTTGTGGTACAAGTTTGCAATGAATGAAGGGGAGAGACTACATGATACTGGCTAAGAAGGAGCCCTAGATGTGGCCTGAGGGGTGATCGGCGCAGCTGTGGTAGGGGGTCAGCCCCAAGTCCGGTGCTCTAGATAGGTTGAGTAGAGTTGGGAAGGGATTCGCCTACGAGTTCTCCCGCTCCCATTACCCCCAATAATTAGGTGAGTGACTTTATTTATAGGAGGTTCTCAAGTCACGTGACATATGGATGAATCTGATGAGTAGGGAATCCTTCTAGAAGATAGGCATTTGTCGAGTGGTCATGCATGTGTAAAGGCTGCGGTCTTTCATAAGGTGTGCGACCTGTCATAAGGTGTGCGACCTTCCATGAGGTGTTCGGCCTGTAACTTTTATCGTATGTAGAAGGATACCGCGTTAGGGGTGCTATATTTGTATTATCAATAAGCTCCTAAGATGTGGTGCCATGAGATTTTGATTGGGGCCACGGCTGAGTAGGATCTAGGTGTCGCGATATTTCCAAGGCGATATTTCATCTTCCCACGCCTTCATATATAAATTGTTCCATCCGTGGACTTCATTACGTTTCCAAAAACTTTGAGAGGAAATCGAAAGTTGAACTCTGTTCGTACGTCCTCTTGCTTTTTCCAGTGACTTTCCAAGGCTTAGTGAGGTGGTTCTATGGCGGTTTGCGGCTGATAATTGTCGATTTCTCCATTTCCAGGTAATTTTCCATCCAATAACCTCTTTAATAGCTATGTAGTTCATGATTCATCTTCATAGCTTCTGAATTTGTGCATCTCCCCTTATTGAATCATGTCTGTTGCTTTCTGAATTCGAATTAGATTTTTCTGGATTTATATCTGTTTCTGAGAAAAAACCCCAATTGATTGATAAATATTTAAGGTTTCGATTGAATAATCTGCCAATTCCCAAGAATTGAACACATATGAATGATAAATAATTGTAGTAGTTACCGATTTGTTCTTTGAATCAATCTTCATATGACGAACTGAACTCCTAATCTTCCATTACTTGGATCATATGGATTGTATTTGTGTTGAATCGTATTGAAATCGTGTAACTGTTCTTGCTGTTCTTGAATAATCCCTTCGCATTCTGAGTCTTTGATCTTTAAATGAATCAACATTAATATACTAAACTTTTTGAGTGAATGGCCGTGACATAATAAAATACTTATTTACTAGCTTAGGGCAGCGCTTCATCCATACTACGGTATGCATGTGGCAAGCCACGGCTGCGGCGTGTAGCTTATTTTTGGTAGGGTAATCCCTTAGGTTTTTAGATTAAGTCTCTGCGATCGTTAAACCCATAGATTGATGATTACGGCCTTAGGTTCTCACATTAGAGTCGACGGTGTTTTAGCCCACGGTAACTAAAGTATGCAAGGAAATAAAACCTATCAAATCAATATGCCGTGGCGATAATTTTCTTTTAGGGATCTAGAACCCAACACTTGGAATGTTTATCCAAGCTGGAGGATCACTTATATTCACTTTAATCTTCATATAACTAGTCATGCCGCGGTTTCTTAGGGGCTTTTTAGAACCATATTGGTTGCGGCGCCTAACTGAGGACTCTGCTTTTCAGGTACTGCTGCAGCTATATGAACTTTGACCCAAACGAATTTCTAAGAGGCTTCTGGGCAAAACATTTTGGAGCCTCCCCTCCTGAACTTCCCTTCGTGCCTCCTTTGAAGTCAATAGGACCTTGTAAACTAAAGAATTACCCTTACTGCATAGTACTAGACTCAGACTCCGCGAATTCTGCCTATAGGAAGGATTTTGAAACCACGCTAATGGAAGAGTAAGCCAACTCTAGTAACCAACCAATAGACATAGAAGATAACACCGCGGAAGGGGGTGTAACCAATGTTAGGGATGAACCAGCTGGCCGATCTGGGAGGGCTGACAGGCCTCCTGCTGCAATTTACATCCGCACCATTATGACCCAAGAATGGGTCGATCAAGTTGCTGAGCCCTTCGAGTTTCCTGAGGGATTGATGTGCTCATCTCCTACCACAGAATAAAGACCTTGTACGACCCTTGCTGATGATGGGGTCGGTTTCCCATTACATGCTTTCATTTATAGTTTGCGGCTGCCCGTACCTGTTCCCATCAGAAGATTTTTTCAAAAAATTAAATTAGCACTAGCCCAGTTAGATCCTAATGGCTGGAGGGCCATTCTTGCAGCCGCCGTGCTTTGGGAGAATCAATTAAGAAAATATATTACTCCCACGGAGTTTTTCCATTTCTACCACTTGAAGGAAAACTCCATAAAGTTTGCTGGCTATTACTACTTCTCCATCCACAGCACCGACGAGACCCTTTACTCTAAGAGGCCGACCAGTGTAAAGAACTGGAAGGGGAAGTATTTCTACATCTCTGAAGAAGGGTGGGATATTCACCCTTAGGAGAACGAGAGGGAGAGATCGTTTAGGATGCCACGGTAATGGGGGTGTCCCTCCAAGCTAGGTATTTCAATTATATCAATGTCCCCTCTTTATAATTGTTTATTATTCTTTATGTACTAACCTTTGAAATATTTTCTGCAGTTCTTGACAATTTGAAATTGAGCAAGCGACAAGAGAAAATATTTGCAAAGGTCACGGACATTCTTGCTGAGGAAAAAAAATTTAGCTTACTTATAACTTCTGCCACTGTATTTGAAGAAGACTACTTCCCCAATAAATCCATACCAAAAGAGATGGCCGCGGAAGGTAATAACTTGATCAAAAGTAATGTTCTGTGGAAATTTATATTTAAATCTTCAAATATTTACTATTTCCTTTCTTCTTTCAGGCGAGGAAGTTTATAGGGAGCTTTTGGCTGCCCAATTGGCAGAGATGGATGAGGACACAACCGTTCTCAATAACGCTGTAAGGCATAGAAAAAGGAAGATGCCCAAGACCAAGGCTCCATCCGCAGTCCCTTCCAGTGACCAAAATCCACTGCCGTGACCCAGAATGTGGCCGCGGAAAAAACTATCCCTGCTGCACCCCAACTCCAAGTTGAGGAGTTCGACGATGATATCCGGGTCAATTTGGCCGCGGTAGGTCTGTTGTCAACATCTGATGCCCCTATCCGTTCAACTTCTCCCCCACCACCATCTATTGTTGGAATTAATGCCAACCTGGTGCCTCCTCAATGTCGCGCCACAGTTGGTCTTGACGGTCGTTCGCGGCCACAACTTAGATACCCAAACCCCTAATCCTCATGGGACACTACTGCGAGGGATGCCCGTAGGATAAAGAGGGTCCTTGAAACCGCGTGCCATAATAGATTGGTGGAAGAAGATCATGACGACCTGGAGGATTATGGCCTCCATAGTGTTTTGAGGGTAAGTGCAAGTACTTTCTCAGTTTTTAATTTTACATTCCATACCTTGCTCCTAACTTTCTCTTTTCAGGCCGAGGATGTCATGATATCTCAAAAGAGGAAGTATGAGGCCTTGTATAAGTTAAAAGAGGTGCGAAGAGGGTACACGCCACTGACTTGGAGAATACAAGGAATTCTTCCTTCGAAGCTGATAAACAGTTTGCTGTCGCGGATCTTCACGCAACTCAGATGAACTTTGAAGCTACAATCAAAGACAAAGAGGAAGCAGAGGAAAATTTCAACCAAACCGCGGAATATCTTAAGGTATCTCAGGCTCAAGTCATGAAAGCTCTTCCAATAACAAGCTCAGACTCCTTCAAAAGAGGTACGAGGAGTTGGAGACCAAGGCTGATCGTGATGCTAAAGCCCATGCTGCGAAAATCAAAAAATGAAGGTGGATCATGGCAAATCCCTCCAATTGGCCATCGACATCACTGTCGAGTTATTCAAGGGATCCATATATTTTTATCTTATTAACAACAGGTCCTACCTCCATGGTTACCAAGAGCTCAGGCATAGAATCATAAAGAACTTCCTTGAGACTAAAGAGAAGGTTCTGGCTTGGGGACTTGGTGATGATGAGCATCAGTAATGTATAGCTGAGCTCAAGGACACGGCCAAGGAAAAAGTCAGGTTAAGGGAGGAGGCTGAAGCAGCGGTCGCGGATGAAGAGACCATGATGTTCGCGAATGGAGAAGAAGGAGATGAAGCCGATGATGCTGAATCTTAGGGCTGCGCCCCTCTTTACTATTTTATTGTCTCTAATCTTTAACATTAATGTTGAATCTTTTTGTTGCAAGTTGTCAAGATTTTGGGTACCCAACTTTGTTATCAAAGCTGCGGCCACATTTAATGTTGACTATCTGCTTTATTTTCTAGTAGCTTTTTTATTCTTCTGTTTTACTTGTTGCAACACTTGAATGAATTATTTCTTTATACATCTTTGATTGCTTGACTCGTACATTTACGTCTTAAAAAAATGCAGTTTAACAATAACGTATGGGTCATAGGCTACGGCCATATTTTTTGATCATCTAACAATTAATATGGGATATCGAGAATGTGTGAGGCCATGGACACCTTTAGAAACCAATGCGTTATAGCTTAAGGTCGTGACACTGTAGTGTGGATGGTTTCTTCACATAGGTTGCATCCTGTTTCATACACCCCTTCCACTTGAATTCTTATACATGGCCACGGTCTCTAAATACATCGTAGCTTTATAACTGGATCCTCATCAGTCACTTTCTTGAACATGGTCACAGCAGGTTAACAATCCTATTTTTCTGCCACATCTCCTGAATGATTCCACTTAATGGCAATAACCATCCTTTTGTAGCTTTGGCACGCCTCGTGATCACAGCAACACAACCTCTTTTACTCGCTTCAATTGCCTTTCATGGCTTTCCTTTAGTCGCTTTGATTGGGTTATTTTCAGGCCCCCCTGGGGCTAGGTATTATGAACCTTCCCCAAGCATATGTGAATATATATAAAGCCTTCCCAGGCTATAATAGAGTTATCTGCAGACAATTAAGTCTTTGGTGCCTTCAGATATAGGATTATCTGTAGACAATAAAGTCTCCGACCCCTGTGGGTTATTTTCAGGACTTCCCGGGCTAGGTATTATGAAGCTTCCTCAAGCTAATATGAGATCACCAAGTTAATGATTAGTTTCACATCCACCAAGTTAATGATGTTTACTGGGGGAGTAACCTCCCCGGGCTAATGACGCATCCCGAAAGCTAAGAATGGGCATTGGAAGCCCTTGCTACTAATAACGCTTTCTGATAACTGCTTTCGAGAATGTGGTTATCATATGCTGGGATATAGCCTTTATGAGTTATGTTGCAGACCAATTCAGATAGTTGATCCCAATAGTCGCTTTTAATATTTTCAGTTATTATTCAACTTCATATAACCAAGCATCATTGCGGGCGTTGTGAGAATATAGTTATACTCGATATAATTCGATATCTCCATATATAATCTGTTTTAAATAAGAAGTCTTTCATAAGATATCATTTAATGAAATGAAGAAATTAAGGTATTATATTCATTAATTCTGATAAGCATGGACATAAAAAGTCATGATGAAATAAAATATAATGTTCACTATGAACATAAACTGAAGGAGATATAAACTACATTATAAGTTAAGTATGGACGAACCTCTGTAGCATTCCTTACCCAATCAGCCTTTCAATTTCATCCTTCAGAGCACAGTATTGCTCAGTGTCATGGCCATGGTCCTGATGGAATCTGCACCAAGTGGCTTTGTTCCTCTTGTGGGGTGGAGCTCTCAGCTTTTCTGGCCATCTCATGTGACACCCCGTCTAATTAAATATCGGGTAGCTACTCCTTTATTCAAATTAATACAAAATATCAAGTTGGTTTAGTTCATAGCATCACTGTCGAAAAACTTTTTACAATTACTATCCACCTAATATTTAAAAAGTGAGTTGTTAATTTTAACCAATTTATATTAACATTCAACAAGTTTAAATTATAAAATAATGATACCACAACTACATCACAGTCACCATAGAATAATAATGGAATAAAATTAATCTAGAGGTCTACCCCTCTGAATAATCCGAATACTGAATAATACCAAATATAAAGTCTGAATCACTAATTAATTAAATCCAAAACTGAAATGAAACTGAATAAATAAGTTGTCTCTAAGAGAAAATAGGCGACATGCCCTACAGATGAATAAATCTGGAATGAAGTCAAAGAGGAAAGTAGAGGCGTCTACTATCGAGGTCCTGTAACTTCCACAGCAGCTACAGCACGGCACTGGATTGGAACTTCTAAGCTTGGTGTCCTTGGGCTGGGCACCTAAAAGGTTTTTACAAGAAATAGATTTGAAAGGAAACGGGTCAGAGCCCGATTGTGAAAACAGTTTAAAATATAGCAAGTGTTTAATATCATTAAATAGTGAATATAAAATACATGATAGTGTGTGCACTCACATGAGTTCCTCACCTCTTAACTAATTGTGCACGCCTAATGTACCCATACTCATTCTAGTTATTCCACTATCTAACTAGTCCAATCCATAACATGAATGTACTTTACAATTCAAGGTTCAATTCCCGACATCTTAATGTAAACTGAGAGTCTTACTTTTTATTACGCAGAATTAGTTATAATAATTACTAAGAATTTTCCATTTTTAAGTCTACTAAAAATGTCACAATTATTTACACTTACACTTTAATAAACAGTTCATCTCAATTATCAGTATATTAATCTCATCATAAATATACAATAATGGCACCCCTAGGCTAAGTTGCGGTGCACACATACTCTGCTATCGAATCCCGGTACATCATGTACATAAGGACCACGTGTTCCGAATCTCTCAGGAAACGTTTCAATAAGAAACAAACACACATAATGGAGGCGAACATAGTTCACATACCCATGGGTCATGCACATACCTACGCTCCCATGGTCAGCTGACTTATTAACTTATCAATAAGTCATTCTCTGACCTATGTTCTTGAGGTACAAATTTAAATCCCCCCGTAGGCACACAAAGATTAGATGGCCCTGATCGAAAGCTGACCTCCCGTGATAGCAAGTACGGTAGGTATGTTATACACATATAAGCCCATATACTAAGAATTCACACATCTTAGATATCTAATAATATTAATAGAGGTATATTTTACATTCGTATACCGTCATTAAATGTTGTACATTTACAAGTCCCCGAATAATATACACTATAGTTCTCCAACACTTCTCACGTCGCAAATTCAAGTACTTACAACCTAACCCCTAGAAGTCACCAGGTCTTTTATATAATTCCAATTTTTAATCCTCGGTGTAATCCAATCTCACAAATATACCCACTAATCAACAAGGGAAGAATAACACTCAATTAAATAAGTCTACGGAATGTTCAAAACTAAAATTGGACCGAAAAAGACCATTATGTAATCTCGTTAGAAGATTTTGGGATCTCATTCCAACGAGGTCGTTCGAACGAAAGGATTCGAACGAAACACCAACTCGTTAGAAGGGCTACAGGAATCTCATTAGAAGCTCATTCGAACGAGGTCGTTCGCACGACCTGGGTTGGTCTTCTAACGAAAATTCCGAAAATGTCATGAATTTCTCCCAACACCGCTTTCCCCCATTTTTCTTTCTCTAAATCCATCCTAAGTTCATACCAATTATGTTTCAATGTTTTTAAACTACTCTAAGTCACTCTAGGTCACTTCTTAACATATTTTTGGGGTCAAATCTTACTAATCAACATGTAATAATCATAAATCTCCAAATCTTACCCTAAACCTTATGAACATGAACCCAGAATTTAATTGGATACAAAGACTCCTTATTAATCCGTTTTCAAATCATCAAAACTTATATTTTGGGTATTAAATTCGTCCATAACCATTCTTCATGCAATCCCTATCCAAAATTATGAGTTCCACAACCATCCTATTTGGGTTTTCATCAAAACTTTCAAGGTATCTAATGTTTCTACACTAAACATGGAGGAAATATTCATTGAAATTAATAACATCAAATCACTTGCCTTAAGTTTGTGCTTCAGATTTGTTGTTGGTGAATATAGGCTGATTTTCTCCTCTTTCTTTTCACAAATCCTTCCAAAATGGTGGTGATGGGTGATGGTTTTGGTTTGGAACCTCTTGTAACTTCTCTCTAACTTCTCTCAAAACCCCCGTAGCCTACTCTCTTTCCTTTGGCTGATAATGTCCTTAGTGACCTCTCTAATAATATATAATTAAACTCTAAAATTCGTTGGTTTTAATTCCTCAATTTTTAAAATTACCAAAATACCCTTCTGGGTTACCGGTTTCGCCTAAAAATGCACCGAGACCCAAACTAAACCCCGGACTAGTGTTTTCTGACTATTTCAACCCTTACGGACACATTGGCGCACTCAAAATGACCATTCAGTTGATAAAAATATAATTTACTTTTTAATCTAATTAAATTCATTCCTGACGCAACTGACACGCGCGTCGCAATTTAATTTCCTCAAATTGTCGTATTTCTGACTCGCGATAATTTTAATATTTTCAATACTCATATATTACCATATATGCTCAGTAATATTTTATTTTAACATCATAATCAAATACCAACTCATATCTCGCTAGTATTTACCTCCGGATTAATTTCCAAATTAATTCTCATTTAATTCAATTAATCCATTAAATAAAAATCAATAAAATTACAGGGTATTACATACTTCCCCCCTAATAACAAAATTTCGTCCTGAAATTCGTAACTAAAGAATACTTGGTACGAATAATTCTGGATAACGTTCGCGCATCTCATCCTCGCTCTCCCATGTGGACTCCTCGACATTATGATGCCGCCAATGCACGCGTACTAATGGTACTATCTTCGACCTCAGTTTTCTCTCGCTGTGGTCCAGAATAGCAATCGGCCCCTCCTCGTAGGAACTATCAGGCTGAAGATCGATGTTCTCCAAAGCAATGTGGGTGTGGGCCAAATTTTCCCTAAGATATCTCCTTAGCGAGGAAATATGGAACACGTCATGAATCCTATGCAAGTGCTCCGGTAATCCAAGTCTATATGCTACTGGCCAAATCCGCTCGATGATAGGAAATGGCCCCACATATCTTGGTGCCAGTTTCCCCTTCTTTCCAAAATGCATAATCCACTTCATCGGAGATACTCTAACTAACACCTAGTCCCCCACCTTGAACTCTCTGAAGAACCTCTTAGCATCGGCATAACTCTTTTGTCGATCCTGAGCTACCCGAATGCGGCTCCATATCATCTCTATCCTTGCTGAAGTATCCTGAATAACTTCCATCCCAAGGAGTTTGTTATCCCCCACTTCTAACCAATATGCTGGGGAACGACAAGGTCTATCGTATAATGTCTTGAATGGAGCCATGCCAATGGTGAACTGGTAGGAGTTATTATAAGCAAATTCCACCTGTGGAAGGTACTTCTCCCAACCACCTCCAAAGTATAGGATGCACATACGCAACATGTCCTCTAACATCTGGTTCGTCCGCTCAGTTTGCCCATCTGTCTGCGGGTGATACGCCGTACTCCGTCGCAACTCCGTACCCATGGCCTCCTGGAAACTCTCCCAAAATCGTGAAACAAATATCTTGTCTCGGTCAGACACGATATTGAGAGGTACCCCGTGAAGTCTCACTATCTCTGCTATGAAAATATGGGCATACTGTCCCGTAGTGTAGTCTATCCGGGCTGGTAGTAAATGAGCCACTTTGGTCAACCTATCCACGATTACCCATATGAAGTCGTGACCCCTCTGTGATGTAGGTAGTCTTGTGATAAAATCCATGGAAATGCTCTCCCATTTCCACATAGGAACCTCTAATGGTTGTAGAAGTCCTATCGGTCTCTGATGGTCCACGTTTACCAGCTGGCAAGTGGCTTATTTAGAAACGAACTCGGCAATATCTTTCTTCATCCCGCTCCACCAGTACTGTCGTCTCATGTCCTGGTATATTTTGTCCCCACTGGGATGTACCGCGAATCGTGAACCGTGCGACTCTGTCATAACCTCGTGTCACAAGTCTTACCCTTCAGGAACAACTAGTCTCCCATTAAAGCATAAGCCCCCATCTGAACTAACGGTATAGGACTCGGCTCCCTCTGCTAGTAATCAAACTATCTGCTCTTGACAGAACGAGTCTTTTGCCTGGGCCTGTGTCACTCTCACAATAATCTGAGGTGTAACGGTCATCACAGACATGAATGATCGGCCCACTGCATCCTGGTGTCCCAAATCCTTCCACTTTTCTCTCCACACTTCAACCACCTAACCTACTGGCCTATGGCTCAACGCGTCTGCTACCACGTTAGCCTTCCCTGGGTGATATTGGATATCGAACTGATAATCCTTCACGAACTCAAGCCACCGACGTTGACGCATATTAAGTCCCTTCTGCGTGAAGAGGTACTGTAGAGACTTGTGGTTCGTGAACAAACAGAATTTCTTTCCCAGGTGATAATTTCTCCAAATTCGAAGAGCAAATACGACTACCGCTAACTCCAAGTCATGGGTGGGGTAATTCTTCTCATGAGGCTTAAGCTTACGGGAAGCATAAGTTATAGCCTAACTCTCCTATTCTAGTACACCCCCAAGTCCTTGTAAGGATGCATTGGTGTAGATTACATACTCAACTCCCGGTCTGGGCAATGCTAACACTGGTGCTGAGGTCAACTTGTCCTTCAACTCATCGAATGCCAACTGATAGGCATCGCTCCAGATTAATGGCACACCTTTGCGAGTTAGATGTGTCAAAGGACTCACTATCTTAGAGAAACTTCGAATAAACCTCCTGTAGTATCCTGCTAGCCCCAAAAAACTATGTATTTCAGTTCGTGTAGTGGGCTGTCCCCACTCTCTCACCTCTGATACTTTCCCCGGATCAACTGATATTCCCTTATCTGAAATGATATGCCCCAAAAACTGTACCTCCTTCAGCCAAAACCCACACTTCTCATATTTTGCATATAACTCGTTCTGACGTAGCGTCTGTCTCAAGTGCTCGACGTGTTCCTCCTCTGTCTGGGAGTAAACCAGAATGTCATCAATAAATATGATGACGAACTGGTCTAGGAACTCTCTGAACACCCTATTCATCAAGTCCGTAAACACGACTGGAGCGTTGTTTAGGACAAAAGGCATAACCCAAAACTTATGGGAACCATATCTCGTCAAGAAGGCAGTCTTCGAGACGTCCAGTTCCCTGATACGCAACTGATGGTATCCCTATCGCAAGTCAATCTTTGAGAAGAAGGAAGCTCCTCTCAACTGGTCGAATGAGTCATTGATTCGGGGAAATGGATACTTATTCCGTATCGTGACTTTATTCAACTCCCGATAATATACACATAACCTCAAAGATCCATCCCTCTTTTTTACGAACAGCACAGGGGCACCCCATGGCAAAGTGCTCCTACGGATAAACCCCTGACCTAACAACTGCTCTATCTGATCCCATAGCTCTCTCATCTCCTCTAGAGCCATACGGTAAGGTGCGTGGGCTATAGGCCGAGTCCTCGGCGTCAAATCGATAACAAATTCTATCTCCCTACTAGGCGGTAACCCCGAAATATCTTGAAATACATCAGTGAACTCACTAACAATGGGAATCTAATTGAGTGGTATTACCACTTCCTTAGAGGTCTCCTCCTCTATATAATACAAGTGAGTGGAAGATCCTCCCTCAGGACGAGGCATCTCCACTAAGAACATCTCTTTCCCGAGTATGGCAAAAATAATACTCCTACTGAAACAATCAATCATGGCTCGATACGCAACTAGCCAATCAATACCAACGATCGCATCATACTGAGTCATATCTAATACTAACATATCAGCAGGTAAAGTAAACCTCCCAATCTCTATACCCACACCTCTACAAATAAGAGAAATCACAGAACCCCTACTCAACGGTGAATCTACGCAAGTTATCGTACTCTCTACAGTGTCTAACAACCCTATAATGTGTGCAAATCTCGTGGCAAAGAAACAGTGTGTGGCTCCCGTGTCAAATAAAATAAGACCCATAGTTCCCTGAATAGAAAACATACCCTCAATAGCGGGTGGATCCTGTGGGACTGCGACATGCTGGAGATGATAGACTCGCTCGTACTGAAGCTGTCCCTATTGAACTGGACTACTGGGATGGGTGGAAAAGCTGGCATCTGCGATGGTACTGGGAGGGCGGCGAGAAACATAGGCCTCTGGGGATCATGTCGAGCACCCTGCTGCTGCTTCTGTGGGGTCCTGCCCTTATCAGGACACTCTTGGTGCTTGTGGTCAATCTTGCCACAAATGAAACATTTCCCCAGAAAGTTTCCCCATCTCTAACCCTGATGCCCACGGCCCTGATGACCATTGCCATTCCTCCACTGGCCATGCTGAAACTGCTAAAACTGCTGCTATTAGCCGTGCTAACCCTGTTGACCCTGATGGCCGTGTTGACCCTAATGGCCATGAAGAAAACCTCCCTGACTATTTCTGAAACCTCCAGATCAAAATCTCTTCGAATCCCTCTCCTGGGAACTCTGATCACCCTGCCTGTGCTGACCATGAACTGATTATGCCCCGTTGGCATCATTTACCCCTGTCCTGCCCTGATGGCTAGACTCTCTTGATCGCTTACCCTCTGACAAGTGAAAGTGGTGGTCCTGGCAGTGAAGCAGTGATGCATTAACCACATCATAATAAGTGGCCAACGAGAGATTTCCCAGTAAATGTTGACGGATCCTCCAAGTCAACCCATCCATGAACTTCTGTATCTTCTTTTCCTCTGTCAGGATCTCATCGGGGACGATGTTCAAGAGATTTGTGAACTTTGCCTCATATTGAACAACTGTCCTCCCCTCCTGCTTGAGATTCATTAATTTTCTCCTCATCTCGGTGTGAACGGCTGAGGGAAAATACTTGCGATCGAACCGCACCCAGAACTCCTGAATAGTAAGAAAATCCCTCTCCTTTGTGGTTGTAACGGACTTCCACCACTGCAACGCTGACCCCACCATCTTAAAAGTATCCAGTATCTGCCTCTGTACATCCGTACACTCGTACATCCTCGAGTGTGTTTGGATGTCCTTCTTCCACTGACTAGACACAACGACGTCGGAGCTACCTACAAACTCCGGAGGGTGTGCCTTCTGAAAAGCATCACGAACACGTTCCCAAGCAGACGAGAATGCATGAGCCTGTACTGGTGCTACTACCGGAACCTGAGGTGGTGCCTGCTGCACAACTGGTAGAGCGACATTTACCGCTTGGGCCACAATAGCGGCAACCTCTGCGGCATTCATGGTGCCCTGAACTGGTGCAGGCTATGGCTCAGGCTGAGCATCCCTGGGAACTCGCTGTGCACGTCGTGGAGGCATCTGAAATGAAAGATAAGTCTACAATTATTATCTCAAAAATAGCTGAAGAGCGTAAGATACACAAAAGAGTACAATAATCCTAAAATATAGGGCTCTACATCAAAGAATGTTCAGTGGAAACATAACAACCCGTTCAAATCCTAAGGACACTAGAACTTGATGCTATGATACCACTTGTGAGACCCTGTCTAATTAAATACTGGGTAGCTACTCCTTCATTCAAATTAATACAAAAAGTCAAGTTGGTTCAGTTCATAGCATCACTGTCGAAAAACATTTTTACAATTACTAGCCACCTAATATTTAAAAAGTGAGTTGTCAATTTTAACCAATTTAGATTAACATGCAACAAGTTTAAATTATAAAATAATGATACCACAACTACATCAGAGTCACAATAGAATAATAATGGAATAAAATGAATCTGGAGGACTACCCCTCTGAATAATCCGAATACTGAATAATACCAAATATAAAGTCCGGATCATTAATTAATTAAATCCAAAACTGAAATGAAACTGAATAAATAAGCTGTCTCTAAGAGAAAATGGTCGACATGCCCTACAGATGAATAAATCTAGAATGAAGTCAAAGAGGAAAGGGGAGGCGTCAATTATCAAGGTCCTGTAACTTCCACAATAGCTACAGCACGGCACTGGATTGGAACTTCTAAGCTTGGTGTCCTTGTAGTTGGGCACCTAAAAGGTTTTTACAAGAAATAGATTTGAAAGAAAACGGGTCAGATCCCGATTGTGAAAACAGTTTAAAATATAACAAGTGTTTAATATCATTAAACAGTGAATATAAAATACATGATAGTGCATGGACTCACATGAGTTCCTCACCTCTCAACTAATTGTGCACGCCTAACGTACTCGTACCCATTCTAGTTATTCCACTATCTAACTAGTCCAATCCATAACCTAACTGTACTTTACAGTTCAAGGTTCAATTCCCGACATCTTAATGTAAACTGAGAGTCTTACTTTTTATTACGCAGAATTAGTTATAATAATTACTAAGAATTTTCCATTTTTAAGTCTACTAAAAATGTCACAATTATTCACACTACACTTTAATATACAGTTCATCTCAATTTTCAGTATATTAATCTCATCATAAATATACAATAATGGCACCCCTCGGCTAAATTGCGGTGCACACATACTCTGCTATTGAATCCCGGTACATCATGTACATAAGGACTACCTGTTCCGAATCTCTCAGGAAACGTTTTAATAAGAAACAAACACACATAATGGAGGCGAACATAGTTCACATACCCATGGGTCACGCACATACCTACGCTCCCATGGTCAGCTGACTTATTAACTCACCAATAAGTCATTCTCTGACCTATGTTCTTGAGGTACAAATCTAAATCCCCCCCGTAGGCACACAAAGATTAGATGACCCTGATCGAAAGTCGACCTCCCGTGATAGCAAGTATGGTAGGTATGTTATACACATATAAGTCCATATACTAAGCATTCACACATCTTAGAATATCTAATAATATTAATAGAGATATATTTTACATTCATATACCGTCAATAAATGTTGTACATTTACAAGTCCCCGAATAATATACACTATAGTTCGCCAACACTTCTCACGTCGCAAATTCAAGTACTTACAACCTAACCCCTAGAAGTTACCAGGTCTTTTATATAATTCCAATTTTTAATCCTCAATGTAATCCAATCTCACAAATATACCCACGAATCAACAAGGGAAAAATAACACTCAATTAAATAAGTCTACGGAAAGTTCGAAACTAAAATTTGACCGAAAAAGACCATTATGTAATCTCGTTAGAAGTTTCTGGGATCTCATTCGAATGAGGTCGTTCGAATGAGTTCGTTCGAACAAACCACCAACTCGTTAGAAGGGCTACTGGAATCTCGTTAGAAGCTCGTTCGAACGACCTGGGTTGGTCTTCTAACAAAAATTCCGAGAATGCCCAGAATTTCTCCCAACTTCATTTTCCCCCATTTTTCTTTCTCTAAATCCATCCTAATTTCATACCAATTAAGTTTCAATGTTTTTAAACTACTCTAAGTCACCCTAGGTCACTTCTTAACATATTTTTGGGGTCAAATCTTACTAATCAACATGTAATAACCATATATCCCCAAATCTTGCCCCAAACCTTATGAACATGAACCCAGAATTTAATTGAATACAAAGACTCCTTATTAATCCGTTTTCAAATCATCAAAAGATATATTTTGGGTATTGAATTCGTCCATAACCATTCTACATGCAATCCCTATCCAAAATTATGAGTTCCACAACCATCCTATTTGGGTTTTCATCAAAACTTTCGAGGTATATAAAGTTTCTACACTAAACATGGAGGAAATATTCATTGAAAATATTAACATCAAATCACTTGCCTTAAGTTTGTTCTTCTGATTTGTTGTTGGTGAATATAGGCTGATTTTCTCCTCTTTCTTGTCACAAATCCTTCCAAAATGGTGGTGATGGGTGATGGTTTTGGTTTGGAACCTCTTGTAACTTCTCTCTAACTTTTCTCAAAACCCCCATAGCCTACTCTCTTTCCTTTGGCTGATAATGGACTTAGTGACCTCTCTAATAATATATAATTAAACTCTAAAATTGAGAAGAGTGCGCTTGCATTCAAATAAGGAAATTATTTAATTAAACACAATTTTTACCACTCAAATCCTAAACATGCATCTCTATGTGATTAAATACGAAGATGAAACATGCAATAACACATATATGAGGAAAAAATCCCCCAAAGGGGCAAAACCTTTTATTTTCCCAATAATTTTGTAAGAGTACGGCTTACACGGATTACAATGAAAATATATGACACAGAAATACCCTCGGGTGTCAGTTCTGTTATCGGCGACTGGAACTATCCCTTTCCAGTAGGGCAGCAGTGAAGAAGAGAGCGGCTTCCTCACAAATTACTCCAGATGAGTAAATGATCCTCTTGAAGGTTTAAAGATTCACACACATATATGGGAATGGTTTTATGAATCAAAAAATGTTTAGAAAACCTTAAAAAATGAAGTCTTATTCTGGGTTGTTTTCGCAGAATTTTGAGATTGCAGAAAGACTTAAAAACGTGTACAAAGAGATCAGATATTTACACAAAAATCGAGGTGGTGGCTCGTTCGAACGAGATAGCCATGTCGCTCGAACGAAGGACAAAAGTCATTCGAACGATATCGCGCGACATGCCTATCTCGCGCGAACGACTTTCAAAGTCGTTTGAGCAATCTCGTCGAACGAGGCAATTCGCTTCTACACATAAAAAAATTCTGCTTTTGATAAAAAATAAAATAAGTCTTCAAAAATAATTTTTCAAAAACATTTCCCAAATATTTATGAAAATATTCAAAGCTCCAAAAAAACATAATACTGATAGAGCGTAGTGGAGTAATGGGAATGAGATGAGCAGCACGTTGCATGTAGCATGATGTACGTGAAGAAAGCGGATGCATTGAATTCGGATAAAGGCCGTCGAGGATGATCGTGTTGACGTGCCGAATGTAGCGGTATCAGACATATGAACTGTGATCTAGGAGAAAACAAAAATTTCCTAGAATCTACCCCGTACATTTATAAAATTATGTCCTTACAAAAATTCGTGGGCTTTAATTCCTAAATTTTTAAAATTACCAAAATACCCTTCTAGGTTGCCGGTTTGGCCTAAAAATGCCCCGGGACCCAAACTAAACCCCCGGGTAGTGTTTTCTGACTATTTTGACTCTTACGGACACATTGGCGCACTCAAAATGACCATTTAGTTGATAAAAATATAATTTACTTTTTAATCTAATTAAATTCATTCCTGACACGACTGACACGAGCATCCCAGTTTAATTTCCCCAAATTGTCGTATTTCTGCCTCGCAATAATTTTAATATTTTCAATACTCATATATTACCATATATACTCAGTAATATTTTATTTTAACATCATAATCAAATACCAACTCACATCTCGCTGGTATTTACCTCCGGATTAATTTCCAAATTAATTCTCATTTATTTCAATTAATCCATTAAATAAAAATCAATAAAATTACGAGGTATTACACCTCAATAGTTTTTCCTCTTTGATGAACTCAAAGATGTCTTCAATCGGGAAGGCCAATGGAGTGTAGGCCTTAGATCTCCCTTTTGTCTTCTCTGATTTCCTCTTTAGGTCCTTGGTCGTGATCGTTCCTTCTGCGGCCAGTGCTTTTAGCTGAGGCACCTCCTCAGATGGAACTGGAGCTACGGTAGCAATGATCTTGGGTGACGCACCCAGATTGGGAGAAGACGAAACCTCTAGTATGAGGACCCTCTGAGTCAAATAGTTGATCTATGTTTGGAGTGAGGCATGGATGTCGTAGAGATGGTTGAGGTGATTGTACAGTTGCATGATCTCATCTTTGACTTCTATGCTCTGGCTGGATTCTCCCTCCATTTTCTTCTTTTGTTAGTCTTTACAAAGAATATATAATCTGAGACAAAACTAACATAAAATGAGTAATCCCAGTAATATTGGAGTAACCAAGTATGAAATGGGGGTGCATCGTTATCTCTTCTGCATGGTATTGCTGTTGAGGCCGCGACCAGTAAGGCACATAGGTGCACTGCCGTGGACTTTGTATGGTATTCACCAAGGTAGAGTTGGAAACCATCTGAGTCTATTCCTCGATATTTTGAAGCTTCTGTAACACGACCGCATTAGTAGAGTTCATGGCCATATGGCATTTGAACTACCCGGTCGCTTCCCGTCCTAGGCAGCATAGGGAGCAATCCCAAAGTCTTAAGCTTAAAGGGCTGTTAATGAGGGGACATTTTCATGATGCACAAAATGAAACAGTTTTAATGAAAAACCCCATAAAAATAGGAGTAAATACAATCCTTCAGTAATCATTCATCCTTTCGGGACTGATGCCCATCAGGATTTTTAGCACTATCTGGATGAAATGATATCACAAGGGTAAGTAAAATAGATCTAAGATAATAAAATCAAGACCTAAGAACAGATCTGACTATAAGAAATACCCATTTAAGTGTGTGAATATAAAACAGAGCTCAATAACCAGAATTTACTCGTGAGATGATGATCCAAAGGATCCCCACGAATAAACTGAGGTGTTTAAGAACTCGAACTACAGAGGAACGAGATTGAAATGTCTCGTTCCCAAATATGATGCCAGATTGATGATACGAGAAATCGTCCACTAGTCGTTCTCGTATTAGCAAATCAAGTGTAAAATATGTAATGAGCAAATACAGTAGATAAAGACTGGTAGAAGACAAGATATAGAGTGGTTCAGCCACTAAAATAGGTCTACGTCCACTTTGGTGCTCTACTCTCATTATGCATATGTTGCGGTACAAGTTTACAATGCCATTAGAGGTGTACCATAGAATGAAGGGGAGAGAATACGTGATAGTGGCTAAGCAGTAGCCTTAGATGTGGCTTGAGGGGTGATTGGCGTAGCTGCGGCAGGGGGTCAGCCCCCAAGCTCGGTGCTCCAGATAGGGTGAGTAGAGCTTAGCAGGGCTTCGCCTACGAGTTCTCCCTCTCCCAGTCCCCCCAATAATGAGGTCAGTGCCTTTATTTATAGGAGGTATAAAGGTATGGCACGTGTTCAAGTCGTGTGACATATGGATGAATCTGATGAGTAGGTAATCCTTCTAGAAGATGGATAGATGTCAAGTGGTCATGCCTGTGTAAAGGCTACGGTCTTTCATAAGGTATGCGGCCTGTCATAAGGTGTGCAGCCTCTCATAAGGTGTGCTGCCTATCATAAGGTGTGCGGCCTTCCATGAGGTGTGCAACCTGTAACTTCTGCTGTATGTAGAAGGGTACCGCGACAGGGGTAATATATTTGTATTATCACCACCTAATTAAATATCGGGTGATCAATCCTTTATTTAATTTAAAATAGAATATCTAGTTGTATCACCATTTGCATCACTGTTGAAAAAAGTTTTATTAAATACTCACCACATAATATTTAAAAGGCCAGATGTCAAATTTTATCTTGAATTAACAAATAACCAAATAAATGAAGAAATAAACTTTCATCATCAAATACAATCTCATAGCAAATGAATTGACAAAATGAATTAACTGAGAGTGGATAAAATACATCCATAATAATATCCCACTACAATAGTCTGATATGAAATAAAGCTTAATAACTGAAATAAAAACAAAAATTTGAAGTAACAATCTTTAAGAAGAATGGGAAACATGCCCTGACTGATATGAAGTGCTCCGAATGAGTCAAGGATAAGTGGCGGCATCTAATAACGAGGTCCTGTAACTTCCACAACAGCTACACCACGTCAACTGATGGGAAATCCAAGCTTCGTGTCCCTGTGGCTGGGAACCTGATTTAATATAAATGGATAGACAAAAGGAACAGATTTTCTAGAAATGGGTCAGAGCCTGAGTTGAAAATAGTTTTAAAGTAGCAACTGTTTAAATTGCATTAAATAATGAATATTATATACATGTTAGTCACATGCTCTCACTTGATATTCTCAACTCTCAACTATTGTGCACGCCTAACGCATTATCCTAACCCATCCTAGTTACGTTATCCCACTTAACTAGTTGAATTAAGTCTCTTACTATGATGCCAAAGTCATTGTGCTCACCCGTATCACCCGAATAATACATTCTTGCATTTTCAATATTAATTAAATGAATTCAAGTATCTCATTAATCCTACGAGTTTTCATGCATTTAATATATTTTTGACATCATTATCATTATGTTCTACTAAGCAACACAGTAAAATAAACACAAGTATATATATATATATATATATATATATATATTTCACCATTATAATATATAAAAAAATACTGCACCCCGCATAGGCAAAACTAACGGTGCGTACATACTCTGCTATCAACTCCTAGTACCTCACGTACATAATAAGGACTATCGATTCTGAATCTCTCAGGATTTGTAATAAAATAAATCAGACACAAACTGGAGGCGAACATGGACCACGGTGTAATGGGTCACGCACATACTTACGCACCCATATAACCCAAATTTATCCACTCACAGATAATTCCTCATTAGATCCTATGCTCTGAGGTACCAATCTATAATCCCCCCCCCCCCTCCAAAAGGGTCCTCAAGATAAGACTATCCCCTTCAAGACCTCCCTGTAATAGCAAGTATAGTAGGTATGTCATATACATAAAAATCCATACGATAGGTATTCACACAACCTAAGTACTTCTACGTTAAATATTGGTATACACACATCCCATTTTACAAGTCTCGCACGTTGTATTGATAACCCGTATATCATACGTAAATTTAATTAACGACATAACTCTCGTCGTATAAATTCAAGTATATTTCCCTATCCCAAAGGTTTACTAAGTCACCCATTTATTCCTTAGGTTCATTCAGTACTATAATGTCCCCATACTACTGGTATTAACCCCAATTCATCATTTTTTCGAATTGAACCCCAATCCATAAATTTTCCAATCGTAACGCGTTATAAAAATGCTCGTAAATCTCCCCATTCAATCCCATACATAATATTACTTTTCGGGCCTTAACCATAACCCTACTAACCCTCCCTAAGTCCCATTATACTCAATTAATCAACATTAAGGGTTCTTAAAAGTTGGGGTTTGATCAAAACTAAAAAGCAAAATGAGTCACAGATTTCAGGAGAGTCAATCGATCGATTGATTTGATATTGGCCTTCGTTTTCTGCATTTTAGCCTATAGGTTTCTTCAAAATTTAACATCAAATCCTCCATTTTAATGTCCCAAACTCCCAAACAATTACCTAAATGTTTTACCAACATAATTACATAAATTCTAATGTTTTGGAATCATTAAATCATTATAGGCAATACTTCCTTGGACTACATCATGAATTTCTCATAAAACCCCTAGTTTTTTAATTTCTCTTCAAGAACATCAAATAAATCCACTTTAATTCCGTGAATCCTAATACATGGATCATGATTTCATTCTTCCTATATTTCCAGAAGTTTATCTACATGCAAAACCTACCCATATTCAAGATTAAATTCTCCAAATTCATTAAATGTCAATTATTCAAGGTTTTCACCAATTATAAACTACCATGGATAATATATGCACTGAATCATTGCAAGATAAATCACTTGCCTTTAATGTTAGTTCTTATCCTCTGAATAATATGGTATTGGGGATGATCCTCTCTTTTTGGTCTACGCGTGGATGGTGACGGTGGTGCAAATGGTGTACCGGTGGTAGCTCTTGGCTTGAAAACCTCTTCTTCTTCCTCCTCTCATGGCCTTCTTAGATTTTGTGAATTCTAACCCTCGCAGACAAATCCTAAACTCAGATATAACCATTTAATTTTCGTAGGTTTAATTACTCTAAAAATTAAAATGACCAAAATACCCTCTCGGTGTGCTGGTTTGGCCTAAAACTGTCCCGGGACCCAAACTAAACTCCCGAGTACACTTTTCTGACTATATCAACCCTTTCGGACACTTTGATGCACTCGAAATAACTATATGGGTGACTTATACATAACATAATTTTATTCCATTAATTTTAGTCCCAACACAGCTGACACACGCATCCCGATTTAATTTCTATAATTGTAGTATTATTCACTTGCGATAATTTCAATAAATTTCTAATTGCATATTACTTTACTCACTAAGTAATATTCCACATAATTCACATGAATAATACTAACTCCTGTCATGCTAGTAAATATATATTTAAATTCGGATTAATCATAAATTTATTTCTCATTATTTAATTCAATTAATCTCATAATTAAAATCATTAAAATTATGGGGTATTACATACTTCCCCCTAATAACGGAATTTCTTCCCGAAATTCGAAAAATAAAGGTATACCTGGTAAGAATAACTCTGGATATTTATCATGCATCTCATTTTTGCACTCCCAGGTAGACTCTTCGGCGTTATGATACTGCCATTTAATACGTACTAATGGTATTATCTTTGACCTCAATATCCTTTCTCTACAATCTAGGTAAGGAATTGGTCCCTCCTCGCAGGAACTATTACGTTGTATATCAATCTCCTTGAAAGAAATATGTGTGTAGGATAAGTTATCCCAAAGATATCTCCTTAGCGAAGAAATATGGAACACATCATGAATCCTATCCAAGCGATCCGGTAGCCCAAGTATGTAAGCCACCGGACCAATCAACTCAAGAATAGGGAATGGCCCTACATACCTCAGTGCCAACTTCCCCATCTTCCCAAACTGCATTAACCCCTTCATAGGATATACTTGTAGCAACACTGGCCCCCCACACTAAACTCCTTAAAGAACCTCTTGGCATCGGCATAGCTCTTTTGTCTATCCTGAGCAATCCGAATATGGCTCTGTATCATATCAATCATGGCCAAAGTATCTTGAATCACCTCTGGACTAAGTAGCTTGTTGTCCCCACCTCTAGCCAACACTCTAGAGAATGACAAGGCCTGTCGTATAATTCCTCGAATGGAGTCATACCAATAGTAAACTAATATGAGTTATTATACGCAGACTCTACTAGTGGAAGGCACTTCTGCCCACCTCTCGTAGAACTCAAAAATACACATATGTAAGAATTCTTCCAACATCTGATTAGCCCGCTCAGTTTGTTTATTCGTCTGCATTTGATAGGTTGTACTCAATCCCAAATCCTTACTCATTGCCCAAGACTTTCCCATTCTGATGGGCCTTACATGCTAATGGCTATAGCATTTTCTATATTGGTGAGACTTCCCCTCCTTCCTCGGTATCGACTGTTCCCCTGAAACCTTACGCTCCATTCGTGGGAGACATCAATAATTATACCTGACTACCCATGTCAGACATTTGCATGTTCAATTGATCTTGAAGTAATACTCGTCATGTTACTCCTATGTGTAGAATAGATCTTAATTCCCACAAAATTTTAAAATGTACATTCTCTGTACTTACCAACACTATTATTACCCCTATTCGTTTACTCTTTTGTGTCTGGTGGCTCACCTTAATAAAACCTCGTTCCCCCTTGTCTCATTTATCTCTAGTTTACAAATATGTCTACGTTTATTTTGTAATTTTCCAATTCTTTTCCTCATGAAAGATACCCAAAATCTCAACTAACTTGGGTGCCCATACACCCTGTATCCCAAACATTTATGCACAATTTCACTAAATATAATAGTATTGGTTTCCTTTAAATTTTATATACTTGGTTGGGTCACACAGTGAGGTTAAAATCAATTTATCCACTAATCGCAAATCAATTAGTCTCAAAATTTTTCCACCGATTTACTCGTGTTGTAACGTTTTATAATGTTCCTCATATAATCACAACATGGATCTACCTTCCTTAAATCGCAATATAAACATCAACTCCCAGTTATAACTACATATACTTATAATAACTATGGTACTAAGCTCGTGTTCTAAAGGCCAAACCTTTACTAACTTCCAACATTTGCTAAGTTTCATGCGTGGGATGTATTGTAAAGAGAAATCCAAACAAGGACCCCCCCGATATACTACTACCTAGCATTGGCAGTCGTCGAGATTCGTTATGCCCTTAGTCCACAGTACACACCCTAAAATTTTGTTTCTTAACATAAAAATCTACTCATTCACTCTCGTGATACAAACGACAACATACATTACAACGCTCTTATTAACACTAGTTTCTTAACAAGAATAAATAATAAGCCATATCCCTCAGCCTAATAATAAACCAGTTTATCCTGAATCATATTAGTAAACGTCCCTAATCACCGGAATCACATATAACAAGATAACATACTCACCAAAGTCTGTGATATAATATTGTATACACACACACACAGACACACAGTCTCAACCCTCATTCAGGTGATACCTCTCAAAACAATATATTTCACCTTAGAATAACAAACACAATAGTCTCATCACATAATCTACTACCGCTCATACCCTCGGTTCAATCATTATAAAGTATTATAATTAATTTATACTTTCATAATTCCTAATAGTAGAAAAAAAATTACACGATACAAACATCCCCCAGTTTACACACCCGCTTCACACACAAATGACACCAAACATCCCTCTACTAAATGGTAAACATATTCATAATCAACTAGACCGATTCACAACTCGGATTTGGTGCTAATAATCAAATATTGTGACTCATCCATGTCACCAAAAATGTATCCTATACTCGTACGGATGAAGTAAAATTCTATTTCCCATTCTATGGTCAATGGGTCCCTGGGTATAACTCTCGTGCCAAATTCGACCCGTGACTTACTGTTATAGTTGTATATTCAGGATCGTATCCTCGAGTTACCCCTTCCCTGGATCTGGGTAATCTTTCTTTCCATGGTCTGTCACTTTACATCCGTATTAATTTATAGAAAAACTTTCTTATTTTCATTCTAGCTTGTTGGCCTTCCCTGCCATTCCCTTAGCCCTAACGGCCCTGAGGAATGATTATAGTGTTGTTACTATTGAGGACCCTATTGTCCCTACCAGAGTTTTCCACTCTCCGGATAGTCACTTCTAAATCTAAATATATTAGTTATGTTATTATGCCTGAAGTTTCGCTCCCATTATTATACTCTGCTGACATCATTCATGTATACATCCCAGCCAGTTTGTTTTCACTTTCTAGCTATAGATAAGTTTTACATAGGTGGTCCTAGTCTCTACACATAGGACACCTTTCTGATCCATTTTCATATTTCTAGTCCCCCTGGCCATCTTGGTGTGTTCTTCAGTTGGACCGGGTAGTCTTAGCCCTGATTGCTACTCTATATTGTCCCTTTTGTTTCGCTAGTCTTTTGGAACTTGTCATTGGACTTAATGGTCCTGACTGATTCCACAATCACTTGGTAGAAATTTGACTGGTCTGAAACATTTAAATGGGTCCCTTACTGGGCATACCCTTCTATGACGCTTCACTAGCACCATTAAATACAGTCTTATTTTTAGGTTAGATTTTCTAACCCTATTGACTCTTTCCTCTTAGAATTTTGATGTGAACTTATAAACATGTGATCCAAAAGATATCGACATCAGTTATCCTAATCGAATTTCCCTTCCACTCATGTGAATCCTTCCTACGGGTCCATTATTAATTTATGGACCCTTCATCATTCTCCGTAACCCCTTCGTCGGGTATAAAGTTTGTTAAGAAATTTAGCGTCTTTCTCACGATCGATCACTATCTAGCTTACTTGTGATAAGTTTCCAAACTCCAATCGCATCTCTGTCAGAACAGAAAAGGGAATACTTTTCGATCACTTTTCCTGAATCCTTCAATTTACTTTATGGGATGGATAATTCATATCACCTCAATACTGCTCCTATGAGTAAGGGTTGTACCTTAATTTTTTTAGCCATGGGTGTCACTACACTACACGCTACACAACTATCTTTGGATCAACTTCATTCATCGGTCATTCACACTACCTTTCCTTACCGACTCATTACAGGCGACTCTTTGAAAGAGTCCCTCATATTCGCCTCTCCCTACAGCGCTAGGTGAGTCTGGAATTATACCATCATTCTCTACGATGATGTTTGGGGAAACTACTATCCCCGATTTATTATTATAATCGTCATTTGTTCCTACAATATTTATGGTGATTTATAACGTGATAACAATTTTCAAACTACTCCATGGCTTCTATTGAGCTCTTCCTCCTGTGATCCTTCTAACATCCTTCACTAGTCGTTCGGTATTGTTTGATGCACCACGCCTAACCAAACTCGTATATGAATCACCTCAACTATTCTTAATAGCAGGAGAGTGTAAGTCGCATAATTATAGGAATAGAATAACCCTAAAACAAGGATCCATATCAAAGAACGCTATGCTGAATCATGACGAGCCGCACACGTCCTAAAGACTATAGAACATGATGCTCTGATACCACCTCTGACTCCCCGCCTAATTAAACAATGGGTGATCATTCCTTTATTCAATTTAAAGAAGAATATTCAGTTGTATCAGCATTAACATCATTGTTGAAAAACTTTTCATTAAATACTAACCACCTAATATTTCAAAAGTTTGATGTCAGATTTTATCCTGAATTAACAAACAACCAAATAAATGAATAAATAAACATTCATCATCCAATACAATCTCATAGGAAATGAATTGACAAAATGAATTAACTAAGTCTGGAAAAAACGCATCTAGAATAAAATCCCACTACAATAGTCTGATATGAAATAAAACTTAGTAACTGAAATAAAAACAAAAGTCAGAATAACAATCTTTAAGAAGAATGGGCAACATGCCCTGACTGATATGAAGTGCTCCAAATGAGTCAAGGATAAGTGGAGGCATCTAATACCAAGGTCCTATAACTTTCACAGCAGCTACAGCATGTTAACTGATGGGAACTCTACGCTTCGTGTCACTGTGGGTGGGAACCTGATGTAATATAAATGGATAGACAAAAGGAAGAGATTTGCTAGAAATGGGTCAGAGCCCGAGTCAAAAATAGTTTTAAAACAACAAGTGTTTAAATTGTATTAAACAATGAATATTATATACATGTTAGTCACGTGCTCTCACTTGATATTCTCACCTCTCAACTATTGTGCATGCCTAACGCATTCCCCTAACCCATCCTAGTTACGTTATCCCACTTAACTAGTTGAATCAAGTCTCTTACTATTATGCCTAAGTCATTGTGCCCACCCGTATCACCCGAATAATACATTCTTGCATTTCCAATATTAATTAATCGAATTTAAGTATCTTATTAATCCCTTGAGTTTTCACGCACTTAATATATTTTTGGCATCACTGTCATCATGTTCTACCAAGCAACACAATACAATAAACAAAGGTATATATATATATATATATATAACCATTATAATATATACAAATACCTCACCCCGCATAGGTGGAACTAACGGTGTGTACATACTCTGCTATCAATTCTCAGGTACCTCACGTACATAATAAGGATTATCAAATCTGAATCTCTAAGGAATCGTAATAAAATAAATCACACACAAACTGGGGGTGAACATGGACCATGGTGCAATGGGTCACGCACATACATACGCACCCATATAACTCAAACTTATCCACTCACATACAAGTTCTCCTTAGATCCCATGCTCTGAGGTACCAATCTATAATCCCCCCCCCCCCCCCCGAAGGGCTCCTCAGGACAAAACTGTCCCCTTCAAGACCTCCCTACAATAGCAAGTATGGATGGTATGTCATACACATAAAAATCCATACGATAGGTGTTCACACAACCTAAGTACTTATACATTTAATAATGGTATACACACATCCCATATTACAAGTATCACCCATTGTATTTATAACCCGTATATCATACATAAATTTAATTAATGCCATAACTCTCGTCGTATAAATTTAAGTACCATTCCCTATCCCAAAGGTTTACTAAGTCACCCAATTATTCCATAGGTTAATTCGGTACTATAGTGTCCCCCTACTGGTATTAACCCTAAGTCATCATTTATCTGAATTAAACCCCTATCCTTAAAATTTTCAATCGTAACGCATTCGAAAAACACTCATAAATCTCCCCATTCAATCCCATACATAATGATACTTTTCAGGCCTTAAGTATAACCCAACTAACTTTAACAGAGTCCCATTATATTCAATTTATCAACATTAATGGTTCTTAAAAGTTAGGTTTGAATCAAAACTAAATAGGAAAATAAGTCATAGATTTTAGATCAGTCGATCGATCGACCAGTCGATCGATCAATATTCTTGAGTCGATCGATCGATCGATCAGATATCAAATCCTCCATTTTTATGTCACAAACTCCCAAACAGTTACACTAAATTTTATACCAACATAATTACATAAATTCTAATGTTTTGGAATCATCAAATCATTATAGGCAATACTTCCTTGGACTACATCATGAATTTCTCATAAAAACCCTAGTTTTACAATTTCTCTTCAAGAACATCATATTACTCCACTTTAATTCGTGACTCCTAATACATGTATCATGATTTCATTTTTCCTATATTTCCATAAGTTTATCCACATGCAAAACCTACCCATACTCAAGATTAAATTCTCCAAATTCATTAAATGTCAATTATTCAAGGTTTTCTCCATTTCTAAACTACCATGGATAATATATGCACTGAATCATTGCAAGATAAATCATTTTCCTTTAATGTTATTTTTGATCCTTTGAAGAAGATGGTATTGGGTATGATCCTCTCTTTTCAATCTACACGTGGGTGGTGACGGTGGTGTAAACGGTGTACCGGTGGTGGCTCTACTCTTGAAAACCTCTTATTCTTCCTCCTCTCACGGCCTTCTTAGATTTTGTGAATTATAACCCTAGAAGACAACTCCTTCCCTTGTATATAACCCTTGAGTTTTCGTATGTTTAGTTAGTCTAAAAATTAAAATGATCGAAATACCCTCTCGGTGTGCCGGTTTGGCCAAAAACTACCCCGGGACCCAAACTAAACCCCCGGGTATTCTTTTCTGACTATCTCAACCCTTTTGGACAATTTGGCGCACTCAAAATGACCATATGGGTGACTTATATCTAACATACTTTTATTCCATTAAATTTAGTCCCAACACGACTCGCATGCGCGTCTTGACTTAATTTCCATAACTGTCATATTATTCACTTGCGACAATTTTAATAAATTCATAATCGAATGTTACTTTACTCGCTAAATAATAATAAACATAATTCACATCAATAATACTAACTTTTGTCATGCCAGTAAATATCTATTTAAATCTGGATTAATCGTAAATTTATTTCTCATTATTTAATTCAATTAATCCTATAATTAAAATCATTAAAATTTACGGGATATTACAACATGTTATTTCTACGTTCACAGGTAACTACCTTATCTGTATATACATATACATATGCATGAAATTTTTTTACTTCCGAAAATTTTATTTATCCATATTAATTTACCTTAATCTTATAAAAGACTTCATTTTTTCATTTTGACATTCATCCCTTTATTTAACACACACATGATTAAATATTTGAAACAACTCCACTAAATTGACCAAAAGTCGCTTCTTTACCAAAACTACCCTTTTTATTTTAACCAATTCACCTTAGTATTTTTATTGAAAATAACCCTTTCAACACACGCGATCACCATGTTAGAAAATGCTTATTTAGTGTTTGAAAATCATTTACAACACACTCTTGTGTTAATTATGGGTTGAACCACTCAGGTAGCTTAACCACCCATTTACCCACTTACTTTACCTTAAGAACATTAATTTGTTTACACATTCCTTGTCCACTTTATCATTTACCGCAACATTCATTAATCCATTCAAGTTAGGTTGTCTTAATACACTGTACCACACAACCCATTTCTTGACATGTTTCTTATTCCCTTATCTTTTATCAGAATATTTTAATAAACCGCGCACTTTAATGGGATCCACACCACCAGTGATGCCACCATATGCTCTGGCCAGTGGTTTTGGGTCTTTCACCCCAGGGGCTCCGAACCCTCCTTAATTATCCCGGTGTCATCCAAGTTCCTTTTTATGTATTTTAACATTTTACAAATGTCCACACTATTCTTTTTTCCTATTTTATGGAGCCAAAGTCAAACCCGAGGTTACACCCCCACTTGTGTTACACCTTGAAAATCATCATTTTATGTCCTTTACACTTTAACCTTGACTTTATTCTGAAAATCATATTCATTAGGACTATAATATGTAACACCCCTTTCTAACATTTTTATCTCATAAAAATTTTCCACTTTACGTAAAATTACCATTTTATCCATTTATTTCCAAACTCATTTCTTACTCCATTTTCACAAGTGTTAATTTTTCTTAACACTATTAAGTTACCCATACTAACTTCTTAAGTGTTCTTAACATCGTAACACCTTTTTAACTTTGGAGTAATATTCTTCCTAATTGAAAACATCTTTATTTCATTATTTTCTTTTTAATTTCATAAGTCTTAATCTTTTAAAATATTATTAAGTTACACACACCAACTTTCTAGTTTTTAACCATTAACACTTGTCCAAGACCTTTACTAACCATATTTCCAAATTAGACATTATTTTACTTCTTTATTCAAGGGACCTAATTACATTTAAAGACTACTTTTTAAAAGAAAATACCATTTCCTTTTTATCACTACATGTAGTCTTACAACTTTACATTCATCACACCTTTAATCCCTTTTTCACACACTTTGAAGATAAAATTTATACTTTTTTCATTCTTGTTAAACCCGTCAAAAACTTCTTTAAATTTGTTCACGTTTTTATTATCAAAATACTACAAGTTAATATACATGAGAATATGGATTTTAAATCTTAAAATCCTATTAAACAGGTTAAATATGTTTTTCATTCTAGAAATTCATAATACTTTGCAAAAATTCATTTTCAAGTCATATAAAATATACTTACTTCTTTCAAACCCAACCAATGTCCGTCTTTTATAAAATCTATATTTTTGCAAAAAAAACTTTAAAACATTATTTCATCAATGTTTTAGCAAATCAATTATCATTTTCAAACATTTTATTTCACAAAATCTTTAGCATCAATTTTTAGAAAATACACCATTTTAATAAAATAATATATTTAATCCTCCAAACCTTGAAATATTTACTCATCATTTTTTTCTTGACAAAATAATATTTTACCAACAATTTTATTCCATAAAAATGTTTAATATTAATCTACTAGAAAACATTATTTATTCATGCAATCTAATAACAAGAGTACTAGTAATGAAAATAGAGTCTTACCTATTAAGGATAAACTTTCCCACCTCAAAGAATTTAAATGGTGGTAAGAAGGTTATTGTAGGAGGAGCAACCCCCACCTCCAAAGGTAGCCTCAAGCATCCTAAAAAATGCTCCATATGTCTTCCATTTAAGCTCCCAAGCCAAAAAAACCCTTCAAACTCCATGAAAGCTTCCATCATCTTCTCTGAAAATTACCTAACACTTCTCCAAAATTCGTATCTCCACTTCAAAAATGGTGAAAATGGGTGTTATAGGCTTTAATGTCGTGGAATACACTAAGAATATGGTGGTTTATGGTTGTTTATAGTGGATAGAAGCTCTACCATGGTGGAAGACCACCTCTCTCACTCTCTCATATTCTTACAAATTCAAATGCCCAAAATGAACCAAGCAAACCCTTATAAAAGCCCCAAAAATAATAAAAATCTCTTTTTGCCCAATCTGGGCTCACCAGAGTTTGACAGCTCAACAATCCAAGGACCAAAAATGTGACACCACATAAGGAAAATCTAATTTAAACATTTTCGAGGAACATCATTTAAACGACATTAGCCTCATTCGAAAGACATGTCTATCTCATTCGATATATGGCTTCGCATTACCTTCGCGCAACATGGGACTATAATATAGTGGGACCTCACATGAAGGTCATTTGAACCTTGCTTCAAATGACATCTAAATATTGTTCGAACCCTATTGTCGTTCGAACCCTGCAAATTTTAATTTCTTTATTTACTTTAATTTTGACCCATAACTTCAATAATTATCATTAAACCTAACTTCATTACAATTTATATAAAATTTAAATGAATTATTAGGGAGAGATATAACAAAATTACCTCGGGGAATTTCATCCCCAAAATTATTGATCCGTCAATCCTTAAGCTTATGGTGTTCACCAACTTTTATTTAAATCCATAGAAATTCTCCAAGATAAAGTCTTCTAAGTTCTCAATTCTAAGGTCACACTATGCGCCTCCATACGGGGTTTGTCACTAAATAATCAACATTCGATATGTTCTAACTCTCACCATCTCGCTAACCATGAACATCACATAATCGATTCCGAGTCTCCATTCACTTGATGATCATGTCCAAATAATTCCTATTACTACCTAATCTAGTAACCAAGGCATGACGAAACCTCCAAGGGTCTCCCTCTCTAGTGATCGATATTCACCCAGCATGAATCATAACACAACCAATCATCGCATTCGTCACCTAAGTCAATTACATCTTATGTCCCACAAATTTCCAGGCTATCCTGACTACACCACCCGTATGAGCTTGTCAATAACCCATACTATGCTATTTTCTCACTCCAAGAAGTAATCTTACTAAGTCATCATAGTGGGTTCGTCTTACACCTTCCACTATGTCACTCTGATGACCCTAGTACTACCCTAGGTGTCTCACCATAGAGCACTCACTTAAGCCCCACCCATATCCACTCACCATGACAAAGCATTGCCGTACTAAGTCTTCCTCTATTTTTAACACTATACAATACAAGCCATCTTTTTGCTCTTAACAACCAGAGTCATTGACTTCCATGTCGGTCAGTCAAAAAGGTCCTTATTCCTAACAAAGGTCAATACTACGAGCAAACTGTGTGACAAAAAGTGCATCCACCAATAAACAGAACTTTATGCAATGGAAGAATACCTCAGATGGGGTGCACCTAGTTATCGAGATGCATTGATCATACCCGATCCACCGCGATCTACTGAGAGCAACCGTATCGTACCATGACAAGTCACCACACATGTAAGAATACTGATCCCCAATTATCAAAACCGAAAGGGATATACAACAGTTATAAGGTATAAGCATTCGTCCCATGAGAATTCGCCCATAAATGTTTGACTATGATTTAAGAAAGAGAACCTACGCCATATGCTTTAAGTCATGTCACTCATTCCCAAAGTTCTTATCGAGAAATAATCCTATCCACCTACCTTGGCTTGGGTTACTAACTGTGATGAACTAAATCATAACCATTCATTCCATAACACGAAAACAATATACGAATCGATATTCCTCTAGGAAGTAAAAGACTCACTTTCTTCCTTGGGAGTAAGGACCTACCCTTCACGTCCTTGGCACACATGAACCATTCCAATTGGTGGATATTTCACACCCTTTTCTACATTGACCTTGTCCATTTACTGGTGACGACATCACCAACCTACTACACTTAGGTTATTGTCTGCCTTCTATTGTGATCAAAATCCTAAATTTACCTAGGCAGTACTATGTTTAAGAGATACATCCACCTTATTATATCCGTTGACTATACGAGGTTGTCACTAAGCTTACTTCCAAGCTCTACCCAAACTGAACTCACGTGATGACCACACCAATCGCCATTGGCATTCGAAGGGATATCACATAGAGCTACATCTTATAATCGACACCTTCTTGGAAATATGTACCAATAACTAGTCCTTACCTTCCTAAGGCTACCCTAGAATATAGAGGTTATATATGTCGACACGATAATCATGTTTCGATGTTACCCCACCTCTATTGACATATTCAAGTCTCCACATGGCATCATCACCCTAAGTCTAGAATACATTTCCTAGTGCATCTCGAAACCTAGTATCAAAACACCAATACTAATTATTTCATTACATCCAAGCATGATTCCTATAACAACACAGGACATCATCTTAGCTTAGGAATTACACTCACCCATCTGTGCCGATTTGGGAAGCCACCCCCGCACATACACTATATGACTCTTATAAACCCTGGCCATCAATTTAAGGTCATCACCTGACCCTCAACACAATCATTACCAGGACGCAAATGTTCCTTCATATTGGACTTAACCGATCTCTTAAGCACATCGAACACATTCAATGTAACAATCCTCAAGACCTGACAAGATTTCATTATTAATACCTTTATTATTGTAGGTGCGCTCAATAAACCTTTCAATACCCACATCGTAATTACCTGGTGCTTGTAAGACATTAGTCCACAAGCCTCCACACATGGCGCACCTTAACCATAGAACACCTCAAAACATCACAACAAGTCAATTTTTGTCCCAAATGGTGCCACACATAATTAGTCTTATGGGCACCCCAAATGCCTATAAACTACTCTCACACTAGGATTACCTCTCACCTAGCCATTACTTCGGTAGCTAAAATAAGTCTCTACACTTACATAATAATCTTATTTTTCTTCCAAATGGTTGTGACCATATGTCACGTCCAAACCACAATTGACGCTTCTAAAGATTATGGCAGGGTACAGGACATTGCCTACAACCTATAAATCTCAAGGTCTGCTCCATCTAATCCTCAATGAATGACCAGTCATGACAACTAAATTGTATCACTATGTAAACGTCATACCATTTGATAATCAATAAGTTGATATGACTATACAGATCTATGTAGGGTATGGGACATCGGGTATTACCTATAAATACCAAGGTCTACACCACAGACACCACGAGGGATCTTATTCATCAATAACACATTATAATCAAGATACATTAACCCCAAGTTCTCGACTAAGGTACCCAATACATTCTCACCATATAATCAATACTTATGAATGCCAATGAGTCATCTAACCACCATATATGAAATATACAACCTTTACATCTAACTTGCAACGAATAATACTCATTGTTTCCACCACCAAGGCTACTCTCATGATCAAAGTTACCACATATTACATCTCACGTAAAGGATGTTGTTATTGCCACTATTATCCTACACAACGTCATATGTTCACTGGACTACCATCAATTGCAATATCACCCCAAGGATCGAACTTGCCAAATTACATTACCATCATTAATTACTTATAAGCACCACACCTAAGGGCTACATACCTTTTAATAACCAATCACCAATGCTTAGTAAAGACACCCTAGCCTTCAAGCTCTACAGTTGACTATACACAATTTGTGACACCTACCCAATGGGCGTCATCTCACCCCATTAGCATCTCAAGAGGATCTACGTCATCAAGAATTGGAACATAAGCACCTCACACTAACAACCATGATGTCACCATTATTAATTTGCATAGACACCCGAAAAATTACTAAAGAATCTAATTAGAAGCGCGGAAGCTATTAGTAACTATCAACTTGATTGCATGCCACTTGGCGCCAACTTACTTGTCAAGCTAACTTCTTTAACTCTAACATCGAGGACATGAAATAAACCATCACCAAGCTAGCTTGATCGGCCCAAACCAACACTGACGATAAAAGATCCAATCCCGAGTTCACCACATCACTCCCCAAAAGAACCTTGAGCCTAGATCTTCGATACCGCTTTTAACACCTCGAACTAGATTTATGGGTTGCCCGAAGTTAAATCAATCTGACCCAAGCATTAGGTGTGTAGGAACATTTTTCTAGTACTGTTCATATCATAACTTTAAGCTTGTTTGGTGTATCCTATTACAAATCGTCACGCACCTTCAAGACGAACTAAATTCAAGCATCTCCAAGCCTGAAAACTTCCCGACATCCCGATAAGGTATAAAATAATTCAGAGTTTAAATTAATTTACAGAACTATGTTTTAGGATGTTTGTTTTTATCAAAAGACGAACATGACTTTTTTTTCAAATATATGTTTTTTGGTTTACTATAGGTGGAGTTTTTAAAACTCTATTTTTTTCATTTGGATCATTCAAATGACATCGCCATGTCATTTGGAGGACATATAAAGGTCATTCGAAGACTAAGTTCAAAGGATCATCAAATAAAGCCTTCTGGATTAATTTTTATTACGTCATTAGTAGCGAGATTTCATCTCGTTAGAACGAGATTCACAGCTCATTTGAACGACCTGTTAATAGTGTTTGAACGACGGTTTGCCTTATGTTTTGTATAAATACATGTTTTGTGTTCAAAACATTGAAGACATTTGCCAATTCTATTTCCACATAACTTTTACGAAAATTCTTTAAGTTTTTTTTATTGAAAAAACACTTATTAAATTCACAATAAAACATCCTTGAATATTGTGCTTGTGAATTCGTTTAAACCTAAGAAAGTTTTGTATCCTTTGCATACACCTTTTGTGGAAAGGATCGCCATTGCTGACTTGTGATACTTGTGGCGATTCACTGCTGAAGACTGAGGCTCGTGCTGAGGCTGAAGGAGGAAGACTACGGTCTTTTTGGTTCTCAAGAGAATCATTGTTGTCGACTGTGGCCATTGTGGTTCTTGCGAGAATCATTGTTGTATTTCACTTGTAAGTTTGTAAGTTTTTATTTGCAAATTATTAGTGGAATAAAAGGTTTATCCCTAAGGGGATTTTTCCTTAAACTTGACTTTTGTTAAATGCTTGAATGATTTATCTATTTTATCACATAGATGAACGTTTAGGATAAAAAGATAAAATTTATTTTTTGAAATTAGCATCTGCATTCACAAATTGGTGTTGCGATTTTTGTTTAAAACCACCCTTGTAAATATTTGCATTCTCAAATTGGTATCAGAGCGGGTTGCACTTAGTTATTGCATAGATCATTATTTGCAACGTTTTGGGTGGTTGTTTCTCTCTTGGCTTATTTTCTTTTTCTTTTGATGGATTCTTATTTGAATTTGAAGTTTTTCGAAAGAATTAAAATTCTTAAAAATCGTTATAAAAATGTTTTGGAACTTTTACAAACTATTAAAAATCAAAGAGATATTGTTCATGAGAAGTTTGCTACCTTGCACCATGACTTTATGATTATAAAAGAGTAAAAAAGGGAGAATTATGATAAAGTCCTTGTATTACAGAAAGAATCCAAGGACTTGAAATTTTTTAGGGTTTGTGTTTGTGCCAATGAGAATAAAAGTGGTTTAATAAATAATTTTAAGGCACGTGAGAAGACTATTAGGGATAAGTTTGCTTTCATTTAGGGGGAGCGAGATAATCTGCCAGGAATGATTGAAAATATGAAGAAGGAGTCCCTAAAATTAGAAGAGTCAAATTCTTTACTTGAATCTTAAATTTTGATGTTAAAAGATCATTTGAAAAATTCGAGTAGTGTTGATAGTGATGGTAATGTCTCACATGATTCTAATGCTTCAATTGTTAAAGTCAAAATAATTGTTTATTTTAGAGGTTCAACCAAAACCAAGGACGTTAGAAGAGGTTAACCTATAGGTAACATTCCTTCCGTTTACACATGTTCACATTTTGGTAGGAAAGGACACCTTAGGCATTCTTGTTTTGATCTTGGAAAAGGTCCTAGGAAGTTTAAATGTCTGTTCCCTTGGCTCCCATAACCCCTCGAGTTAGATGTACATCGTTTGGGGTTAGGAAATCTATTTTGGAGATGCTAACAATTAGGTTGGTTTATTTTCACATGCTTTCACATGATGCCACACTTGTTATACCTTATGGATGATTGCTTGCATAATTTTGTTTGTCATACTCTAGTCGTGCTTCATGATATTTGTTTGTCCGTGTTATGACGTGTGTATTTTTTTTCTTTTATTGAGTCATATTCGAAAATACAAAGAGATTTTATTTTGATAAGATTTTTGAAAAATACAAAAAGATTTTTTATTTTTGTGTATTTTAGTTTTACACATTTGGTATTGCATATTGGTATGTTTGAATCCAATTAAATACGCAATTTCCTTGTGGCTTGGATATTTGGTTATTACATTAGATGCTTAGATTGATACTAACCATGTTTATGGAGTTATTTCGAACTTGACTTCCTTTATGGATTCAACTTTGTATATGCCTCCACACACACATGCACGAGCATATTGATTTTGACTTCATGATGTATATTTGATCTTGGTGAAATGTTCTCCTATCAATTTTGTCATCGACATGTTTATTTGACTATGGGGGATTTGTGCATGTAAGAACTATTTCCCGTGGGAGTTTGTTTAATATTGAAAAAAATATGAGTGTACACGGGAAAGGGATGCAAGAGGCATGTGAACTTCTCATGACAGCCACCATTTGAAAAGATCCTAAGAAAAATTAAGGCAATAAAAAGTATAATATGCAAAAAAGGGGCCAAATAGTTTAGTTTGATTGATCATTAAAAAGAAATCATTTCAAAAGATAAAGAAAAGAATAGAAAGATGATCATGTTTATCTTTTGAGGAAGTTTAGTTAAAGATCAACGGGTTTTCACAATGATACCTAGTTACACTTATTATGTCATGACGCTGTTGATTTGTAGAATCACCAATATTCTAGGTTTCTATGCATTCTACCTGTTTTGTTCATTAAGTTCAACTTTATTTATCACTTGAGGCTCAAGCTTAGTTTGGAAAACTTTTGCGGTCAATTAGAACTTCTTGAACATATTTGAGTGTTTGGGTTATAATTCTTTTGTTAATAGTTCACAACCATTCATTCCATCCCACGTGTTTGCATACATCGATACTATGCTAGTGTTTATAGCTTATGTGTTTTGTGTCATGGTTTGTGGTCGTTTAAATCTATATATGTGTGCCGGATTTGCTTTGATATATTTTGCATATATTATATACTGTATTGTATGATATTTTTGTAAGTTTCATTTCTTTTGAAAAAAATGAAAATTTTCAAAAATAGTTGGTGTTTGTTTGACTTCGATATGATCATTACACATTCTTGATTTATATCTTTCTTGTGATGATATCTTATCTTCTATATGAGGCTTCGTACATTATGTTTGTTTGCTTCTAATTCTTGAACATGTGAATGTGAATTTGATTTAATGACGAGAATTTATTTATAAGTTTTACTTTATTTGTTTTAAACTCGATGCGTCACGAGGGTATATGTTTTTGTCTCATGTGTGTAGGTACTTACAGAGGAATTCAAAGACACATGGATGAAGATAAAGTTTTCCAAAAAAGGAAAAAGACGAATGTTTTGAAGACAACGAGACTTATGTCGTTCCGTTAGAGGGTTGGGAAGGGTGTTAGTATTTTTATCATAGAAGATTTTGATCTTAATTTGGTGTTTGTTCATGTTCATTTGTTTTGAACCAAAATAGTCAAATGGGGAGACTTGTAAAAAAAAAAATCTAGGATTGTTCATAGCATAGTATTAGGCTAATTTGGCGTATCCCATTAAAAATCGTCATGCACCGTTAACACGAGACGAACTCAAGCTTCTCCAAGTTTGAAGACTTTTCGACATCCCGATAAGGTATAAAACAATTTAGAGCTTAAATTAATTTACGGAATTATGTGTTGTGATGTTTATTTTTATCAAAAAATGAACAAGACCTTTTATTTTCGAAAATATATGTTCTGAGTTTACTACAGGCCGAGTTTTTAAAACTTTATTTTTTTCATTTGGATCGTTTAAACGACATCACCATGTCATTCAACGACATATAAAGGTCGTTCAAAGTTTGCTTTCAAATGAGTATGAAACGAAGCTTTCCGGATTGGTTTTTGTTACGTCGTCAGAAGAGAGACTTTATCTCGTTTGAATGAGATTCACATCTCATTTGAACGACCTGTTAATATCATTCGAACGATGTGCCGCCTTAAGTTTTGTATAAATACAACATTGAAGACTTTTTCGAACTTTGTTTCTTCATAACTTTTGCAAAAGTTCTTCAAGTTTTGTGCCCAAAAACACTTGTTTAATTCATAAAAAAACATCTTTGAATATTGTTCTTATGAATTCATTTAAATCCTAAAAAAAATTGTGTCCTTTGCATGCACCTTATGTGGAGAGGATCTCCATTGCTGACTTATGATACTTACGGGGATTCACTACTGAAGACCGAGGTTGAGGCTGAAGGAGGAATACTGCGATCTTTGTGGTTCTCGAGGGAGTCATTGTTGTCAATTGCGATCATTGTGGTTCTTGCGAGAATCATTGTTGTATTTCACTCGTAAGTTTATAAGTTGGTATTTGCAAAATATTAGTGGAATAATACGTCTTTACCTGGGGGGGGGGATTTTCCTTAAACTTGGCCTTTATTGAATACTTAAATGATTTATTTATTTTATCATATAGATGCATGTTTAGGATAAAAAGATAAAACTGTTCTTAAAATTGAATTCCACATTCACAAATTGGTGTTGTAATTTTAGTTTCAAATCACCCTTACAATTATTTTCACTCTCAAGGTGTGAAACGCAATGAAACACCCTATATAATGTTGCTAGTCCAGTTTTAGTTTTAATTAATCTTTCACTTATTTAGCATGCGAATCCAATTTCAAGTCAAACTACGTGGGGCCTATGGGAAGAACTCAGGAGTCCAATCAAACAGAGCTACTAATGTAATATAAAAGAGGGTACTTACTTGTATAACACACACAAAATACAAAACCTCACCCAAATTACCTTAACAAAATGAGGGAGTGAGCCAAATGCTCAGTGGGAAATATAAAATGCAGTATAGAATCGAATGGCAGAAAGAAGACTCTAACACGTTATTCCTACGTTCACATGCAACTACCTTATAGGTATACACATATGCATACTTATGCATGTAACTGTTTTACATTCCAAAATCTTACTTATCCAGATTAATTCACCTAAATCTTATAAAAAGACTTCTTTTGTCTCATTTTGACATTCATCCCTTTATTTAACACACACATGATTAAATATTTGAAACAACACCACTTACATTGACCGAAAGACATTTCTTTACCAAAACTACCCTTTTCATTTTAATCGATTCACCTTAGTATTTTCATTGAAAATAACCCTTTCAACACACGGGATCACCATGTTAGAAAATACATATTTAGTCTTTGAAAATCATTTACAACACACTCTTATGTTAATTATGGGTTGAACCACTCCGGTTGCTTAACTACCCACTTACTTTACCTTTCATTTACCTTATGGACATTAATTTGATTACACATTCCCTATCCACTTTATCATTTTTTGTAACATTCATTAATTCATTCAAGTTAGGTTTTCTTAATACACTTTACCACGCAACCTGTTTCTTGACATGTTCCTTATTCCCTTGTCTTTTATCGAAATCTTCTAATAAACGGTGTACTTTAACGGGCTCCACAGAACCGGCGACGCCACCACATGCTATGGCCAGTGATTTTGGCTCTTTCATCCCAGGGCTCCAGACCCTCCTTAATTATCTCGATGTCATCCGATTTCCTTTTTATATGTAATGACCAGACCCGAATTTATGGATTTCTCATAAGTCAACCGATCCGACTTGAACGTTAGGTGTGAAGTGCAATAAAACAACCTAGACAATGTTTCTAGTCTAATTTTATTTTAAATTAATGTTTCAATTGTTTAGCATTAAAGTTCAATTTCAAGGTAAGATATTTGTGGGACACATGGGGATCACTCTGAGTCCAAGTAAATAGAGTTACTAGCGTAAAATAAATGGACTACACTTACTTGTACAATGCCCTCAAAATACAAACCCGCACCCAACCTATCATAACAAAGAGAGGGTGTGAGCTTATGCCCAGTGGGAATATATATATATATATATATATATATATATATATATATATATACAAGCAGAGTAGAAACAAATGGTAGCAAAGAATATTCACATGCTACAATCACATGCATGCAAGAATATATATGTATCTACATATATATACATATACCTTTGACAATACATATTCAAATGCATTAACCGTTTACTTCTAAAACTTTACTCATCTATATTAATTTACCTTAATCATGGAAAGACTTCGTTTGTTCATACTTAGCCTTTCTCACCTTGTTTGACACACCCATTCCAACACATATACTATTACTCTTGATTTATTACAAACCATTCCCCTACGATAATCACCCCTTTATATTCATTTAGAATAAACTTTAGTATTTTCATTGAAAAATACCATTTCAAAACACGCGTAAACCATATCATAAAATACTTGTTTATCATTTGAAGATCTTTCAATATACACTTAAACAAATTATGGGTTTAACAACTTAGGTGTGACACCCCGCTTAAAATAATAACGGGTGGCCAGCCCAATACTACCTTAAATCAGGAATCTCAGATGGCTCAGTCTCAGCACCCACAAACTATACAAAAACATATAAGGCTAACAACCAAAAATCAAATAAGCGAGATGCCAAAATTAAATAAAGCATACAATGAAAATCAACTATTTATGTACATCTACTAACAAAGGTAAAATGAACAAGTATGATGATGAAGGAGAGTGCTAGTATAACGTGAAATAACTCTAAAGTATAATCCCGATGTACACAATGAATCCTATCTAGATTTACAAAGAAATATGGGCGACTACAACATAAATCCCGCAACAGTTTGCACCTGTTACGGCTCCCAAGACTCTGGATAGAAGGGAATTCGACATCCATGCGGTAGGACACCTGTAATAGTATATACATATAGCAGGCGAGAAATATAAACGGGTCAGAGCCCGAGTTGTAAAAATGTTTACCAAGTGTGTTAACCGTGCATAATAAAAATAAATGCATTTATTTCATAATTAAAGTGGAATCACACTCTCGTGAAATCCTAAACTTACCTCTCATCTAATAGCACGGGCCTAGTGGCGTCCTGAAGTTTTAATTAAGTTACCCCACCCATAAGGACAACCTAACTTACCATAGGCATTGCCTACACCCACAGGACCTACCCTTCTAACCTAACCCAAGAATCCAACCCATTCTAATCATACTTAATTATTTTACAAACATATATGCCATACTAGGCTTTATCAATTCCAATTTAACTTAATCATTAATCCAATTTTATTACTTCACATACTAACATTTCGCATCAATTTAAGAGTTTATTCTCTAAGTAACATGCACAATTTAATAAGGACAAAACTTCTCTCTACTCTTAACATTGTACTACGTTTCGTGCATGGGGCGTCTAGCAAAGAGAAATACAAACAAGGAACCCTCCCAATACACTACTTCTTGACAATGTCGAACCTAGAGATCCATTATGTCGTACATAAAATTTTACTACTATAACTACTGAAATTAGATTACTCTCTAAGAGTGACCTAAATATCTCCAATAAATATCCTTGGGACGATGTAACTGAAATATTCCTTAAATATGATACATCAACCCCCAACAATCTAGTACACCATAATCATCCAAGGTGTACACCATAGAACCTATATATCCTTCCACCTATAGGATATGTATAAGTATATATATGCATTTACACTAAACATATATATAGATACAATCACTCATTCCAATAGCCAAGTGTACATACTACATATGATGTACAATGGCCATGCACATAATATACCCGGCTATATATATCGCCGATAAACTGCACCATGCTATCATCTTCCCAGTGCCCCGCTCACGTAGCAATACTGGGGACCACCTGGCGGGGATAAACGAAACCCATCCTCGTGATAAACTCACACAGACAACGTCCCGGGAAGCGATCATAGCTCTTAAACGGCAATGAGACGAAACATACCCACCACGTCTCATCCCAAAAATGTAAATCACATCATAACACACTGGACGACTATGACCTGGGGAATATCTACACTCTGCTCCTTGAGCCAGGGTGCTCACCCTCATCGCGAAAACTTCCCAATGATAGCATGCGCGGGGTATGCTTAACCACATAAATATATATATCATTCACATGCACAATACATATACATCCATATGATACCATCATATGATTAAACCATCACATAAGGTTGAGATAATCACAACATGAGTATGCACATATATTCATTTTTATACAAATATATATATATATATATATACATAATTTTTCTCATTGTATGTATAAATCTTACAAACTCGACTATTATTATACCCAAAATCCTCAATATAATAGCCATAACTCCAATTATAATAGCTGAATTTGTTATAAGAATACGATCTCTCACTAGAAACATATTCATCCATTTCTCCTAAGATATATATAATTTTCAACATAAATACATCTCCAATAGTAAGATTATCACCCAAAGTTTAGTGTATGTAACAGTCAATACACATCACATATGTATCCGAGAGTACATCAATGTCTCCAATACAAATTTTGACTAATGGTATGCACCTAACCAATAGTCTACGAACCTCAAGCCTAACTTGAATTAGTTTTATTATCCCATTATTTATTGGAATCCCCTTTATTAATCACATACTATTCTAGTTGGTAGTACTATCCAATCACTCTCGATTTCCGACTAAGGTTCAATTATCCCTATGAACCCTTAACATTTGCGATATCTTCTCCAAATTCATCATCACTAAGGACACGCGTCCACTCTCTCTTATCGGTCCCCAATTCTTAATCTCAATAGAATCCAAACTACTATAAGGATTCGGCACACACCGCGACCTACGATTTCATGTCGCATTCTCACCACTCTCTCGAAGGGACCTTAACCTTACATCATAACTATGCTCACTTTTGATATATAATTAGGATTCCCATCCCCAATGAGGTTTCTCACTATCTCTATATACAACTCCAATGCATACATATATATATTCTTTCCCAAATTTATTTCAAGAAGTCCCCAAAATCATAACATGTGAGAAACTCCTTATATGTCTCCAAATCATATTTCTTACATCATAAAAGAAGGTCCCAAATCAATAAACCCAACCAAAAAGGGTTAGAAATCATTCTAGAAAAATTTAGCAAAACTACCCTATTTCCGAATCGATTCGGCCCCTCCGAATCGATTCGGTCCCAACAGCGAATCGATTCGGCCCCAGCGAATCGATTCGGCCCAACTAGACCTGTAAGTTTGCTACATACCAAATCAATTCGCTAGGGGAGAATCGATTCGTCCCTAAAGACCTGAGGCTTCTGCAACCTGGCGAATCGATTCGGCCAGTTCAGAAAGCCACGAAAATGGTTGTTTTCTCCAAAACCCAAATTTTCCAAAATTCAATTTATACCTCTTCCAACCCTTAATCTTCAACCCCGACATGTTCTCAAACATCAAAACTCATCTTATATCAAATCTCATCAATTTATATCCCTTAAACCCAAGTGTAAACTTCAATTTTCAAGATTGAAACCAAAAATTTTGGTTTTGATAAATATACCCAAAAATCCAATTCTTTTATGCACAAATTATGAAATGAAATACACAAATGAAATATTTAGCAAGATTAAATGCTTGCCTCAAATTTGTAGAGGTTGGATCGTCCTCGATGTCACGTTTGAGCCGGAATCCTCCAAGCTTTCTTCCTCTCTCTCTTCTTTCTTCTCCTTTCTTTCTTACTTTCTCTTTCTCTCTTTCTCTAACTGAGAAGGCTTGATCCATAAGCCTCTTAAATACCTTAAAACATAAGTCACAGTTTTAAATGTTAATATAATTTAAATGACTCATTTTGACTCAATATAATAATTCATACAAACTAATTTAAAAATGTTAATACATACTTCAATTTTCAACAATAGTCCAATTCGAGTCAACTGAATTAAAAATAATTCGGAACCGAAATAAAACCCAATGACAGTCATTTTGACTATCTCGACCCATCTGGGATCGATGGTACACTCAAAATCATCATCCGGAATACTTTAAAATGTCCTCACTTTTTGGACATAAATTTCCAAAATTTAAAATTCTCCAATTTAGATAAATTTATTTCTCCCAAAAATTTAATTCTTAGTCCCAAAATCGTGGGGTATTACACTCTTCCCCTCTTACAAGAATTTCGCCCGCGAAATTTAAGATATACCTAGGACCGCAATCTCATCTAGTCCTTACATCTACCCTCTAGATCACTATACCAATCCTTCCCGGTTCTCACATCGAACCATATAGATTTTAAAAATTAAACTAACTACCCAGGGCGCCCATACACACCGTACCCGAGCTCCACTCGTAGAAATATAATCGGGCTCCACTAGCCATAAATCGTAGTATAGCTCTCAACAATTATAATCTATAGCAGCATATTAAGTATATATGAAAGTTTAAAATTCCCAATGGTTGAACTCTTCTCAATTCCTGACGTAATCCACATTCATGCAGGGGACGTCTCGCAAGAGAAATGCAAACAAGGAACTCTCCCGATACACTATTGTGTAGCTATGTCCGGGATTGGGATCAGTTGAACCAGGGTTAAGTTTTTATAAAAGATTTTCAAATTATGGATATTTCCCGAAGGCCTACGAAACACATAAAAAAAACAATTCCATGTCTTTCGACACGCCAAACAAACACCTTATGTTTAGGAAATAAGGCCTCAACAAATACAATACTCTAACCAATACCTAGTTCTCAAGACTAACACAACTATGAGCTAAATTTTCCGCTCAACAACGAATCTCCTAAACTATGAACCTCTTCAGTTCTCCAAATCCTTTACATCACATTAAAGCATTGCCACAAGTAAGTTCTTCCCTCATTGGAACACTACAATTACCTTCCTTAGCCAATCCATAAACCAATAACCTTAACAATTCACACCCCCAAAAATCAATAGAGTAACTTTCTACTAGCATATCACAGAGCGGTTTAACATTGAAGCACCTTATACCTTTGACTTACTTAAGTCTACATTGTATAAGTGCTCAACTAATTTGGAAATATTGACAAAATTGGTTGTCTAACCTAGAATCCAAAAAGCCTCAGAACCTATCTCTCTAATCATCTTAAATAATTCATGTAGGTATAAAATGAATCACACTACACACAATTAGAAGTGCATACATGTGTTCATATTGCTTAAAATTGAGTGTGTGTTTAATTCCCCTTGAATTGGAGCTTTAATAATTTTTTGGGAATTTTTAAATATTTTTTAAACATTTTTATTCATTTTTAAACATTTTTTTAAATAAATGTTTTTATTAATAAAATGGGATAATATAATTTGTGGGGTTAATATTCTATTTTGGAAACTTATGTTTTCATTAAAATGTTTGGTTGGGTAGGAACTCAAAGCGCTAGAGACTTCAGGGTGATGTTTTGTAATTAATTTGACGCGCGTTTGCACTCCTATCACAGGCCAACACTTGTCATCCTCTTGGTGCGTTAGTTTGTGTTTGTTGTGTGAGAGGATAGCCAGGTGCATTGGTGATCGTTGGATCTTTCCTAATCGAGGGTCTGCATGTGTTCTTAGTTAATCCCGGTGCAAACCATTTGAACCAATCACAAATCTTTTAAACCACCGCTGTTTTATAACCTTTGGATCAAGTCAAACCTAGCAAGACTTAATCACAGACCTTGATTTCCCTCGAACATCCAGAACCTTCCCTCAGCCCTATAAATACCCTCCACTTCTCAGCCTTAGAAGACTTTTGGGCATTCGTCTTTCTGAGAGAAAAAAATAAGAGAGAAGAAAGAAGTGAGAGAGAAGAGAGAAAAGAATAGAGAGAAGAGAGAGAAAGGAAAACAGTTAGCCAAAATCCAAACCCTAACCCTAAACACTTCATTCCTCTGTAACAAACCTTCATATACACTTAACCCCAAACACATCCTAAGTGTTTTAGAGAGAGAGTGGTTTGTTCTTGTGTTGTTGTAACCTCTTGATCTTTTGATCTTGTTCACAACTTAAACTTTAGAGTGAAGATCTTGTTTCTTTTTCCATAGAAACGTTAGATCTATACTCTGCATGTTATATTTTCACTAGATCTGCATATTTTCTACTTGTTTCAAGAAAATCGTTACTGATTTGGTTTTGAAAATGTTTTATGGTTTCTGTTTTTACAAAACTTAACCTAGACCTAGTTGGATTCACACTTGGAGATTTTCAATATCATAAATGTTTTCAAAAAGAGATTGATTAGGATCTTGTCCGATTTTCAAAGCGAGATATCCGTGGAATCTGGGTTATATTAAAGGTCAAAAAGGTTTATAGTTTTGTAAGAAAGAAAGAAAACAAAATCACTGCATATAGACTTTATATGTAATTTACTAGGACTGTCTATAAATCTAAGTGTGCGTGAGTTCATGCATGTGTATAGGAATCACTACACAAACACTTAACACACTACTACACTGGAAGTGTTGTGTCTAAGATCTGAGATCATTGAGTCGACATAAGGAAGCTAAAGCAAAGGAAGTTAGCAAACTGGAGAAACATCATCAACAAATCAGATCTATGAGAAGTTAGAAGGACACCAAGTGGGGTATATTCTTAAACTTAGAATAGGTTGATTTGTGTTCTTGCATGTTGTATTGTTTGTAACTATTTTTGTTATTAGTGGATTTTTACTTTTGTGACTTAGAAGTCACCGTGGATGTTTCCTCTGTTGGGAGAGGTTTTACCACGTTAAAATCTGTGTGTTGATTATCTTCATCTACTCATCTCATTCTATAAGTGTGCTGAATTTTTGAAACTGCCTTAGTTTTAAAAACTGATTACACAGTCTTAATTAATCTCGTACATAAGTTTCTTTGTAAACACATCTTGTTTATAATTTTTATTTTCAAAAGAAAAGGGTTTCTCCAACAAACATTTCGGAGTTGCTTATATAGTTTAATCTTGTATTAAAAGGCATTAGCGACGTTTTTCAATTGGTATTAGAGCCCTGTTAACTTTTATTTCAAAAGATCTTGTGTTTCTGAAATCGTTTTCTGAAAAACCTAACTATGGACGAGAAGAATGAAAGGTTTGGTAATCTGTCCAGACCTCCACTCTTTGATGGAAACAACTTTGCTTACTGGAAAGTAAGAATGGTTGCCTTCATCCAAGGGACTTTAGGAGATGATGTCTGGGACATTATTGAAAATGGATACACTTATCCTACAAAACCAGCCACTGAAGGAAGTGATGAGAGGGTAAAGAAAATCTTAAGTGAATTTACCCGAGAAGAAAAAACTATTTCTCGTAATAATAATAAAGGCAAGAATGCCATTTTTATGTCTATTAATGAGTATGAGTTCAAGAGAATCTCATCTTGTGCCACTTCTAAGGAAGCATGGGACACATTAATCACTGCACATGAAGGAGACTCAAGAGTTAAAGCTGCTAAAACTCAAATGCTTATCCAGCAGTACAACTCTTTGATCATGTCTGATTCTGAGTCTTTTGATGATTTCTACATGAACTTAACTGATATAGTCACTAAGTTGCATTCTAATGGTATTACTTATGATAGAAATGAAATTGTTTCTAAAATCCTAAGGTCATTACCACAAAAGTTTGACAGTAAGAGGTATGCTATTGAGGAAATGAATGATCAAAACCTTACCCCCGAGTTACTCAGTAGCAAACTTAGAACTGTGGAAATGGAATTAGACTTTAAGAAATAATTGAATCATTCTCAAAGAAAATAGCCCAACTCTAACTTGAGTTTTACCTCTAAGATACCCAAACTTGAGACTAATTTGACCAACTCTGACTCTGATGAGGAGCGTGATATAGACAAACTAGATAATCAGATTGCCTTAATGTCTAAACAATTTAAGAAAATTGTTAAATTTAGAAACAAACAGGCAATTAAACAAGGCAAGCCTAATTATCCTACTCTGTCTAATCCCAAACCTCATGAGAGAGGCTTTGACAAACATCCTAAGGACAACAACTCCAGACCCACTAGATACCTTAAAAAGATTGAATGTTTTAGATGTGGGAAACTAGGTCACATTGCTCACTATTGCAGAGTTAATCTGAATAAAGCCAACACACACAATAGGGCCAATGTCTGTAAAACTTGGAATGATTCAAGTGACTCTGATGAAGAGGAACTTGAGTCATCTAATGTACTTAACCCTTGCATGTCTTTTTATGCTAAGATCATTTACAATGATGATATGCCTGTGTGTGAGAATGATGCTCCTACTTCTGCATGTGTGAATAATGTTTTGACTGGCCTAGATGCTTTATTGTCTGAAAATGTTGCTAGTTCTAGTTTCGTGTGTGTGAGTCAAAGTGATCTCGATAATGACGATGCCAATGGGTGCATGAGTACTAAAACTGAATCGTTAGGGGTCACTACACACACTTCACTTAGCGACTCAGACACAGATGACCTCCCAGATATCCATACCTTGTATGCCAAAACTCTTAAAAAAGGCACTAGACTGGAGAAGACTGTTAGAGACCTTACTAAGAAATTAGATGATCTAAGTCTTATTGTGAAGTTGAATGCTGAAGAGTACACTAACCAGTGTCTATCTCATCAATCTGAAATTGAAACTTTTGATCAAAAATTAAAAGAGTTGACTAAAACTAATGAAACCCTGGAAATGAAATATAAGGGAACATTATTAGAATTGGAGGAAGCAAAAACAAAGACAGATACTGTTTTCAAAAAAAATTCTAAGTTTGAAAACAATTCAAACTGTTTTACTGACTTTGTTGTTGACTCCAAGACCAATTCTGATGATAGAACCGGTATTGGATTTTGCCCTAAGAACAAACCACAAACTACAAAACTTGAACCTATTAAGTTTGTGTCTGGGGGCAAAAGACCAATTGAAACATGTCTAGACTTTCATTTTATTAAAAAGGAATTTGATCAAAAGCAACAACAGAAAGACATTGGAGAGTCTAGTGATTCTAAGGCTGAGACTGCACTTAAGACTAAATACGTATGTCCTTTGATCAGAAAGGCTGATTCTACCTATAAGACCATACCTCCTAGGAATAGGACTTCTGAACAGAATGCTGTTAAACCCATCTTTAGAAGTTTTCCTAAGGAAATTCATCCCTCAAGCAATCAATATTGCTCATACTGTGACATATATGGTCATTCCTTTAAAGGTTGTTATGCTAGGCGTCTAAACACCCCTATGTACAATACTTCTGTCTATAAGAACTTTAACTATTCTAGGCAAAATCGTAACCATTATGTCCTTCCAAGACTGAAAAGACCTTAAGGGTCACACTAGAAAGAACCGAGTGGTACTTGCTAATGCGTATTAGGTAAATTAAAAAAATCTCCAACTCTTTTAATCTTTGATGCAAAATCTATTATAAATTTTAAGTGAGAAAACACTCACGCACACTAGTAAGTAAAAGGTGATGATGCTAGATGTAAAGAATAATTCCCTTTAAGAATGAGATGAGGAAAAGTAGAGTGTGACACAATATATGTTATCGAGGAACCCACCTAAGTGGTAAACCCCGTGTCCCTAGTCCCAGGACAGCCCGCGCACTCAAGTCCACTATTACCGATTACAGGTTACAGATTATAGTCCTCCAAGCCCACAATGAATTAAACTAAGCAAATACAAACCAGTACACCCAGCCTAGTCTAAAACAACCCAACTTGACTGAAAATCAGTCAACCCAATAACACCCCGGTAATAGAGACTATCACTCACTCACAACACAAGCACAACGACACACTCAAACCCGAGACCCCGTGAAGTTGTGCAACACACAAATATAATAATAGATATTGTTTTAATCAAACCAACAAAAAATAATCTTGTTTAAAAATAGACCAAACAACCAAGGTTTAAATCTATTTTAATTGACAAGAAAAATTACCAATCAAGGACTAATTGAAAGGTAAGACAATATTGAATTAATCAATACTAAAAAGAATGCTTAAATATTAAGTCCCAAGACACAAGTAAGGTCTTCCTTAATATTTAATATTCAAGTAAAGATTAATTCTAAAAACAAATTAGTTGGCGCAAATGACCACAAATAAAATCCCAACAATTGTGTCGCGCAACTAAGATAAAAATTAACCTAACACCAAATATAACATGAATCAATTTAAATAGGCGTTATGTTAAAAATATTAAGTCCAAGTAAAATGAGCAAAAGATAAATAAGTGTAGCACTTAGCTCATACAAATTGGGACTTAATTAAAATAAATAAAATAAGGTTTCAAGTATTAAATTTCAAATTTAGTATAAACCAATACTATGACAAGGGTTGGATCAAATACTCATACACACATAAACACTACCTTAAGTTATAAAAGAATACAACAAAAAGTATTCAACTTAGGCAATAAAAAGTGTACGAGTCAAATGGTCCAATACAAGTCAAGTGAGTACGAGATAAAGAGTGTAGCACTCGACTCACTAAAATAGGATGGGTTTAACTAAAATAAAATTTAAATGAATAAAGATGTGATATAAAGACTACACACTAATTAAACCCAACTAAATAAAGTGAACACACAAAAGTTCAACTTAGATGGTGTAATTAGTTAGAGTCAAAAATCAAATTATCTTTATCTCAAATAAATTAAATTTAAATCAGATTTAAATAAAATATTATTTTAATAAAAAGTGTGTGACACAAACAAGTTGTCAAGTCTAATAAACAGGTGTACACACAAACTGAAATGGGTGTAAATAACTCTCCAAACCAAACACCCAAATAAGCCTACTAAATTTCAGTCCCAACAAATTTTAGTCCAAATAAATTTATCCAAATAAAGTTGGCCCAAAATAAAGTCACGGTCCAAATAACTAAAGTGTACACACTAAATGAGTTGGGTATAAACTAAGTTCCAATAATAAATACCCAAATAAATTTTAATTCAGATTTATTTTTATATAAAAAAATGTGTGACACAAAATAATCTATGTCCAATAAAAAGTGTACACACACTAAATGAGTTGGGTGTAAAATAAGGTCCAACAATACACACCCAACAAAAGGACTTAATCCAAAACAGTCCCAAATTAATTTTAGTTCAAATAGAGTTTATCCAAATAAACTTTCAATCCAAAGAAAGTATCTCCTAAATTTTAATTCAAAATAACAAGTGTACACACACTGAAATGGGTGTAAACTAAGTTAACACTAGAAGGTCTAAACAAATAATTAGATTAGTGTCAAAATAATCAACACTAGTATCCCAATGTTTTAAACAGCAAAAAAAAATTGTTTGGATCTAAAACCTTTAACCCACAAAAGCCAAACAAACTAGTCCAAACCAATCTTTAGATCAAAACAGTGTATATCTATGTATAGGGACATGTATATATAGAAATCAGTTTATATAAATATATTTAAAAGTTTATATAAATATATATAAAACAGTTTTATATATATATAAAACAGTTTATATATATATAAATATAAAACAGTTTTATTTATATATATATATATAAAAATCAGTTTATATATATATAAAAATCAGTTTATATATATATAAATATAAAACAGTTTTATTTATATATATATATAAAAATCAGTTTATATAAAACAGAATATATATATATATATATATATAACTGTATAGGTATATGTATATATATATATAAAATAAAAAAAACTTACCCCACAAAGTCTTCGGAAATAAGGCCACACCGGAAATAGGGTCGCCGGAAAAACAGTGAACCACCGGACCACCAAAAAAAACGCAGGAGCAAAAAAAAAAAAAAAAAAAAAAAAAAAATAGAGGTCACCGGAATAGCAAACCGGGAAAAACAGGATTGGGGACCATGCCGGAAAACGGGGACCACCGGAGCCGCACCTCACTCAAACAATAAAGCACCAACCACTTGTAGGACGGAAAACCGTGGCCGGAAAAACAGATCGGATCTTAAGATGTTCCAAAACCAAAAAGGATTTATTGTAAACAAAAAAACTCTCACCCAAATAAATGGTAACCAAATGATAAAAATGGGGAAAAATGAGAGAAAAGGAGAGATAGAGAGAGTGACGGCTAGGGCTAAAAGAATATATGAGTTAAGAGAGAGAGAAAGAGATTGTGTTTAACTTATACCAAAAATAAAACCCTAAAGGGCTTCCAAAAGCCCATCATCTTTAAAGCCCAAAAAAAATAAAACACACCAAAAAAATATAATATCCGAAAATAAAAAAATAAAATAAACAAAAAAAATGAAACAAAAAAAATATGTAACACAACAAAAAATACATTGCGTGTATATTTTATTGTTAAGAAAATATATCCAACAAGTCAAATATGATAAAAAATATACAAATAAAATATTAGACTCGAATAATGAGAATACAAAAATGTTTGTCAAAAAAATACAAAAAAAATATTCTGAATGTAAAAAAATATTTTATATATCAAGTCAAATAAATAAAAGACTTGAAACATAAAATAAACTTTAAATTCAGAAAAATATCAAAACTCACACAAGAAAAAATAAATAAATTATATGACACCCAAAATAATTTGTACATTACACAAAAAATATTTTTCTCAAAAAATTAATTTATATAATAAATCAATATAGGAAAATATGATTTAAGATATAAAAAATAGATTTGAATAAAAATAAAAAAATGCAAGAGCATATAACTAAAAATTGTTTGTCTCAAGATTGAGCCAACACAAGAAGAATGAGATTTTCACTTTAAATTGTTTGTCTCAAGATTGAGCCAACACAAGAAGAACAAACCACAAACTACAAAACTTGAACCTATTAAGTTTGTGTCTGGGGGCAAAAGACCAATTGAAACATGTCTAGACTTTCATTTTATTAAAAAGGAATTTGATCAAAAGCAACAACAGAAAGACATTGGAGAGTCTAGTGATTCTAAGGCTGAGACTGCACTTAAGACTAAATACGTCTTTCCTTTGATCAGAAAGGCTGATTCTACCTATAAGACCATACCTCCTAGGAATAGGACTTCTGAACAGAATGCTGTTAAACCCATCTTTAGAAGTTTTCCTAAGGAAATTCATCCCTCAAGCAATCAATATTGCTCATACTGTGACATATATGGTCATTCCTTTGAAGGTTGTTATGCTAGGCGTCTAAACACCCCTATCTACAATACTTCTGTCTATAAGAACTTTAACTATTCTAGGCAAAATCGTAACCATTATGTCCTTCCAAGACAACCTGATAAGAACTCTAACTACAGAAATAGAAAGACCAAAACTAAGAGTTCATTTAAGAGAAAGACTCCCAGAAACTTTCCTAAACCAAAAGCTCAAATTTTTCACAATAATCAGTTTGCTGCTCCAAATGTTTTTCGACAAAAAACTGTGTCTCGAAAATTTTATCAAATGAGGGCAAACTTGCGCAAAATTAAAACTAGAGCTATTTGGGTTAGAAAAGAGGATCTTTTACCGCAAATGAAGTGTAACATTGTCATCACTGCTTAAACAGTTGAACACACTTCATCTGGTTGGTACTTAGATTCAGGATGTTCTAAACATATGACAGGAGATGAAACAAAACTTCTAAACAAAACCAGATTTGCTGGTGGGAAAGTTGTTTTTGGTGATGGTGTTTCATCCCAGATCATAGGTAAAGGAACCCTAAAAGAGGAAGGAATGCCTGTTCTCGAAAATGTTCTATTAGTTAAAGGCCTTAAAGCCAACCTCCTAAGCATATCACAATTTTGTGACTCTGACCATACAGTCACCTTTTCAAAGAACAATTGTAAAATTCTAAATGATAAAGGTGAATGCATTATTACAGGATTTAGAACACCTGACAATTGTTATACTGTTAAGACTAGTTCTGAAACCTGTAACATTGTCAGAATGGATGACAATGAAATCTGGCATAATTGTATGGGTCACTTAAGTTATGATATCCTTGGAAGATTGTCTAGTCAAGAGATAGTTAGAGGAATTCTTAAAATTAAACCTATTTCAAGTGTTGTCTGTGGTCATTTCCAGGAAGGAAAAATAGTTAAGACTTCGCATAAAAAGGTTAAAGACATCCTCACCTCTAGACCTCTAGATCTCATCCATATGGACCTTATTGGTCCTTCTAGAACTGTTAGTCTTTGCGGACACAGTTATATCCTTGTCATGCTTGATGATTTTACACGATTCACTTGGGTTGCCTTCTTGAAACATAAATCTGACACATTTCAGAATTTTTTGAAAATTCTTCTAAGAATTGAAAATGAGAAGGACACACAAGTCAATCGCATTCGTAGTGATAGTGGGGGAGAGTTCTTAGACACAGGAATAGTTGAATATTGTGACTACAACGGTTACAAACATGAATTTAGTGCCGCTAAAACTCCTCAGCAGAATGGTATTGCTGAAAGGAAAAACCGAACTCTTCAAGAGATGGCACGTGTCATGTTGCATGCCAAATCCCTACCTAAATACTTTTGGGTAGAATCCATTAGAACTGCCTGTCATATAATTAATAGGGTTTACCTTAGCAAAAACTCTAAACAAACCCCTTATGAGTTGTGGTACGGTAAGAAGCCTAACCTGAAATACCTAAGAACCTTCGGAAGTCAGTGTTATGTCTGTAAAGACAGAGAACATCTGTCTAAATTTGAAACTCGTGGTGATAAAGCCATCTTCTTAGGATACTCCCCAAACAGTCGTGCTTATCGTATATACAATCTGCGTACTAAGGCCCTTATGGAATCGATAAATGTAATTGTAAGCGACACTATTGTCGAAAATAAGATATCTGAATCACCTATTGTGGTTGAATCTGAAAATGATTTCAAAACTGATTCACCAGAAATAGATGACTCATTACCTATTGAGAGTCCAGAAGTATCTGGCTGGGTATCTAAAGATCATCCCATTGACAACGTGGTCGGTAATCCTAGTGAGCCAGTTCGTACTAGATCCCATTTAAGAAATTATGTTAATTATGCATGTTTCGTCTCCCTTGTGGAACCGAAAAATGTTAATGAAGCATTGAATGACACACACTGGATTTCTACTATGCAGGAATAACTTTTACAATTTGTCATTCACGATGTCTGGTATCTTGTACCGCGACCTCAAAACAAAAATGTTATTGGGACACGTTGGATTTTTAAGAACAAATCTGATAAAAATGGGGTAATCCTTAGAAACAAAGCTAGACTAGTTGCTCAAGGCTACTCTCAAATAGAAGGGATAGATTTCAGCGAGACATTTGCCCCTGTCACTCGTCTTGAATCTGTTCGTCTTCTTTTCGCCATAGCGTGTTACCTAAGATTCACACTTTATCAAATGGATGTCAAATCTGCTTTCCTAAATGGAATTCTGTCCGAAGAAACATATGTAGAACAACCCAAAGGGTTCATTTACCCTAAATACCCTAACCATGTCTTTCGTCTAAAAAAGGCTCTGTATGGCTTAAAACAAGCTCCTCGAGCTTGGTATGAACGCCTTTCCAACTTCTTGTTGGATAAAGGTTTTAAGAGAGGAGGAAATGACTAGACTCTCTTTGTCAAACATTTTGACAAAAACATTATTATAGCCCAGGTCTATGTAGACGACATCATTTTTGGGTCAACTTCAAACTCTGAAGTTAAATCCTTTTCTGCTATTATGCACAAGGAGTTTCACATGTCCCTTATGGGGGAGCTACAACTTTTCTTAGGATTTCAAGTGAAACAGAATTCTGATGGTCTATTTGTTTCTCAAACCAAGTATGCCCTAGACCTTGTTAAGAAATTTGGCTTAGAGAATGCTAAAGTTGCCAAAACACCTATGAGTACTACCATTAAATTAAGCAAAGATGAAAATGGTAAGTCAGTTGATTCCACACTTTACCGTAGTATGATTGGTAGCCTACTCTATCTAACTGCCTCACGACCAGACATAATGTATGCTGTATGTCTGTGTGCTCGTTACCAGAATAACCCTAAAGAGAGCCATTTATCGAGTGTAAAACGTATAATAAAGTCTATAAAAGGCACTCTTAATCTTGGACTTAGGTACACTAAGGATACCTGTAGCACCATCATAGGGTATACTGATGTTGATTGGGCCGGTTGTTCTGATGATAGTAAAAGTACATCAGGTGCCTGTTATTATGTCGGTAATAATTTAGTTGGTTGGAGTAGTAAAAAATAGAATTGCACATCTTTATCCACGGCTGAGTCCGAATATATAGCAGTAGGCAGTTGTTGTGCTCAATTATTATGGATAAAATAGATGTTAAGCGATTATGGAATTAAAGAAGATCAATTACAATTGTATTATGACAATCAAAGCGCCATTAATATATCTAAAAACCTGGTTCAACACTCGCTAACTAAGCATATTAGAATAAGGCATCATTTTATACGCGAACTTGTTGAAACTAAGGAATTAGAAATTCATTACCTGCCTACTGACCTGCAACTTGCAGACATGTTCACTAAACCTTTAGACTATAATAGATTTCTGTACTTGCGAAATTCTATAGGCATGGTATGTGCTGATTAAACTCTTAAGACCTTAAGTTTTACCCTTTGTCCATTTGAGACAAAATGGGGGAGAAATTTGAGTTTTATGAGTTCTATATTTTTTCACATTTCATCTAAACTGCTTGATCTTAGTGTGTATATTTGCAGGAATCTCTTCTACTGATTGTCTACCGTTTCTAGTGTAAAAATTTGTAAATAGTTGAGTTATGTAATTTTTGACTGTCTAGGAAATGGGTAGATAGTATCTTTTGTATAGGACTAGGTTTTATTTTTGTTGTTCCCTACGAGTTTTAAGCTAACTCAAAGGAGATTTTGTCTCATATTTCCAAAGGGGGAGATTGAAGCACCTTATACCTTTGACTTACTTAAGTCTACATTGCATAAGTGCTCAACTAATTTGGAAATATTGACAAAATTGGTTGTCTAACCTAGAATCCAAAAAGCCTCAGAACCTATCTCTCTAATCATCTTCAATAATTCATGTAGGTATAAAATGAATCACACTACACACAATTAGAAGTGCATACATGTGTTCATATTGCTTAAAATTGAGTGTGTGTTTAATTCCCCTTGAATTGGAGCTTTAATAATTTTTTGGGAATTTTTAAATATTTTTTAAACATTTTTATTCATTTTTAAACATTTTTTTAAATAAATGTTTTTATTAATAAAATGGGATAATATAATTTGTGGGGTTAATATTCTATTTTGGAAACTTCTGTTTTCATTAAAATGTTTGGTTGGGTAGGAACTCAAAGCGCTAGAGACTTCAGGGTGATGTTTTGTAATTAATTTGACGCGCGTTTGCACTCCTATCACAGGACAACACTTGTCATCCTCTTGGTGCGTTAGTTTGTGTTTGTTGTGTGAGAGGATAGCCAGGTGCATTGGTGATCGTTGGATCTTTCCTAATCGAGGGTCTGCATGTGTTCTTAGTTAATCCCGGTGCAAACCATTTGAACCAATCACAAATCTTTTAAACCACCGCTGTTTTATAACCTTTGGATCAAGTCAAACCTAGCAAGACTTAATCACAGCCCTTGATTTCCCTCGAACATCCAGAACCTTCCCTCAGCCCTATAAATACCCTCCACTTCTCAGCCTTAGAAGACTTTTGGGCATTCGTCTTTCTGAGAGAAAAAAATAAGAGAGAAGAGAGAAGTGAGAGAGAAGAGAGAAAAGAATAAAGAGAAGAGAGAGAAAGGAAAACAGTTAGCCAAAATCCAAACCCTAACCCTAAACACTTCATTCCTCTGTAACAAACCTTCGTATACACTTAACCCCAAACACATCCTGAGTGTTTGAGAGAGAGTGGTTTGTTCTTGTGTTGCTGTAACCTCTTGATCTTTTGATCTTGTTCACAACTTAAACTTTAGAGTGAAGATCTTGTTTCTTTTTCCATAGAAACGTTAGATCTATACTCTGCATGTTACATTTTCACTAGATCTGCATATTTTCTACTTGTTTCAAGAAAATCGTTACTGATTTGGTTTTGAAAATGCTTTATGGTTTCTGTTTTTACAAAACTTAACCTAGACCTAGTTGGATTCACACTTGGAGATTTTCAATCTCATAAATGTTTTCGAAAAGAGATTGATTAGGATCTTGTCCGATTTTCAAAGCGAGATATCCGTGGAATCTGGGTTATATTAAAGGTCAAAAAGGTTTATAGTTTTGTAAGAAAGAAAGAAAACAAAATCACTGCATATAGACTTTATATGTAATTTACTAGGACTGTCTATAAATCTAAGTGTGCGTGAGTTCATGCATGTGTATAGGAATCACTACACAAACACTTAACACACTACTACACTGGAAGTGTTGTGTCTAAGATCTGAGATCATTGAGTCGACATAAGGAAGCTAAAGCAAAGGAAGTTAGCAAACTGGAGAAACATCATCAACAAATCAGATCTATGAGAAGTTAGAAGGACACCAAGTGGGGTATATTCTTAAACTTAGAATAGGTTGATTTGTGTTCTTGCATGTTGTATTGTTTGTAACTATTTTTGTTATTAGTGGATTTTTACTTTTGTGACTTAGAAGTCACCGTGGATGTTTCCTCTGTTGGGAGAGGTTTTACCACGTTAAAATTTGTGTGTTGATTATCTTCATCTACTCATCTCATTCTATAAGTGTGTTGAATTTTTGAAACTGCCTTAGTTTTAAAAACTGATTACACAGTCTTAATTAATCTCGTACATAAGTTTCTTTGTAAACACATCTTCTTTATAATTTTTATTTTCAAAAGAAATTGGGTTTCCCCAACAAACATTTCGGAGTTGCTTATACAGTTTAATCTTGTATTAAACGGCATTAGCGACTTTTTTCAAACATCCCAAAGGATGTCGTACAAAGACCACACTTGCTCACTCCCTCTTCCCAGAAGACAATACTCCCGATATTGGGACCACTCCACACACCTCATATTGGTAAAAGTCATTAACACCAGGTTTCCTAACAAATGTTGAAGAATTTCTCAATCTAACCTCCCAAGGGTTCCCCATTCTCTCCTCTTCAATACTTACCCTATCGATCACGAGATTCTCGTTCTTACCTCTGCCTGAATTGCGGAAAGAAATACCTCAAATCAAAGTGTACCCAAAATCTTTTATGGGTATTACATCTCTTATCTAGTTAAATCGACGTCTGAGACGAAAGCAATTGTGTCAGAACGTCATTCGAGCGAGTGCATCTCGCGAAAGAAAATAAAGGTAGTGGATACAACAATCCTACTAGTAGGGCTTTATGTAAAGAACGTTAACGGAGGAACGTAGAAAATCTTCATAGATCCTAGAGACACTAGAACCTGATGCTCTGATACCATCTGTGACACCCCGTTTAAAATAATAATGGGTGGCCAGCCCTATACTACCTTAAATCAGGAATCTCAGATAGCCCAGTCTCTGCACCCACAAACTATACAATAACATATAAGGCTAACTACCCGAAATCAAATAAGCGAATGCCAAAATTAAAAAAAAACGTACAATGGAAATCAACTAGCTATGTACATCTACTAACAAAGGTAAAATGCACAAGTATGATGATGAAGGAGAGTGCTAGTATAACGTGAAATGCGTATATACAAATGAGTATACCCGAATAAGCTGTCGGGTCACAGGCAGTACAACATCCATGGGGAAAAATATAAACAGATATAAATAACTCTAAAGTATAATCTCGATGTACACAATGAATCCTATCTAGATTTACAAAGAAATAGGGGCGACTACAACACAAATACCACAACAGGCCGCACCTGTTACGGCTCCCAAGACTCTAGATAGAAGAGCATCCGGCATCTATGCGGTAGGACACCTATAATAGTATATACATATAGCAAGAGAGAAATATAAACGGGTCAGAGCCCGAGTTGTAAAAATGTTTACCATGTGTGTTAATCGTGCATAATAAAAATAAATGCATTTATTTCATAATTAAAGTGGAATCGCACTCTCGTGAAATCCCAAACTCACCTCTCATCTAATAGCGCGCACCTATTCGCTTCCTGAAGTCTTAATTAAGTTACCCCACCCATAAGGACAACCTAACTTACCATAGGCACTGCCTACACCCACAGGACCTACCCGTCTAACCTAACCCAAGAATCCAACCCATTCTAATCATACTTAATTATTTTACAAACATATATGCCATACTAGGCTTTATCAATTCCAATTTAACTTAATCATTTATCCAATTTTATTACTTCACATATTAACATTTCGGTTCAATTTAAGAGTTTATTCTCTAAGTAACATGCACAATTTAATAAGGACAAAACTTCTCTCTACTCTTAACATTGTACTACGTTTCGTGCATGGGGCGTCTAGCAAAGCGAAATCCAAACAAGGAACCCCCCCAATACACTACATCTTGACAATGTCGATCCTAGAGGTCCATTATGTCGTACATACAATTTTACTACTACAACTACTGAAATTAGATTTCTCCCTAAGAGTGACCTCAATATCTCCAATAAATATCCTTGGGACGATGTAACCGAAATATTCCTTAAACGGGATACATCAACCCCCAACAATCTAGTACACCATAATCATCCAAGATGTACACCATAGAACGTTTATATCCTTCCACCTATAGGATATGTATAAGTATATATATGGATTTACACTAAACATATATATAGATAAAATCATTCACTCCCATAGCCAAGTCTACATACTACATATAATGTACAATGGCCATGCACATAATATACCCAACTATATATATCCCCGATGAACTGCACCATGCTATCATCTTCCCAGTGCCCGGCTCACGTAACAATACTGGGGACCACCTGGCGTGGATAAACGACACCCATCCTCGCGATAAACCCACGCACACAACGTCCCGGGAAGCAGTAATAGATCCTAACCAGCAATGAGAGGAAACATACCCACCACGTCTCATCCCAAAATTGTAAATCACATCATAACACACTGGACGACTATGACCTGTGGAATATCTACACTCTGCTCCTCGTGGAAACTTCCCAATGATAGCATGCGCGGGGTATGCTTAACCACATAAGTAAATATATCATTCACATGCACAATACATATACATCCATATGATACCATCATATGATTAAACCATCACATAAGGTTGAGATATTCACAACATGAGTATGCACATATATTCATTTTTATACAAATATATATATATATATATATATATATATACATACATATATACATATTTTTTCTCATTGTATGTATAAAGCTTACAAACTTGACTATTATTATACCCAAAATCCTCAATATAATAGCCATAACTCCAATTATAATAGCTGAATTTGTTATAAGAATATGATATCTCACTAGAAACATATTCATCCATTTCTCCTAAGATATATATAATTTTCCAACATAAATACATCTCCAATAGTAAGATTATCACCCAAAGTTTAGTGTAGGTAACAGTCAATACACATCACATATGTATTCGAGAGTACATCAATGTCTCCATTACAAATTTTGACTAATGGTATGCACCTAACCAATAGTCTACAAACCTCAAGCTTAACTTGAGTTCGTTTTATGATCCCATTACATATTGGAATCCCCTTTATTAATCACACACTATTGTTGTTGGTAATACTATCCAATCACTCCCAATTTCCGACTAAGGTTCAATTATCCCTATGAACCCTTAACATTTGCGATATCTTCTCCAAATTCATCATCACTAAGGACACGCGTCCACTCTCTCTTATCGGTCCCCAATTCTTAATCTCAATAGAATCCTAATTACTATAAGGATTCGGCACACACCTCGGTCTACGATTTCCTGTCACACTCTCACCACTCTCTCGAAGGGACCTTAACCTTACATTTAGAAATCATTCTAGAAAAATTTAGCAAAACTACCCTGTTTTCGAATCGATTCCGAATCGATTCGGTCCCAACAGCGAATCGATTCGGCCCCAGCGAATCGATTCGGCCCAACCAGACCTATAAGTTTGCTACATACCGAATCGATTCGCTAGGGGCGAATTGATTCGGCCCTAAAGACCTGAGGCTTCTATAACTTGGTGAATCAATTTGCTAGGGGCGAATCGATTCGTCCAGTTCAGAAAGCCACGAAAATGGTTGTTTTCTCCAAAACCCGAATTTTCCAAAATTCAATTTATATCTCTTCCAACCCTTAATCTTCAACCCCAACATGTTTTCAAACATAAAAACTCATCCTATATCAAATATCATCAATTTATATCCCTTAACCCCAAGTGTAAACTTCAATTTCAAGATTGAAACCAAAAATTTTTGTTTTGATAAATATACCCAAAAATCCAATTCTTTTATCCACAAATTATGAAATGAAATACACAAATGAAATATTTAACAAGATAAAAAACTTTCCTCGATTTTGTAGAGGTTGGATCGTCCTCGATGTCACGTTTGGGCCGGAATCCTCCAAGCTTTCTTCCCCTCTCTCTTCTTTCTTCTCCTTTCTTTCTTCCTTTCTCTTTCCCTCTTTCTCCATGTCTCTAAATGAGAGGGCTTGATCCGTAAGCCTCTTAAATCCCTTAAAACATAAGTCACAGTTTTAAATATTAATACATACTTTAATTGACTCATTTACTCCAATTCGAGTCAACTGACTTAAAATAATCCGAAACCGAAATAAAACCCAATGACAGTCATCTTAACTATCTCGACCCATCTGGGATCGATGGTACACTCAAAATCATCATCCGGAATACTTTAAAATGTCCTCAATTTTTGGACCTAACTTTTCAAAATTTAAAATTCTCCAATTTAAATAAATTTATTTCTCCCAAAAATTTAATTTCTTAGTCTCAAAATCGTGGGGTATTACACTCTTCCCCTCTTACAACCTAGTGTGGAGGCAATTATTATGCAACACAAATAAATACGAGAGAATCAATTATCAAGAAAAGAATAAGGAATATAAGATGTCAATCACACAACGAAGGATGTACGTGGTTCAGCAAGGATGTGCCTACGTCCATGGTGGTGCAGTCGATATTATTTCTATACACTCCGGAGAGTAATTACAGAGAATACATCTTATCCTTTTGCCCTGGACCTAGGGTTTAATATATACATGTACATGTAGGTAAGTGGAGGTGATGGGTTTCTCCACGTTTTCCATCTCTCGTATAACTTCTAATTTGTGGAAACGTGGGGGAAACCGGATCAATATAAGAGATGAGGAGTCCAGACTTTGGGCTGCCAGGACTGGGCTACTCGTCCGGGCCCATGGTTCTAAATTTTGGGTACCTACAACTGCCCCTAAATTTGTTGGGCCATGTTGCAACACAAATAAATACGAGAGAAGCAATTATCAAGAAAAGAATAAGGAATATAAGATGTCAATCAAACAATGAAGGATGTACGTGGTTCAGCAAGGATGTGCCTACGTCCATGGTGGTGCAGTCGATATTATTTCTATACACTCAGGAGAGTAATTACAGACAATACAACTTGTCCTTTTGCCCCGGACCTAGGGTTTAATATATACATGTACATGTAGGTAAGTGGAGGTGATGGGTTTTTCCACGTTTTCCATCTCCCGTATAACTTCCAATTTGTGGAAACGTGGGGGAGACCGGATCAATATAAGAGATGAGGGGTCCGAACTTTAGGCTGCCAGGACTGGGCTACTCGTCCGGGTCCATGGTTCTAAATTTCGAGTACCCACAACTGCCCTTAAATTTGTTGGGCCATGTTTATGGGTTCAATGGATTTAAATGATCAGCCATTATGGCCGATTTGCGATTCTTCAAAAACTGTGAAGTTGATTTGGCAGCACCCGCTTCGCTTATTGTGCGCTATGATTAGAATTGAAGGCTTGTTGGGATAGCCACTTTTTCTTCTGTCGCTTCAGCCCTTCCAGTAATCTTCTTTCTTCTGAGAACTCTAGCGCCTCGTACCTTCTTCTCTCAATCCCCATTCCCATTCCTTCTTAGTCGTCTTGAGCTCGTGCTTCTTCATCACTTGAACCGATCTTCTGTTTTATAAGTTTCTCGTGCCCTTTCTTTGCACTTTCTCTTTGGTTTGTATATTTTCTTGAGTTTTTCAATGGCAAAGATTGGAAATAGGTCAATCTCTGAATTTAGGAAGTTCTACAACATCCCTGAGTGGGTAGATATTGAGTGGTGTGCCTCCCCTCCTAGGAACGTTAGGGATATAGAGGATGCCCACTGGATCCATGTTTTGTTACTTTCTCAGGGGGGACTTACTTTTCCCCCTAATGATCTATTTTTCCACTTTTTTGGCTATTTTAATATTGTTCCTGCACAATGCTCACCCAATGTATGGAAAATAGTGAATGGTGTGCACAGGAGAAATCAATTGTATGGCACTAGGTTAGGACTTGCCGAGGTCTGCTTTTGTTACTCCTTTTCTCGAACTAGTTCAGGTGTCCTGTACCTCAAAGCTAGGAGCCCTGACAGGGTATTGGTAGTAAACCTACCTGATTCCCATAAGTACTACTGGCAAGAAGGTTTCCTTGTTAGAAATTGGCAGTTCTCTCCCCAATTTGAAGGGTCGAGGTCGTAGAGGTTCACTGTTCCTTTTTACGGAGAAGAATATATATGTAGACATTGTACTTTTGTTTCACCCTTTGCTGATTTGTGACTTTTCTAACCCCTCTTTGATTTTTCTTCCACAGCGAGGTCAAAGAATTTGGAGCCTGCTCTCAGCGAGGTTCGTATCTCGGAGTTGGTAAAAGCTTGGAATATCAAGGAGCCTCTGGGTGACGGCGAGCATCCCAGGTCTGCTGCCTTTTTGCTCAAGTATAAGAACGTTGGCTTCAGCTTCATAGCACGGCCTGTGGATAGTGTACCAGAGTTCGATTCCTTCGAAGAGACTACTGCTGAGCCTATCTAGTTGGGCGAAGATGAGAGCAGCTCTGAAAGTGAGCCTGCAGGAGCTGTGAGTAATTTGGGTGAAAGGAGCTTTGATAGTAGCAGTTCCTCTGACTGTGAGGAGGATTCTGAAGCTCGAGGATCGTCGATCACTTCCAGCAGTTCAGGTGAAGAGATGCCTCCAAGGAAGAACTTGATTAGAGATGATGATGATGAGGACCACGTGCTTCTTGCACAAAGGTCAAAGAAACAAAAGTCTACTTCTGGGGCCGTGGCTACTAGTTCTCGGTCTTCTACTCAGGAGAAAGAGAGAAAGAGGAGAGAGGAAGAGCAGGTGAGAGAGAGGGAGAGAAAAAAGGAGGAGGAAAGAAAGAAGGTGGAGGAAAAGAAGAGGATGCAGGAGAGGAAGATAATGGAGAAGGAGAAAGAGGAAGAGAGGAGAAAGATGGAGTCAAGGGCGAAGGCTGGGCAAGCCTTAGTCCCGGTGTCTACTTTGCCCGATGGGGCCTCAGTTGCCATTTCTCCTCAGCTGGCTCCTGTGCTGCTCGAGAGGGCAGTTCTCCCTGCAGATCGCCAGAGGGCGCTGGGGTCTGATCAATTGGCCCTACAAGCTAGCCAGAGGCTAGCCTTGGTAAGATCCTATCAATTTTTCAATTCTTTAACAAGTTTTAGTTATTTATCCTTTTTGATCTCTTCTTTATTTCTGGCAGTTTGTGACTGACTTCGCCGTGTTCTATCGCTCTCGCGATGAGTTGGTGAGAAGGAATGGCGAGCTGAAGCAGCAGAAGTCCTATCTGGAAGTCGGGGGTTCTCAGTTGGAGGCTGATTTAAAGACTGCTGACACCACCTGAGCTTCCTCTGATTTGGCCCTCATCAATTCTAATCGAGAGAATGATGCGACGGTTAAGGAGCTGAACGAGCTGAGGCAGGCCTATGACCTAGTCTGCTCGAGCAAGCTGGATGTCGTGGAGGAGAATGAGGTTATGACCGAGAAGTTAAAGGAGAAAGAGTCCCAGGTAGCCACCATCAAGGAGGATTCATACAACTCCGGGTGGACTGTTGCTTACTAAGACGCTGAGGTTCATATAGGCTCCATCAGCCGTCTTAACTTCAAGAAGGGCTGGAAAAAGGCCCTCTTAGCTGCTGGTGTTGATGCTGAGTCTCCTCTGTTTGACGAGCATGACCCGGGTCAGAATCTAACTGTGGATGAAGAAGCCCCTACCCCGGCTATCGAGGGTGTTGATCTTGCCTCTCAGACAATTCCTGTCGGTGCTTGTCCTGCCCAGGCGACTGAGGGCATCCCGGCAGAGGGGGATGCCTCTGTTGCTGCTGACAAGGGGAAGCAGCCAACCACCTCTGGGCAGCCTGAGGTTGCTAATTAATCTACTTTTAGGACTATTCTTATATTTTTTCTTTTTCTAGTCTGTAAAATTTTTTTCTTCAATCTGGTGTAACCTCGACCCTTATTAATGAAAAGGCTTCATTTTTGCTTGTGCTGATCTCTTTTTGTCCTCTATCTTTCTTTTATTTGTAGTTAGTCGACATGGATGATTACATTCTTGCTACTTCCCAATTGGGTAGGACCCTCGGTCCCAATGCGAGCCCTGAAGTTCGCCAGGCCTTTGTCAAACTTTGCAAGTCTCTTAGGTCCAGAAATCAGAATTATAAGGAGCAGTCCGAGCTAGTGGCTAAGCTGAAGGACAGGCTCCAGGAGATGGAAGACATTGGTGCCTCAGTGCAAGAGGAAGTCAATGTATTGAGAGCTAAGTTACTTGAGGCCACTGTGATCAACCAAGTTGGGGAGTGCCTTCAGCAGGAGAATGAAGACCTGAGGAGGGAAGTCTTACAACTTAGGGAGCATGCGCCAAGCACTATTTCAGCAGTTCTGCAAGGCTCCTCGTCGTCGCGAGATAGATATACTCCTCCTATGCCGAGAGGTTCCACTCGTCCTCCCCTCCCGCGAGCTGGTAGGAGAACCAGGGGAAGGAGCAGGGAAGTAGAAGAACAACGTGATAAGGAGATGGAAGAGCTCCGCGATGATGTTCGGCGAGCATATGTAATTGCTGCTGGGCTTCAAAGGGACGTCACCCGATTGCGGCACTTATTCAAGAAAGGTCCTCGGCAAGCGTGGGCTGATGGTTATGATCAAGGCTGGCTAGATGCTCCAACAAGACTATCTGAGTTCGAGGAACTTTCTTTCATCAAAGGGTGGTTAAGTGCCTTGAAAGAGCTGCAGGTCCCGAGGAACTCGGTGTTATGGTATCATCACGAGATGTCTTCCTCCACTCTGATGCCCAACCCATTCAGGAGGGACGATCGATGGATCCCCATCGATGCTATTCCTCGACAATTATTGGAGTTGGACGCAAATGAGGTTGTGGAAGAGCTAGCCCCTGCTCCAGACGACGGACAAGAGCTAGAGTGGCTTATTATCTTGCTCGGAGGCTTCCACCCCCATGAGTTTTTTCAAGTTGTTATTCTTTTGTACCTTTAATAATGTAAATGCTTTGGGCGAGCTTCGCCGACTAAACATGTATTATCATTGTTGTAAATATAAGGGATTAATGAAAAGTTCGTGTTTTGGGCAATTTTGCCGACTAAACGTGTTCATCCAATCTTTTTATATTCTTTCTGCTTCATAATCCTTTTTGTTTTGTCATGCAAGTGTCCCCCCAGCCCAGTATAATACCAAAATACCATTATGCCCCATTTTACCTTTTAGGTTGTGTCGTCACACTCCCTTAGGCCTAAGTAGGGCAATTGGCGAGGACACACCTGGTATTGGATGTCTTCATCCGATCAGGATTTTGCTCAACCAAAGTAGGTTTGGTGGCCAGTATAAAATCTGGTCGCATTGCCTAAGAATCCTCTGTAGGGATTTATATATTTCCAGGGGAAATGCTAAGAGGTCTCTCGTGTTTCATGACGATGACCTGAGGAGGGGTATTCCCCTGCTATATAGACCATCGTGCCTGTGATTTGGAAAAGATGTGTGATGAAATGCAACTGTTACTGATTTCATTAGTAATAAGGGAAATGAACTGTCCTTTCACATAACAAATACAAGAAAAAGATTCAACAATAGAATTCCTTAAGAATCTAAAAATAGAATTTCTTGAGATTAGATGCGTTCTATGCTCGTGGTATCTCTCTTCCCTCCATCGTTTCCAAATGATAGGCACCTTGCAGGTCGTCTTTAGTTATTTTAAAGGGTCCTTCCCAGTTTGGGCCTAGCTTACCGTCAGACGACTTCACTGTGCTACCTAGGACCTTCCTTCGAACATAGTCCCCAACTTGGAACGCCCTCGGGCTAACCCTTTTGTTGTAATGCTTCGCGAGCTGTTGCTAATAGTTCGCTAGCTTCACCAGGGCCAGTTCCCTATGCTCGTCGGCTAGGTCGAGTTCGGAGAGCAATGCTTCTTCATTCAGGCCTTGGTCGACAAGGTTGGATCTCATTGTTGGCAAACCTTCTTCTAATGGGATGACTGCTTCCATGCCATATGTTAGCAAAAATTGGGTTTTTCCTGTTGCTCGCCGAGGAGTGGTTCGGTATGCCCATAGAACATGGGGTAGCTCTGTTACCCATGTGCCCTTGGCTCGCTCTAATCGCTTCTTTAATCCGTTGATCACAGTTTTGTTGGAAGCTTCGGCTTGGCCATTGCTCTGAGGGTAGGCTATAGAGGTGAAGTGGTGTTTGATCCCATGTTCGTTATAGAAGTTCTAAAAGGAGCCACTTTCGAACTGCGTTCCATTGTCGGTGATGATGGTTCTGGGGATTCCAAACCGAGTGATTATACTTCTCCATATGAACCTTATCATATCAGCATCTCGGATGTTCGCCAGGGATTCATCCTCGATCCATTTGGTGAAGTAGTCAGTCGCAACCAACAGGTATTTGCAATTGCCGACGGTGGTAGGCAGTGGTCCCACGATGTCCATTCCCCATTGGGAGAAGGGCTATGGGTTGGATAGGGACTTCAGATCACTGGCGGGTTGGTGGACCATAGGAGCATGGAATTAGCATTTTAGGCATTTGCGAACATATTCTGCGGAGTCCTTTTGCATGTATGGCCACCAATAGCCTTCCTTCATTGCTCGAAAGGCTAGAGACCTTCCTCCGATATGACTTCCACAGATTTCATCGTGAAGCTCGTATAGCACTTGCTCGACATCACCTGGGTGGACGCATCTAAGGTAGGGACCGGAGAAGGATTTCTTATACAAGTCACCTCCTGTGGATAAGTGAAAGCGAGCAGCTTTGACTCTTATCTGGTGGGCAATTTTCTTATCATCTGGGAGCGTGCCATCCTTTAAATAGCCCCTTAAGGGGTCCATCCAGCTAGGGGATGGTCCCACCTGGAGTACTTATTCCACATTTGCTAACTTTCTATTGTGGTTAATGCTCGAATAAATGAGGAAATTGATGGGGATGACCCTCTTAAGGTTAGAGTCAACTGCCGAAGTCAATGCTGCTAAGGCATCAGCGTGACTATTTTGCCCCCTGGGAAACTGCTGGATGTTGATCTCTTCAAAGCTTGACATTAATTCCCTCACTAAGGCAAGGTAGGCTGCCATTCTTTCATCATTTGCATTGTAATCTCCACTTATCTAATTGGAGACTAGCTGAGAGTCACCGAACACCTGTAAACATTTTACTCCTAGAGTTTGTGCCTTTTGGAGATCGGCTATTAGGGCTTCGTATTCTGCTTCGTTGTTGGAGGCTGCAAATCCAAGCCTGATTCCTTGTTCGAGGATTGTGTTTTCTGGAGTGATGAGGACAATGCCTACCCTTGCCCCCTTTGAGTTAGAGGCTCCATCAACAAAGAGTTTCCAGGTTCTTTCTGTTGCTTGGTTCTTCTTTTTCTTTGTTGGTTGAGGTTGGTCGGAGAGTTCCTCGCCCGTGAATTCGGCTATGAAATCAACAAGGATCTGACCCTTGATAGCTATCCTTGGTTGAAATTGGATGTCAAACCGGCCGAGCTCGATTGACCACTTAGACAGTCTGCCCGACAAGTTCGCTTTCCTTAGGACAACCTTAAGGGGATGCCATGTAAGGACGATGACAGTATGGGCTTCAAAATAATGCTTCAGCTTCCTCGAGGCTATTACCAGTGCAAAGGAGAGCTTCTCCAATGGCAGGTACCTTTGCTCGGCGTCTAATAAGGTCTTGCTCGCGTAGTAAACGGGGTGTTGGATTCCTGCAACCTGACATATTAACGCAGAGCTGACTGTGTGATTGGATACCGAGAGGTACAGGTATAAAGAATCCATTTGTTGTGGTATGATAAGCAGCGGTGGAGAGCTTAAGTAGGCCTTGAGCTCATCCAAATCTCGCGAGCAGTCTGAGCTCCATTCTATCAGTTTACTCCCCTTTAGAAGTTGGAAAAAAGGTTTGCACTTTTCGGAGAATTTGGAGATGAAGCGATTTAAGGCAGCGAGCATTCTAGTGAGCTTCTGCATGTCTCGGATTATTCGAGGGGGTTGTACCCTATTGATTGCATCGATCTGGTCTGGATTAGCTTCTATGCCTCTCTTACTGACCAGGTATCCAAGAAATTTTCTTGATTGGACACCGAAGGAACATTTGCTCCCATTAAGCTTCATTCGGTACTTCCTGAGGATTTCGAAGGTCTTTGACAGGTCTAAGAGGTGATTTTACTTCTTCTTTCTCTTAACGAGCATGTCATCGATGTAGACCTCCATTGTGTCTCCTATTTGATCCTTGAACATTTTTGTGACCAGCCGCTGATAGGTTGACCCCGCATTCTTGAGCCCAAATGGCATGACCTTGTAGCAATATAACCCAACTGTCGTGATGAACGCCGTTTTGTCCTGGTCTGGGGCATACAAGGGGATCTGGTGATATCCTGAGTATGCATCCAGGAAACTCATTCGCTCGTGACCTGCAGTGGCATCTACTAGTTGGTCTATCTTTGGGAGGGGGAAACTATCCTTAGGGCATGCTTTGTTGAGGTCAGTGAAGTCGATGCAAACTCTCCACTTCCCATTATTCTTCGGAACTACTACTGGGTTGGACAACCACTTGGGGAATTGCACTTCCCGTATGGATCCTGCATCCAGCAGTTTTTCGACTTCCTTTTCGACCGCTTTAGCCTTCTCGGGTGCAGTTCTCCGTGCCTTCTATGTGACTGGCTTGAATGTGGGGTCGATGTGCAGTTGATGACAGACCATATCAGGATCGATGCCAGGTATCTCGTATGGTTTCCATACGAAAACATCTACATTGTGTCTTAGCAAGGTCGTTAACTCCTTATGTTCTTGATCGGTGAGAGATGCTCCAATCAAGAAGACTCTGCTACTGTCACCAACTTCGGCTATAACTTCTACCAGGTCCTCATCGACACGCTCGGAGAGGTGGAGCCTGGTCTCCTCTACTCCAAGTCTTCCATACTTTAATTTCTATTTAGAAGGTATCACACCCTCTTCAACTTTCTCGCTGGGTTGACCGGCCTTCTTATCTGGCTTTGGTCGGATGGATGCTATGAAGCACTTCCTCGCGATCGCTTGGTCGCCGTGGATCTCCATTACTCCTCGCTCGGTTACATACTTGAGCTTCTGATGGTAGGTTGAGGAGACCGCCTTCATTGTGTACGGTGATTCGATGTCAACTACCAAAAACTCAATCATCTTGGAGACATTCCCAGCACGAACTGGCAGCACTATCTTGCCTAGGGGCATGGTCATTTTTCCAGCGAAGCCGACCAAAGGAACAATAGCTTCCTTTAGGTCAGCGATGCTCAACTTCAATTTCCGGAATAGGTCGAGGTACATTACTTCGGATGAACTTCCTTGATCGACGAGCAGCTTGTCGATGTCAAAGTTGGCTATCCTGAGTGTAATGACCAGGGCATCATGATGTGGGATCCTTACTCCCATCAAATCTTTATCCGTGAAAACAATATGCTTGGTATAGTTGACGTCCTCTGCTCATCGACGCTTTCCTGACTCTGACTTTACTGGATCGATTTGAAAAACCTGCATTACCGCTGTAAGTTTTTTCATTTCCATTCGAGCTGAGTTCCCTTGTATCTGCTTGACGTCAGATACTCCTTGGATTACCGCGAACTCGTGTCCAGCATCATCCTCCAGCATGTTGTTGGGTCTCGCCTCTCTGTTGGCAGTCACTTTCTCTGCCCTTTTTTCCACAAAGTCGTTCAAATTCCCGGACTGGGCCAACTCTTCGAGGTGAGACTTAAGAGCTTTGTAGTTCTCGGTCTTGTGTCCTCCCTCTTTGTGAAAAGCGCATCTCAACGCATTGTTCCTCCGAGGGATCTCCTCCCATTTTCCTGGGCCACTTGATGAATGGTTCATCCTTGATCTTTGTGAGAATCTTGTAAATTGGTTCTTTGAAGACTGTGTTGACCGCCTGGAATACTTTCGACGCGTCATGGTTCCCTCCGTTCTTGGAGCCATTTTTGCCTCCGTTCTTTCCTCCTTTCCTATGGTTCTCAGTTTTCTCACCTACCTTGGTAGTGAGCTTAGCTCGACCCTTTTCTCCTGTATTAGGGTGGGTGACATCTTCCACCTTTGCGTATTTCTCGATTCGGGCCATTAGGTCGTCAATAGTCATAACTTCCTTCTTCGTCAGGGACTGGTAGAGGAGGGAAGAACTACGGAGCCCAATTTTGAAGGAGGCCACTGCCACTTCCTTCGCGCAGTCCTCGATCTCATTGAATAACTCCTAGTACCTCTTCACGTATTCTCGGAGGGTCTCCTGAGGCATTTTTTTCATTGTTAGTAAAGCATCCATCCTTTTGGGATGGGAGCTACTGGTAATGAATCGGGACGTAAAAAGTTCAGCTAGGGATTTGAAATTCTTGATCGACCGGTGGGGGAGCCTTTCAAACCACTTATGTGCTACATTATGAAGGCTCGAGGGAAAAATGCGGCACATCAGGGCATCTCGGTGACTCTTGAGGGTCATGGCCTGTTGGTATTGCCTGACGTGATAGATGGGATCAGTTTTTCCGTCATAATTCTTGAACCTTGGAATGGAAAATTTCTTGGGAGCTTCCTCCTCTTCGATTTCTCTTGTGAAAGGTGACTTCATCTGGGTTTTGAGGGCTCGCCTCGCGAGTTATCTGGTTGATCTTGTTCCGTGGTGAGCGGGATGCTGGTCCATCTCCCTGCGGACCATGTTTCGGATGTTCTGGTCACTGCGAGCAGGGCTCTGGTAGCGGCGAGCTATTTGCAGCAGTTCGCGGAGGTCATCGTCTGACTCGCCTCCTTTGTCCCTTTGAGATTCTCGCCTAGGGCTCCTTCCTCGGCTGCGAGATTTGCTCGCCTGAGGGCTAGGAGTGTGATATGGGCATCTCCTGTTATCAGGACGAATCTCCCTCTCCAGTCTTTCCAGTCTTCTCTTCAAGCGAGCATTCTCAACCTCATATCTACGAGAAGACTCCCTCTGCTCGTGGAACCTTTCCTTGTACGCATCAATCAACCTGGATATCTGCGTGGACCTCGCTAGTCCCTGACTTTCTTCTGAGGTTGGTCTTTCCAAGCGGGCTCTCTGATCTGAACGTCGGACTTCAGACCTAATCCTGCGAGGAGCAGGTGGCTCTTGAATATCTCCTGCTTGGGGAGCATTGCTACTGTGGCCAGACATCTTAAACTCCTTTCTTGACGTGGGCTCTTCTTAGGGAAAGATGAACGTTTCCCACAAACGGCGCCAATTGTGGAGGCAATTATTATGCAACACAAATAAATACGAGAGAAGCAATTATCAAGAAAAGAATAAGGAATATAAGATGCCAATCACACAACTAAGGATGTATGTGATTCAGCAAGGATGTGCCTACGTCCACGGTGGTGCAGTTGATATTATTTCTATACACTCCAGAGAGTAATTACAGAGAATACAACTTGTCCTTTTGCCCCGGACCTAGGGTTTAATATATACATGTACATGTAGGTAAGTGGAGGTGATGGGTTTCTCCACGTTTTCCATCTCCCGTATAACTTCCAATTTGTGGAAACGTGGGGGAGACCGGATCAATATAAGAGATGAGGGGTCCGGACTTTGGGCAGCCAGGACTGGGCTACTCGTCTGGGCCCATGGTTCTAAATTTCGGGTACCCACACCTAGGACCTCAATCTCATCTAGTCCTTACATCTACCATCTAGATCACTATACCAATCCTTCCCGGTTCTCACATCGAACCATATAGATTTTAAAAATTAAACTAACTAACTAGGGCGCCCATACATCCCGTACCCGAGCTCCACTCGTACAAATATAATCTGGCTCCACTAGCCTCAAATCATAATATAGCTCTCAACAATTATAATCTATAGCAGCATATTAAGTATATATGAAAGTTTAAAATTCCCAATGGTTGAACTCTTCTCAATTCCGGACGTAAGCCACATTCATGCAGGGGAGGTCTCGCAAGCGAAATCCAAACAAGGAACCCTCCAGATACACTACTGTGTAGCTATGTGAGGGATTGAGATCAGTTGAACCAGGGTTAAGTTTTTATAAAAGATTTTCAAATTATGGATATTGCCCGAAGGCCTATGCAACACATAATATAAAACAATTCCATGTCTTTCGACACGCCAAACAAACACCTTATGTATAGGACACAAGGCCTCAACAAATACAATACTCTAACCAATACCTAGTCCTCAAGACTAGCACAACTATGAGCTAAATTCTCTGCTCAACAACGAATCTCCTAAACTCTGAACCTCTTCAGTTCTCCAAATCCTTTACATCACATTAAAGCATTGCCACAAGTAAGTCCTTCCCTTATTGGAACACTACAATTACCTGCCCTAGCCTATCCATAAACTAGTAACCTTAACAATTCACACCCCCGAAAATCAATAGAGTAACTTTCTACTAGCATATCACAGAGCGGTTTAACATCCCAAAAGATGTCATTTAAAGACCACACTTGCTCACTCCCTCTTCCCAGAAGGCAATACTCCCAATATTGGGACCACTCCACACACCTCACATTGGTAAAAGTCACCAACACCAGGTTTCCTAACAAATGTTGAAGAATTTCTCAATCTAACTCCCAAGGGTTCCCTATTCTCTTCTCTTCAGTACTTACCTTATCGATCACGAGATTCTCGTTCTTACCTCTGCCTGAATTGCGAAAAGAAATACCTCAAATCAAAGTGTACCCAAAATCTATTATGGGTATTACATCTCCTATCTAGTCAAATCGACGTCTGAGACGAAAGCAACTGTGTCAGAACGTTATTCGAGCGAGTGCATCTCGCGAAAGGAAATAAAGGTAGTGGATACAACAATCCTACTAGTAGGGCTTTATGTCAAGAACGTTAATGGAGGAACGTAGAAAATCAGCACATGTCCTAAAGACACTAGAACCTGATGCTCTGATACCTTCTATGACACCCCTCTTAAAATAATAATGGGTGGCCAGCCCTAAACGACCTTAAATCAGGAATCTCAGATGGCTCAGTCTCAGCACTCACAAACTATACAATAACATATAAGGCTAACTACTCGAAATCAAATAAGCGAGATGCCAAAATTAAATAAAACATACAATGGAAATCAACTAGCTATGTACATCTACTAACAAAGGTAAAATGAACAAGTATGATGATGAAGGAGAGTACTAGTATAACATGAAATGCGTATATACAAATGAATATACCCGAATAAGCTGTCAGGTCATAGGCAGTACAACATCCATGGGGAAAAATATAAACAGATATAAATAACTCTAAAGTATAAGCCCGGTGTACACAATGAATCCTGTCTAGATTTACAAAGAAATAGGGGCAACTATAAGATAAATCCCACAAAAGTCTGTAACTGTTACGGCTCCCAAGACTCTGGATAGAAGGGCATATGGCATCCATGCGGTAGGACACCTGTAATAGTATATACATATAGTAGGAGAGAAATATAAACGGGTCAGAGCCCGAGTTGTAAAAATGTTTACCAAGTGTGTTAACTGTGCGTAATAAATATAAATGCATTTATTTCATAATTAAAGTGGAATCTCACTCTCGTGAAATCCCAAACTCACCTCTCATCTAATGGCGCGCACCTATTCGCGTCCTGAAGTCTTAATTAAGTTACCCCACCCATAAGGACAACCTAACTTACCATAGGCACTGCCTACACCCGCAAGACCTGCCCTTCCAACCTAACCCAAGAATCCAACCCATTATAATCATACTTAATTATTTTACAAACATATATGCCATACTAGGCTTTATAAATTCCAATTTAACTTAATCATTTATCCAATTTTATTACTTCACATATGAACATTTCGGTTCAATTTAGGAGTTTTTTTCTAAGTAACTTGCACAATTTAATAAGGATAAAACTTCTCTCTACTCTCAACATTCTACTACGTTTCGTGCGTGGGGCGTCTCGCAATGCGAAATCCAAACAACGAACCCCCCAATACATTACTTCTTGACAATGTCGATCCTAGAGGTCCATTATGTCGTACATACAATTTTACTACTACAACTACTGATATTAGATTACTCTCTGAGTGACCTCAATATATCCAATAAATATCCTTGGGACGATGTAACCGAAATATTCCTTAAATGGGATACATTAACCCCCAATAATCTAGTACACCATAATCATCCAAGATCTACACCGTAGAACCCTTATATCCTTCCACCTATAGGATATGTATAATTATATATATGCATTTACATTAAACATATATATAGATACAATCATTCATTCCCATATCCAAGTGTACATACTACATATGATGTAAAATGGCCATGCACATAATATACCCGGCAATATATATCGCCGATGAACTACACCATTCTATCATCTTCCCAGTGCCCGGCTCACGTTGCAATACTGGGGACCACCTGGCAGGGCTAAATGACACCCATCCTCGTGATAAACTGACGCACACAACGTCCCGGGAAGCGGTCATTGCTCCTAATCGGCAATGAGAGGAAACATACCCACCACGTCTCATCCCAAAAATGTAAATCACATCATAACACACTGCACGACTATGACCTGGGGAATATCTACACTCTGCTCCTTGAGCCAGGGTGCTCACCCTCATCGCGGAAACTTCCCAATGATAGCATGCGCGGGGTATGCTTAACCACATAAGTATCTATATCATTCACATGCACAATACATATACATCCATATGATCCCATCATATGATTAAACCATCACATAAGGTTGAGATATTCACAACATGAGTATGCACATATATTCATTTTTATACAAATATATATATATATATATATATATATATATATACGTACATATATACATATTTTTTCTCATTGCATGTATAAATCTTACAAACTCGACTATTATTATACCCAAAATCCTCATTATAATAGCCATAACTCCAATCATAATAGCTGAATTTGTTATAAGAATATGATCTCTAACTTGAAACATGATCATCCATTTCTCTAAGATATAAATAATTTTCCAAAATAAATATATCTCCAATATTAAGATTATCACCCAAAGTTTAGTTTAGGTAACAGTCAATACACATCACATATGTATCCGAGAGTACACCAATGTATCGAATACAAATTTCGACTAATGGTATGCACCTAAACAGTAGTCTATAAACCTCGAGCATAACTTGAATTCGTTTTATGATCCCATTACTTATTGGAATCCCCTTTATTAATCACACACTATTCTAGTTGGTAGTACTATCCAATCACTCCCGATTTCCGACTAAAGTTCAATTATCGCTATGAACCCTTACATTTGCGATATGTTATCCAAATTCATCATCACTAAGGACACGCGTCCACTCTCTCTTGTCGTTCCCCAATTCTTAATCTCAATAGAATCTTAATTACTATAAGGATTCGGCACACACCTCGACCTACGATTTCATGTCTCACTCTCACCACTCTCTCGAAGGGACCTTAACCTTACATCATAACTAGGCTCACTTTTTATCTATAATTAGTATTCCCATCCCCAATGAGGTTTCTCACTATCTCTATATACAACTTCAATGCATACATATATATATATTCTTTCCTAAATTTATTTCAAGAAGTCCCCAAAATCATAACATGTGATAAACCCCTTATATGTCTCCAAATCATATTTCTTACATCATAAAAGAAGTTCTCATATAAATAAACCCAACCAAAAAGGGTTATAAATCATTCTAGAAAAATTTAGCAAAATTACCCTGTTTCCGAATCGATTCGGCCCCTTCGAATCGATTCGGTCCCAAGAGCGAATCGATTTGGCCCCAGCGAATCGATTCAGCCCAACCAGACATGTAAGTCTTCTTCATACCGAATCGATTCGCTAGGGGCGAATCGATTCGGCCCTATTGACCTGAGGCTTCTGCAACCTGGCGAATCGATTCGCTAGGGGCGAATCGATTCGGCCAGTTCAGAAAGCCATGAAAATGGTTGTTTTCTCCAAAATCCAAATTTTCCAAAATTCAATTTATACCTCTTCCAACCCTTAATCTTCAACCCCAAGATGTTTTCAAACATCAAACTCATCTTATATCAAATCTCATCAATTTATATCCCTTAAACCCAAGTGTAAACTTCAATTTCAAGATTGAAACCAAAAATTTTGGTTTTGATAAATATACCCAAAAATCCAATTCTTTTATCCACAAATTATGAAATGAAATACACAAATGAAATATTTGGCAAGATTAAACACTTGCCTCAATTTTTTAGAGGTTGGATCGTCCTCGATGTCACATTTGGGCCGGAATCCTCCAAGATTTCTTCCTCTCTCTTCTTTCTTCTCCTTTCTTTCTTCCTTTCTCTTTCTCTCTTTCTCTAAATGAGAAGGCTTGATCCGTAAGCCTCTTAAATCCTTTAAAACATAAGTCACAGTTTTAAATGTTAATACATACTTTAAATGACTCGTTTATTTCAATTCGAGTCAACTGACTTAAAAATAATCTGAAACCGAAATCAAACCCAATGACAGTCATTTTGACTATCTCGACCCATCTGGGATCGATGGTACACTCAAAATCATCATCCGGTATACTTTAAAATGTTCTCAATTTTTGGACCTAAATTTTCAAAATTTAAAATTCTCCAATTTAAATAAATTTATTTCTCCCAAAAATTTAATTTCTTAGTCCCAAAATCATGGGGTATTACATTAGGCTACTTAACCACTTATTTGCCCACTTTACTTTTCCCTTTTTACCTCAACTTATGGGCATTAATAGATTTACGCATTTACTTGCCCATTTTATCTGCACCGGAACATTTATTACATTCATTCAAGTTAGGTTGTATTAACACCTTTTTACCACACAACCCATTTTTTCTGACATGCTTCTTATTCCTTTTATCTTTTTCACAGAATCTTCCTTTTTACTGCATACTTCAACAGGCTGCACAGCGACGGATATGTGCACCATATGCTCTGGACAGTGATTTAGGGCTTTTAACCCAAGGGCTCTAGGACCGTTTTGCTTATTCCCAGTTGCATTTGAGTCCTTATTAATATGTTTAAGATTTTACACATGTTAACATTATTTCACTTCTTTACTTTTACCCGCCCGAAGCCAAAACCCAGACTTAGCCATTCATTTTTCCATTAACACTTGGAAAATTGTTTATTTTCTCCTTTAAGTCCCTTCTTCACTCACACGTGATTTATCCTAAAACCATTCACAATTTTAGGACTTAATTCAATTTCGCCCATACTAGTGTAAAGACGTTCTGTGACATTTTAACTTTATAAAAATGTTCCACTTTAAGTAAATTACGAGTTTACCCTTTATTTACCAAACTCACACTTTAGTCCCTTAACAAGTATCACTTCTCAAAATGGTTATTAAGTTTACAACTTAATATTTAAAACGCCTTTAGCCATTTTAACTCTTGTTCGATACCACACTATTACCCAATTGTCACACTTGAAACTTTTACACCTTGAATATATAAAAATCACACCTTCACATAATAAACTCTCATTTTTCACACATTCTATAAAGACCAAACTTTCCATTTGTCTTATTTCATGTTTAAACCCAACACAACTTTCCTTAAACTTGTTCATATATTTATTATCAAAATACTACAAGTTTATATGCATGAGAAAGTGGACTTAAATTTTCTAAAATTCTTTTACATGGTTTAAACATACATTCATTCTAGAATTTATATCATTTGTAATAAACATGCATTTTCCATTTATTCTAACCAAGAATAATAATTCCTACATTTTTATTCCATAAAAATGTCCTCCATTATTAGTTTTACTAGAAAACTAACTAAAACAATATCTTCACACATTTTTATTCAATAAAAATGTTCACCCTTCCTTTTTATTAGAAATACATCAAAATGACATTCTCTTACATTTTTATTCCATAAAAATGTTTATTATTTTTTTTACTAGAAATAAATCAAAATGACCTTCTCTTTCATTTTTATTCCATAAAAATGTTTATTATTTCTTTTTACTAGAAATCCTTCAAAATGACACTCTTTTACATTTTTATTTCATAAAAATGTTTATTATTTCTTTTAACTAGAAATACATCAAAATGATGTTCTCTTACATTTTTATTCTATAAAAAATGTTTATTATTTCTTTTTACTAGAAATACACTAGAATAACATTTTCTTACATTTTTATTCCATAAAAATGTCCATTATTTTCTTTTACTAGAAAATATACTAAAATGACATTTTCTTACATTTTATTCCATAAAAATATCCATTATTTTCTTTTACTAGAAAATATACTAGAATAACATTTTCTCATATTTTTATATTCTAAAATTTATTATGTTTTCAAGACCTATTTTATATGATCCTTGTGCTACCATTTCATACAAATACTAACATGGTTATTAATCAGCACTAGGATGCAAGCCAATAAACTACACACATATATTTAATCCTAATATATGTAATAACATGTCGAAATATACTACTCACTTAACTTTAAACCAAAGTTAGTTTATCCCACCTTATAGGAGCTTAAATTAGTGGAAGGCATAGAAGATCAATGGAGATAACAACCCCTACCTCCTAAGGTGGTCTTAAAGTGGTTGTCTAGTTCCGCCAAGTTTAGCTCTAAGAAACTCCATTAAAACCGTCTTCAAAAACATACAACAGTATATGCATCTTCTTCCCAAGAACATCTTCACATAATACCCATTAAAACCCTCCTGCCATAGCCTCTTTCTTATTTCATAACTTAATTAAACCTCTAACTTAAATGGTGAAAGTAGGTATTTTGGGGTGTGAATAAGTTTAAAGGAACTCTAAATGGCCGGATGCAGTAAGGGAAATTGGGGGGGGGGGGGGGGGGGGCTGTGAGTTCATGGAATGAAAACAAGGGGAATGAATGGTAAATGCTCTACCCCACCTCTCTTTATCTTATACACGTTTAAACCCCAAATAAATGGAGTGTTACCAAAAGAGGTAACCTCATCACTTAACCTCTTTCCATACCAGGTTTTAGTCTCCCACCAATCGATAGCTAATGAGATCTAACGGTGCTCGTTGAGACAACAGTTGACCGTAACTTGAAATATCTCTCTCTCTTTCTCATGCTATACAAACCACTGACTAAAAGAACCTATAAACAATTCGATCTCTCTCTCTCTTAAAATGCCAGGCTCCAAGAGATGGCCTCAACACGATCTAACTACCAAGGGGTTGATAACCCAACTGGAAGACGTCGTTCAAACGGTTGAAGGTGTTCATTCAAATGACCTGAATGTCGTTCGAACAACAGTGAAGTTCGTTTGAACAATCTGCTTAAATGGTAGATACTTCTTCTATCACCCTTTCTTCCTTGGTTCTTCGCATCCGTCCCAGCTATATATATTATTTTGTCCCGGCTATATATTATTTCGTCCTAGCTATATATTATTTATTCCCAGCAAATCATATATAAAGTTTTAATTAATTTTATAACTACTCATTCTATAATCCATATAAAATCCTTAATTAAATGATTATCTTTTATAATCCCATTTGTCACCCACAAATCCTTATAATCACACCTTATTCTTCCTCATAAAAAATCTATGTATAATTTGATTAATTTCTTGGGGAGAGGCCTTACATTATCTGTTTTAACATTTTACGCATGTCCACATTATTCTTTTTTTTTTCCTTTTTACCCGACCGAAGCTAAACCCTTGTGTTACACTTTGAAAATTATCGTTTCATGTCCCTTACACTTCAACCTTGATTTTATTCCTAAATTCATGTCCATTGAGACGATTATGTGTAACACCTCTTTCTAACATTTTTAACTCATAAAAAAAATTCACTTTATGTAAAATTATCACTTTACTCATTTGTTTCAGAACTCATTTTTTACTCCATTTTCACATGTGTTAATTTTTTTCAAAACACTATTAAGTTACCCATACTAACTTTTTAAGTATTCTTAACATCATAACACCTTTTTAACCATGGATTAATATTATTTTTAATTGGAAACATCTTTATTTCATTATTTGGTTTTCAATTTCACAAATGTTAATCTTATAAACATTAATAAGTTACGCACACCAACTTTCTAATGTTTAACCATTAACATTTATCCAACACGTTTACTAACCTTATTTCCAAACTAGAAATTTCTTTACTTCTTTATTAAATGAATCTAATTGCACTTAAAGACTACTTTTTTAAAATAAAATACCATTTCCTTTTTATCACTACATGTAGTCCTACAACCTTACATTCATCACACCTTCAACCCCTTTTTCAAACACTTTGAAGACAAATTTATAGTTTTCTAATTTCTTGTTTAAACCCATCAATAAATTCTGTAGACATTTTTCACATATTTATTATCAAAATTCAACAAGTTTATATACATGAGAAGATGAATTTCAAATCCTAAAATCCTATTAAATGAGTTAAATATGTTTTTTATTCTACAAATTTATAATACTTAGCAAAAATGCATTAGAAGTCATAAAAGATATTTTTACTACTTTCAAACCCCACCAATGTCCATCTTTTATAAAATCTACATTTTTGCAAGAAACATGAAAATATTATTTCATCAATGTTTTAGCAAATCAATTATCATTTTCAAACATTTTATTTCATAAAATATTTAACATTAATTTTCTAGAAAATACACCATTTTCATAAAATACCAACTTCAATCCTCCAAACCATGAAATATTTACTCATCTTTTACTTCTTGACAAAATAATATTTTTCCAACATTTTTATTCCATAAAAATATTTAAAATTAATCTACTAGAGACCATTAATTATTCATATGCATCCTACTTATGCAATCTAACAACAAGACTACTAGTAATGCAAGTAGAGTCTTAAATACCAAGGATAGATTTTTCCACCTCAAAGACTTCAAATAGTGGTAAGAAGGTTATTGTAGGAGGAGAAACTCCTTCCTCCAGAGGTGGACTCATGGGGTTACCAAAAGCATCCTCCAAAAATGTTCCATTTAAGCTCCCAAGCCAAAAACTCCTTCAAACTCTATAAAAGATTCCATTATATTCTCTAAAAATCTCCCAATACTTCTCCAAAATTCGTAGCTCCACTTCAATAATGGTGGAAATGGATGTTGTAGGCTTAAATGTGGTGGAATACACTAAGAATATGGTGATTTATGGTGGTTCAAGGTGAGGAGAAGCTCTCCCATAGTGGAAGACCCCCTCTCTCACTTTATCATATTTTTCCAACTTCAAATGCCCAAAATGAACCAAACATGCCTTTATAAAAGCCCCCAAAACACTAAAAATCTCATTTTGTCCAATTTGGGCTCACCAGAGCTCGACAGCTCAATAATCCAAGGGCCAAAAATGTGACAGCACACAAGGGCAATCAAATTTAAACATTTTAGAGGCACGTCGTTCGAACGACATGAGCCTCGTTCAAATGACATGTCTATCTCATCTGATTTATGGCTTCGCGCGACCTGAGAATGTAATGAAGTGGGACCTCGCACAAAGGTCCTTTGAACCTCACTTTAAATGACACCTAAAACTCGTTTGAACGACCTTACTATCGTTTGAACCCTCCAAATTCCTATTTCTTTATTTCCTTCAATTTTGACCTACAACTTCCAATAATTATCATCAAACCTAACTTCATTACAATTTATACAAATTTAAATGAATTATTAGGGTGGAATATTACACAATGTAAGCGAATAAGCATATTATCTAAATTCGGAGAATCCCAATGGATACGGATAAGGATAGATGTATTTACTATGGTGATAAATACGGATACGAATATGGATAATGCATTTATAAACGAATACAAAAAATGAATAGTATAGTATTCACTCCACATTCGTCCATTTACCACCCCTATATAGAACTAATTAATTATGAAAAAATTCTAACTGGCCTCTGTAAATTATGATCGGTGTAAACTATTAGTAATAACATTTCTATCAAAGTATTAAAATAATATAAATGTGTAAAGAGATATAAAAATGAAAGGAAACTTGACAAAGAAGTCTTATTTACATAAGACATTTCTTAAGTGGTTCTATTAAAAAAATGTCTTGATAAGTCCTATTACATGTTTTACACAAGTTGTAAATATTACTGCATTCCACATTTAACATGGGTAGTAAATATTTACTATATCTCTTCCATAAGTGTTAAATAAAAAAATATGTATAATCTATTTGACTACAAACTTTGTAAACAAGACTTATTGGTAAAACTTCCTAAGTAAAATAGAGTTTCTATGATTACTAAGTTATATATCTTTATTTCATATATATAATATTGTACCAAATAGAAATTGTTCAATTAACTTCTCATGTGCCATTCTTAACTTCATATATTTTTTTTGGACATTGTCGGTCCCAAGCCCAGATAAAGGGGAAGGGTTGTATTAGGTAGCTGACATTCAATGTAAAGCTTTGTCACATCCTTATGAACATGAATCATATTAATGTACCTGTTAATACTTGGGCATTTTCCTTAAGCTATGCATTGCGCTTACCACCAGGTGTCTCAAAAAATAGGCAAGGGGCGCCGCATCGATGCCCGAGTGCGATGATGAATGGGTAATGGTTCTTGCAATAATCTAGATGCGTGCGGATAAAGAAGCTAGTCCATGATAATAAACTTAAGTTAGCGACTTGGAACATAGGGAATATGGCAGGGAAAGGGATGGAGTTAGTGGATACCATGATAAGAAAAAAGTTAACATAGCTTTTTTCAAGAAACTAAATGGGTCGATGAGAAAGCTAGACAAAAAGAAAATACATGGTTTAAATTATATTATAGAGGAAAATATAGAAATAGGAACCGCGTCAGAATAATGATATATAAGAACCATAAGGATCAAAATGTTTAAAGATAAGATATAGAATGAAGCATCATGAAATATTGATGATGATACTAACACAATGTGGGATAAGATGGATACATACATTACAATAATATCGAAAGAAATTCTTGGAGAATCAAAAAGCAGGGGTCACAATTTAAAGAAACTTGGTGATAGAATGAAGAAGTAAAAAATATAGTAAAAATAAAAAGGGGGTGATTTAAAACATGGCAAATAACTAGAAACGAATAGAATTATGATAAATATAAATGAGCTAAAAAGGAAGTTACCAGGAACAAAAGAATGGGAAAAAATATATATGCTTGTCAAACTTAGGGACAAAAAAATAAAATATTTTAATAAAGTTAAGTGTATTAAAAGTGATTATTTGAGAATCCTAGTTAAGTATGATGAGATTATAGAAAAATGAAAAATTACTTCGAGAGGTTATTGAATGGAGCTGATGGGAGTAGATTAGATATAGAGGAACTTAGGGAGACTCAAGAAAATGTATCTTTTCATTGAATTAGGACAACAATGTTAAGATTTCCCTAAAAAAGATGAAAATAAGGAAGGCTTTAGGAACAGATGGTATCCTTATTGTGGTTTGGAAGTGATTCGGGGAGAAAGGGTTGGTTTGGGTTATAAAATAATTTAATAGTATTATAATGATTAATAGGATGCCCGGTGAATGGAGAAGAGTGTTTTAGTATCCATTTATAAAAATAAAGGGGGCATAAAAAGTTTTTTAATTATTGTGGTATTAAGTTAATGAGTCATATAATGAAACATTGGGAGAGAGTGATTGAATATAGATTGAGATTAAAAACAACAGTATCTGATAATCAATTTAGGTTCATACCAGGGAGGACAATAGAGGAAGCAATTTATATATCGAGGAGATTGATGGAGAGATAAAAGGAGGAAAAAAAGACTTTCATATAGTTTTTATATATTTGGACAATGTCTATGATATGAAGCTAAGAGAGATAATATGGAAGATTTTATATAAAAAAAAATAAGTGACTTGTAGATATAATTATGTGATCAATGATATGTATGATGGGTCCATGACTATAGTAAGAATATCAGATGGAGAAAGTAATGAATTCCCAATTATTATAGGTATAAACCAAGGTTCAGCACTAAGTCCTTATCGCTTTTCTCTTCTTATCGATGAGTTGACTAGAAAAATATAAGATGAGGTGTTGTGGTGTATGTTATTTGTAGATGGTATTATTTTAGTGGATGAGCCTAAGATGGGGATTAATGTTAGATTAGAATTGTGGAGAGATACTCTAAAAATAAGAGGACTTAAAATAAGCAGGACTAAGACAAAATATAAATACAATTTTAGTAGTAATAGGAGAACAAATGGGGATGTGGTGAAGTTATAGGGTCAAGAAATACCTAGAAATAATCATTTTCATTACTTAGGCTTGATTATCCAAAAAGATTGAGATATTAGTGATGATGTTACTCATAGGATTAAAGCAGGACGGGTTAAGTGGAGAAGTACTATCGGTGTATTGTGTGATAGGTGTTTATCTTTGAAGTCTAAATGAATATTTTTTAAGAAAACCATTAGACCAACCATGTTATATGATAAAGAATGTTGGACAACCAAAAAATAAAATGTACAGAAAATAAGTGTGGCGAAGATGTGAATGCTATGATGGATTTGTGGTAAAACTCGAAAGAAAAAAATTAAAAATGAATATATTCATGAAACGGTAAAAGGAGCTCCTATAAACCATAAATTGAGAGAAAATTAACTTAGATGGCTTGGACAGAGCAAGGATAGACTAATGAATTCCTCTGTAAGAAATATCTATTTAGTTAGTATTGATGGTAACCTAAGGGGTAGATATAGGCATAAATTGACTTAGTGAGATCCATACAAAATGATATGATATTATGTGGTTTAATCAAAGATATTGCATTGAACATAATGGAATAGAAAAATAGGATTCATGCCAATCCTAAGTAATTAGGAAAAGACTTCATTGAGTTGGGTAAAATTGTTCAATTTTATTCTAAATTTCTAAGCAATCTTTACCCCTCCTTAAAAAATCGTCGATCGACCAATAAAACTCTATGGAAGAATGTCATGATCATGGAGATGTTTTTATTCTTCTTTATATTTTAATTCTATAATTTTTTATGAGTTAAACACTAATAGGGCTTATATAAAGAATAAACCTATAATAAAAATTAATTCTACAATCACATATAACATGGGAATATCAGGGTTGGCATTGCCTATAAGCAAAGCAGGCAGTCGCCTTAATTGGGGCCTAAAAAAATAGGTATAAAAAACTAATATTAAAAAATCAGTAATGAAAAAAAATTAGAGTTACCATTTAAAAAGGGCCCCAAAAAATAAAACTTGTTCTACTTAAAATAAATTACAAAATAAAAGGCCCTAAAATTAAAAAAAAAAATCTATAGACCCATTTATACTTATAAGACCAATTAATTAACTCGAAACCCACTCAACCTAATATTAAACCCATTAAACTCAAGCCACTCAACATACCTAACCCATTTACTCACCCACATTTATAACCCGCCCGTTGACTCATCACCACCATTATTTCTTATCTTCTTTCTCTTCTCATTTATTTATCACACCAACACCCACCTTCAACCCATCATTCTATCTTCTCTCTCTCTCTTCACTCACACGACACAAACAAATAAACAAATAGAAAAAAATCACCCCATGCCCTTAATCCAACCCCATTGTAACACCTCATATTTTTGAGTTTTTAAAATTTATTTAATTCAAACATTTTAAATTACACTTGTGCCGTAATTTAATTGAATTAAATAATACATGTTCGTTAAAATATTATTTGAGAGATAAAATGATTAATGTTTACCGAATATAAATACGAAGTGAATAGTAAATAATAATTTCTACGTCATAACGAGTGATAGTTATTTGATAGTGTTATATCTCAATCGGGTGTCGTGTGTAGACTATATGAGGTCGAGATAGGAAATTACTTTTATAGTGACTCAGATGGAGATTTCAAGGTCACGGTTGATTTCGAAAGGGTCGAAATATTCTGAATAGTATACCTGGATGTATTATTTGGGTCCCGGGACAATTTTAGGCCAACTCGGCACCATATGAGGGAGTTTTAGTCATTTGGGAGATTGGGGTTGGAGGATCTACGAATTTCTAAGTTCTATATCACCCCCTTTGAGTTAGAGGCTAGTTTTAATACAATCTTGAGAGGGGAGAGGACACAGGATAGAAAGAAGAGAAGACCCTAAACTTTGTCATACTTTTTTCTCATCACAAAAGTCACTGAAATTATGATCAGAGCATGGGAAGAACACCTTCATCGCACAAAAATGAATTCGGACCTGCTACTATAAAGGTAAGTATTTATCTTACAATTTTTAAAGCATGTTATAATACCCATGTAGTGTAGGGTTTGAATTGAATGACTTAATTGATGAATTCTTGGGGTTTAGAGGGTGTAATGCATGATTTGGTGTAGAAAATTCATGTAGGATTATTCCCTTAAGATTGTTTGAAGAAATTAGAGGTTTATGATGAATAATACGGAATAAATCTGGATATCTTGTTGATTCACATGAAGTACAACATAACTTAGGGTTTTGAGGATTCTAGGGTTTAAATTTGTTCTTGGATAAATTTTGTATGATTTTAATGTTTATTTACATTAGAAATCGTCGACGCACATATATTTGATGTTTGATAATGTTGGTTGGTGGTTTAGGATTGCTATATAGACGTTTGAGAAAGTTAGCATGTAGAAAACTCACAACAGCATAACGAAGAAGATGAAACTAGCATGTGCGAATCGTTTCGGCTTGATGACTGAATTGATTCGACAGGCAAATCATGACTGAATTAATTCGGCTGCTCAGATTTTGGCTAATTTTTAGTTTATGCCCTAAATTTTAATAATAATCAATAGGGGGTCTTTTCTATTATTCTTAAACTATAGGGAGGAAACTATTAAATTCAAGTAGCCTATGATAAGGATTCAATTTAGCCAAAATGAGGGAAATAAGGATAGGACCTTTTGGGCATAATATGAAATTTAAGAAATTTTGAGAATCGGAATGGGTTACGAAGAGTGTGAATAAACCCAAGTTACGAACCAGTAGGATAGAGAGATATTAACTACTGAGATAAATTAATGAGTAGATAGAATCCTTTGTGTAGCGAGTGATACTCGAGAATATATTAAAAGAGGTTATAATTTGTACGCTAATTATATGATAGATATATACTAAGTACGAGTTTATATGATGGTTCGTGTGTATACCTATTGAATAATATGTATACATAAGTTGATTGAATACATATTGTTGTAATTTGATTATGTGTTTGAACATACCTAAGTTACCTTCTATCACGAGAGGTTCTGTGCAGAGGGCGATCCCACCTTGACGATTCCAATGAGGTCTGGATGCATGCCCCAAAACATAGAACTTAGGTTGGCTCACTATGTGTAGTGTATTAATGGGACTCGAAGGTCATTTGGTACATTAGGTATATGCGTAGCCCAAAGTCTTAGAACTATGCTCGCCGCCATTATGTGTTATTGATTTTGGGTTCGAGGAGACATTCTGAACCAGTAGTTCATGATTTGGTACCAAAAGTTAATGGACATTATCACAGAGTGTGCCAGCATCACGGGTGTCATTCCGAGGGATACTACAGTTGTATATATTATATGTGTGATAAATATATACAAGTGTGATTTATCTACTTATGTGTGATAGTAGAACCAATAAATTGTGAATATCTAAAAGTAATTTAAGTAGAGCGACTTAAATAAATGACTCAATAATAATTCGTGGAAAATATATATTATTGATATTGTGGTCGCATGTCGTGTGTTGTATGTGTAATATGAGGGCGATAGACCTATTATGGTTAGTTAGATACGTTATCTAGTTGGGTTTGGTAGCATAGCTAGGTAGGATGTGTTAGGCATGCACATTAGATGAGAGGTGAGGAACTCAAGGGAGTGTATGTGGAACTAATAGGTGTATCTAATAACTATTTTTACACTGTTATTTAACTTCTTAAAAAATATTTTCGAACGATTTTCTTGGGCTCTGACCCATTTCAAATTCATTTTCAAAAACTTTTTAGGTGTCCAGCCATAGGGATGCCAAGCTTGATGATTCTTTCCATGGATGCGTACGTACAGCACTTGTGGAGGCTTGCACGAGTTGAAGTAGATGCTTCAGTTATTCATTCCTAGTTTAGGAGTTTCGTTCAGTACTTCATTTGGGCGTGTTTCACCTTTAAACTATTTAGTACTTCAGTTTATTTATTACATTTTGTGGATTTAGTTTATTATTTTCGAATTGTATTTGGATTTGTTATAGGAACCAATGGTTTATTCGGTATTATTGATTTAGTTATATATCGTGTGTTGAATTCAGATATTTATATTGTGTATGGTTTGTTACTTTATTTTTTTTCGTATGTTGTCATTATAATGCAAGATAAATTTTGGCACCGGCTTAATTTAACATAGGTGGTTAGTAAATTAAGAAGTTTTTGACAAAGATGCTAAGAATGAACCAAATGAGATTCCTGTTTGTTTTAATAAAGGACTAATCAGGCATGGTTAAAATAGGAGGAGTGTCACAGATGGTATTAGAGCATCATGTTCTAGTGTCCATAGGATTTGTACACTTTCCTACGATTTCAGCGTAGCATTTTTTTGTGACACCCCGCCCAATTAAATATCAGGTGATCAGTCCTTTATAAAATTTTAAAACAGAATGTTAGATTGGTTCATTCTTAGCATCATTGTCGAAACATTAACATTATTAATCACCTAATATAAATTAGACTAGTGCCAAAATTTTCCTTTTTAAAATTGTAACCAAAATCATTTATCTATAAAGTTCAAGAATTTAAATATAAAACATTCACCATTCAACAGAATAAAATCAATATTGTAACTGAATCAAGTTCTGAAATAAATACGACTGGATAAAACATTCCAGTTCAAAACTCTAAACCATAGGTCCATAGTAACTAAATCCAACTAAAACGAGTAGAAAGTAAACTAACTATAATCTCTGATAAAATGTCTAGGGAATGAGCGATACATGCCCTCAATGAAAAGTCTAGATAAACTGAGAGAAATGATAGGAGCGTCTAATGCAAAGACCTACAGCTTGCACATCAGTCGTAGCACGCCAAGCAATCCAAGTCTCTAAATCTGGTGTCCCTGTGGCTGAGCACCTGATATAATACATACACAAATATATATATATATATATATATATATATATATATATATATATATATATATCAGTCCTGCACCCTCGGTTTAAGCCCCATTACTGCTATTAATAAAATGATCATGCACCCTCGGGTTATAACCCATTAGTGCTTGCACCCCCAGGTCATCACCCATTAGTGCACGTAATAAAACATTACACCCCCGATTTATCACCCTTTAGTGTATAAAACAACATAACCTCGCACCCCCGGGTTATCACCCATTAGTGCACTTTAAAAAAATATCAAATAATAGGCATACACACATACTATTAAAATTTATAGCTATTCTCCCAACCTATTTGCATACTTACCATTCGTATTTTATTCTCATTGTTATGTATTCTACAATATCATTAGATTATCATAACTCTCACGTAATTTCCAAGGTAAATTTTCTTTCTAAAATAATTAAAGTATAAATCTCACACACTTTCTCGTAAACCTGTCTCGTTTCAAATTTGTTAACTCACAGTTTTTCTCACTCCAATAAACTTGAAATTCCAAAACTAGACCCTAAGAAAAATACGCAGAAATTTACCTCGTCACTGAACCAGATGGCAATGTCATGTCGCTTGAGCGACTTTGCCCGAGAGGCCGGTCTCGCTCGAACGACTACGTCCGACATCGCGCGAGGCGCACTGTTACGTCTTCTTCCCCGGAATTTTGCATTTTTCCACCATTAATACCTCTAAAAACCTCTACTGTTCATTCCCAAATGCCCAAACAGTAAGCCCAATTAATGTTCTAACATATTTAGATGATTTCTAACAACCTATAATCATTATATCTTCACAGTACATCAATTAAATACTAGATCCCCAAATTAAACCATTAAAACCCTAGTTCTTCCAATTTCAATTCAAGAACTACTATAACCTAGATTTGCTCATGGAAATTATCATAAATTCGTGGATGTCATCCTATCTACATGAAGGAACTTAATCTCTTAAAATCTTAGACCTAATATGAACCAAATCATCAAGTTTTCATAAAAAATAAATCTCAGTCCTACTCTAATCATGAACGTAATTATTACTAAATCACGCAAGTAATAAACACTTGCCTTAAATCAAAAGCCTTTGGTGATGTTGGTATAGACGCGTTCCTCTCTTCGCGATCTATGCGTTGGCGGAATTTCCGGTGTAAAAGCTTAAGCCTTTCTCCAAGAACACCTATGGAGTCCTTCTTCTCCCTCTTCGGTTTTCCCTCTCTCACTTAGGTTTAGAATCTGATAGGTAATGTCTTAACCACATACCTTTCTTATTTAATTACTGATTTTCGTCATTAATTAAACCCCCAAAAATCCAAATTATAAAACCACCCCTACGGGGTGCCGGTTTGGTCTAAAATATTCCGGAGTCCAAATAAAATACCCTAGTGTTTTATGACTATCTCAACCCTCCCGGACTCAACGGCGCACTCAAAATTAACATATGAGTTAATACAAATAAATTCTCTTTTTATTCCATTAATTAGTCCCGACACGACTCTCACGCGCGTCAGACTTAAATTTTCCAACTGTCGCATTTCTCACTTTTGATAATTTATCAAATTTCATAATTCCATATTACATATCACACCGTAATATTCAATAATTCTCATTAATAAGTATTAACCCTTGTCACGCTAGTCAATAATTATTTTTAAATCTGGATTAATTACCAATTAATTCTCGCATATTAATTTAATTAATCCCACAATAATAATAAATCACATAATTATTTGGGTTCTAAAAAATACGGGGTGTTACATACTTCCCCCCAAATAATGGAATTTCATCCCGAAATTCGAAGAGTAAGGCATACCTGGTACAAATAAATTTGGATACTTCTTACGCATATCCACCTCTCGCTCCCAAGTGGACTCCTCCACATTGTGATGATGTCACTGAACCCGCACAAGTGGAACTACCTTTGATCTCAGTCTCCTCTCACTGTGATCTAGGATAGCCACTGGCCTCTCCTTATAAGAACTATCGGGCTACAAATTGATCTCCTCTATCACGATCTTAGTGTGGGCCAACTCATCCCGAAGATACTGCCTCAGTGATGATATATGAAACACATCATGAATACGGTGTAAGTGTTTCGGCAACCCAAGTCTGTAAGCCACTGGTTCGATCCTCTCGGTAATAGAAAATGGTCCTACGTATGTCGGATCTAATTTCCCCATTATTCTCGAACCTCATTACCCCCTTCATAGGAGATACTCTCAGTAAAACTTGGTCCCCCACTATGAACTCTCTAAAGGACCTCTTAACATCGGCGTAGATTTTCTATCTGTCCTGGTCTACCCGTATGCGACTTCGAATCATCTCGATCCGGCTCGATGTATCCTGAATTACCTCTAGTCCAAGTAACTTATTGTCTTCCACCTCTAGCCAACAGGCTGGAGAACGACAAGGTCTCCTATATAATGCCTCGAATGGGGTCATGCCAATCGTGAACTGATAGGAGTTGTTGTAAGAAAACACTGGTGCTGCTCCCAACCTCCCCCAAAGTCAATGATACACCTGCACACAACATGTCCTCAAGCATCTGGTTAGTACATTCAGTCTGTCCATCGATCTGCAGGTGATATGCCGTACTCAATTGCAACTCGGTACCCATAGCCTCCTGAAAACTCTCCCAAAATTGAGACACAAATGTCCTATCTCTATCTGACACAATATTAACAGGCACACCATGCACTCTTACTATCTCTACAATAAATATCTGAGCATACTGTCCCGTTCTATAGTCTATCCTTATTGGTATAAAATGGGCTATTTTTGTCAACCGGTCCATAATAACCCATATAGAATCGTGGCCCCTCTACGAAGTAGGTAACCCAGTGATAAAATACATGGAAACGCCCTCCCATTTCCACGTAGTGATCTCTAACGGCTGAAGTAAACCTGGTGGTCTCCGATGGTCCACTTTTACTAGGTGATAAGTGGTACACTTGGATACGAAATCTACGATATCCCTCTTCATCCCACTCCACCAGTACTGCCGCCTCATATCCTGGTATATCTTATCCCCATCGTCATGTATCGTAAATCTGGACCCATGCAACTTCGTCATCACTACATGTAGAAGGTCCTCCACCTTTAGAATAATGAGTCTCCCGTTAAAATGGAAGCCTCCCTCAAAACATACCGAATAAGACTCCGCTCCACCAGCTAAGAGCTGTCTAATCCTCTCCTGGAAGAAAGGGTATGCCGCATGTACATGGACCACCCTCGTCACTATCTGTGATGTGACAGTCATAACTAACATGAATGATCTGGCCACAGCATCCTGGTATCCTAGCTCATTCCATTTCGCCTTTCACACCTCGGTCGTCTTATCTACTGGTCTACGGCTCAACGCATCTGCAACTACATTAGCCTTTCCCAGGTGATAGTGTATCTCAAACTGATAATATTTTACAAACTCTAGCCACCTGCATTGACTCATATTTAGCTCCTTCTGTGTGAACAAGTACTGTAGTGACTTGTGATCTGTAAATAGGCAAAACTGTTCACCTAAAAGGTATTGCCTCCAAATCCTAAGTGCAAACATGACTACAGCTAACTCCAAGTCGTATGTGGGGTAGTTCTTCTCATGAGGCTTAAGCTTTAGGGAGGCATAAGCTATAACGTGATCCTCCTGTTGAAGCACACCCCTAAGTCCTAGTATGGACGCATCACTATAGGCTAGATACTCCACTCCCGGCCTGAGCAGTGCTAACACTGGTGATGAAGTCAGCTTGGCCTTCAGCTCATCAAAAGACAACTGACAAGCATCATCCCAGATAAATGGCACTCCTTTGTGAGTCAAATGAGTCAATGGACCCGCGATCTTCGAGACTCCCTGAATAAACCTTTTATAGTATCCTGCTAGGCCTAAGAAACTACGTTTCTCCGTCGGCGTTGTGGGCTGTCCCCACTCCCTCAACGCTGACACTTTCCCCAAATCTACGGATATCCCTCTATCCAAAATAATGTTCCCCAAAAACCGAACTTCCTTCAGCCAAAATCCATATTTCTCATATTTTTCATAAAACTCGTGATGACACATTGTCTGCAAAACCTACCTCAAATGTTCGGCATGCTCCTCCTCCGTCTGACAGTAAATCAGGATGTCATCTATGAAGACAATGACAAACTAATCCAGGAACTCTTTGAAACACCCTGTTCATCAAGCCGATAAACACGTTTGGGGCGTTGGTTAGCCCAAAGGGCATAACCCTAAACTCGTAGGAACCATATCTCGTCAAGAAGGTAGTCTTTGACACATCCTTCTCCCGAATTCGCAACTGATGGTATCCCGACCTCAAGTCAATCTTCGAGAAAAATGCAGCTCCTCTCAACTGTTCTAATAATTCATCGATCCGGGGCAACAGATACTTATTTCATATCGTGACCTTATTCAACTCACGATAATCGACACATAATCGTAACGATCCATCTATCTTTTTGATGAACAGTACTGGGGCACCCCAAGGTGAAATACTCCTACGAATAAACCCATGACCCAGCAGCTATTCTATTTTGATCTCGTAACTCCATCATCTCTGCTGGATACATATGATAAGGTGCGCGGGCTATCGGTCGAGTGCTCGATGTCAAATCTATAACAAAGTCTATCTCTATGCTAGGTGGTAATCCCAAAATATACTGGAACACATCAGCTAACTCTCGAACCACCGGTATCGAATTAAGAGGTATCACCACCTCCTTATAGGTCTCCTCCTATAATTAATACAAATGCGTGGAAGATCCTCCCTCAGAACGAGGCATCGCCCCTCGGAACATCTCCTGACCAGGTACAGCAAAAATAATACTCCTACTAAAACAAACGATCATGTCCCTATATGCAACAAGATAATCCATACCGATAATCGCATCATACTCGGACATCTCCAATACAAGAATGTCGGCAGGTAAAGTAAGTCTCCCAATCTCTATACCCACCCCTCGACATATAAAGAAAATCGGTGAGCTACTACCCAAAGGAGAATCTACAGAAGTAACAATACTCTCTGTTGTATCTAATAATCCCATAGTACGTGCAAACCTCATGGTAATAAAATAATATGTGGCTCCCGTATCAAATAAAATACGCCCCATAATCCCCTCAACAGAAAACATACCCTCAATCACGGGTCGTGCCTATGGGACCGTGGCCTGATGGAGGTTGTAGACCCGTTTATACTGAAGTTTCCCCTGCTAAACCAGAGTTGCGGGTAAGGCTGGAAGTGGCACTGGAGTTGGTAGGGCGACAGGAAAAATGGGTCTCTAGGGCTCCCCTCTATCCCTGGTAACCTCGGCCCTACTGGCCGTTACCACCCCTACCTTGGCCCTGATGGTCCTGCTGTCCTCCCTGTTGTTAGCCCTGGTGCTGACCCTAGTGCTGGACCTGATGGCCTTGCCTAAAACCCCCCTGACCATGCCTAAAACCCCTAAAAGAAACCTCTTAGCAGAATCCCCCTGTTGGGAACCATGCCTCTGATCAGCTGGTGCCCCACTAGCACTACCTCCCCCTGACTTTCCCAACTGGCTGGGATCTCCTCCTCGCTTGCTTCCCTTAGTATGGAAGCGGTTGTCCTGACAATGTAATAATTGTGCATTTAGGACATCTATGTAGGAGTGTAGGGAAAGGTTACCCAGAAGATGTTGTCGGATCCTCCAAGTCAAACCATCCATGAACATCTGGATTCATTTCTCCTCAGTAGGAACCTCGTCTGGTACCATATTATTCAATCTCATGAACTCCTCCTCATATTCCGCAACTCTCTTCCCTTCGTGGGTGAGGTCTAAAAGTTTTCGCCTCATCTCAGTCTTGACGGTAGAAGGAAAGTACTTGCGGTCGAACCTCACCCAAAAATCGGCAACCGACATCAAATCCCGCTCCTCTGAAGTAGTAGTGAACTCCCACCACTGTAAGGTTGCCCCTGTCATCTTAAAGGTAGCCAAAACTTGCCTTTGCACCTCAGTGCACTCATACATACGAAGGTGTCTCTGTATATCCTTCTTCCACTTACTCGTCATCACTACATCAGAACTACCTGAGAACTCTGGAAAATGCGCCTTCTGAAAGGCATCCCCGACTCTCTCCCATGAAGTAGGGAAAATAAGAACAGGTGTTGGTGCCACTACTGGTGCCTGTGGTGGAACCTGCTGTACCACTGCTAGTGCTGCATTTACTGCCTGTGCAATGATGGCAGCAACTTTTGTAGCATTCATCATGCCCAGAGATGGAGCTAGATGTGGCTCTGGATGGGTATTCCTGTCCTTTGGTGCACGTCGAGGAGGCATCTGAGACGAGAAAGAAGTTTATTAGTCCACAATTATCGTTAAATCACAAATAGCTAAAGACGCGATCGCATAAACAATAATACAACAGTCCTAAGGATAAGGCTCTATATCAAAGTAAGCTAAGCTGAAAGCACAGTAAGCCGTACAGATCCTAAAGGACTCTAGAACCTGATGCTTTGATAGCACCTTTGGCACCCCGCCTAATTAAATATCGGGTGATTAGTCCTTTATAAATTTTAAAATAGAATGTTAGGTTGGTTCATTGTTAGCATCACTTTCGAAACATTAACATTATTAATCACCTAATATAAATTAGACTAGTGCCAAAATTTTCCTTTTAAAATTGTAACCAAAATCATTTATCTATAAAGTTCAAAAATTTAAATATAACCCGTTCACCATTCAGCAGAATAAAATAAATACTGTAACTGAATCAAGTGCTAAAATAAATACGACTGGATAAACATTCCAGTTCAAAACTCTAAACCATAGATCCATAGTAACTAAATCCAACTAAAACGAGTAGAAAGTAAACTAGATATAATCTCTGATAAAATGTCTAGGGAATGGGCAACACATGCCCTAAATGAAAAGTCTAAATAAACTGAGAGAAATGATATGAGCGTCTAATGCAAAGACCTACAGCTTCCACATCAGTCGTAGCACGCCAAGCAATCCAAGTCTCTAAATCTGGTGTCCCTGTGGATGAGCACCTGATATAATACATACATATATATATATATATATATATATAATAAAGGAGGAGGGGTTTTTGCCACATCATATAACTTGGAGACAAAACCTATATAAACAAGTTTTTGTATCTATATATTAAAGGGGCCACGTCATATAACAGCGTTGAACACGCCTAATCAGCACAAGGCTCTGCCAAATTAAAAAAAAGAAGTAAAACTTCCCAAAGTACATCAGATGGGCCTCTGCCAAATTACAACACAAGGCTCAAGAAAAAAAAAAGTAGGTGCTTTACAGTGTAGAACACGCCTAATCAGCACAAGGCTCGATGGAACCTAACCTCCAAACTACAAACAAACAAGAGATGGAAACTCCTAAAATCAGAACACCTCCTCCTCCTCCTCCTCTCTCTCTCTCTCTCCTAAAATCAGAACACCCAACCTCCCAACTTACAAACAGAGCTAATTTGTAGAAAAAAATAGTAGGGGCCGGAGATGGGTCTGGAGATGGTGAAACATGGTGCCGGAGATGGGTCGGAGATTTGTTATATTCTTGACCTCGAAGGTATCTGGGATTTAAAGCACCCAAAGAAGGTATCTGGGATTGAAAACAAATTAGGAGATTTGTTATGTTCTTGAGCTCGAAGGTATCTGAGATTTAAAGCACCCAAAGAAGGTATCTGGGATTGACAACAAATTCCCCTTTATCTTGATTATAGGCACTCAAACATTCCACATGAGTCCGTGTAAATACAGTGATATCCACATAAGTCCGTGTTGTATTTTTCATATCATGCAGATCTCTTTCAAAGATTGATATTCCTACCATTGAAATTACTGCATACTACAAATTTTTCTTATGGTGGCAACAATGTCGGAGATGGGTCTTGAGATGGGTCTGTAGGTTATTCAACTTTTCTTTTTTCTTCGTTCATTCTTGCTTATGTTGTGTATTATTGATTTCATTATTGCTATTATTGATTTCAACTTGACCGTCTCCAAAACTCCGAGCTCTTTTCTCTCTCTCTTGGAGATTTCAACGACCCTGTTTTCCAAAACTCTGAACTCTCTTCTTTCTCTATATGAAGACTGAGGTAAAGCTCATGGTTCCTCTTATGGTTTGTTGTGTTGGGTTCCCCATGAAACAAAATGAGAGATAAGGCAGAGATCTAAACTCTTCTCATTTGTTTTGATTTTTTTTAATCTAACCGATTTAATGTTAAGTGTTTTTAGATCTATTAGGCAGAGATCTAAACTCTTCTCATTTGTTTTGATTTTTTTTAATCTAACCGATTTAATGTTAAGTGTTTTTAGATCTAACGGATTTAATTTTTTGTTTTTTTTAGATCTAACTATAGCTCCATCTCACATTAGCATGAAGTATCAGTCAAGGCTTTACGCTACCACGTGTCCAGCGAAAACTAGCCAAAATGGAGGCAAATTTGTCTCAAAACATATTTGTTTTCCAGATTGGATCTTGAGGTTTTATTAGAGATCCATTAAAAAGAGACCATAAATCATGGATACTTCTCGAGTTTGGATCGTGTTGAGGCCTCCCTACACCTGTAAGCTAAGACTAAGTTTTTTTTCTACCGCTGTTACTTTGTGGGATGGAGAATACTATGTCAAAGTTGATGATGTTAATTGAAAATACTTCTCGGGGTTTGAAATTTTACCTAGCTCTAATTTTTGGGGCTTTTATATATTTTTTTCTCCCGATTTCTGGAAATCTAGATAATACCCATTGATATAAAGAGCACTGATATTTGGAGCTTATGGATCTCACTGCCATAGAGCCCATGGATCTCGCCGGACTTCTCCAGTCACCCAACCATGGATCACGCCTAAGGCCACATGTCCGGCAAAAAAAACTTATTTGGTTTGTTGTATGCTTCAAATCTGGAGATCTGGAGATGGCTTTCTATCCCATATAATTTTATCTTTTATTTTTGAATAGTTTGTATTTTATCCATTTTACAGATTATATATTTGTCCAGTTGATCTAATGCTACAAACTGAGAATTAGTTTTGGACGATCATTAGTTTTAATCATTAGTTCTATTTTTTGGTGAGAATTGTGGGGCTTTCTCACAAACTAATGCGTGTTCAATTTTTGGTGAGGCAAAGGTGAGTTTTTCTCATATACATAGGGGTAAGGTGGGTTTTTCTTAGTAAATAATTTTTTTTAGTTAATAAAAAATGTGTTGAAAAGAGAAGGCACTAAATTTTTGTTAAAAATTGGGTTAAAAAAATAATGTCTTTTAGTAAAAATTTCGAGTTGTGTCTCATGACAGGTACACTAAATTTTCTTAGGAAATAAGTTTTTTAATAAATAATTTCGTGTTGTATTGAAAAAGTAGTTTTGTAATAACAAAAATTGGGACGAAGAAAAGAATAGAAAACTATATTTATTTTTTAAAAAAGAACTTGGATGAAAAAATGACAAAATAATATTAAGTCATGTTTGTATTTGGTAATTAAAAAATATATTGTATTGATTCATGTCGTGTTGTGTCACTTTGTTTGTGGTGTGTTAGTGTTAGATCAAAAATATAAAAAATTCGATTATTTAATTGGATTGTGTTTGTATTTGGTAAAAAAAGTAACACAACGAACACAAAAAAAGTGACGACACGGAAAGTTTTATTTACCAAATACGAACTCAAAAAACGTGTCAAATCCGAAATCAATAATACTGTACTATGAGTGTGTTATAGCGACAAATATTCGGGAGCATATTTATTATCGTACTATTTGTACGGGCACCCTCGAGGACTCCTGTGTCTAAAGTATATAAAATTTGGTTCATTAAAGTTTGAAATGTTATAGTAATAATATAGTAATTGTAAATTTCAACTAGATGTTTCTAAGATACAAATGCACTATATTTAAGTCGTAATCATGTTGTAAGTGTACAATGGGATGACTAATATTTATATTTGCATTAGTGGCGATACGGGAATAAATTTATCGTCGTGATATCGGCACAAGTACAAAATATCATGGGATCAAATTTATCTCCGTGCCATTGGCACGGGTACACCCTAGTATATATATATAGCAAGAGAGAAAAGAGATGCAAGAGATGGGTCAGAGCTCGATGTGTAAAAATATGTTTTAGCAAGTATTTAAAACTGCCTTTAAGCAAGTATTATGTGCATGTTAGATTCGTGCTCTCACATGAAGATCTCACCTCTCTTCTATTTTGCACTCCTAACGCATCTTCTATTTAGTACAAGTAACTCTACCCAAGCTGACTAGTTCAAGTCACATAACACTATCTACATCCAACAATAGTATTCCCGTATCGCCCATACAATACCCCATAAGTAGTCTATCACATTTTTCTACCTTTCGTGTTCACTATTAAAGTACTTAAATCTTTATCTCATTAAGATTGATTCATTTGTCATTGTTGTCATAACTACTCGTTTCTTAGTAGAACTTCTCATGATTATACATATATGTATAGTCATCACATCCCTATATGTGTGTATATATATATAAGTCTTGTACCCTCGGTTGAAGCCCTATTAGTGCTATTAATAAAATGATCCTGCACCCCCGGGTTATCACCCATTAGTGCCCTTAATACAATATCCTTGCACCCCTGGGTCATTACCCATTAGTGCACTTAATAAAATTTTACACCCAAAAAAACATAACCTTGCACCCCCGGGTTATCACCCATTAGTGCACTTAACAAAAATATCAAATAACAGGCATACACACATCCTATTAAAATTTGTAGAGAATTAAGGTAAAGGTCGTGTTCCTTCCTAAATTTGGATTTTTAGTACAATGATTTTCAAGTTTATAAATCTAGTCCCTGTGGTACAATAGCATTTATAAATCTAGTCCCTGTGGTACAATTGCCTTTACTTTTTTGGTCCTCGCCAGCGGCACCATTTTTCATCATTTTTCATGATGTTTTTAGTACAGGGACTAAATTTATAAAATTCTATGGAGTGTCCTATTTTTATACACTTTAAGCATTATAAGGACCTTTTCCCAAAACCCCCTAAAATTTATAGGTATTCTCCCAACCTACTTGCATACTTACCATACGTATTTTATTCTCATTGGTACGTATTGTACAATATCATTATATTACCATTAATCTCACGTAATTTCCAAGGTAAATTTTATTTTCAAAATAATTAAAGTATAAATCTCACACACTTTCTCGTAAACCTGTCTCGTTTTAAATTTGTTAACTCGCAGTTTCTCTCACTCCAATAAACTTAAAATTTCAAAACTGGACCCTAAGAAAAATACCCATAAATTTACCTCGTCGCTCAAACTTGATGGCAACGTCATTTGAACGACTGCCACATGTCGCTCGAATGACTACACGCCAGAGGCCCGTCTCGCTCGAACGACATCGCGCGACACGCACTTTTACGTATTTTTCCCCAGAATTTTGCATTTTTCCACCATTAATACCTCTATAACCTCTATTGTTCATTCCCAAATGCCCAAATAGCAAACCCAATTAATGTTCTAACATATTTAGATGATTTCTAACAACCTAGAATCATTAAATCTTCACAATACATCAATTAAATACTAGATCCCCAAATTAAACCATTAAACCCCTAGTTCTTACAATTTCAATTCAAGAACTACTATAACCCAGATTTGCTCATGAAAATTATCGTAAATTCATGGATGTCATCCTATCTACATAAAGTAACTTAATCTCTTAAAATCTCAGACCCAATATGAATCAAATCATCAAGTTTTAATCAAAATTAAATCTCATAAATTAATGGGTTGTCACCTACTCTGATCATGAACATAATTATTACTAAATCACGAAAGTAATAAACACTTGCCTTAAATCAAAGGTCTGATCCTTTGGTGATGTTGGTATAGACGCGTTCCTCTCTTCGCGATCTACGCATTCATGGAATTTCCGATGTAAAAGCTTGAGCCTTTCTCCAAGAACACCTATGGAGTCCTTCTTCTCCCTCTTAGGTTTTCCCTCTCTCTCACTTAGGTTTAGAATCTGATAAGTAATGTCTTAACCACGTACCTTTCTTATTTAATTACTGATTTTCGTCATTAATTAAACCCCCAAAAATCCAAATTACAAAACTACCCCCACGGGGTGCCGGTTTGGCCTAAAATATTCCGGAGTCCAAATAAAATAGTCAGATAGTGTTTTCTGACTATCTCAACCCTCCTAGACTCAACGGTGCACTCGAAATGACCATATGAGTTAGTAAAAATAAATTCTCTTTTTATCCCCCATCAATTAGTCCCGACACGACTCACACGCGCATCGGACTTAAATTTACCAATTGTCTTATTTCTCACTTTCGACAATTTATCAAATTTCATAATTCCATATTACATATCACACCAAAATAATCAATAATTCTCATTAATAAGTATTAACCCTTGTAACGCTAGTTAATTATTATTTTTAAATCCGGATTAATTACCAATTAATTCTCGCATATTAATTTAATTAATCCCACAGCAATAATAAATCACATAATTATTTAGGTTCTAAAAAATACGGGGTGTTACATCTTTGACATGGAGCCCAAGTTTTAGGACTGTTTCATTCATGATTACGCATTTGAGATTACATTTTTATGCTATTCTATTTTCACTGACTGTGAAGTCATAAAATTTGATCTGGTTTTTGATTCCACCCAATAGAGGATGAAAAGCGAGGACAAAATCTAGAGACAATGTGAGGGAGGATCAGCAGAAGCCATAGGCACCACATGGGTTAGTTTCAGAGCAGAGGTGGCAACGATTGTGGCCGAGGAAATTAACACCACTATGACTGCCATGGATCTCCACTTTTCTTAGGCCTAATAGCCAATGGCACCAGTTATTCAGGCCCATCCAAGGCCGTCAGATTGGCAGAGTTAGGGAGGATTTTCAGAAGGGCAACCCACCTGAGTTCCAAGGTAGCTCAGGCGTGATTTTGGCATGCCTATGGAAGAATGATATCCAGCACCATCTGTGCATGGTTAAGTGTAGCGATTTGTGGAAGCAGATTTTAGCTACTTTTAAGCTTATTGGAGTAGCATTATATTGGTGGGAGTCAATTACTACTATTGAGGAGAGGGACATGTTGTCCATTGCCTAGTTCTGGGTGCGGTTTGATCGAAAATATTTCCCTTCAGCTATTGAGACTGAGATGTGGGAGAGGTTTAATGAGGTAACTCAGGATGACCGCTCAGTAGCTGAATATGGGGAGGAGTTCAATCGTTTGGATAATTTTATGCCAGAAGAGGTGAATAGTGAATAAAAAGAGAAGCTAAAGTTTATTGATGGACTACCCTAGAGGATCAGGTAACATTTGATTGGCAACCCCGTATTGGTGACTTATACAGATGTTCGATAAGGAGATCGGGCCAAGAAGTTTAGTTCTGGGGGTTATCGACCCAATAGAGGTTTCAAGTAGGGCCAACAACGTCCTTAGTAGTAGCAGGTTCATCAGGGTTGTCAATGATTTGGGAAAAATGGGGAGGACAACATGGTTGCATCCATCAGGGTTGATAGCATGGTCATCACCGTCAGGGCTATCAGGGCTAGAGGTAGAGAGACTTATCGGGTCAGTGCTTTATTTGTATACAGATGGGTCATAATAGGAGAGACTACCCACAATAGGGTATAACAGGGTGCCCAGGAGGGGCAACAGGCTCAGTTAACCCCAACAGCACCAGCACCACTAGCCTCACCACAACAGGGGCAATTACAATATGCACGTGTCTCTAACGTTCGAGATAAGGTCATATAGCAGGCACCACCAGTAGTAGAGGGTATGTTTCCTATTCACGGACTAGAGTCTAGGATTCTATTTAATACGGGGGCATCACACACTTTTATAGCCATCGAATTTGCACGAGCAACCGATCTATTAGAGATAATCAGTAGTCTCCTTATGTGTGTTGAGTCACCATTAGTTAGTGGGTTGCTTATACACTCGATCTGTAGGGGTGCGGACATCGATGTGGGTAGATTATGTTTTGTCATCTAAATTCTCGGGTTAGATATGGAAGGGTATGACGTCATTTTGGGTATGGATTGGTTAGCTGGGCACCGGGCGATGGTGGATAGTTTAGGGATGCCTGTTGTGTTTTCAATTCGAGGGCTTGATTTGTTCTTAGTGACGATGCCTCTTCCTAAGAGAGGGTCAAGTACACATTTGTATTACATTGAGGATGAGACCTCACCGAAGGTGGTTGTATTTTTAAACTCAATTCAAGTGGTGAAGGAGTTTGAGAACGTGTTCCATAAGATACCTAGGTTATCACCTAGATGAGAAATTGAGTTCATTATTGACCTAGTGCCGGGTAAGAGGCTTATCGCTCAGGCGCCTTATTGCATGGCCCCATCAGAAATGAGGGAGTTGAGGGAGCAGATTTAGTAGCTTCTGGGGCAGGGTTTCCATCAGACGAAGCACATCATTGTGGGGTGCGCCGGTGTTATTCGCCAAGAAGAGGGATGAATTACTTCGTTTATGTAATGATTAGAGTGAGTTGAAGAAGGTCATGATCCAAAATAAGTACCCACTTCCCTGGATCGATGATCTGTTCGACCATCTGAGGGGAGCAGTTTACTTCTCCAAGATAGATTTGAGGTCCGATTATCATCAGTTATGCGACAGAGAGGAGGATGTTCCTAAGACTACTTTTTTGACACGATATGGGTCATACGAGTTTAGGGTGATGTCATTCGTGCTCAATAATGCGCCAACAATGTTTATGGATTTGATGAATAGGATTTTCAGAGAGTTCCTTGACCAATTCATGATTGTGTTCATCGACGATATTTTGGTTTACTCTCTCTCTAAGGATGAGCATGCCAAACATTTGTTGATGGTTTTATAAACACTATGGGATCACCAGTTGTACACAAAATTTAAGAAGTGTGGGTTTTGGCTTCGGGAGGTGCTATTTTTAGGCCATATTATGTCTAATAGGGGTATTAACGGTAAGGGAGTGGGGATAACCCATGACACCGATTGAGGTTCATAGTTTTATGGGGTTAACCGAATACTATAGGCAATTTATTATGGGTTTTTAAAGATTTTGGGTCCTCTGATTAATATGACTTGCAAGGGGGTGTTGTTTGTTTGGGATGATCATTGTCAGTAAGCTTTCGGTGAGCTAAAAGAAATATTGACCTTAGCACCTGTACTTGCACTGCCTAGGGGAGGGTGGAGTACCGCGTCTAAACATATGCATCCGTGTTGGGACTTGGGGGTGTATTACAGCAGGAGGAGAGGGCTATAGCTTATGCATCTCGCAAGCGTAAGACCCATGAGAAAAAATACCTCACACATGACTTGGAGTTAGCAGAGATTGTGTTTGCCTTGAGGATCTAGAGACACTATCTTTGCGGGGAGCAATTTATCTTATTCATGGACCATAAATCACTTCAGTATATGTTCACATAGAGGGATCTGAACATGAGGCAGAGGAAATGGTTAGAGTTCATGAATTATTACCCATTGGATATTCAGTATTATCCTGGGAAAGCTAACATGGTGGCAGACGCATTGAGCCAACGACCTACAGGGGATATTATGGAGGATTGGAAGGCGAAGTGGACAGAGTTTCGACACAATGATGAGGTTTTCAAAGCTTGTATGTTTATATTGTCTATCAGGCCAGAGATTGTTATGAGGGTAATGAAAGTCCAGGTAGAAGATTAGTATTGCCCGGACAGAGTTCGTTAGTTGTTAGATGATGGGGCAGAGTCTTATCCTATCAGTTTAGAGGCATTTTTTCATTTTAATGGGAGACTCATGGTTCCAGAGGATGAGAATTTGAGACATGCAGTGATGTCATAATCTCACGGGTCTTGGTTTGCGGTATATCCCGATGGGGATAAGATGCAGCAGGATATACGTATGCAGTATTGGTGGTTGGGGATGAAGCGGGACATAGTTGAGTTTGTCTTGAAGTGTGCTACCTATCATCTAGTGAAGGTAGACCACCAGAGATTGACATGGAATTTACAGACACTAGAGATTTCAGTGTGGAAATCGGAGAGCATCTTCATGGATTTTATTAGCAGGATACCGATATCGCAGCGAGTTCATGACTCAATATGTGAGATAGTGGATAGGTTGACTAAGGAGGCCAATTTTATTACGGTTCATAAGGATTTTGAGATAAGGAAGTATGAGCAGATGTTTATCGTTGAGATAGTGTGTCCATACGGGTTCTGATTAATATTTTGTCCGATCGGGACAAGATCCCATTTCTGGCAGAGCTTCAAGGAGTCTATGGGCATAGATTTACGATTGAGTATGGCATATCATTCATAAATTGATAGGAAGATGGAGAGAGTTAATCAGATTCTAGAGGATATGTTGAGGATGTGCATACTTGACTTCGAGGGAGGATGGGATCATACCTTACATTGGTGGAGTTTATGTATGATAACTCCTACTAGATCACCATCGACATGGCACCATTTGAGGCACTTTATAGACGACCTTGTCGTTTGCCTACTTGCTATTTAGAGGTGGGGGATAAAAATCTATTGGGGCCAAAGATGATTAAGGACACCACTGCCAAGATTGAGCTGATTTGAGGTCGCATCCGTATAGCTTAGGACAGGTAGAAGGATCACACCGATGCAGACAAAAGGCACATAGAGCTTAAGGTTAGTGACCAGGTGTTAGTGTGGGTGTCTCCTATGAAGCGGGTGATGAGGTTCGACAAAAATGGGAAGATAGCACCGAGATATGTGGGACCATTTTCGATTATCGAGAGCGTGGGACCAATGGAATATAGGCTAGGACTATCGGAGCACTTACAGCGGATTCATAATATGTTCCATGTGTCATTACTGAAGACGTACCAGAGTGTGAGGTCTTTTTGGCATGTCCCATTAGAGGAGATTGACTTATAGCAAGATATCTCATACGAGGAGAGACCGGTGGTGATATTTGATCGTAGTGAGCATAAGTTGGGGTCTAAGGTGGTACCCTTAGTTCGAGTTCAGTGGGGGCACTACAATGTTGACAAGTCGATGTGGGAGCGGGAGGATGACATGCGTGAGCAATATCCAAAGTTATTCATAGTAGGTACATCTTAATTTTGAGGGAGAAATCCTTTGTAAGGGGGGAGTATGTAACACCTCGTATTTCGGAGCACTTAAAATTTATTTAATTCAGTCATTTTAAATTACACGAGTTTCATAGTTTAATTCAATTAAATATTACGTGTTGGTTAAAATATTAATCGAGAGAGAAAATGATTACTATTTACTAAATATAAATTGTGACACCCCGCCTAATAAAATACCGGGTGATCAGTCCTATATCAAATTAAAACAGGAATCTCATATGGTTCATTCTTAGCATCACTGTCGAAAACTTTTTAAAACTTACTAACCACCTAGTATTCAAAAATCTGGTGCCAATTTTTATCTTTATTAATCCAAGACAAAATAAGTGCAGAATTAAAATAAAACATCCAATACTGATAGAATCAATCATCACATAAAATAATAAAAGTCTTGTCAAATAAACCATCGACTAAAGCCAAAACCAAACAAAACTAACAGAGAGTAATAAATCCAATACAATCTGAAATGAAATAACTGAATTAAACCGTGAGTGACATGCTCGAGATAAACTGAGATAACATTCCTAAACTAGGAATAAAATAAGAGAAGTGTCTATCCAAATCCTGCAACATCCACACATGCTATAGCTACGAGTCCCTAGAGTGAATTCAAGTCCGATGTCCTTGTGGTTGGACACCTAAAAGGTTTTGAAAATATTTGATAGCGAGGGTTAGAACCCAAAACGTTTTGAAAATATTTAGCAAGTGATTAATTGTAGCAATTTAAAATGCATGAATTCTCTTCATATTTAAGCTAGTGTCGTACTCTCTTGAGGAAACACTCACCCCTCAACTAATGTGCACACCTAACGCTTTCATTATAACCCACCTAGTTATCTACCCCGTAACTAGTTCTTGTTATAACTCCTTCCTGCCACACTACTCTAGACCGAGTATTTTTAATATGAATTATAAGTTACTTATCACTGTAACTTAAACAATCACCTTAACTAAATTAATCATCTTTCCTTGAAAGCCATATAACATTCACTCGTTATATTAATAATACAATTTCACCAAGTATTAAATTACTCGTATATAATTATTCATCCCTTTATATATGTAAAGCTATCTTACAACAATCACACATGTGTTGAATATCTATATAATCCATCCTTCCAAGAAATACCTCACAGGATGTATTCTCTAAAGTTCTATTATCCCAGGTCTACTCAGTCCCTCCTAGAGTTCCGAGGCAATCATATTACCCCAAGTATGAGGACATCATCGCAATGCCCCACCTCTATAATTGGACTCTATGACCTGGGCATATACTCGCCCTACTCCTCAAGCTAGGGGATTCACCCACATTGTTCAACCTCCCTTGACAACACTAGAATATATAATTTAATCAAATATCTAGTCATTGATATTTACAATCACACAATATATATACTATCACACACCATATATATATATATATATATATATATATATATATATATATATATATATATATATATATATATATAATAATTAATTCCCGGATTTACCGTGTACAAATTCCATACCACTAGCCTAAAATATTCCCGAGTCTATGGTCCAACTCTAATTTAATTAATTTTCCCATTAATCAAATCATTACCTTGGTCTCACCTGACCAATACACCCGGACTCGCTCACTTGGCCCGTATTTCAATATTACCCGAATCTATATTACGACTCCAAATTAATGTATTTCTCTCATTAATTAATCTAATAACATAGTGTCACTCAGCTATTATACCCAGACACACTCAAACAGACCAAAATTAAATACTTACGAATTTATCTCACCCATTTCCTTTCGTAAGATTCACACCCTTATTTAACTTTAATTTTCGTAATACCATCTTACCAAAGTCCTATGTATTAAGTTGTATTTCAATTGAACTAATTAATCCACCTTAAAAGTCCACCAAAAGAATTAAGGCTAATTAAAGAAAATAAGCGTTATTGCCAAAATACATGTGTCGATCGATCAATTGAGCAGTTTATCTTCTCCGATTTCCAGTTTCCACCAATTTTAAACCCGTAAACTTTTCATTCACACTCAAACCTTTACCCAATCACAATCAACATTTAATCGTTATAAAAATAGGTTCTAATCAACCTAGAGACCTTAATTTATTAATTAATTTACATATCAATCCATGTATCCCCGATTTGGGTTTTCATCTGGGTTTTATTTAACCGATTTAAATTCATCATTCTCAGTCGAAATTAATCATCAAAACATACTGGATTTCACCCTACAATCTGATTCCAATAGTCCCTTTTCATAATCTATCATCAATTGAGTAATAAATCTACACATATTACCCAAATTCAGAAATCACATTTTAATTGTCAACACGCACCCAAAAACGAATTTTTGATACACCCATTATGATATGAATTGATTATCACAATATAAAAATCACAACAAGTTAACCACCTTCCTATAATTGTTCGTAGAGTCTGATCCTTTGAGGTAGAGGATGGTTTGATGCAAAACAACCAAATCTCTCTCTTGATTTATCTCCAAAAGATCCCCAATTGCTCCTCTTTCCTTCCCTCAAAGACTTGGGTTTATGATTTATGTTTTTCTTCCGTTCAACACTCTTAAATTTAGTTTTAATACACAAATCCTATTTTTAGTCTAATGGGTCGGGCCCAGGGCTCGATCATGCCTAATAATGCCCTGAGACCCATTTACCACCCTTGGGTACTCTTTTTCGACTATCTTGGCCTATCCAGACTCAAACGTGTACTCAGAATTGTCATCCAAATTAATTTGCTAAAAGTCCTTATCTCACACCCAATATAGTATATATCCGACTCCCAATTGAGACAATACATGCCACATCACTAATACACATTATGACATAAATAAATTATTACTATTCACTTAGTAATCTAGTTTCCATAAATATTAAGCATTTTCTCTCCGATTAATATTTAAATAAATATTAACATAACTAATTCAATTAAATTGTGACACACAAGTAATTTAAAATTATCGGAATTAAATAAATATTAAATGCACAGAAATACGGGGTGTTACATACTCCCCCCCTTACAAAGGAATTTCGTCCCCAAAATTAGGTCATACCTGCGATGAATAACTTCGAATACTGCTCCCGCATATCCTCCTCCCACTCCCACATAGACTCGTCAACGCTGTGATAACCCCACTGCACTCTCACTAGTGGCACAAACTTAGACCGCAGCTTGCGCTCACTACGATCCAGAATAACTATCGATCTCTCCTCAAATGAGATATCTGGCTGTAAGCCAATCTTGTCGAGTGGGATGTGCTAGAAATCCCTCTCGCTCCTCTGATATTTCTTCAGCGATGCAATGTGGAACACATTGTGTATCCGCTAAATATGCTCTGGCAAGCCCAGTCTATATGTTATCGGTCCCACCCTCTCAATGATAGGGAACGGCCCCACATACCTTGGCGCTAGCTTCCCCTTCTTGTCGAACCTCATAACTCCCTTCATAGGAGACACCTAGACCAATATCTGATCGCCGACCTCTAACTCTACATGTCTCCAAATAGCATCAGCATAACTCTTCTCCCTATCTTGAGCTATCAGAATACGTCCCTGAATCAGCTCTATCTTGGAAGTTATCTCCTGGATCATCTCTGGCCCCAATAACTTGTTGTCCTCCACATCTAACCAATAGGCAGGTGAACGACAAGGTCTCCCGTAGAGTTCCTCAAATGGTGCCATGCCAATCGTAAATTAGTAAGAGTTGTTATACGCAAACTCCACCAAAGGAAGATATCGTTCCCAACCTCCCCCAAATTATAAAATGCAAATTCTCAACGTGCCCTCCAGCATCTGATTAACACTCTCAGTCTTCCCGTCTGTCTGTGGATGGTAGGCGGTGCTCAATCGCAACTCTGTGACCATGGCCTCCTGAAAACTCTGCCAAAAGTGAGACACAAAACTCTTGTCTCTGTCAGACACAATGTTAATCGGTGCCCCGTGCAGCTTAACTATCTCTTCTATGAACAGTTGTGCATATCGCATCGTCTCAAAATGAGTTCAAACTGGTAAGAAATGGGCTACCTTGGTCAACCGATCCACAATCACCCATATGGAATCATGACCCCTATGTGATGTAGGCAACCCCGTAATGAAGTCCATAGAGATACTCCCCCATTTTCACATTGGAATCTCTAGTGGTTGTAGCATCTCAGGAGGTCTCTGATGATCAACATTCACAAGCAGACATGTGGTGCATTTCGAGACAAACTCTACTATATCCCATTCCATCGCTGCCCACCAGTACTACCTCCTCATATCCTGGTACATCTTATCCCCACCAGGATGTACCACAAACCTCAAACCGTGGGACTCTGTCATAACTGCATGCCTTGAATCCTCATCCTTCGGCATGACTAACCTCCCATTAAAGTGTAGGCCTCCCTCTGAACTAAACGAATAACACTCTGCTCCCTCGGCCAGTAACTAACACATCCTATCTCGACAGATCTGATCCTCCGCCTGTGACCTCACAACCCGCATGATAATATCGGGAGTGATAAATAAAGATAACATACAAGCCTTGGAAAAATCATCATCGTCGTGTCGAAGCTCACTCCACTTCTCCTTCCAAATCTCTGCAATCTCCCAGTGGGCCTCCAGCTCAACGTGTCTGCTACCACGTTAGCCTTACCAGGATGATATTGGATATCAAATTGGCAGTCCTTCATGAATTCTAGCCACCGCCTCTACCTCATATTCAGATCCTTCTGCGTGAATAGACACTGAAGTGACTTATGATCCGTGAATAAAGTAAAGTAATCTCCCAGAAGATAATGCCTTTGTATCCTCAAAGCAAAGACGACCGCTGCCAACTCTAGGTCATGGGTGGGGTAATTTTTCTCATGGGGAGGAATCTTTTGAGATGCATAAGCTATAACCCTCTCCTCCTACTGCAACACATCCCCAATTTCCTGCAAGGATGCGTCAGTGTAGACCCGGTACTCCAATCCTCCCTTAGGCAAAGCAAGTACAGGCGCAGATCTTAACTTGTCCTTTAGCTCATTGAAGGCAAACTGACAGTGGTCATTCCACACAAATGTTACCCCCTTGCGAGTCAAGTTTGTCAAAGGCCCCATAATCTTCGAAAACCCCTTAATGAACCGCCTATAATACCCAGCCAACCCCAGAAAGCTGCAAATCTCTGTCGGTGTAGTAGGCTCTCCCCACTCCATCACCACCGATACCTTACTCGAATCAACAAAAATACCCCGGTCTGACATAATATTGCCAAGAAACTTCACCTCTCGTAACTAAAATCCACACTTCTCGAATTTGGCATAGAGCTGGTGGTCCCATAATATTTGTAGAACCATACGTAGGTGCTCAGAATGATCCTCCTCAGTACGATAGTATACTAGAATATCATTTATGAACACAATCATAAACTGGTCTAAGAACCCCCTGAATACTCTATTCATGAGGTCCATGAACACTGATGGCGCATTAGTGAGCTCAAACGCTATCATCTGAAACTCATACGATCCATACCGTAACAGAAAAGCGGTCTTAGGAACATCGTCCTCTAGGATACGCAGCTCATGATACCCTAACCTAAAATCAATCTTTGAGAAGTATGCTGGACCTCTCAACTGATCAAACAAGTCATCAATCCTAGGTAACGGATACTTATTCCGTATCGTCACCTTGTTCAACCCACTGTAGTCTACGCACAACCAAAGCGAACCATCCCTTTTCTTCATAAACAATACAGGCGCACCCCCACGACGATTTAGTCCGCAGAATAATACCCTGACCCAAAAGGTGCTGAATCTGTTGTCTCAGCTCACGCAACTCTAAAGGGGACATGCGCTAAGGTGCTCGAGCAATCGGTATCGAACTCGGTGCTAAATTGATAATGAACTCAATCTCCCTGCTAGGTGGTAACCCTAGTATCTCCTAAAATACATCCTCCAAATCCCTCACGATTGGAATCGACTCGAATGGTATAACCACCTCCTATGAGGTCTCCTCCTCAATATAATATGAATGAGTGCGCCACCCTCCCTAGGGAAGAGTCATCGCCATTAGGAACATCTCATATCCCAGAATGGAGAACACGATGGTCCTCTCGAAGAAATCTACCTTCGCCCTGTATCCTACTAACTAATCCATGCCTAGGATGACATCATAACCCTCTATATCTAACACTAGAAGGTCAGCAACTAAACTCAGTCTCCCAATCATAATATCGACTCCTCTACAAATCTAGTGTATAAGTGACTCACTCCCCATCAGTGACTCTACACACATAAGGAGACTACTAGAAATCTCTAACAAATCGGTGGCTCTAGTAAATCTGGTTTTAATAAATGAATGTGATGCCCCAGTATAAATAATAATCATACCCTCATGCCCCTGAATAGGAAATGTACCCTTAACTTCTAGTGGCGCCTGAGGTGCAGGTGGAATGCGGACATCCCGAATGTTATACACACTCCTGTAATGCATCTGCCCCTGCTTCTATGGAGCTAGTGCTACTTTAGGCATCTGTACCTGTTTCCCCTATTGGGCACGCTGCTGCTGGCCCCTACCTCTCTATGGGCACTCCCTCTTAAAGTGTCTTATCTGGCCATAAATGAAGCAACGCTTTTGACCGTCTCCTTATTGTTGGCCCTACTGGACCTCACGAGGCTGTCCCTGGTATTGGTCTTGCTTCCCTCCTCTGTTGTTCCCTTGGCCCTATAGACCCTGAGGAACCTACTACTGCTGATTAGGGCCCTGCCTAAACCCCTGACCTCCTTATCCAAAACCTACAAACTTAAACTTCTAAGCATGATTCCCCTGCTATAAATCATGTCCCTATTGGCTACCTGTCTATTGATGGGCTCCGCTAGTAACACTTCTACCTACCTGTTTCCCTATTGTCTCGGCTCGCCTCCCCTCTTATTTCCCTTCAGATGGAAGCGATGGTCTTGGCAGTGCAATAAACCAGCAATGACAATGTCAGTATACGTCACTAGTAAGGGGTTCCCTATCAAATGCTGCCTGATCCTCCAGGCTAAACAAGTCACAAACCTGGCCTTCTTCTTCTCCTCATTGCTCACCTCGTCCGGCACAAAATTTACCAAATGAGTAAACTCATCCTTATACTTTGCCACTTTACTCTCTCCCTGAGTCACCTCACTGAATTTCCTTATCATCTCGGCCTCAACTGCGGGAGGAAAGTAATTGAGGTCAAACCTCATCTAGAAGTCATCAATGATCATCGAATCCCTACCTCCAATAGTGGTGATGGACTCCCACCACTGTAGAGCTACCCCGATAAACCTGAAAGTGGATAACATCTTCCTCTGTACCTCACTGCAGTCAACCATATGCAAGTGGCGCTGCATATCCTTCTTCTAATGGAATGCTAGGACTTCCTCAGAACTCCCCTAAAACTCTGGTGGATGGCCCTTTAAAAAGTCCTCCCGAACTCTCTTCCACTTTGACGGCCTCGGGTGGTCCGATGCAACTAGGGCCACTGACTGATATGGATGAGGATGAGGGAAATAGGGTGCCATGGCTTCCATCACTGCATTGACCACCTGGGACATCACCTCTGCCATCTGAGTTGTCGTCACTAATCCTGGTGGGGCCTGCGGCTGTGGAACCTCTCGCTCCTACTGAGCCTCCGTCAGGTTGCCCCTGGATGCTGCCCTAACATGTTTACCTCTCCTAGGTAGCATCTGAAATTTAAATGAGTTATATTAGTTCACTATTAATACAAAACTAAATATCAGATGCACAGTAACTCATAAGCATGAAGATAAAGCAATAGTCCTAATAATAGGGTTCTATATCAACAAAACACTACGCTGAAACGTAAATTTTTTTACAGATCTATAGACACTAGAACCTGATGCTCCGATACCATCAGTGACACCCCGCCTAATAAAATACCAGGTGATCAGTCCCATATCAAAATAAAAAAGGAATCTCATTTGGTTCATTCTTAGCATCACTGTAAAAAAATGCTTACTAACCACTTGGTATTCAAAAATCTGATGCCAAATTTTATCTTTATTAATCTAAGACAAAATATGTGCGGAATTAAAATAAAGTATCCAATGATGATATAATCAATCATCACATAGAATAATAAAAGTATTGCCTAATAAACCATCGACTAAAGCAAAAAAAAAAACTAACAGAGAGTAATAAATCCCATACAATCTGAAATAAAATAATTGCATAAAACTGTGAGCGACGTGCTCGAGATAAACTGAGATAACATTCCTAAACTAGGAATAAAATAAGAGAAGTGTCTATCCAAATCCTGCAACATCCACACATGCTATAGCTACGAGTCCCTAGAGTGAATTCAAGTCCGGCGTCCTTGTGGTTGGACACCTAAAAGGTTTTGAAAATATTTAATAGCAAGGGTTAGAACCCAAAACGTTTTGAAAATATTTAGCAAGTGATTAATTACATCAGTTTAAAATGCATGAATTCTCTTCATATTTAAGGTAGTGATGCACTCTCTTGAGGACAGACTCACCCCTCAACTATTGTTCACACCTAACTCTTTCATTATAACCCACCTAGTTATCTACCCTGTAACTAGTTCTTATTATAACTCCTTCCTGCCACACTACTCTAGCCCGAGTATGTTTAATATGAATTATAAGTTATTTATCACTTTAACTTAAATAATCACCTTAACTAAATTAATCATATTTCCTTGAAAGTCATATAACATTCACTCGTTATATTAATAATACAATTTGTCCATGTATTAAATTACCCGTATATAATTATTCATCCCTTTATATACGTAAAACTATATTACAACAATCACACATGTGTTGAATATATATATAATCCATCCTCCCGAGAGATACCACACCGGATGTATTCTCTAAAGTGCTATCATCCCAGGTTTACTCAGTCCCACCTGGTGTTCATAGACAACTATGGTCCGATCAGAACGTAAATAATAAACGTAATGGAGGCGGTCATATTCCCCCGAGTATGAGGACATCATCATAATGCCCCACCTCTATAATTGGACGCTATGACCTGGGGATATACTCGCCCTACTCCTCAAGCTAGGGGATTTACCCACATCGTGCAACCTCCCTTCACAGCACTAGAGTATATAATTTAATCAAATATCTAGTCATTGATATTTACAATCACACAATATATATATTATCACACACCATATATATATATATATATATATATATATATATATATATATATATATATATATATATATATATATATATATAATAATTGATTCCCGCCTTTACCGTGTACAAATTCCATATAACTAGCCTAAAATATTCCCGAGTCTATGGTCTGACTCTAATTTAATTAATTTTCCCATTAATTAATTCATTACATTGGTGTCACCCAACCAATATAACCGGACTGGCTCACTTGGCCAGTATTTCAATATTACCCGAGTCTATATTCCGACTCCAAATTAATTAATTTCTCTCAATAATTAATTTAAGAATGTAGTGTCACTCAGCTACTATACCAAGACACACTCATACAGCCCGAAATTAAATACTTACGAATTTATCTCACCCAATTCCTTTCGTAAGATTCACACCCATATTTAACTTTATTTTCCGTAATACCATCTTCCCAAAGTCCTAGGTATTAAGTTGTATTTAAATTTCACTAATTAATCCACCTTAAAAGTCCCTCAAAAGAATTAAGGAAAATTAAAGAAAATAAGTGCTATTGCCAAAAAAACTGTTGAGTCGATCAATCAACTCCCAGGGTCGATCGATCGATTGAGTAATTCATCTTCTCCGATTTCCAGTTTCCACCATTGTTAAACCCATAAACTTTTCATTCACTCTCAAACCTTTACCCAATCACAATCAATATTTAATCCTTATAAAAATAGGTTCTAATCATCCTAGAAACCTTCATTTATCAACTAATTTACATATCAATCCATTTATCCCCGATTTAGGTTTTCATCCGAATTTTATTTAACCCATTTAAATTCATCATTATCAGTCAAAATTAATCATCAAAACATACTGGATTTCACCCTAAAATATGATTCCAACAGTCCCTTATCATAATCTATCATCAATTGAGTAATGAATCTACACATATTACCTAAATTCAGAAAACCCATTTTTATTGTCAACACATGCCCAAAAAAGGATTTTTTATACACCCACTATGATATGAATTGATTATCACAATATAAAAATTACAGCAGGTTAACCACTTGCCTCTAATTGTTTACAGAGTCTGATCCTTCGAGGTAGAGGATGGTTTGATGAAGAACACCCAAATCTCTATCTTGATTTGTCTCCAAAGATCCCCAACTGCTCCCCAATTGTTCGTCTTTCCTTCCCTTAAAGACTTAGGTTTATGATTTATGTTTTTCTGTCATTCAACACTCTTCGATTTAGGTTTAATATGCAAATCCCATTTTTAGCCTAATGGGCCAGGCCCAAATGACCCGAACACCCCTGTGTTGACCCGATTATGCCTAAAAATGCTCCAAGAATCATTTACCATCCCCGGATACTCTTTTTCGACTATCTCGGTCTATTCGGACTCAACCATATACTCAGAATTGTCATTCGAATTAATTTACTAAAAGTTATTATCTCACACCCGATATAGTCTATATTCGACTTCCAGTTGAGTCAATACATGCCACGTCACTAATACATGTTATGACGCAAATAAATTATTACTATTCACTTAGTATTCTAGTTTCCATAAATATTAACCATTTTCTCTCTGATTAATATTTAAATAAATATTAACATAATTAATTCAATTAAATTACGACTCGCAAGTAGTTTAAAATTATCTGAATTAATTAAATATCAAATGCATAGAAATACGAGGTGTTACATAAATACTAAGTGTATAGTAAATAATTATTTCTACGTCATAGCGAGTGACAGTGACGTGATAGTGTTATATCTCAATGAGCTATCGTGTTTAGACTATGAGGTCCAAATAGGAAATTATTTTTAGAGTGACTCAATTAGTGATTTCGAGGTCATGGTTGATTTCGAAAGGTCCAAAATAGTCATAATAGTATACCCAAGTGTTTTATTTGGGTCCCGGGATAATTTTAGATCAACTCGGTACCATATGAGGGCGTTTCGATCATTTAGGAGACTCGGGTTAGAGGAACTACGAATTTCTAAGTGTTATATTAGGCTCTTGGAGTTAGAGTCTAGGGCTAATACAATCTTAAGAGAGGATAAGCCATAGGATAGAAAGAAGAGAAGAACCTAGGCTTTGTCACACCTTTTCTCATCACAAAAGTCGCCGAAATTATGATCGAAGCATGGGAAGAACACCTTCAACACACAAAAATAAATTCAGACCTGCTACTGTAAAGGAAAGTATTTACCTTGAAAATTTTAAAGTATGTTATAATACCCATGTAGTGTAGGGTGTGAATTGGGTGACTTAATTGATGAATTCTTGGGATTTAGAGGGTGTAATGCATGATATGGGGTAGGAAATTCATATAAGATTAATCCTTCAAGATTTATATGATGAAATCTGAGATTTATAATGAATAATGTGGAAGAAATTTGGGTATCTTGTTGATTACACATGAAGAACACCAAAACTTAAGGTTTTGAGGATTATGGGGTTTAAATCTATTCTTGAATAGATTTCATATGATTTTAACGTGTTATCTACTTTAGAAATAGTCAATGTACATATATTTGATGTTTGATAATGTTGGTTAGGAGTTTGGGATTGTTGTATAGAACTTTGGGAAAGTTATCATGTAGAAAACTTGTGACAACATAACGAAGTAGATGAAACTGTCAGCTGTGAATCGATTCAGCTTGATGACCTCGATTCGGGTGCCCAGATTTTGATTTTTTTTTAGTTTTTGCCACAAATTTCATTAATAATCAACTAGGGGTTTTTTGTATTATTCTTAAACTATAGGGATGGACCTATTAAATTCTAGTAGGCTATGGTAAGGATTCGGTTTATCCAAAATGAGGAAAATCAGGCTAGGACCTTTTGGGCATATTATGAAATTTAAGAAATTTCGGGAATCGAAACGGGTTATGAAGAGTTTGAGTAAACCCAAGTTGCGAATCAGTAGGATAGAGAGAGATCAACTACTGAGATAAATTAAGGGTTAACTAGAACCCTTCGGGTAGCGAGTGATATTCGAGAATATATGAAAAAGTTTATAATTTATATGTTTAGTATTCGAGAGATATATACTACGTACGAGTTTAAATGATGGGTTGTGTGTATACTTACTAAATAATATGTATATATAGGTTAAGTGAATGTCTATTGTTGTAATTTGATTATGTGTGTGAACATACATACACTGTCAGCTATCACGGGAGATTCCGTACAGAGGGCAATCCCACCTTGACGATTTCAGTAAGGTTTGGATGTGTGCCCCAGAACACATAACTTAGGGCGGCTCACTATCTGCAGTGTATTAGTAAGATTGGCAAGTCATTTGGGTACATTAGGTATGTGCATGGCCCAAAGGCTTAGAAATATGTTCACCTCTATTATGTGTTGTTGATTTTGGGTTTGAGGAGACATCCTGAACCGGTAGTCCTTTATTTGGTACGAGAGGTACATGGACATGAAAAGCAAAGTATGCCAGTATCATAGGGGTCATTTCGGGGGATGATATTGTTATATCCATCATATGTGTGATAAATATATACGAGTGTGATTTATCTACTTATGTGTGATAGTAGAACAGATCAATTGTGCATGTCTAAAAGTAATTTAAGTAGGGAAACTTAAATAAATGGCTCAATAATAATACGTGGATATTATATATTATTGATATTGTGGTAGCGTGTCGTATGTGTAATACGAGGAAGCTAGACCTATTATGGTTAGTTAAATACGTTATTTGGTTGGGTTGGGTAGCACATCTAGGTAGGATGCATTAGGCGTGCACTTTAGATAAGAGGTGAGGAACTTAAAGGAGTGTACGTGGAACAAACATGTGTATCTAAAAACTGTTTTTAAATTGTGATTTCAATACTTGCAAAATATTTTCAAACATTTTTCTTGGGCTCTGACCCATGTCAAATCCACTTTCTAAAACCTTTTAAGTGTCCGGCCACAAGTACGCCAAGCGTGATGATTCTTTCCGTGGATGCATAGCTGCAGCACTTGTGGAGACTTACAGGAGTTAATGTAGATGCTTCAATTATTAATTCCTAGTTTAGGAGTTTCATTCAGTATTGCATTTGGGCATGTTGTCCCTTTAGACTATTTATTACTTCAGTTTATTTATTAGACTTTATGGATTCGGTTTATTATTTTAGACTTGTATTTGGATTTGTTATGGGAACCGATGGTTTATTAGGTATTATTGATTTAGTCATTTATCGTTTATTGAATTCAGATATTTATATTATGGATTGTTTGTTACTTTATTTATTTTCCGCATCTTGTCATTATAATGATAGATAAAATTCTTGCATCGGCTTCATTTATGTAAGGACAAATTTCCAATCAAGTCAATTTATAGGGTTGGCTCAATTCCGGACAAAACACTTTGAGTCATAGGATATTTGTCCATGTTGTACCTTTAGAGCCTATGATGCATAAGGCTTGAAGACGTAGTGGCCCAGATATTCAAGTTCATAGCATTGGCGGTTTCAAGTGCCTCATTTTCGACATCAACATGTCACATCATTCCAAGGCGTCCAAAGGTATGAATGATCTGTATATATATTTAGGACCTTGGAATATTCATTTGGGTGTAGTTTTTATACTTTTGTCATAAACGACTTTTTTATGTTTCTCACAAAGTCATTTTAGAACTTCACATAAAAGTTTCTGGGCTTAAACAAAAGTTTTTTTTTAAAAGTCGTTCGAACGAACGGATTCTCGTTTGAACGAGACATGTTATTCGAACGAACATTAAAGGAGGTTCCAACGAATTTGTGCCAAATTTTTCTCTTTTTATTCAAAGTTTCGTTCAAACATTCTCGTTCGAACGAGTTCATCTAATGAACAATTGGCCTTATTGTTCTCTGTTTTTTCGTTCGAACGACTTGTCGGCAGGAAGCATTTTTGACATGTTTTTTTAATCCCACTTTCCCACTTCCCTCTAACTTTTTACCAAATTTTAACTAGTTCGGGAAACAGTTTTTCATGAGAGACTTTTGCATCATTTTGAGAGATTTAGAGAATAAAAATTCTTCGAACAAAATTCTCATGTTTTGTGTGTGAGTTTTCATGGTTTAAACATCTCAAAAACACATATGTTTACACCCAACAAAGTTTTAGTTTAAATCCTAGTTCTTTTATATATATCTTGCTTGGAGACCTGTTTGGCACCGGGTTTATCTCTACCCCAACAAGGATAAGTTTGGGTTTTCTTCTCTACCCAAAAAGGAAGAAGTTCATTTACGCTGTAGTGTTTTCATACAGAGAAAGGCTCCGTGTGGAAGTTGACGGTGGCCAGACCCCATCGCTGGATTTTGAGACTGCGGTGGCGTTCGTGGTTATCTACTAGGCAGAGGTTGAAGAGCGGAGGAGAGCATCAAGGCTTGAAGGGAGTCGAGTCGATTGTGTAAGTCCTCTTATCACGTATTTTGTAACCATACCGTACTTAGTGGATTTGTAGGTTGGGTCGTTCGAGGTTTTTTCCCATTTGGGTTTTCCTCGTACATCGCGCCTCTCGTGTGATTGCGGTTTATTTTATCTTCCAAAACTCACTTAGAAGGCATGCTTAAGTTTATTCAAGATAAAAGTTGGTTTAATCACTATCTCGTTTAATTTGGTGCTAAATAAATTTGGGTAAGTTTAAGTATAAATTAATTCAAGTCCATAATTTAATTTGATAAATTTTGGTTTGGCCTATTTTGAAAATTGAATTAATTATTGCTAAACTAATTAAAAGACTTGGATTAAATTGAATCTGTGGTTAAAGAAAAATTCAACAATTTGTTTAAGTTTAATTTTAATTTTGGTGAAATTAAAATTTGGAATTTTATTGTTAAAATTTAACAAGAATTTTTTAGTTTGGAATTTAATTGAACCATATCATAATTTTGAGTTGCGTTGTTTAAAATTTGGAGGTTTTCGCACCAATAAGTGGTATCAGAGCGTATAGTTTAGAGAAGTCGCATTCTCAAAGTGGTATCAGAGTAGGAGCAGTAATGTATTTCATTAAGATCCTTATTTTTGTTTGGTTTAAAAAATGGAAACTTCACCGTTTTCAAAATTTACTATTCTTGATGGTTCAAATTACGCATATTGGAAGGCGCGAATTAAATTAACACTTAAATCCATAGATGAGCGGGTTTGGCAATCGGTAGTTATTGGGTGGTCCCCACCTACATGTATAGTAGTAAATGAGTTTGTTCCTAAACCCGTAGAACGATGGAATGAGAATGAACTTAAACTAGCGAATTTTAATTCTCATGGTTTAAATGCTATCTTTAGTGTGGTCACACCCGATGAATTTTGATGTGTCATGACGTGTGAAACTGCAAAAGAGGCTTGGAATATTTTACAATTCACTCATGAGGGAACTAGTGCAGTGAAAGCTTTGAAACTCCAAAACCTCACCACTTAATTCGAAACCATTAAAATTCTTGAAACTGAAAATTTTGATGAATTTTACGCTAGACTTTCAGACATTGTTAATTCATCTTTTAATTTGTGAGAAAATATTTCCGACAACTGTGTAGTAAAGAAAATGTTAAGGTCCTTACCCGATAGGTTTATTCCCAAAGTGACCGTTTTAAATTCTTTACCCACTTTAGCCTTTACGAAACTTGAAGAGCTTGTAGGTGATCTGCAAACCTATGAACTTGACATGTTTACCTCTAAGGATGAGAAAAAGAAAGTTAAAGGCATCGCTTTAAAAGCCCGAAAGAAGGAAAAATAAGTTTCGAATGATGAGAGTGACATCGATTTCGATGAGATGGATATGTTTGCTAGGAAGTTTAGAAAATTTCTTATGTTTAATAAAAGATAATCTTAAAAAGGATTTTAAGAAATTTGATAACTCTATGTATGACAAAGACGAAAAATGCCCTACAAAGCATAATGAAGAACTTAATTGGGACGAGTTGAATAGATGTTATGGTTGTGAGGGTTATGGCCATAAGGCAAGAGAGTGTCCCAGTAAACTAAGGCGGGAGGGCAAACAACCAATTTCATACAATGCCACCCTTAGTCATAGTGAAAAGGAAGAGGGACCTGATTCCCCCATGAGAGCAACTTTGTCGCATTCATGGAAAGTCAAGTAAGTGATAGTGAAAAATGGTCCAACGATGGCATCTTAATTCATGACACTTCCGAGGCCAAGATTTGTGAATCCCAAAGTTTTGATGGTAGTGAGATTGGAGAAGAAAGAAAGTGTGAAAATGAATAAGAGGTTGATGTGAGTGAACTTAAAATAGCTTTTCAAGAGTTTTATGCCGAATCAATTAAATCAAAAAGGGCAAATTTGAAGTTAAAATGTTGTTTGAGAGAATGTGCCAAGGTTAATAATAAGACTTCTTTAGTGGAAGACCTTAGGACACGTGAGAAAGCTCTTCGTGAGAAGCTTAAGTATGTAGAAGGTGAGAGATATAGCCTTAGAGGTTTAATGGAGGCTATGAAGAAAGAGCTTCTTGGGTTTGAAGACAGTAGGTGTTTACTTGAGTCTAAAATTTTAGAGTTAGAAGAGAAATTAAGAGATTCAAGTAGGGTTAAATTTGATTTGCAATGTAGGTCCAAAAAATTAGATAAAATTCCTAGAATCGTCCAAATTAAAAATGACTTGTGTGGTATTGGCTTCGATACTCAACATGATTCAACTAATAAAGCAAAAACCATAAGTTTGAGAGAATCTACTAGGAACACTTTCAAAGTTCAATCCTTAGGTACTATTTTTCGTCGGGTCTTTACATGTTCACATTGTGGTCGAAAAGGTCATCGTAGGAAATTTTGTTTTGATCTTAAAAAAGGTCCTAGGAAATCCATGAGTAAGGTCACCAAGGTAGCCAAGGGCACCCAATCCCAAGATTTTCACTCTTCACTTGTTTGGGTTAGGAGAACTGACTTGGTAACTTAACAAGATAGGATTTTTTATTCTCATTTGCTTCCACGTGATACCTCCCTTCCTAAATCTAAAGGTTGAATGTGTTAGCGTTATTTGCATACATTAGCTTTTGTGCATCATGATATATTCTGGCTACTTATATCTTTGTTTGTCATATTCTATTCCATGATTCATCATATATATGTTTCAAGAATTATGACCGGTTTATCTTTTGTATTTATTTTAATTTGTTTGATGTTTATTGAAAAATACAAAAAAAAATGTTTTTCTTTTGAGTTAATTTTTTTTGTTTATTAAAACTTGTTGAAAAACTCAAAAAGATTTTTTTGTGTATATATTTGAGGTTCACACATCTTTTGTGGCATATAGTTGTGTTTGAATCCTATCATTTCACTACCATGTGGCTAGAACTTTTGGCTAGGAATTTCAACCCTTAAAGTGTTATTTGTCATGGTTACATGGAGTACTTTAAATTTAAATTGATTAATGGGTTCACTTTTTATATGCCTTCACGCACACATGCACGAGCTCTATTCAATCTTTGACTTCACATGTATATTTTAGCTTTTTGAGATGTTCTCCTATCAATCTAGTCATCTACATATTTTGTGACTTAGGAGGATTTGTTCATGTTAGAACCGTTGCTCGTGATAAATATTGTGTGTTTAAACATTGATATATGAAAGTGTACGGTGAAGGGCTGCAAAAGGAATAATCAACATTTGCGATTAATCCACCATTTTAAATTGACCTAAAAGAAATATGCGGTCCAAAGGCCTAAAAGAAAAATATGGCATTAAAAGAAAAACATAGCCAAGGCCTAGTTTGTTTAGATAGATATTTTCATTCAAAAGAAAGAAAAGAATAATATTGTATTTGAGGGAGTGTGGATGGAATATCAACGGCTTTGCATAATGACTTTGTATCCTAGTTGCGCTATCTTATCATGACTTTATCGATTTGTAGAATCATCAATATGCTGGGCTTGTATGCATTGTGTTCGTTTTGTTCACCGAGTTCACTTTATCCTGTCACATAAGGATAAATATTAGTTGATAAAGTTTTGCAATCAAATAAGAACTCCGTGAACATGTTTAAGTGATTGGGTCTTAATTCTTTGGTTATTAGTTCAAACCACTTCACTTCCGTTTCCATATGACACATTGATGCCATAAGAGTATGGAAAGCTTATTTTAATTTCTTTTGTGTCATTTGTGTGGTTTATATTTTTATATATATATGTGCTTTTGCTTCCTTAAAATCTTTTATGTATACATATATATGATATTTTGTTTGTTTTGAGTCTTTGCCTTGCTAGCTAGTCCATATATGCTTTTAATTCAAAACTGGTATCTAACTTGCTATAAATTTTTGTTAATATCCTATGCTTATGTTCAATACATCTTAGTTGGTATCTATTTTTTTGTCATTGAATCATAGTTAGTATCCTTTGTTGTTGTTGTGGATTAGTTTCATTTCATTATTTCCCATATGCTTTAATGCGCTTGTCACTTTATGCACAATTGCATGTTTAACTTGTTTTTCCATAATTCACATCCCTTGTGTAGACTTGAGGGGGAGAAATGGTATTTGCTTGAATCGGGGGAGAAATAAGTTGTTTTATAATTATTTATCCTTTGCCTATACCTGAACAAAAAGGGGGAGAAATAGTATCTAAACCTTTAGATTGGGAGAGCTCTAACATAGATGGAGTTGTACAATCTTCTTAGGTAGACATTGGTAGATAAAGGGGGAGAATTAATTAAGGGGGAGTATTATTATTTTATGTACTTTAGTTTGTTATATTCCCCATGCGTTTAATGATGTGCTTAAGTGTGCAGGAACTCATCTTTAGTGGCGTTTCTTTATGCATCAAAGCATTTCCTATGAGTCGAGTCAAGCATCTATATTTTTATTTTTTGGAGTGGAATTGTGTCTAGAAGTGCTTGATGGCCCTTGGGATTTTTATGTTTAGTTTTGTCCTAGAATAGCCAAGGGGCATATTTGTAAGGATAAATTCCCAATCGAGTCAATTTATAGTAATGGCTCAATTTCGAAGAAAACACTTTGAGTCATAGGATAGTTTTCCATGTTGTACCTTTAAAGCCTATGACATGTGAAGGGTTGAAGACGTAGCGGCCCAGATATTCAAGTTCACATCATTATCGGTTTTAAGGGCCTCGTTGTCGTCATCAACATGTCACATCATTCCAACGTCTCCAAAGGTATGAATGATCACTCTATATTTAGGATCTTGGAATATCTATTTGGGTGTATTTTTTATAGTTTTGTCATAAATGACTTTTTTATGTTTCTCAGAAAATCATTTTAGAACTTTACATAAAACTTTTTGTGCTTAAAATGGAGTTTTGTTTTTCTGAAAAGTCATTCAAACGAACTTATTCTCGTTTGAACGAGATAGGCCGTTCGAACGAACATCAAAGGAGGTTCCAACGAATTTGTGCCAATTTTTTTTGTTTTTTTTTGGTCGAAGTTTAGTTCAAACGTTATCGTTCAAACAAGTTCATCTAACGAACATTTGGCCTATGTTTTTTCATTCGAACAACATCGCTTGAACGACTTTTTTGAGATGTTTAAACCATGAAAACTCACACAAAATATGGGACTTTTGTTGGAATAATTTTTTCCTCTCTAAAACTCTCAAAATGATGCAAAAGTCTCTCGTGAAAAACTGCTTCCCGAACTGGTTAAAAGCTGGTAAAACATTATAAGGAAGTGGGAAAGTGGGATTAAAAAAAACTATCAAAAACTGTTCCCGCCGACAGGTCGTTCGAACGACTTTTTGACGTCGTTTGAACGAAACTAGTCGAACGAAAAAACAAAGAATAACAAGGCCGAATGTCCGTTAGATGAACTTGTTTGAACAGAACTTCGAACGAAAAAACATAAAATTTTAGCAAAAATTGGTTAGAACCTCGTTTGATGTTCGTTCGAATGACCTGTCTCGTTCGAACGAGAATCAGTTTGTTCGAATGATTTTTCAGAAAAAACAAAACTTTAGTTTAAGCCTAGAAATTTTTATGTAAAGTTATAAAATGATTTTTTGAGAAACATGAAAAATTCGTTTATGACAAAACTATAAAAACTACACCCAAATAAATATTCCAAGGTCCTAAATATATATAGAGCATTCATACCTTTGGAGACCTTGGAATGATGTGACATGTTGATGACAAAAATGAGGCACTTGTAACCGGCAATGATATGAACATGGATATCTGGGCCACTACGTCTTAAACCCTCACACGTCATAGGCTTTAAAGGTATAACATGGACAACTATCCTATAACTCAAAGTGTTTTGTCTGGAATTGAGCCAATACTACAAATTAACTCGATTGGAAATTCTTATAAATCTCCCTCTTTGACTATTCCGAGACAAAACTAAACATAAAAATCCTAAGGGCCGTCAAGCACCTCTAGACATAATCCCACCTAAAAAATATAAAAATAAATACGCTTGACTCAACTCATAGGAAATCCTTTGTCTCTTAAAGTAATGCCGCTAAAGATGAATTCCTGCACACTTAAGCACACCATTAAACGCATGGGGAATATAGCAAACTAAAGTGCATAAAATATTAATACTTCCCCTTAATTAATTCTCCCCCTTTATCTACCAATCTCTACCTAAGAAGATTGTGCAACTCCCCCTAAGTTAGAGATCTCCCAAACTAAAGGTTTAGATACCAATTTAACATAGGTGGTTAGTAAATTAAAAGGTTTTTGATAGTGATGCTAAGAATGATACAAATGAGATTTCTGTTTGTTGTCATAAAGAACTAATCACTCGTGGTTAAAATAGGTGGGGCATCACACCCATTCCCCTAAATTCAACCCCTCCAAAACTTATGGCTTTAAAATTTAGTGTCTCAAACTTTCAATTTCATAAATTTAAGGTTTTGATTGGGGGATATACTTAAGCATTTGGAGACTTGAAGTTTGAGTAAGTACATGTTTAATTTTTCTTGTTATAATTTATTTTAGAATGTAATTTTTTTACTAATAATAGTGTTGTGTTTCTTTTCATTTTGTAGATTTCAATTTGTTATTTGGACATTTTCAAATTACACTTTAGGGTTGCTCTCAAGTTAGTTGCAAATTAGGTTTAATTATTACTCTTTAGACTTTTTCTTTAATATATAAAATTGTTGTGTGATTAATTTTTGTGTTAACAAATTACACTTTGTTGTATTGTGTGACTAATATATCTACTTGAAAATATCCCTTTTGGCACGAAAAAAGAAAAAGACAAAAACAAATTGAAGAAGAAACATCAAAATTAACTGGTTCACTAAAAATATATTATAATAAATCTAAAGAAATAGAAAATAAACATGTTAAACACCAAAAGATAAAAGATTTAGATAATGAAAAGGTTGTTGAAAATCAAAATTTAAAAGATTTAGATAATAAAAATGTGGAAAATAAAATTTTAGACGATTAAAAAAAGAACATGTAGAAGCTTCGCCGTTAGATAATTATGATCCAGCTAATTGGAAAAATATTGACAAAAATTTGATTTCCACTTTAATAAAAAGATTCCCAATAAGAGATCATGTTATCAATTGAACAAGATTTCTTGAAAATAATTAAATTTGATGATTTTATTGATATTGCATCGAAAAATGCGAGAAAAATATGTTTTCTTTAATTTGATTTTTTTATGTAAAGAACCCCATTTGATTATTCGCCTAAAACCCCTAAAAATTTCGGAGCAGACACCCCAAAAAGAAGGATGGATATACATCGGACTACCCATCATGGTTTTTTATGTCTCTTAATTTAAATTGAATAGCGTGTGACATAAAGTTCATATTAGTTTATTAATGTTTCATAATAATAATTGAAATAAATATGTGGGTGGGTGAAATGGAAAAACAACATTATCATCTCAACACTTGGGATGAGAAAATATTCAACCGGTTTCATGCATTATTCTCTCATGTATTTATTATTTCTTTTACCATACTCGTCATTTACTAGTTCTTAGACCCGCATTTTATGATTCTTTTTATCAAGTTTATTATATATGCATCTCATGAAGATTAAATTGTGTAAGGACAATTTGTCCATCTTTATGTATATGTTATGTCATAAGCCGTTACAAGATTGATGGTTGAAAAGATCTCATCGTCATCAACAAAATCCGAAATCCGAAGAACAAAAGAAGAAGGAATTTGGGAATCAGACCTGACCGGACCGATCCGGCTCAAATAAAAAGGAACCGATCCGGCTTATCGGACCGATCCGACCAACTACCGGCCCGATCCACTTTGTCAGACTCCAGTAGCCACCGGACCGAATGCAAACCGATGGAGCAATAATTAGCCGAACCGATCCGACTGCTATCGGACCGATCCGCCTCTGTTAAAAAGAACCGATCCGGAATAGCGGATCGATCCGCCTCAGATACCGGACCGATCCGGCCAGGATAAGTTCAAACAGATCGTGGCCAGATTTTCCAGGGCAAAGAGTTCCTTATTTAATCCACGATCAGAGGTTGTTATTCATAAGACTTTCCCACGATTTTCAGAGCATATCAACTCTAAAGTCTTCACCTATTGAGTCCTATGATTCTAGGTTTTTAGATTCACACATCTTCCATATCTATGTGAATCAAATTTGGTAACCCAAGAACATCATTGCTGCTGTTCAACCTTTGTGAAGTGGATCGCTTCTTCCTCTTCATTGCTGCCCTACTGGACAGGGATAGTTCCAGCCGCCAACCCTACTGGAAAGGGATATTCCAGTCGCGACTACAGAATCCGATACCTGAGGGTAATTCTTAGTCAAAAACTTGTATTTCAGTGTAATCCGATTGTAAGCCGTTTCTCTTACAAATTATAGTGATATACAAATGGTCTTGCCCCTGTGGGGGATTTTTCCTTAAACTTTGTGTGTTGAATAATTCTTGCATGATTTCATATTGTTTCAATCACACCTAGTTGCATGCTTAGGGTTAATTTGGGTTTAAAATGGTATTTATTATATTATTTCTTAATTGAACGAAAGCGCCAACTCTTTCAAATTGGTATCAGAGCAGGTTACGCTAATCTATCGCGTATTCCTTTTTCCGCAAAATTTTTCTAAGATATCAATTTTTTGAAAAAATTGATTTTTGAAAAAGTGCGTGTTCAAATGGAGAAGTCATATTATAAAATGCCTATTTTTGACGGGACAAATTATGCTTATTGGAAAGCCCGTATGAGGTCGGCTTTAAAAGCCATTGATGAACGTGTGTGGATTTTGGTTGAACGAGGGTGGACTCCTCCCACCGTGACTGTTGATAATGTGACCAACTTGAAACCTGACATTACTTGGTCTGATGAAGAAATTAAATGGTCATCTTTTAATTCTAAGGGTCTAAGTGCTATTTCTGGGTCTGTCACACCTGATGAGTTCAAACGCATAATGACGTGCACCACGTCAAAAGAGGCATGGGATGTTTTACAACTCACCCATGAAGGAACTAATGCTGTGAAAGAGTCTAAGTTGCAAAACTTGACAAATCAATTTGAAACAATCACCATGCATGATTCTGAATGCTTTGATGAATTTTATGCTAGACTTTCTGACATTGTGAATACAAGTTTTAATCTTGGTGAACAAATTCCGAATGCTAGAGTTGTTAAAAAGATTCTTCGTTCTTTGCCTAAGCGTTTTATCCCTAAAGTCATTGTGCTAAATTCTATGGGTAATTTAAATACGCTAAAATTGGAAGAACTTGTAGGAGATTTGCAAACTTATGAAATTGATATGTTCCCTAAAAATGCTAAATCTAAAGATAAGGGAATTTCTCTTAAGGCCCAAGAGAGAAGGAGTGAGGGGTTTGCTAGAAAGAGGATAGAGTCATCTAGAAAGAGAGAAACTAACACGTCAGATTCTGAGTGCGATTTTGACTTAGATGATTTGGGTCTTTTCGCAAAAAATTTCAAGAGGATTCTCAAATTTAAGAAAAATGGCAATTTTAAAGATAAAAAGAAATTTGAGAAAAATAAGTTTGAAAAGAAAAATGAAAAAGTTTCAAAAAATCCTCCTCTAAAAGAAAGTGAGAGATGTTTTGAGTGCGACGGTAAGGGACACAGAGCGTTTGAGTGTGCCACTCGTCTGAATAGGGAAAAGGGTAAAGCTGTCCTAAATGCTACCCTTAGTGACGACAGTGAGGTCGAGTCGGTGGACTCGGGAGATGAGTCACCACATGAGCATAACTTCACCGCGTTCATGTCTAGTCATGTGAGTACTCCTAGTGCATCTCACGACGATGAGGATTCTACTTCACAGGGACACCTCGACAGCGAGAGCGAAGAGAGTGAGGGAGAGGAGGAAGGTAGTGAGGACGAGAGTAACCTTCAACGCGCCTACGCCGAGTTATATAATGAGTCTTTTAAAACTAAAAAACGTAACAAGGCGTTAGTTCTTAGGATCACCGCATTAGAAGAAGAGTTAGAAGAGACGAGAGAGAGAGAGTCCTCCACCTGCACCGCCATGAGAGAGAGAGAGTCTACCTGGGTTAGTAAAGAGAATTTGCTTAGAGAGAGAGAGAGAGCAGTTTTGAGAAAGAGAAAGCGGACTTGACTAAACAAGTGGCTAGTCTTACTAGTGAGCTCCATTCCTCCATGGAGACTAGGAAGAAACTTGAAGCCCTTGTTGCTCAGCTTACTCATGACCTTGAGAGAGCTAGGAAAGTCAAGGTACAAATCGAGGACAGATCTGGGAAGATGGGAAAGATGCTCCTCGGTCCCGCTTTAGGTTTTGGTGACAGGCAAGGAATAGGTTTTGATGGTGCCTCCACGTCCCAAATTGCACCCGGACCAATTCCTGAGTTTACTACGACTCCTTATGGCCGTCATCAAAAACCAAGAAGGAGAGTTCGACCAAGAAAAGCAATCCAAGGTCCTCCTAATACTGTGCCCTTTTGCTCCCATTGCAAAAGAAATGGACACCTTAGGGAGTTTTGCTATAGATTTGGTCGGACACGACGTACTTTTACTTATCCACATCATACTGATGAGTTTGCCAGTCTGAGAGAGCGAGTTGAGTTTCTAGCCGCCACATCACAGAGTTTGATGGAGGAATTCCGACGGATGACCTTACCATCAATGAAGGCGCCCCACATTCCGGCTAAAACCAACAACAACAAGGGAATACAAAAAGGTACCTACTCTTGGGTTCCTAAGAAAGAGAAAAAGGCCCTTGTTGTCCATGTTGCTCTCAAAGCACATAATACCTCTCAGTGGTATTTTGACAGTGGATGCTCCAGACACATGACAGGTGATGTCTCATATTTTACCCATCTTGAGGATTATAATGATGGGAGAGTCACCTTTGGAGATGGGAGCAAATCTAGCATAGTAGGACGAGGTACAGTGAAGTTACCAGGATTTCCAAAGCTAGAGAACGTGTTGTACGTCAAAGGTTTGAAAGCAAACCTTCTTAGCATCAGCCAGCTGTGCGACGATGACTTTGTAGTAAAGTTTGACCGAAAAGCTTGTAAGGTCTATAATCAAGCCGGTAAACTTTTTGTGCAAGGGGTGAGGACAGAGGATAACTGCTATGGGACTGAGCCCACATCCTCACTTGTCTGCAACAGCGCCACGATCACTCCTATGGATCTGTGGCACCAATGTCTAGGTCACGTGAACGTTAGAGATCTTAATCGTTTAGCTAAAAAGGACCTAGTACGTGGCTTACCATCTCTTGGAAAGTCAACTTCGACCGTTTGTGGACCCTATCAGTTGGGAAAACAAATTCGTAGTCCTCATAGGAAGTTGCATTCCATTACCACCTCTCGTGTTCTAGAGTTGATTCACATGGATCTTATGGGTCCTACTCGTACTGAGAGTCTAGGTGGTAAGAGGTACATCCTCGTGATGGTAGATGATTTCTCCAGGTACTCCATTGTAGGTTTTCTGAGAGAGAAATCCAATGCTATAGAATTTTTAACGACCAAGTGTCGTGTCCTGCAAAAATCAACACGGTGTCACTATTAACAGAATACGTAGTGATAACGGCACTGAATTTAAGGAAGCAAAGGTGGATTTGTACTGTGATAGCCTTGGGATCAAACATGAGTTTTTTGCTGTGAGAACTCCTCAGCAAAATGGGATTGTTGAGAGAAAGAATAGAACGATCCAAGAGATGGCTAAATCTATGCTTCTAGGTCGTAAAGTTTCTAGGAGATTTTGGGCAGAGGCAGTGTCTACTGCATGCCACACGGTGAATAGGGTGTATCTGCGTCCACACACACTTCACACTCCTTATGAGTTGTGGACTGGCAAGAAACCCAACCTGGCATATTTCCGTGTTTTGGGGAGTAAATGCTACATCCTACGGGATAGAGAGCAATTAGGAAAGTTCGACTCCCGGAGTGACGAGAGAATATTTCTAGGATATTCATCGAATAGTAGAGCGTACCGGGTATTTAAACTGAAGAGCTCTGGGGTTATGGAATCAATAAATGTTACCGTGTAAGATGAGGAACCTTCGACGGTTATTAATCCTAACCTTCTGTGTGAGGATGAGGATTGTTCTGACAGTGATTTACCTGTTCCTCTCTCACACTCTGTGGACCATATTCCTGTGTTAGGGGACACACCTGCTTGGGTTCGCAAGAGTCATGATCCTTCAGCCATTGTTGGTGATCCCACTCTAGGGGTCAAGACTCGTGCTCAGCTAGAGAATGTTGTTAGCCATCTTTGCTACACGTCCAAAGTCAAGCCCAAGAACCATAAAGAAGCACTCAAGGATGAACACTGGATATCTGCTATGCAAGATGAGTTGCTTCAGTTTAAAAAGAATAATGTCTGGGAATTAGTCCCCTGACCTAGTGAGACTAATGTGATAGGTACCCGGTGGATTTTCAAGAACAAAATGGATGAATATGGTACCATAATCAGAAATAAGGCTAGGTTGGTCGCTCAAGGCTACACACAGATAGAGGGTGTAGACTTTGGGGAGACATTTGCTCCTGTTGCGAGGCTTGAGTCCGTCCGTCTTCTGCTCGCCATCGCATGTCATCTGCGCTTCAAGGTATATCAGATGGATGTCAAGAGTGCCTTTCTGAATGGCATTCTACAGGAGGAGGTTTATGTGGAACAACCAAAAGGGTTTGAAGACCCTAAGCACCTGGATCACGTCTATTATCTGAGGAGAGCCTTGTATGGTTTGAAGCAAGCACCCCGTGCTTGGTACGAGAGACTTACTTCCTATCACTTAGCCCGTGGCTTCAAGAGAGGGGGAGTTGATATGACGTTGTTCGTCAGGAGAGATGACGGTGCTATTTTGGTTGCCCAAGTCTATATGGACGACATAGTCTTTGGATCCACATGTTCCCAGCATGCTCATCACTTTGAGGAGGAGATGAAAAGTGAGTTTGAGATGAGCATGGTTGGTGAGCTTACATTCTTCCTTGGTCTCCAGGTTCGTCAGCTAGAGGATGGGATGTTCATCTCCCAATCCAAGTATGCTAGAGACCTAGTGAAGAAATTTGGTTTAGACTCCGCTAAGCATGCACGTACACCTATGAGTACCACTACCAAGCTTAGTAAGGACACTACAGGCAAGGACGTAGAGCAAACCTTGTATCGGAGTATGATAGGTAGTCTTCTCTACTTGACTGCCAGTCGTCCCGACATAGCCTTTAGTGTTGGAGTCTGTGCGCGATATCAGGCATCCCCAAAAGAGTCACATTTACTTGCTCTAAAATGTATTATTAAATACGTGAGTGGGACTCTCTCTTACGGGATTTGGTATTCCTTTGATACCGATGACCGTCTGTCCGCCTATTCGGATGCCGATTGGGCCGGGGATGTAGATGGATGTAGGAGCACTTCTGGTGGGTGTTTCTATTTTGGTTCTGCTCTTGTCTCCTGGCTGAGCAAGAAGCAAAATTCCATCTCTTTGTCCACTGCGGAGGCTGAGTATATAGCCGCCGGGAGTTGTTGCACACAACTCTTGTGGATGAAGCAAATGCTGGAGGATTATGGGATATCACAGGACACCATGACCATTTCCTGTGATAACACGAGCGCGATACACATATCCCGCAATCCAGTTCAGCATTCGTGCACAAAACACATCAGGATACGTGAGCACTTTATACGTCAGTTAGTTGAAGAGAACGTCGTATCCCTGAGTTTTGTTCCTACCGACCGTCAGTTAGCCGATATTTTCACGAAACCTTTAGATGCCCTTAGATTTGAGAGTCTTAGGAAATCTTTAGGGATTTGCACAGTTGACTGAGGGGTTGGTCTATGTCTAGAATAGGATGCTTCTTCATGTTCATATCATATGCTTCCTATTGCTAGTCTGTTTATATGTACTATTCTTTGTTGTACAGCTTTTCTTTACTCTTTTTGCTGTTTATATTGCTTTTGAAAAATACAAAAAGATTTTATTTTGATAAATTTTTAAAAAAAATCAAAAAGAGTTTTGTTTTTATGGATGAGCATTTAAGTTAGCCAAGTCACAACTTCATTCCATATGTCCATGTGACTGCTTGATAGAGATTTGAGAGGCTACATCATTTCATCCATGTGCTTAACATTGATTGGAGTCCTTGAGATGTAATTAGTGATATCTTCCTACATGTTTGACTCCTATATCCTTTACTGCACACATGCACGACTTTATTTGATTATTGAACTTGTCTATCACATATTGGCTTGAGTGTTTCTATCTCAATTCTGTCTATACAATGTACAATATGCGATAAAACTTGACAAGATTGGATTGCATGTAAAAAAACGTTTTGGTGAGACTGTGTGATTATTTGCATAACGGGGAGGGGCTGCGAAAGTTGATTCTTTATACTTTGCGCAAAAGCCACCGTTAAAAAGGACCTAAAAAATGGAGGTATTGTAATATCCGAGGTCCTAAGAGGTTAAAAGAGCCCGAAAAAATTTAAAGGCAATAAAAAGCAATTCATGCCAAATATGGGCCATTGTAGGTTTCACCATCAATTCTCCAAAGTTTGAGAATTTGGTATACCTCTATTCAAATATAAATCTGAGGGAGTTTGGTTGGAGATTGGTAACGGTTTTGTACTTCCTTGAAAGTCCTGAAAAAGCATGAAAAACATTTTGGACGTTATTGGTGTAGAAATCACTTTGAGCTTTGATTTGTTGATGTGATTTAGTCAATATCTTATATTTTCCCTCTTTTACACCAAAGGAAGCATTTGAGTTCATTCGTTAGGAATATTCAATATTCATCGTGCACATATGTCATGTTTGTATGCATTGATTTTCCTATCGAATTTTGATCACACCCATTCTTTTACGCTATCACCGACTTGGTTGTTTTATGTTCATTCATGGTGTGATTTTATGCCTTGTGTCACCCCGGTACTTGATTGCTTGATTTATTTCTCTCATTTGTCTATTTGGGGACATCATAAAAAGGGGGAGAATGAATTATCTGATTATGGGGGAGTTTTGAAATTCTGAGAATATCATCTTAAATTGATATATATGCTTATGTTTATCTCATTTCAAACTCGATACGTCACTTGGTATTTGCTTTATCTCATGTGTGTAGGTACATCCTTGATAATCCCATGATACACACCCTGATGAGAAAAGCGTGAAGATTCCTAAAGAATTGAAGAACAAACAATGCAGCCTTAGTCATATGTACCTCTTTCAGTTTTGGGTTCATGGAAGGGTAGATTTGTATAGGCATTGTTCATACTTGATAATTCGGATTTTTTATGTTTGTTCCGGCATAGACATAGGGGGAGATTTATAAGGACAATTTGTCCATCTTTATGTATATGTTATGTCATAAGCCGTTACAAGATTGATGGTTGAAAAGATCTCATCGTCATCAACAAAATCCGAAATCCGAAGAACAAAAGAAGAAGGAATTTGGGAATCAGACCTGACCGGACCGATCCGGCTTATCGGACCGATCCGACCAACTACCGGACCGATCCGCTTTGTCAGACTCTAGTAGCCACCGGACCGAATGCAAACCGATGGAGCAATAATTAGCCGAACCGATCCGACTGCTACCGGACCGATCCGCCTCTGTTAAAAAGAACCGATCCGGAATAGCGGACCGATCCGCCTCAGATACCGGACCGATCCGGCCTGGATAAGTTCAAACAGATCGTGGCCAGATTTTCCAGGGCAAAGAGTTCCTTATTTAATCCACGATCAGAGGTTGTTATTCATAAGACTTTCCCACGATTTTCAGAGCATATCAACTCTAAAGTCTTCACCTATTGAGTCCTATGATTCTAGGTTTTTAGATTCACACATCTTCCATATCTATGTGAATCAAATTTGGTAACCCAAGAACATCATTGCTGCTGTTCAACCTTTGTGAAGTGGACCGCTTCTTCCTCTTCATTGATGCCCTACTGGACAGGGATAGTTCCAGCCGCCAACCCTAGTGGAAAGGGATATTCCAGCCGCGACTACAGAATCCGATACCTGAGGGTAATTCTTAGTCAAAAACTTGTATTTCAGTGTAATCCGATTGTAAGCCGTTTCTCTTACAAATTATAGTGATATACAAATGGTCTTGCCCCTGTGGGGGATTTTTCCTTAAACTTTGTGTGTTGAATAATTCTTGCATGATTTCATATTGTTTCAATCACACCTAGTTTCATGATTAGGGTTAATTTGGGTTAAAAATGGTATTTATTATATTATTTCTTAATTGAACGAAAGCGCCAACTCTTTCAAATTGGCATGTGAATGTGAGCCTGTACTTTTTTATATGATAATGTGCCATACACCACACTTGCGGCTTATTACGTGCCTATTTACTTTCTATCTAAAACTAACTCTGTTGTCATTGTAGATATAGTAACTCATTACATTTTAACAACACCAATTAGATATTTTTACTCATAATCACATTTGGAGTTAATTTTCTGTATTTGACAAACTTGTATGATTAGCATAACAATTATTCAATGAAATAAAGATAGTATAGTTGAAAAGGTAAATATTTGTAAAATGACACGGAACTATATAAATATATATCTCCATAGTGCAAATAACCTTAAAAGGGAACATATTCTATATGATGATGATAAGTTTAGTTTATGAATGCTACAGTATAAAGGAAAAATATGGAAGGTTTGTAATCCAAACCTTCTGTTTCGATGCCTTCTACTAAAGGTCATTTAATCCATGTATTTCATCACATTTCTTCATACATTTTATTTTTATATAGCTCGTATGCAAAATATATAACAAAAACAAATACTATAAGAAATTATTAAAAAAAATTAAAAACAACAATATTTAGTTAAAACAATTAAAAAGTGAGTTCTCACAAAAAAGATTTCAAGTAACTACATACTATCCATTTAATTACATACGATAACTCAATTCACCACGACATAATCAAAGATAAGCTCAGCCTATATAAAATCATTTAGAATGCTCCACATCTGAATTTTATTTTTATTTTCCACAAATTTCTCAATTGATATACATTTTTGTCCATTTCAACAAGTCAAACCCTGCTCAAGTAAAAAAAGGTAAGAAAATTGCTAAGGAAAACGTTAAATAAATTAATCCAAGCAAAGAAAAATGAATAGAAAATATTTTCGGTGGGTTAGGTCAAATCATATGGAGATAATATATAAAAGAATAAGGTAGAGGATAGAAATACCTTAAAAATATGTTGAAGAATGATGGCATATTATTTAAATATGTTAAAGAATGATCATAAGTGATGCCTAATAAGCCATTTTTTTCATATATCAAATAGGAGTGGTTACATATATGTGTTTGTAAAAGAGGATCAGATAATAAATTTGAGTGGGTGGGGAAATGGGAAGAGATATGAGGTTTTAATTATATAAGAATGGGTGGAGATGGAGACTTGGGGTCTAAAAATAAGAGGGTAGAGGAAGAGTTTAGCCCTAAGATGTATCGCTTGGTTTTGGTGGAAAGAGAGGGCATTAATGACCCAACACAGTATATAAGAGGGTGAGGCTTTAATAGATATACAAATTGAAGACACGTGGTAAAACAACGCTAGCAGACTCCGTTTTTAAAGAGACTAGATTGTAGCCCCGCGCGATGCGCGGGTTTTTTATAGCCTTTCTTATAATGGATACATTATATATATATATATATATATATATAAATTAAAATTACAAATGTATAAAAAGTTCATTCCAAAAAATGTTATAAAGAGAAAAAAATTGAACACTACAAATTTATAAGCTCTACTTCCATCATTAACATCGAATAGTAGTAGTGTTTGGCTTGTTTGTTTTGTGGCATTTTATCAAGTAATAAAAAAAATATCATGGAATAATAAAAAGGCTACAACAATGATCGAGATATAAAATTAATTTAACGTGCTACACAAAGACTGATCCAAAAATCTCTACAAAAAACGAACCCACTCTACAAAGAAATTCCAAGCCCAATAAAACAGACCACTTCTCGGTAACCTCTAGATACACCCAGATCAAGGACACGTGCAAGCACCTTTAAAAAAACCAATGGGAAACACCACACTGTGACACCCCGCATTTTTCATGCATTAAATATTTAATTAATTCGGGAATTAAAAATTACTTGTGAGTCGTAATTTTAATTGAATTAATTAGGGAAATTTTATTTAAATATTAATTGGGGAATAAATGGTTAATATTTACGGGAATTTATTAACTAAGTGAATAGTAACTATCTATTTATGCCATTTCGAGTATTAATGACAGGGTATGCACTTATCTCAATCGGGAGTCGGTATAGACAAAAGGGGGTGGGGGGATAAGTATTTTTATAAATTAATTCGGACGCCAATTCTGAGTGTACGATTGAGTCCGGATGGGCCGAGATAGTCGGAAAAGTGTACCCGGGGGTAGTAAACGGGTCACGGGACATTTTTAGACATAGTTGGGCCCACACGGGGGCAATTGGGTCATTTGGGCTTGGCCCATTAGGCAAAAAAGGGGGTTTAGGTTAATTGCTAAGTTAGGAGAAGTAAGGAAATGGCTGAGAGAGTTCTAGAAAAAGGCTAAGTGTATTAAGGAACCCTAATAGCAGTTAAAGGCAGTTTTGGGATCACTAGAGAACCAACAAGGATCATCTTCAACCTTGGAATTCATCTCCGAATCAGACACTACGAAACCTAAGGCAAGTGGATAACTTGCGATAGTATTGAATCTTTTTTTCAATTCATATTCATGCGATGCGTTTGATCAAAATTCGTTTTGGGTGTTCATGACGTAAACATGAGGTTTTGAAAATAATAATCTGATTTACGAATTTGAATGAGGATTCTTGTAGAAATCTGATATTATAAATTGATACATATCTGGTAGGATGGCATCTGGATAATTAGAAACGAATTTGGTGAAGGGATTTGGGGTGTAAATGGGTAAGGAATTAAAGATGAATATTTCCCCAAATTCAGAAATTGTAGTTAATGGACGAACTAACAACGTTGGTGGACATTCTGGAGGTCCCTAATAAGGTTCCTAAATTGTATTATTTTTAATAAGGCTTGAGATTGCTGGTAGAAGGAGTTAGGGTTTTATGAAACTCCTCCATGGCAGACCCTGTCTTCGCGAAGAAGACGAAGACCTGCTCGATCGATCGATCGAAGGCCTGGGGTCGATCGATCGATGGTCAGTAGATTTTGACAGTTCGCCAAGTTTTCTTTTATATGAAGAAATTTTAATTTAATATTTTCCAGGACTTAATTTGGTGAGGAATTTATACATGGGTTTTAAATCTAATTAATAGTGAATAAAGTTAATTAGAATTTAGAGACGACTTAGTGTGACATCATAATTTAAATTGTTGGGTTTTGGAGAAATTAGGTGTGACACACTAAAGTTGAATCTTTGGGAAGATGTTTGAAAGGATTAAATATAGATGTAGTGAAAAATTCTGGGGATAACGGTTGAGGAATACCGAGAGATAAATCTTATTTAGGTAAAGGCTAAATAATTCGGGAGCCGGGAATTTAGACTCAGGTGTGGTTAATTCGGACTACGAGAGTAAGTCCAATTTTATGGTGGGGGCGACACCAAAGGTGAATTAATTAATTAATGTGCGAATTAATTAATAATTAGAGTTGGACCATAAACTCTTAATAAATTAAATAGGCTTGTGTTACGGATTTTGTACATGGTGTAGCCGGGACATTTTATATATATATATATATATATATATATATATATATATATATATATATATATATATATACGGAGTGTGATAGTATATATAGTGTGTGTGCATTAATATCAGTGATTGAATATTATTAGTATATACTCTAGTGCTATAGGGGGAGGTTGCGCGTAGTGGATGAATCCCCTAGCTTGAGGAGTAGGGCGAGTATAATCCCAGGTCATAGCGTCCGTTATATGGGTGAGGGGCATCTCACTTTCAGGGAAGGAATATGACCGCCTCCAATTCTTATGTTAAACTAAGTTAGTGAGCGAATCTGACTTGGGTAACTAGGTTATGTGAATACACCTATTGGGATAGCACTTGAGAAAATTTATATTTTGTGAGTATTTTTACTCGGTCGAATGTTAGTATTAAATGTTATTTCAGTATGTTTGTGAATACTGTAATATAATTTAAATATATAATTAGGTAAATAATTATATTTGGGATAATTAATACATAGTGTAAAATGTATCATGTGCATAACAGGTGTGAATGTTATATAAAATTAAAAAGGGTAATGATTTAATTAAGTTTGACGTTTATAATAACTTAGTAATCATGAATTAAGGCATACTCGGTTAGAGTAGGTTAATTTCAAGGGTTAACATAAGTATTGGGTCGGGAGCGTAGGACCTAGTAAATTATATGGAAGCGTTAATAGAGCACATTAGAGGATGGGTGAGGAAGTCCTCAAGAGAGTGCGACACTAAATAAAATATGAAGAGCATGCATATTTATTTATTACTGCAAGTTAATCATTTGTTAAATGTTTTCAAATGTTTTTGGGTACTAACCCTTGCTATAAATTTTTAAAAACCTTTTAGGTGTCAACCCACAGGGACGCCAGGCTTGACTCTATTCCAGGTATCCTTTGCTGCAGCACATGTGGATGTTGCGGGGTTTTTTATAGACGCCTCCTTCTTTCATTCGTGTAGAAACTCTCTAGCAGTTATCTGAGCTTGTCTCTCACAGTTCATTTATCAGTATTAGACTTGTTGAGATCTTCTTCTTATCTTTGCTTGTGTTGGATATTTGGACCGATGGTTTATTCGGTTAGGTATTTTAATTGTGGATGGTTATTTTAGTTAACTGTGATTGTGTATTATTTTATGTTCCGCATGAGTTTTATTTAATTAATTGAAAGATAAAAATTGGCACCATTCTACTTTTTTCACTTAGGTGGTTAGTAATTAAAAAGACGATAGTGATGCTAAGAATGGACCAACTGAGAAACCTTTTCTAACTTGAATTAGGACTGATCACCAGGGATTAATTAGGCGGGTTGTCACAGATGGTATCAGAGCATCAGGTTCTAGTTTCCTTAGGATCTGTGCGGCTTTCTACGTTTCAGCATAGCACTCGGTTGTTATAGAGCCCTATTATTAGGACTGTTGATTCATTTTCCCGCTTATGAGTTATCGTATTTCTGTTGTGTATATTTTTGTGTAAATTGTGTACTTATACGATTCAACCTATTTCAGATGCCACCGAGGAGATTGAGAGCGGAGAGGGCTGAGGCTAGGGATGAGGTCAGGGAGGCTAACCAGGAGCCACTGGTACCGCCACCACCACCCCCACCCGAGTTGATTTCCACTACTCAGATGGCAGTGATAGTGGCACAGGCGGTCGAGACAGCAATGCGAGCTATGGAAGCTCACTTTCCATAGCCCCAGGCACCTCCTCCAGTGGCACCAGCAGTTCAGGCTCTAGTGGGGCCACTATCTTGGCAGAGAGTTAGGGAGACCTTCTAGAAGGGTCACCCACCTGAGTTTCGGGGTAACACAGACGTAGTAGAGGCTTGTGATTGGAAGAAGAACATTCACCGCCATCTACGCATGCTGGAGTGTACTGAAGTATAGAAACAGATGCTTGCTACCTTTCGTCTGTCGGGGGTAGCCTTACAGTGGTGGGAGTCATTTACCACCATCGAGGAGCGAGACTTGATGCCGATAGCAGAGTTCTGGGTGTGGTTTGATCGCAAATACTTTCCACCAGCAGTAGAGACTGAGATGAGAAAGAAATTCAGTGATTTAGTGTAGGGTGACCAATCAGTGGCAGACTACGAGGAAGAGTTCACCCGTTTGGCAAATTTTATGCCAACTGAGGTGAACGATGAGGAGCGGAAGAAATCGAGGTTTATGGACGGTTTAGCCTGGCGGATCAGGCACCACTTGATTGGGAATACGGCGTTAGTGACGTATACAGACGTCGTTAATGTCGCACTTGTACACTGCCAAGATCATCGTTTCCATGCAATGGGGAGCAAGAGAACATGGGAGCCGAGTCAACAGGGCAAGGCCGTTACTAGTAGTGACACAAGTGGTGCTCAGCAGCAGGCGGTCAGTCAGCAAGGGAATCAGTCTAAGAAGTTTAAGCCTGGTGGGTTCTGACCAGGAGGACAGGGGTTCAGGCAAGGGCAGCCGGGCCCAAATCAGCAGCAGCAGGTTCCTCAGGGCCGTCAGGGCGAAGGGAACAATGGGGGAGTCCAGCAGGGCCTGGGCCAGTCGCGTTAGGGCCAACGACAGGGGGATGGTCAAAGACGCTTTTTTGTCTGTGGCCAGCCATGACATTTCAAGAGGGAGTGCCCACAGAGGGGTAGAGGCCAACAGCAGGAGGACCAACAGGGGCAACGCAGAGCACTTGCGTATAGTGTTATAGACATTGCGGGATCACCAGCTCTATTCCAAATTCGGTAAGTGTGGATTTTGGCTACGGGAGGTTCAGTTTCTTGGCCACGTGGTGTCAGACCGGGGTATTGCGGTGGATCCAAGTAAAGTATCGGCGGTAAGGGAATGGGGATAGCCCACGACACTGACTGAAGTGCACAGTTTTCTGGGGTTGGCCGGTTATTACAGACGGTTCATCAAAGGATTCTCAAAGATTGCGTGCCCTTTGACGAATCTGACTCGAAAAGGGGTACCTTTCACTTGGAATGATCATTATCAATTAGCTTTCGACGAGTTAAAGGACAAGTTGACATCTGCACCCGTGCTTGCATTGCCAAAAGGAGGATTAGAGTATCGGGTTTACACTGACGCATCGTTACAGGGACTTGGGGGTGTGCTTTAGCAAGAGGAAAGGGTTATAGCTTATGCGTCCAGGAAGTTAAATCCCCACGAGAGGAATTACCCCACTCACGACCTGTAGTTAGCAACAGTCATTTTTTCTTTGAGGATATGGAGACATTATCTCCTAGGGGAGCAGTTCACGCTATTCACGGATCGCAAATCACTTCAGTATCTCTTCACTCAGAAGGATCTGAATATGAGACAGAGGCGATGGCTAGAATTCGTGAAAGACTATCAGTTTGATATTCAGTATCATCCTGATAAGGCTAATGTGGTAGCAGATGCATTGAGTCGGAGACCGACTGGTAAATATCAGAAGTCTGGAAAGCGAAGTGGAGAGAACTTCGATACGAGGATGATGTAGCCAGGGCTTGTATGTCAGCATTATCCATCACACCTGAGATCATTATGCGGGTTATGAGGGCTCATGCAGAGGATCAGACCTGCCGGGATAGGGTGAACCAGTTGCTAGCTGAGGGAGCAGAGGGTTACTCGATCAGCTCGGAGGGAGGCTTACGCCATAATGGGAGATTAATTGTGCCAGAGGATGCGAGTTGAGGCACGCTGTTATGACGGAGTCTCATGGGTCAAGATTCGCGGTACATCCCGGTGGGGATAAGATGTATCAGGATATGAGGAGACAGTATTGGTGGGCAGGGATGAAACGGGACATAGCAGAGTTTGTTTAGAAATGTGCCACGTGTCAGCTGGTGAAAGTTGACCATCAGAGACCATCAAGGATGCTACAGCCCCTTGAAATTCCTGTGTGGAAGTGGGAGCATCTCTATGGACTTCATTACAGGGTTACCGACATCGCAGAAGGGTCACGATTCCATATGGGTCATTGTGGATCGATTGACCAAAGTGGCCCACTTCCTACCAGTTCGCACAGACTTTGAGACGATGCGTTATGCGCAGCTATTCATAACAGAGATTGTTAAGCTTCATGGGGTATCGATAAATATTGTGTCGGACAGGGACAAGATCTTTGTGGCCCATTTTTGGCAAAGTTTTCAGGAGGCCATGGGCACGGAGTTACGTTTGAGTACAGCCTATCACCCACAGACTGACGGACAGACTGAGAGAGTCAACCAGATGCTGGAAGATATGCTCAGAATGTGCATATTAGACTTTGGGGGAGGTTGGGAGAAATATCTTCCTCTGGTAGAGTTTGTGTATAACAACTCTTACCAATTCACGATCGGCATGGCACCATTTGAGGCACTATACGGGAGGCCTTGTCGTTCACCCGCTTGTTGGTTAGAGGTGGGGGACAACAAACTATTGGGGCCGGAGATTGTGCAAGAGACATCTGCCAAGATAGAGCTGATCCAAGGGAGGATTCAGATAGCTCAAGATAGGCAGAAAAGTTACGCTGACGCTTCACGGAGACATGTGGAGTTAGAGGTTGGGGATCAGGTATTGGTCCGGGTGTCCCCTATGAAAGGGGTGATGAGGTTCGGCAAGAAGGGTAAGCTAGCACCGAGGTACGTGGGACCTTTCCCTATTATCGAGAGGGTGGGGCCTGTAGCCTACAGGTTGGGATTGCCGGAGCACCTTCAGCGGATACACGACGTGTTCCACGTGGCATCGCTGAAGAAATATCGCAGGAGCGAGAGGGCCTTCTGGCACATTCCACTCGAAGAAATTGATTTACATCCAGACATCTCCTATGAAGAGAGGCCGGTGGCTATTCTAGACCGTAGCGAGCGAAAATTATGATCCAAGGTTGTTCCACTAGTTAGAGTACAGTGGTGTCATCACAACATTGACGAGTCTACCTGGGAGCGGGAGGAGGATATGCAGGAGCAATATCCAGAGCTTTTCATCACAGGTATGACCTAATTTCGGGGACGAAATTCCTTTGTAAGGGGGGCAGTATGTAACACCCCGCATTTTTCATGCATTAAATATTTAATTAATTCGGGAATTGAAAATTACTTGTGAGTCATAATTTTAATTGAATTAATTAGGGAAATTTTATTTAAATATTAATCGAGGAGTAAATGGTTAATATTTACGGGAATTTATTTACTAAGTGAATAGTAACTATTTATTTAAGCCATTTCGAGTATTAATGACAGGGTATGCACTTATCTCAACCGGGAGTCGGTATAGACTAAAGGGGGTGGGGGATAAGTATTTTTATAAATTAATTTGGATGCCAATTCTGAGTGTACGGTTGAGTCCATATGGGCCGAGATAATCGGAAAAGTGTACCCAGGGGTAGTAAACGGGTCACAGGGCATTTTTAGACATAGTCGGGCCCACACGGGGGCAATTGGGTCATTTGGGCTTGGCCCATTAGGAAAAAAACGGGATTTAGGTTAATTGTTAAGTTAGGAGAAGTAAGGAAACGACTGAGAGAGTTTTAGGAAAACGCTAAGTGTATTAAGGAACCCTAATAGCAGTTAAAGGCAGTTTTGGGATCACTAGAGAACCAACAAGGATCATCTTCAACCTTGGAATTCATCTCCGAATCAGACACTACAAAACCTAAGGCAAGTGGATAACTTGCAATAGTATTGAATCTGTTTTTCAATTCATATTCATGCGATGCGTTTGATCAAAATCCGTTTTGGGTATTCATGACATAAACATGAGGTTTTGAAAATAATAATCTGATTTACGAATTTGAACGAGGATTCTTGTAGAAATCTGATATTATAAATTGATACATATCTGGTAGGATGATATCTGGATAATTAGAAATGAATTTGGTGAAGGGATTTGGGGTGTAAATGGGTAAGGATTTAAAGATGAATATTTCCCCAAATTCAGAAATTGTAGTTAATGGACGAACTAATAACGTTGATGGACATTCTGGAGGTACCTAATAAGGTTCCTAACTTGTATTATTGTTAAGAAGGCTTGAGATTGCTGGCAGAAGGAGTTAGAGTTTTATGAAACTCGTCCATGGCAGAACCTGTCTTCGCAAAGAAGACGAAGACCTTCTCGATCGATCGATCGAAGGTCTGGGGTCGATCGATCGATGGTCGACAGATTTTGACAGTTCGCCCAGTTTTCTTTTATATGAAGAAAATTTAATTTAATATTTTCCAAGACTTAATTTGGTGAGGAATTTATACATGGGTTTTAAATCTAATTAATAGTGAATAAAGTTAATTATAATTGGAGACGACTTAGTGTGACATCATAATTTAAATTGTTGGGTTTTGGAGAAATTAGGTGTGACACACTAAAGTTGAATATTTGGGAAGGTGTTCGAAAGGATTAAATATAGATATAGTGAACAAGTCCGGGGATAAGGGTTGAGGAATACCGAGAGATAAATCTTATTTAGGTAAAGGCTAAATAATTCGGGAGTCGGGAATTTAGACTCGGGTGAGGTTAATTCGGACTACGAGAGTAAGTCCAATTTTATGGTGGGGGCGACACCAAAGGTGAATTAATTAATTAATTAATGTGCAAATTAATTAATAATTAGAGTTGGACCATAAACTCTTAATAAATTAAATAGGCTTGTGTTACGGATTTTGTACATGGTGTAGCCGGGACATTTTATATTTATATATATATATATATATATATATATATATATATATATATATATATATATATATATATATATATATATACGGAGTGTGATAGTATATATAGTGTGTGTGCATTAATATCAGTGATTGAATATTATTAGTATATACTCTAGTGCTATAGGGGGAGGTTGCGCGTAGTGGATGAATCCCCTAGCTTGAGGAGTAGGGCGAGTATAATCCCAGGTCATAGCGTCCGTTATATGGGTGAGGAGCATCTCACTTTCAGGGAAGGAATATGACCGCCTCCAATTCTTATGTTAAACTAAGTTAGTGAGCGAATCTGACTTGGGTAACTAGGTTATGTGAATACACCTACTGGGATAGCACTTGAGAAAATTTATATTTTGTGAGTATTTTTACTCGGTCGAATGTTAGTATTAAATGTTATTTCAGTATGTTTGTGAATACTGTAATATAATTTAAATATATAATTAGGTAAATAATTATATATGGGATAATTAATACATAGTGTAAAATGTATCATGTGCATAACAGGTGTGAATGTTATATGAAATTAAAAATGGTAATGATTTAATTAAGTTTGACGTTTATAATAACTTAAAAATCATGAATTAAGGCATACTCGGTTAGAGTAGGTTAATTTCAAGGGTTAACATAAGTATTGGGTCGGGAGCGTAGGACCTAGTAAATTATATGGAAGCGTTAATAGTGCACATTAGAGGATGGGTGAGGAAGTCCTCAAGAGAGTGCGGCACTAAATAAAATATGAAGAGCATGCATATTTATTTATTACTGCAAGTTAATCATTTGTTAAATGTTTTCAAATGTTTTTGGGTACTAACCCTTGCTATAAATTTTTAAAAACCTTTTAGGTGTCCAACCACAGGGACGCCAGGCTTGACTCTATTCCAGGTATCCTTTGCTGCAGCACATGTGGATGTTGCGGGGTTTTTGATAGACGCCTCCTTCTTTCATTCGTGTAGAAACTCTCTAGCAGTTATCTGAGCTTGTCGCTCACAGTTCATTTATCAGTATTAGACTTGTTGAGATCTTCTTCTTATCTTTGCTTGTGTTGGATATTTGGACCGATGGTTTATTCGGTTAGGTATTTTAATTGTGGATGGTTATTTTAGTTAACTGTGATTGTGTATTATTTTATGTTCCGCATGAGTTTTATTTAATTAATTGAAAGATAAAAATTGGCACCAGTCTACTTTTCTCACTTAGGTGGTTAGTAATTAAAAAGACGATAGTGATGCTAAGAATGGACCAATTGAGAAACCTTTTTAAACTTGATTTAGGACTGATCACCAGGGATTAATTAGGCGGGGTGTCACACACACAAAAACCATAAACCATCCATCAAGACATCAAACATTTTTTTTATCGTCCCAAATGGGATTTCATTAATGTAACGTAGGGTAGGGTAACAAAAAAAAAGAACAACATAACTCAAACAAGCTCGAGTTAAGTGAAGGGATAGAAGGGAAAATAACGTAAAACAAATAGGAAAAATAGGACAAAGCCTATCAAAAGACTTAAAATACAACCAATAAATTTTGGGGTCTGCACACGACATATTGCAACAATAAAACCAAGAAACTGGTACCGAAGGCACCAGAGGGCGAGCCGCTCCGAACAAAGTCTGTGCACAAGGAAAACAGACGGTGGAATAATGTCAGACAAACACGTTAAAAACACCAGCGCCAAGGAGTGAGACTCAAACTCTAAAGAGCCTAAAAAAAGGCGGACCTTAGTTAAGGTGGGAGAAACCCAAAACGTCAAGGAGACCTTCTGAGTCTCAACCTGAGAGGAACAACCGCCGAGACAGTCGAACCAAAACCCTAAAAACCTGATAGTTATACCTAAAGTGGATAAAACGCTCACGAAGGAGACGAAGAAAAGAACTCCAAACAGAGCCTGCAAATACAATAATAAACAATAAAAACAAAAAACATAGCCAAACAACCTATCTTCAAAATCACAACTCCGACCTACCACCAGAAGGGTAGTTCTTGTCGCAACCATTCTGATCTGTTCTTTGAGTGGATATTTTACAGCCGAAGACATCTCAACAACTGACACAACCAAGGAAGACCCACTAGATGGGTTTGGGTTTTTTGAAACGCTGCTTATACTCTTTTGGATTTGAGGGACACGTGCGGGCCTCCCCTACTCTCACTCGGAAGTGAGTGGGGGAGGGGTGGACGGATCGAGAAGAGAGGGATGGGGGTTTAGGGCCGGATGCTATACCTTATTTTTCTAGATAGAGGTGAGAGCTTTGTCACCTTTAGAGTTCTTCCTTAACTCCCAAACATTCAATGCCACAAATAGACACTCATCTTTGATGAGAGAGATAAACTCTGCAACAAAAACCTTCCACAACAAATAAAGAAATGAAAAAGAAGATGATCCAAGAGGAATAATTTTTTATGCTTAAAACTGGTTCAAAAATATTTCTAAAGTCATTGCTGGAAAAAACTTTCGAGTCTATGCATATGCATACATATTAAGTATTGAAAACGAAATTTCTCGAAAGTTCAACTCCCTTGAAAGTTTCAGTTAATATTGAAAATGATAAGTCGTATAAATCTAATATCTAATATCTAATATATAAATACAAAAGCAACCTTTTAATACTTACAGATCAACTTCAGGTCCATGATGCCAAAATGGAGAGATTGACGTGATGTGATGTTAGCTTGTTAAGTAAGCAGTCAAACTTGGCACACCAACTCTGATTTCAATCTTTACATTCTTGATCTGTTTCCCCTCCCTTCATCTCCACCGTCCAATCCTAACCCAAACCCAGTCATTTTCTCCCAAACCATAAAAAATGACCCAAACGCTCTTCCGCCACTCACTCATTTATGGGTCCCAGGACCGGCTTTGGTGAAAGAGACTAATGAAAATAGTTCGCTAAAAATGGTGTCGTCTAAGCCGTTACTCAAAACCCTACTTGATTACGCTCGGTTAGTGGAATCGGACCCTAACAATGCGATGAAGTCGGTTATTTGACTTAAAGAATCCGTATCCGAACACGGAGATCCAACGGAGAGGCTCGCTTTTTACTTCGGTGAAGCTTTATACAGTATTCTCTCACCTCAAGCTGAAAAAATACCAACAATATTTGAAACAAATTCTGAGTTGATTTATGAAATTAGATAGTAGGGGAAGGTTACTAAGCAATGGAAGCAACAAAGGGACGTGACTTTTTGGGTTTTCGAAGGAGAGGTGAATCTACATATTTAAAGAGGTAGTAGGATGGGTTTTTGGTTTGGTAGATGAATCGTTTTGTTAGAGCAACCCTTACCGGTAGTTCAAAATTAGACTAAACTAGGGCAAAAATAACCTATGAAATTGAAGGAATTTGCTACGGGCCAGAACTTGATAGGGAAAAAATAGAATACTGCAATTGAAAGAAGGCAAAACGGCGTCGTTTTGGGGGGAGTTCTTGAACCCTTGGGCGGAACATGATGTTCCACTTAAGGTTCTTTGAATTTTAATTTTCCACTCCAAATGATTTAACCTATTATGTTTTCCCCCAAATTTATTACCTCAACTACCACACCTACATTCCAACCACAAAATTAAATCCAACAACCCTATTTAAATCATCCCACCGTAAATCTTTTTTATCACTGAAAAAACGACAACATCTAGCGAGTATAATCACGTAAATCCTCTACTTTTTTGTTTTCTTGGAAATTATGCATTTGTTAATTTTAATGTTCTATTTAATTACTTATTACTTAATGTTTTATTCATTTAGTTAAGCAATCCTTATGTACAAAAATATCAACAATTATATTCTTTAAATAATTTCTTATTATAATTAGTAAATGTTTAATTATTTGTTATGTTTTTGTTCAGTTTTATTTATAAGAAATTATTTAATTGAATGTATATAATAAATTAGTGAATGTTTATAAGAAATTATTTAAGAAATTATCTGTTTTGTTATGTTTTTTAAATAATTATTTGTTCTATTTTTGTAAGTGAGGTATTTATTAGGTATTTAGTAATTATCATGTAAATCAAATTTTAGCCAAATATTTAGACAGAAAAATTCTAATTATATAGACATGATATTGTATAGCCAAAATGGCTAAAAAATTATTGATTGGCCAAAAATGAATATACTTTAATTTTTTTACCAAATAAAATATTACATAATATTTATTTATTCATTACCCAATATGCTAGAAAATTAATAACTTTTTTTTTGACAATGTAGTGTTGATAATGGAACAAATTGGAAAAAAAATTAGACGGGCTGTTGGGGCTAGAAAGTCTTGAAAAATTGGAGAAGCAGGGCGAGAGCCCAAAATTACTACTGCCGAGCGACCTATGGTTTTTGAAAACTATAGACGTATTTTGGACGACGGAGATCACATTAAACCTTCTCCGGACACGGCCACAAACTGCAACACAATAAAGATGCGTGGCAATAGACAAAGTCTTAGAGCCACATACAAACATTTTAAGACATCTCCCGAGGTCATGCATTCTATACACCGTAGCGATTGGGGAAAATTATTGGACGCTCAAATTACCAAGACAAGTTGGGGGTTGGTATAAGCGCTCGGTGAGCGTTGGTGGGACACAACTAACACGTTCCAACTACCTACCGGGGAGTTGACCATTACTCCTTATAATTTTATGGTTTTGACTAGTTAGTTTTTGTTTATAAAAAATTACTTTAGTAAAATAACATTGATTAGTACAATAATTAAATTTACAATTGATTGCTATCCTTCCCATCTTCCAGGTATTCCCATCGGAAGTGGTCCTATGGTACCGATGGATGATAGAAAATATTTGATCTTACTTGATGGGAAAATTCAAATCTGGGGTGACATTATACATAAATACTTTCCCGGCATTGAACCAAATTGCAGTGATTCTTGTGGGGTGAAAGTGTCGAGCTTAAATAAGTGGTTTGAGGACATAAAGTTAAATACTGTGATTGTTGGCCCTGAGGACACTGCTAAGGCATTTTTATTTTTTTGTGTGGGACATATTTTCTTCCTGATTGCAAGAGACAGTGTTCATATTGGTTGGTTGGCTGCTTTGGAGGATTTGGAGATTGTGGGATCATACGATTGGGGTTCAGCAATTCTAGCTCGCATATACTACTCTCTCCATCTCTTATCAAGATGCCGTGTAGACTCTATGAATTGTTTTTGGCAACTCATTTTGGTAAGTGTTAAAAAGGGAAATTATATGTATTTAATATATAATTAATAAAAAATTTATGATTTTATAATACTCATTTTTGTATTGCAGTTTTTCGGGTTTGAATACATACAACGGGCGTGTCCCTTATTGAGGGAAGATACTGGTGACTGCTGGCCTAGGATTAATCGACGAAAGAAAGAAAATTGGTTAAATTATAAGGAGACAAAGGGCTCAATCCAGTATAATTTGCCCACCGCCCAGAGTCAGATTGAAATGCGATCGCTAGGTTCAATCAATTGGCTACCTTACTTAAGGTCTACTATGGAGATGAATGCGTACGTTCAACATGCGAAGTACATATCATTGAAATGATGTGTTCTTATGGATTCTCAATATGGGGGATATATTACTTGGGTGATCGATGCCACCGACAGATCACCGGTGAAATTTGCATACCAAATTACCCTCCCCCGCAAATGATGAGGATACCCTTTCACCCTGATAGGCATGGGATTATTGTTAACGAGATGGACCCCAACGTATCTATTATTTCTCAACCCATGTATGACCATTACTGGAAGTAAGTGTCCAATGCCACTCCTCTACTGAGCAGTCAACACGGATGTCATAAGTCCCAGCGCATTGCCATACCACATCCAAATACCGTCTGTCCCTTCATAGGAACCTGGAATTTATGAGACTCCCACAGGTCGGGTATATCCCACTCAACAACAAATAACTTGGGATCCACCATTTTTAAATCCTGCAGGTGTACCCATATTGATTCTGGTTCCACGGTCGGACAGGATTGTGGTCGACGAAGAAGTAATGTCCGAATACAATGACCTCCTATTTACTAGTCGGGAATTCTCAGATTATTGGCAATCCTCGAGAGCCACCGCTCTAGATGCAGTCATGCATCTTAATAACTATTGGAGTCATGAGTTGGATATAGCTACAAGGAAGCTTCAAGAGTTGGGTGTATCTCACGAGCGAACTACTCCCACACCTAATTTTTTTAGTGGTACACCCTTGGCCTTTTGCAACCCCATAGAAGATCCCCGACCTGCGACCATAGTGTATCAACCACACATGGATGATATGGGTGCCCAAGAAGATACAAGCCAACCTGGTCTACCAACGCAAAATTATGGCATATCTAATGCTGTAAATTTGGATGATGTAGATTGGGATGTCGATAATGATCAAATATAAAATGTAATGTGTCGAATACCGAATGAGTTTGCCAATAACAGTGTGTGATTTAAGCATATTAGTGTTTCTTTTGTAATGTTGTTATGTTGTTATCTTTATTATTAATTTTGTATCATTAAGATTGTACCCAACTAATGTTTATGTATGGAAATTTGAAGCAAATTCATTTCATAATTTTTATAATCATATTACAAAGTAAAACAAACGATAAAAATAAATAACAGGTTACATACTCAGAAGCATATAAATTTTAAAATCCAGAATGACCTCCATGTGGTGGATAATTTGGAAAGTTTGATTGCCCATATTGGCCCCGTGCTTTGTTGAGTATATTAAGCACGAGGTATTCATGGTACTCCTTCGGGATGAATTCTTCCCAAAGGTGTCGGTGCTCAGAATTTGTTGATCAAGCAATATTTGTTCATGCATATCTTTCCTCTCCATAGCCAATATACTGCGTTCGTTGAGCTCCAAACTTCGCTCCTTAAGTTGCAGTGAACGTTGAAGCCCCTCACGGGCCTCTTCGTCACGTACACGATCTGCTTGACATGAATGCTCGAATGATTCATTGAACGAAGATCAACTACTGAGTATTTCTCGGTTCACCTCAATGTTTGTAGCCTTCGCTTTTTCTTTAGACCGTTGCTTCATGTCTTTCCTTTCAGGTGGCCTCGGATAATGTCTTTCTATATCAACTCCTGCCCCATCTTTGGAATTTCCTGAGGGAAACCCAATATTCGAACTTCCTTCACTTTCTGTCGCACCCGTCATTGGTGAATCAAAATGAAATTGTGGAGAGTCTAAAAATGTTTAGGAAATTTGAAATTTGCGGAGTTCTTTTAAAATTTGGTAACAAGATTCAAAATTAAATGATTTTCCCTTGTTCTCTCGCTGGAATGCTAGATTAGTCACAGTAACCTGAAATAATATGACAGTGTAATTTTATTAACTCGTTATCAACAGATTTACGAGAAATAATATTTAAAATTAATTACAAAAGATAAAAGTGATTTTACCCAGCCTCTGTTCATAGTCCCACTACCACGATTTTTCATCGATGCATCTTTCAATTTAGAAACATATAACATTACGTGTCTCGAAATTTTGCTATAGCGGGTTTGTAGATTGACTCCCGTCCGACGTTCAGTGATACCCGCCGTTGTATTATATTCTTCGACGACCGCATCCCAAAATAATGTGCTAGGTCGATTAGTTCCTCGTAAACCATCATTTGTTTGATTTACATAAGCGGTGCATAATACTTCATCGTCGTGTTGAAACATATTTTGACCTCGAACCATTGTAAAGTAATCACAAAATATATTTAAGCAATATAAAAATTTTGAAATTATATTTCGTTAAATAAATAATATATATTGCAGCTACAAAAATAATATTCGATAATAATTAAAATGAAGATACTAGAGAGTGTTTTGAATAAAAATATAAATGAAAATGAAGATACTAACCAATGTTTTGGACCTCCTATTTATATATAAAAAAAAATAACCGTTGGATATTTAAAGCCGTTCAAACTGTTTGAATAATTTGGGGGTCAAAATAGAAATAGGGAGAAATGGTTTTAAGCTTGGGCGGAACATGATGTCCCTCTTTAGCCTATTTTTTTTCCTTGCGCGGAACAAGATGTTCCGTTTTGTAAGTGGGTCCCACAAAAAACTAACTAGTCCAATTCTATCTTTGTTATTTTTTAACCTAGCAACGTCTAAATCTGGACTTTTACCCTACCCATAACATACATATATACCACATATATACGGGTTTACCCTACCCGTAAGGGTTGCTCTTATGAGAAAGAATTTGAGGAGGTAGCATACAATACCATTTGTTGAAATCGGCACAATCAATTATTGGATTGCCACTCCTTCTGGTTTGGAGAGAGAAGATGTGTATTCTTAATTGAGAAGTACACATGTCAATTTTCTAAGAGGAAATACCAAAATTATATTTAGGTATTAGATATAGTGAGGGACTATCCCTACACCCCTCTCGTCTTCCCCCACACCCTTTGGGTGACAAGTGACATTTATGCCCTTATGTTTATATAATTTAAATGTTCAATTTTTTCACCTCCAATTAAAATAAATATATTTAATAAAAACAAATAATTGTATTTTAAATTAAAATAACTGCTTATAAAACGTAAAATCTTATCTATTTTTTTATTATTAAAAGACTGTTTATAAAACGTAAAATTTATTTTCTTAAAAAACTGTTTTCTTATAAAAAAAAAAATTCTTTACAAATTTTATTTTTGGTTAAAAACTATTTTTTTTTACAATTTTAAAAATAATCTTGACTATTTAAAAAAAATATGGTCCACGACAACGTTATGTATAGCAGTGAGACCACCCATACATACCATTGACGCGGACCATTTTTTTTAATATGTTGGTCCGCGTCAGCGGTATGTAGAGGTGGTCAAACTGCCTATACATAACGCTGCAGCGGACCATTTTTAAAATAATTAATATATAAAAGACTATTTTAACAATTAAAACAATTTATTTCTATAATAAAATTGTCTTTTATATTACATAAACACTGTTTTAATTTTTATAAATAATTTTTCAAAATAGTTAATTTTTTTTAAGACAACAATTTTTTTTAAAAAAGTTATAAAAAAAAGAGTGTTTTTCAATAAACAATTAACTTATACAATTTTAAAAAAATGGTTTTCTTTAATAAACAGTTTTTTATGTTGTTTATTAAAGAAAACTATTTTTTTTTTAAATTGTATAAATTAACTGTCTATTGAAAAAGTTTTAAAAAGTTAATTAAACTGTTTTTTGGTTAAAAAAGTTTTAAAATTTAAATTAAAAAAATTAATTAAAAAAGTTTTTTTTAATAATGAAAACAGTTTTTAAACTGCCTATTTTAAAGATCATTTTTTAAAAAGTAAAAAAAAAAAATGTTTTTGGTCAAAAATAAAATTTGTAAAAAAAAAGTTTTTTTAAGAAAACAAATTTTAAGTTTTATAAACAGTTTTTTAATTAAAAAAAATAGATAAGATCTTACATTTTATAAACAATTTTTCTTTTTATAAAAAGTTGTTTTTTTTTATTGAAAATATAATTATTTGTTTTTATTAAATGTACGTGTTTTAATTGGAAGTGAAAAAATATAACATTTAAATTATATAAACATAATGGCAAAAATGCCATTTGTCACCCAAAAGATATGAGGAAAGATTAAAAGGGTGAACATAATGACACAAACTTTCATTTGTCACCCAAAGGGTGTGGAGGAATATGGGAGGGATGTGGTGATAGCCCCTCCCTCGATATATTTAGAGATCACTATGTTTTCCTTTCATCTAGATTTGAAAGTTTGTCATATTGCTCGAACAGATAGTTTGAGTTTTTCATTTATTTATTTATTTTGTCAAAAACAAAAATTTTATTCAAAATCACGGCATTTTACATGTAAATGTTCTGTGCTGCTGACTTGACTGTAAGGACTAGGTACACACATAAAAAGTCTAAACAAACCGACTCGACCTGACTCTCTGAAAGTTTGAGTTATTTTTATGCCGTCTTTAGTATAGGTGATAAATTTGAGCAGACAGAAGGACAAGCCAACTTGCAAAAAATATGAACTTAGATTGAGGTCTTGAAATATATTGAAGGTAGCTGCTGAAAAGAAACAGCTTTTACATCAATGTCACCCTTACTTTAGAGATGATCTTCTTTTAGTTCAAATCAGGGGAGGATCCACCCTTGGACGAAGCGGGGCGGCCGCCCCAGTTTATTTTGTTAAAAAAAAAATTAAGGGTTTTTTGGTAAATAATTAAACCTGAAGGTTTCTTGTAATTATTTTCAAAGTTCAGGGTAAACTTTGTAATAAACCAAAAGGAAAAACCTAACTTAAGTTAAGTTTGGCAGCTTCTCTCTCTCGGAAGGAACCAAAGAAAAATCAAAACCTAAAAAAAACGCTGCTCTCTCTCTCATCCTCCACCGCCGCTCTCCTCTCTCTCTTCTCTTCTGTTTCCACCACCAGACTCCACTGGAGTCTCTCTTCTCTCGTCCTCCACCGTTCCTGCCTGCTACTCCACCACGAGTGCCGCCCCTGCCTGCTACGCTGCTCTCCTCCACCGGTAACGGCTGCCTCCACCACCTACTGGTGCTCTCTCCAACCTCCAGGTATATTTCAAATAATATGAAATTAATATTTGTTTATATGTGTAAATTAATATCTGTTTATTAAAATTTATATGAAATGATTTATACTAAAATGAAATTAAATTTATTTTGTGTATAACTGTATATATGTGTAAATTTATATAAATTTTTATGTTAGTTTATATGTAAATTTATATGAAATTAAATTTATACGTGAATATTATGCCCAAAAAAGTAAATTTATACTAAAATGAATATTATGCCCAAAAAAGTAAAAATAACCCAAAAAATTCCCGAAAAAACTCGAAATAACCCCCCAAAAAATCGCCTCGTGGGCTCCCGCTCCCGAACCCCCGGCATCTATCGAAACTTTCACCCAAGTTCACACAAAATCCTGGATCCGCCACTGGTTCAAATGAAATTTTGAGTTTAAGAAATATATTGATTCTAACAACCCATACTTTTAGATTAACCTAATTTAAATAATCCTTTTTTCAACAGCTGATACCTACATTGCATTATTTCATTTGACAGTAGGCGACAATAATTTAGCCATCACCATTGACCAAAGCAACCCTTAGATGATGTTAGCAATCTTGGTGCAAGTTGATTAGTCGTGCAAGTGGATTAGTTGTCATGTTAGAAAAGGGTCTTGATATTTTCATCCCAAAATTTTTCATTTGCACCAATGTCTTGCATGTAATACAAATTAATTAAAAATTAATCTCATACACCAACCTAAGAATCAAGTAAATTAAATTTGATAAACATACTCATTTTTCTTGTCTTTCTCTATCTAACCTTTTATTCTCTCTCAAAACTCAAATTCTACTCTATCTAATAATTTTTGACACGATAACCCGTTTATGGTAATAACCCGAAATGATCCAAACATGACACGATTAACTTGTATAGATTTAAGAGTACCCAAAACTTATACTCAAATTAAAATCAACACGACTCAAAAATGACATGACTAACCCAAGTTGCCACCCCTACCTCCTTCCATAATCACCACCATCTCTCCACCCTCGCTGCTTCTTCTCTTTTTAACCCATAAATAACATAACCACTCCCACCACCACCATTTTAACGCTAACTTTATTTTTTTAAATAAAAAAAATATCCTAAATGATACTAAATAAGTTCTTATACTTAAAACAAATAAAAATGCAAAATTAAAACCCTAATATATCCTAAGAAACAACCAAAAACTTAAATCTGTCAATAAATGATCGCATCAGCATATCCGATGATCTGTCCTCCACGATGGGAAGTCGCCGTGAAAATGTATTTGACATAACGACTTCCCACCGTAGAAAGCCACGACGACTTCCTATCGTGAAAAGCTCATTTCCACGTGAGAAAAAAATGGTTCACTTTTGTTTTTTTAAGTAAAATATTGTTTGACTTTTAACGCAGTGTTTGGGAGAAAAAACAAAAAGCCTTATGCCAATTAAAATATAATTGAGAGCATTGATTGCTGATATCGTAGTCGGAGGGGTATGTGAGTGGGGTGACAAATATACTCTACAAGACAAATCTATCATCCGTGGTGGTTATACAATATGACAAAAATAATTGGATAAATTACACTTTAACTATATTGATTTTATAAATCCCCCCTGCCTTTAATTATTGAATAATTACAACGCATAAACTTTCGTTAAAAAAATTGATATAAACTTGATGTTATGCATAAAAATTAAAATTTTAAAGAAAAAAATGTTGATTATTACTATTCAATAGCTTATGGACTATTTTATCACATTTATTAGATCAAGCAAGTGATATGTAAAATCGCTATAGTTCAGAAAGATTATTATAAATTTACCCAAAATAATATTTTAGAGGATATGCAGTAGAAAATAATATTTTTCATAATAGTTTTAGTAAATATGGTTTTTTAGTCTTAAGCAAAATTCCAAAATAATTTTTGGGTCAATTTGATAGATTTACTATGGCAAATGGAAAAAAAATGCGACAAACGAGGTTTTTGTCCATTTTGTGCACATTTGACAGACACAATTTATCAAGAAATTTTTTTCCATGTCACATATCATTTGTCGTGCTTTTTTATATTTTTTAGGCAAAATTTTCTCATCTAATACCCAAAGAAAATTTTGTCACCCAAAATTTTCCCACTTTCTTTGTATCAAAATAAAAATATTTTTATATTGTTATACTCAATGGTTTGTTTTTAATTTAGATTTTTTTGATATTATATTTTTTCTTCGTCTCATTTTTTTATATCAGATTCTTTTTTATATCATATTTGTTTTTCGTTCGAAATTTTTATATCATATTTTTAATATCTTACTATTCTTGATATCAGATTTATTTTATATCAAATTTGTTTTTTTTTCAATTTTTTTTTACATCTAATTTTGTCTATCTCAATTTTTCATTAATATCATATTCTTCTTTGTATCAAACTTATTTTATTTCAATTTTTTTTGTACGTCCATTATTTTTATATCATATATTTTATGGTCCGATTATGTTCATGTCATTTTTTTTAAATCATATTCTTCTTTAAATAAAATTTATTTTAAATAAAAAATTATATCCTATTTTCGTTTATCAGATTTTTTTGTACATTTAATTTTATTAATATTACATCCTTCCATTAAGTCCATTTCCATATAAAACACTTTTAAACATTTTTTTCCTTTTCTTATCCTAATTCCTAAAAAATATCAACAAGAAGGATTTGATATCTAAAAACTTAAAGTTATCAAACACACAATCATAAAAAAAATTAGAGAAATTATCATGAAAATTTTTCTTTTACGATAGAAAATTTTATCATCCTCAAAATTTGTTCACGTGCGTGTTAAGTAGGTCCATAGCACTTTCCTATCAATTTTATCATGGCATTTTACAAAAAACTTCTCCATCGACATCTAAACTAGCTCGAGAACCTTAGTTGTTGCATTAACTTATTAAATGTAAATTGCAAAAAGGCATTATTATGAGTTAGTCTCATTTATCAGGTCAAAGATGCATCAAATTCAATTGATTTTTTTAATACACCAAGTCTTTTCTTATTATAGACCATAATATTTAGACAAATGTATCCCTCACTTATACTCATTTTAAACCCGTGTACTCTCTCTCTCCTCTCTCTCTCTCTCTCTCTCTCTCTGAAAACAAACACATAACTCCACACACACTCTCTCTTTAGCAACCCCACCCCTAATTCCACTACGCCCCGCCCCGCCGAAGACTCGTCGAAAACTGTCCACTGAAAACTTTCCTCAGAGGTTGCTAGAATTCTCGTCGGAGTGTTTCTCTCTCTTCGTCTATTTCTTTATTTTTTTTGCTCCGCGCCAGCAGCGCCATCTTGAGCTGAAAGAGAAAGTTTTTCGCCAGAAAAAATAAAGGTTTTATAAAAACAATAAATTTATCTCTGTCGATTTTTTTTTTTAAATATCGAATATGGGTGTTGTTTGATAAATCTTGATGAGTAGATTTCAAACATATAAATTTTATGAATTTCGAATTTGTAGATTTGAGGTTATAAATTTTTAAGGAGTTCGTTTTTTTTTAATTTAAATGTGATAATAATTGTTAAAGATATTTTTATGATATATTGATTATTTTATTACGCTAAATTATCAAAATAAAACATTCGATACTATTGACTCATTCAAAATATCATTTACTTCGTTGATCAAATTAATAAAAATTGTTACCCACTATCCCCTAAAAAATATAGGCCATTGGTTTATATTCAATCTCAGCCACACTCAAATGAATCTGAATCATGGCCACTAGGGGTGTGCACGAACCCGAATAGACCGAACGGACTGAAAAAAATGAACCGGACTGAACATACTTTTACGAGTTTTTTTTAATTCTGTTTTAATTCGGTCTAAAAATATATTGGACCGCATAATTCAGTTCGGTTTCGGTCTTGGATCGTAAAAATCGGGTTTGGACCGGACCGCTTATATATATATATATATATATATTTACTTAATTATAAACAACTCACGCACGCTGCACAACAAAATAACCCTACCTAATCCCAATTCTTATTTTCCCCTCTCTCTCTAAACCTACGGCTGCACACTCTCCTCCGGGTCTCTACCTCTTCTTGTCCCTTCCCAAGCTCCGACTCCCTCTCCTCCGACTCCGCCTCACTTTTAAGGTGCAACCCTTCCCTTATCTCGTCTCACTCTCAGATTACGGCTTAGATTTTCAGCATGTGGGTTTTCAAAGCTCCAGCTCCGGCGATACCCAACTTTGGCGAGACCCACTCGATACAAACTGTTCTAAGTTCCTAACTGCTGGAAAACCACCAAAAACATCCCCTACACCACCACCAAACCCAGCTGTCCTAATTTTTTTTTAGGTTTGTTTTCTTTTATACGATTATCTCGTGATTTCTTTTGTTGGGTATTGTATTGATCTAGATCTTATTTTATTTTTTTAGATCTGATTTTGTTCTTTAAAATCGTCCCACCACCAAACCAGTTGGGTATTGTATTGGTAGTGGTTTTATTCCTCATTTGACTTGCTGCTTATATTCTCTTTGTTTAATTCAAGTTTGCATTTCCATGTAAAGCAATTTATATGTTGTGGTTACCAATTTAGATACACTGCCACCTATTTGTGCATGTTGAATTGGTTTGAAGCTTTAAATTAAATAACAGTGAAGCTTTAAATTATATATCAGTGAGGGAAGAGAAGAAGTTTTTAAACATAAAATTGTGCTTTTTTTTGTATGGACCGAATAGTACCGGGACCGAACACGAACTGCTTGAAAATCGAATAGGACCGAGACCGATTATTCCGGTCCGGTCTCGGTCCATAACTTTCTAGGACCGATTGATACGGTCCGGTCCCAAAAATACCTCAAACCCGGACCGGACCGTACCATGAACACCCCTAATGGACACTACGTCTTAAAAGGTTAGTGTTGTTTGATTTGTAACTATAATTCTTTTTTTTTGTGTTTAAATACAATTCTGATAAAAAATTATGTTTGGTAACTTGTTTTTAAATATTGAATTATAATATTTATGTGTTATAATCAAGTTTTTCAGAAAATGGGTTGAGGGTGTTTTATAACTTTTGTTTTTTTATTTTTCAACTCGAAATTATTCATTATTAATATTTTAATACATCTATACCTTAATATAATATATATATATATATATATATATATATATATATATATATATATATATATATATATATATATATATATACATATATATATATATATATATATATATATGTGTGTGTGTGTGTGTGTGTGTGTGTGTAATTCTTATGGAAAAAAAATATATGTATTGTTGGAAATTAATGTTAAGTGTCGAAATTAATTATTTAATTTCAAATGTATTAAATTACGAATTTTCCATTTATGTGGTCTTGGTAAATGTCAGATAATTAATTGGGAATGTGATAAATAAAGATATTAAAAGATTGGGTAAATTCTATCCATTAGTCACATGATGGTTAGTGGCATTAGTGGGAGACTTGAAAAGAGTCACACCTACACTAGGATTTCGGCCCTCTTCCCCTTATAAATAAAGACCTATACACCATCTAGAGTCATCTCATAACACATTGTTTCTAAGGAGGGAGAGAAAATCTGAAATTACCTTTATTCGTATTTTATCCCAAAATTCTGGGCACATAAGGAAGGAATTCTAGCTGTTTAAGAAGGGGTTTAAAGGAAGCTTTGACAGGAGCATTCAAGTCACCTTATTCCAATCAATTGCAATGGATAAATGTTAGATTTGATCATAGTTATAAAGAACTTATGATTCTGTGATTGTATAAAGATTAAACATCCTGGATTCATGACAACTATTTTTTAGCACGATGTAACATTATGGTTTATATCCGATTTTATGATTAACAAAACATTCTTGATTAACATGTGGTATCAGAGCTTTCGGTTTATAATCTCATATTTTCCTTTAATGAAAATTTCTTTATAATAGTTCTGATCTTTGATCTTTTGCATCTGAAAATCTGGATTTTTTTCCTCTTCTGATAAATCTTGAAATCTTGAAATCTGGATTTTTATTTTTTATGAATCTGGAAATTTTGTTTTTTGAAAAAATCTGAAAATCTAGAATTTTGAACAATCTGGTAATCATACACTAATCTGGAATGGTAATTCAAATTTTTGTTATGTATGATATTAAGAATAAAATTGTTGCATGCAGTCCTTATCTTATGATAACTGTCCCATTATTGTTCAATCCCTTTTCGTGTTATTAGAACCCTAATATGCCGTTAATATGCTTTTATTGTTTCAAGTTGCGTAAGCGTTCTGGAAAACACTTTTATTATTCATGATATGAAAACGAATCTAATTTTAAGATTAATTAAGTGAAAACTGTGATTTGATGCAAACAGATTTCGGGAGATTTTTTTTTGGCGCAGTGAATAGTGTTTTTCAAAAGTTTTGGTGTCCGATTGACTTGAAACTTGTTGGGTTAACTAGAAATGGGCCAACGATATCGCCTTTGGCTCTGATGTAATGTGTTTTTTGGCGATCCGAGTCCGTTAAGGCCCTCAAAACCCCATTTTTGCCATTTTAGAAAATAATCTCAGGGATTATAACTCTTTACAAAAAATTGATATTAATGTTCCGCAAAAGGTTTTGGTTTTCTGGCATGTTTTACTTCGATTCTATGGTGAAAACTCATTTTTGCCATTTTTGACAAAATTCATCTTTTATGTGTTTTTACTCTACCTGGCCAATACTGTTTTTGAGGCATTTAAGCTGCTATTGGTATCTTTGTAATTACTTGTAGATTACGTATTATAGTTAATATTTAATGCATTATTAACTATATTTAAGTTGGGACATGTAAGAAATTATTCATTTGAGTTAAGTCAAAGGCCAAACATAGGTTGAGACTGCATGTACGAATAATACACTTACATTCATTAAAGGTTTATTCTAATGTTAGTTATAAAATTGGATTGAGGCGTAACGCATGCTAATATCCGAATTGAACAACATTAGAATTGGTTTCATGAAAACAGAATAGTTGACATTAAGTCCATTAATCATGGTATTAAATGTTTAGACAACAAACACAGATGCCAAAATTATGGGACCATGATAAATGAATTATAGGGTAGTATATCTTTGCAATCTGAACATTATGTGATGATTAACACATATTCCGTGATATTCAGATTCTAAATGAAATATGACAAAATTTTTAGTCAACAATTCAATATTCAACCCTTGCAATTTTTGTTGTGTGTGAAAATTTAATTTGAGAACATTATTATTAATTGCAGTTCCCCTTAACCTCTATTCTCAAGCTCAGTCCTATTCCAAATTTGATGGAACTGATTTTTCTGAATGGAATGAGCAAATTGAGTTCATCCTAGGGGTTCTTCACTTGTACATGGCAATTATGTGTGATGAACCCGCTGCTATTACTGATGCCAGTAGCGAGGATGAAATTGATGTCCATGAAGCATGGTCTCGATCCCATAGGCTAGCCCTTATGTTTATGCGAATGTGCGTTGCTGCTAACATTAAGACCTCCCTACCTGAAATTATGAAAGCGAAAGAGTATTTGAACAACATTAAGGAACGCTTTTGCACTACTGATAAATCCCTTGATGGGAAACTGATGGCTGACCTGACCACTATGAGGTTCGATGGTACTCGAACCATGAATGAGCACATTATAGAGATGACCAATCTGGCTACTAGACTTAGAGTTTTGGGCATGATAGTGGATGAGTCTTTTCTCGTCCAATTCGTCCTAAACTCCTGACCTCCTGAGTATGGGCCTTTCCAAATCAATTACAACATCATAAAAGATAAGTGGAATGTAAATGATTTGCAAAGCATATTGGTACAAGAGGAAGGAAGGCTTAAGCAATAGAATGGCCATGTGACTAAGGTATAGGTGGAAAATCTTACAGTTAAAGGCACTGGTTTTAAGAAGAAGTTTGGCAAGGGAATTAAGAAAGTTCATGGGTCGTCTCATCAAGCTGAACCATCAACTGCTGCTTTGAAAAATGAAAAGAATGGTAAGTGTCACTTCTATAAAAGAAGGGTCATTTCCAAAGGGATTGTCATAAATGAAAGGCCTAGTTCGAGAAAAAGGGTAAGCCATTTATTTATGTTTATTTCGAATCAAACCTTATTAACGGTCCTTCTAACACTTGGTGGATTAATTCTGGTTCTATGTGTCATGTTTTCAATTCGATGCAGGGCTTCACTTCGATCCGCAAAACAAATCCAAATGAGCATTTTCTCTACATGGGCAATAAAGCGAAGGGTAAAATAGAAGCTATTGGAGTCTTTTGCCTAATTTTAAGCACTGGATTTATTTTAGATTTACAAGAATGTTTTTATGTTCCCACAGTTTCTAAGAATTTAATTTATGTTTCCAAACTTGCTTTAAACGGTTTTGCGATTGAATTTAAGTGCAATGGTTTTGGTTTGATTAAAAATTCTAATAATGTTGGTTCTATATTTTTATTAGATGGTTTATATCAATTGAATCTTGAAAAGAATTTTTCTGAAACCCTTGTGACCCTGCATCCTAATGTCGGTACGAAATGTACACTTAATGATGAAAAATCTTCTTACTTATCGCATAAAAGATTAGGGCACATATCCAGGCCGAGAATTGAAAGGCTCATTAAAGATGGAATACTCCATAACCTGGATTAGTCCAATTATGATGTATGGGTGGACTGTATTAAAGGAAAACAGACCAAACATACAAAGAAAGGAGCCACAAGAAGCACCCAGCTACTTGAAATAATACATACAAACATATGTGGACCTTTTGATATTCCATCCATTGGTGGAGAGAAATACTTCATCACCTTTATAGATGATTTTTAACGTTATTGCATTTTATACATGTTGCATGATAAATCTCCGTCTGTGAACGTCGTTGAAATATACATTGGTTGAGAGGCAACTAGGCAAAAAGGTCAAAATTATTAGGTCTGATAGAGGTGGTGAATATTATGGTAGATATGATGAGTCAGGTCAACGCTCTGGCCCATTTACTAAACTCCTTGAAAAATTAGGTATTTGCACCCAATACACAATGCCAAGATCACCTTGGCAGAATGGTGTAGCTGAAAGGCATAATCGTACCCTTATAGAAATGGTTAGAAGTATGATAAGTAGGACCCAATTGCCTACATTTTTGTGGACACATGCATTAAAGACCGTTGTACACATCGTAAATAGGGTTCCTAGTAAGTCATTTTCAAAAACCTCTTTTAAACTTTAGAAATGATGGAAACCCGATTTAAGGTATTTACGTGTGTGGGGCTGCCCAGAGGAAGCTAGAATCTATAACCCTCATGAAAAAAAATTGGATCCTAGGACATTATCATCTCATTTCATCAAGTATCCACAAAATTCGAAGGGATATAGATTCTACTGTCCAAATCATACAACTAGAATCATAGAAACTGGAAATGCCAAATTCATTGAAGAAGGTGAAATAAGTGGGAGTATAAAAGAAAGGGAGGTACTCATTCGAGAAGTTGGGGTACAAATTCCTATACCCAGAGTTCATAACATACCTGTTGTTCCTATTGTAGTTGTTGAACCGGTCATTGACCCAATCAATAACAATGAACAACAAATGAATGATCAACAAACTGAACAACCATATAATGAGACTATAACCTATGAAATTTTTAAAGCACCTCAGGAAGTGACATTAAGAAGATCTCAAAGAGAAAGGAGATCGGTAATTCCGGATGATTATATGGCATACCTTCAAGAGATCGAATATAACATAGGGAATATTAATGATCCAGTTTCTTATGAAAAAGCTGTAAATAGTGATGATTCAGATAAATAGATTAATGCCATGAATGAAGAAATACAATCTATGAATTACAACAAAGTTAAGGAGTTTGTCAAATTTCCAGAAGGACAAAAACGAGTTGGGTGCAAGTGGATCTTTAAGACCAAACTTGACTCAAAAGGTAAAATCGAATGACATAAAGCTAGACTTGTTACCAAAGATTTTAATCAATGAGAAGGCATTGATTATAATGTTACCTTCTCTCCAGTTTCAAATAAGGACTCATTAAGAATCATAGTAGCATTGGTGGATCATTATGATTTGGAGTTGCACCAAATGGACGTAAAAACAGATTTTCTAAATGGGAGTTTAGAAGAAGAAGTCTACATGGCACAGCCACAAGGCTTCATAAAGGAAGGAAAGAAAAACATGGTATGTTTGTTAAAGAAGTCAATATATGGTCTAAAGCAAGCTTCTCGTCAATGGTACATTAAATTCCACGATACCATTACATCCTTTGGGTTTAAGAAAAATACTGTTGATCGGTGTATATACCTAAAGATTAGTGGGAGTAAGTTTGTGTTTTTAGTACTATATGTTAATGACTTACTTATCGTCATCGGTGATCTTGGTTTATTAAGTGAAACCAATAAGTACCTTTCTAAAAACTTTGAAATGAAAGATTTAGGTGAGGCATCCTTAATGATCGGGACAGAAATATCTCGGGATAGATCACGAGGAACGTTGGGATTGTCTCATAAAGCTTACATTAACAATGTTTTAGAAAGATTTAGATTGTAAAGTTTCAATCCCATTAATGTTCCACTTCAGAAAGGGGATAAGTTCAGCTTAAGTCAATGCCCTAGAAGTGATTTAGAAAGGAAGCACATAAAAGGCACGCCTTATGCATGACTCGTAGGGAGCTTGTTGTACGCACAAGTCTGCACTAGGCTGGATATCAGTTTTGCCATTAGGATTCTAGGGAGATATCAAAAAAATCCGGGGGTATACTATTGTAAAGATGCAAAGAAAGTGTTGAGGTACCTGCAAGGGACCAAGGATTACGTGCTCACATATTGGAAGACTGATCACCTTGAGGTGATTGGTTATTTAGACTCAAATTATAGGGATGCCTTGACAGTAGGAAGAGCACTTCGGGTTATGTCTTCCTTGTGGCTGGAGGAGTCATTTCATGGAAAAGTTCTAAGCAAAGCATCAGTGCATCATCTACTATGGAGGATGAATACGTAGCTTGCTTCTAAGATATAAATCATGGATTATGGCTGTGAAACTTTATTTCAGGACTTAGAATTATGGGGTCAATATCTAAGCCGCTGAAAATTTATTGTGATAATATCGCAGCAGTTTTCTTCTCGAAGAACCATATGTATACTAAGGCTGCTAAGCATATTGAGATGAAATACCTATCAGTTAAAGAGGAAGTTCAGAAACAAAGAGTGTCAATTGATCACATTCGTACGCGTGATAATATAGCAGATCCTCTTATGAAAGGACTATCTCTGAAGGCCTTTATGGAATATGTCAAAGAGATGCGTCTTGATTAGTTAGATTATGATTGCTATTTTGGCTTAGTTGTTTGACACTATTACTTGAATTCAATAAAAGTGTTTCTGATTTCTATTATTTCTGTCTTTTGTGAATGCATGCATATAATTATGAATTATGGTTAACATAAATAGTCCTTATTCAAAAGGACATTATGAGTCCATTATGTTACCCAATATTAAAGGCTTAGTTGAATAAAACCTTGGTGTTGTGGTACATGAAAGGAACCATGATCTTGAATAGCATGGAACCACCATGACTCGCATCCATGGATCATTTAATTTAGCAAACTAAATTTATTAATGAATGTGCACCTTATGATACCTAATCCAATTATACGAATTATTAAGACCAAGTGGAATACTGTTGGAAATTAATGTTAAGTGCCGAAATTAATTAATTAATTTCAATTGTATTAAATTTTGAATTTCCCATTTATGTGGTCTTGATAAATGTCAAATAATTAATTAGGAATGTGATAAATAAAGATATTAAAAGATTGGGTAAATCTTATCCGTTAGTCACATGATGGTTAGTGTCATTAGTGGAAGACTTGAAAAGAGTCCCACCTCGACTAGGATTTCGGCCCTCTTTTCCTTATAAATAGAGACCTCTACACCACCTAGAGTCATCTCATAACACACCATTTCTAAGGAGGGAGAGAAAATCCGAAATTCCATTTATTCGTATTTTCTCACAAAATTCTGGGCACATAAGGAAGGAATTCTGGGCTGTTTAAGAAGTGATTTAATGGAAGCTTTGACAGAAGCATTCAAGTCACCTTATTCCAATCAATTGCAATGGACAAAGGTTAGTTTTGATCAAAGTTATAAAGAACTTATGATTCTGTGATTGTATGAAGATTAAACATCATGGATTCATGACAAAACTGTTTTTAACACGATGTAACATTATGGTTTATATTCGGTTTTATGATTAATAAAACAATCTTGATTAACATGTACATGTACACAAAATTACGTATGGAATAATATAAAGTTAAATAATATTATTAATAGATACATGATACTTATATATAGTTTTATACATGTATTATTAATGTATGAAATAATATAAAATATACATATAGTGCATATGTATTAAAAAATATTATAATTTTATAGTAAATTATACATGCAATATCATTATATATATATATATATATATATATATATATATATATATATATATATATATATATATATATATATATATATATATACATTTAATATATGTATGTATGTATGTATTTATATATGTATACATTCATGTATATAATTTTGGTGTATGTTTTTTTTCCACTTTTTTTCTTTTTGTTTCATTAGTTTCTCATGTGAAAACTATTTTAAAATATATTTTTTAATATAAAAAAAATTACATTTTTAAACAGTTTTAAGAAATTAAAAAATTGTTTTAAATGTTGTAAAATTAAAACAAATAAGGAGTGTTGTTGGCCCGGACCTTTAAAAATAAGGGAATATTGGGTAAATGAGTGTTTGAGGGACTAAAAGAGTTAAAAAATTAAGTTAAAAAATAAGGGGTGCCGTTGGCGCGGATCCTTATGTAACAAACCTCGCTTATGAGAACCTATTTAATATTTACTTACTATGTGAAGTAATTATATATAAAATGTTGGAATATGGAGTAAGTATAAATTAAATGAAGAAAAGTTAATATTTACTAACTTGTTGTATATTTACTGTATGTGTATGTAAATATCCTCATGTTGAGTTTTATAGTGTCATAAGATTTAAAATGACATTATGGCTTAAAATGGAACCGAAACTTAAAATGAATTATAAAATATCCAAATGATAATTTGAAGGCCGTAGTTGGTTCTGAAACGTTCGAGACAGTCAAAATGGGTGCCATATTGTTTTTTTATGTTTTGGGCACTTTTGACTAGTTTTAATATATCTGTGTAGTTGCGAACCATTTAACGTGGCATTTACCACTTAAGTTGTAAATTGTAGTCTAAAGGCACGATTTATGAATTGCTTTTTTTTTTATTTCTCTTGAGTGAAATTGTTAACCTAGAGAGAAAGAGAGAGTAAGAGAAAGAGTAGAGAAAGGAGAGAGATTGAAGATTTAGAGATTTATCTTGCCTACATCTTCTTCAAATCTGAATTTTTGCAAGTTTGAGGCAAGTTTTCTACTTGCTATATTGTGGTTTAAGATAAATGATTAGTTGTGATAATTATGTATTAATCATGGTTTAACTATTTTAGGGTTTTTGTGGATTGGTGGGTTTTGAATCACTAAAGAATGATTTGGATGATTATTGATGTTTATGGTAGTAGTTAGTGGTATTTATGATGTATTGGTGACAATAAATGAGTTTGGTTTGAATGGATTTGAGTTGGGGGTAAATTTGGAGTCCAAGACTCAAACTTGGCAAAATCGTAGGGGCAAATCGATTCGGCCCCTGGGCAAATCGATTCCCTTAGGTCTAGTTTCCAGGTCTGCTTGGACCGAATCGATTCGTCTTAGCTAAATCGATTCGATAGATTACAGAATGCCAATTTTCCTTGTCCGAATCGATTCGCTAGGGCGAATCGATTCGTTTTCCTGCTGTTTTGAGTTATATTTGTAATTCAATTCTAACTCATTTTCTTTAGGATTTGGGCCTAGGAACCTTCTTGTATGAAGTAAACTTAGAGTCCTAGATTTCTAGATGAGCTAGTTTACTACCCTAGATTAGAATTGGTTTATATGTATTTTATTCCGAGGGTGCGTGAAGTGATGTTCAGGCATTTCTTTCTTTTGCTTAATTATTAGGAGTCTAGGAGATTATGAAGTTGTATTTGGAGACTTTAGAAGTAAATTTGAGGTATGATGGTCTATTATAAATCCCTAAAAAGGAGGCTTGGGAAAATAACTTGGGATTTTAATTATTCATCGAGGTTATTACGATGATGTGAAGCACGTATAGTTCCGGATATCCATAATGCATTTGATAAAATGTAATGAACAAAGTAAATGATAATTTACTTAATTGTGATGTAGTAATGAATAAATGGTTGGAACACACACCTTGTCTAAATGCCATCTTAAGGGAAGTTCGTGCGTGAGGTGAAGCCCCATGGCTAATGAATGCAGGGTGGAGATAGTCCTAGGCCATATGAGCGCTTGTTGTATATATTTTTTGCGATGGGTAGGTAATTCCGGGTGTGGTTATGACTACCCCGTAGGCATATGGCCGCTTCCCGACGTTTCGATAGGATCCCAGGTTGTCTTGATTAATGGCCCTGGAAGATGATGGTCATTTAAGGGTGCAAACAGTGGGGAAACCCGGACGGGCGGTCCTAGAATCCTTATATATGTATACTTATAACTATTCTAACATCAAGTGGGACTTGATGGATATTAATGCCATAAAGAGCATAACGCAATGCCATAAAGAGCATAGTACATGCCACAAAGAGCATACAATTGATCTACGTGCCACAAAGAGCACATGATAAAATTTATATTCCTGATAAGGAATGGAAAGATAAAATGAAAAGGGTGAAAGATGAAAAAGGCTTATGATTATTCATATTCTCTTGTATAACTGACTTTGATTTATAACCATTTAATTGTATTAGTTTATTTTATGCGGTTACCATGTTAGAATATCATCTTTATCATCCATGATTAACTGTTCATAATTGTCATACTTGTTATTTATCTGGTGATCACATAAAACTGGGCCCTGGCCCGTTCTTCTTTCTTATTATGCATAAATATATTAACCGCTCTGGTTCTCCACCGCAAGGACGCCCGTATTGACCTCCCCATTCCAGTGTCTTTTGAGGAGCCGTGACATTTTGCGGATATCACGGGATATTTTTTGTAGACGCCTTCATTGTTGTTTTCTAGTTATGTTTGGGTCTTTATTCGGGCGTGTGGCCCAAACTGTTGTAATTGTATAATGGATGTAATATGTTACTCATGGAACTTGTTGTACCTTGTATGAAATTCTATTGACCGACATTATATTCGGTCCTTTTATTGTATATTTGTCGTTGTTGTAACATATATACTTTTGGGGATTCCACTTTCTTTTCTATTATGGGTTGTTGAAAATGCTTTCTATAAATTACAAAACAAAATTGTTGACAACCCGTTTTCTGAAACATTGAGTGGTTATCCCTTATACTCTTTATATTGTCACGATGCTGAGAATGATTTCATCCATGATTCCTGTATTATTGGAGTATCGGGCTAGACACCCCTTATTTTGGATGTCGGGTTGTCACAGATGGTATCAGAGCATCAAGTTCTAGAGTCTTTAGGATCTATGCGGACTTGTCACGTTCTACCATAGCGTTCTTTGATATAGAGCCCAATGTTAGGACTGCTTTGTTGCTTATGTTTGCGATCTTCTGCAAGATAGATTGTTTTATATAATATCCTAACTCTATTGTTTCTCCATCTCAGATGCCGCCTAAGAGAGGTCGCCCAGCGAGAAGTAATAGAGTTGTGGAAGAGGAGGTTGGTCATCCACTACCACCACCGGGGAGTATAAATGCTACTGATGTAGCAAATATAGTGGCCCAAGCAGTCAATGCAGCTATGACTGCAGTGGTACAACAAATGCCACAAGTTCAACCACGGGCGCAAGAGGAACAAGCTCCTATGAGACCTTATCCGTGGGAGAGAGTTATGGAGTCTTTTCTAAAGGTCCATCCCCCAAAATTCGATGGAGGCTCGGGTGTTATAAGGGCAAATCAGTGGAAGAAAGACATGCAACGCCATCTTCGAATGGTAGAATGTAATGAGGAGAAAAAGCAAATCCTTGTTACTTTCACGCTTGTCGAATCGGCATTACATTGGTGGGAGTCGATGACTACACCAGAGCAGAGGGATACGATGACAATCACTAATTTTTGGGCCTTATTTGACTGAAAGTACTTCCCTCCCGCGGTTCAAAAGGAGATGCCAGTGAAGCTTCAGGATGTAGTACATGGAGAGAGATCTGTTGCAGAGTATGAAAAGGAGTTCACCCGATTGGAAAGTTTTGTATGGGATGAGGTGACTCCAGAAGAGAGGAGGATCTCCAAGTTTGTGGGAGGTTTACATTGGCGGATAAAACAACATTTTTTGGGAAATTCGGCTTTACAAACCTTTGGGGATGTGATGAATGTGGCATTACTTCATTGCCAAGTGCATAGATTGTTTGTGCAAAATAGCAATAAGGCTACCGCGATGGGACAAGTGGGAAAACCTCGAGGTAATGGGATTTGGGGAGGAGCACCTCCTTCATCCCAATCTTCGGGGAGTAAGCAAAGAGAGAGGGACCCCCAGCAAGGGGATTTGTCTAAACGTCCACTCTTTGGTGGATTTAATGCAGGTGGTAACAATAATAGGCAGGGTCAAGGTGGACTGTCACAACAACAAGCAGGTAGAGGTGGAAATGGAGGTAGAGGCCAGCAGGGCCGAGGCTTTGGGCAGTTTTGAAATAATCAGTGATGGAACCAAGAGAACGTGACGAACAAATGTTTTCAGTGCGGAGAGCTGGGCCATTATAAGAGGTCGTGTCCTCAGTTGATTGTAGGACATCTTCATAGGGATGCACAACAGCCATATGTTCAGTTTCCGCCACAGGTGCCAAATTCGGTTGTTCCTCCACAGCTGGGACAACTACAGTATGGACGGGTTTATCACATTCAGGAGGCTATGCTTCCTCCAGCCCCTCTAGCACCTCCAGTAATTGAGGGTAAGTTTCTCATACAAGGGCATATGGGTCGGGTATTATTTGATACGGGTGCGACACACTCTTTCATTTCTAGGAGTTTTGCTCAGACCACAGAGTTGATAAAATCTGCTGAGAGTACTTTCACTAGCGTTGAATCTTCTATGGGTGATGGTTCATTGATTTTCTTTGTTTGTAAAAATATAGGAATTAATCTTGGTAATTTGTGCTTTGAGGCCGATTTTCTCGTCCTTGACATGGTCAGGTATGACGTGATTTTGGGCATGGATTGGCTAATGAAATATCACGCGATAGTAAATTGTTATGGAAAGAGTATAGTCTTCGCCGTTTCAGAACAAGAAATGTTCTTGGTAGTTATGACTAGTTTGGAAGGAGGTACGAGTACCTATTTATATTGTATTACGGAGGAGACTTCCAGGGATGTAGCTGTTCCCCTGGATTCTATTCCGATTGTTAGAGATTTTGAAGATGTTTATTGGGAAATACCGGGATTACCTCCAAGCCGGGAGATTGAGTTTGTGATTGATTTAGCGTCGGGAACTCGACCGATTGCGAGAGCTCCATATCGCATGGTACCTGTGGAAATGAGGGACTTAAGGGATCAAATCCAACAGTTGTTGGAACAGGGATTTATTAGGCGTAGTACGTCGCCCTGGGGTGCTCCAGTGTTATTTGTAAAGAAAAGAGACGGTTCTCTCCGACTATGTGTGGACTATAGAGAGTTGAATAAAGTCACCATTCGGAATAAATACCCTTTGCCTAGTATTGATGGTTTGTTTGACCAACTTAGGGGAGCGTCGTACTTCTCTAAGATCGATTTGAGGATGGGGTATCATCAATTTAGGATACGGGAGCAGGATGTATCCAAGATCGCATTTCTGACAAGATATGGATCCTATGAATTCTTGGTTATGCCCTTTGTACTAACCAATGCCCCCGCCGTATTTATGGATCTCATGAATAGGGTATTTCGGGACTTCTTGGACCAATTTGTTATTGTATTCATCGATGACAACTTAGTCTATTCTCAAACGAAATCGGATCATGCTATTCATTTGAGGTTGGTCCTGCAAAGATTGAGGGATCACCAAGTGTATGCAAAGTTCAAGAAGTGTGGCTTTTGGTTGAAGGAAGTTCAGTTTTTGGGCCATGTTGTGTCATCCCAGGGTATATCGGTGGATCCGAGCAAGGTGGTTGCTATGAGGGAGTGGGGTCAGCCCACAACACCTATAGAGATTCGTAGTTTTCTGGGTTTGGCGGGTTATTACCGTCGGTTTATCAAGGGTTTCTCCAAAATCGCAAGCCCTTTGATAAATTTGACCCGGAAAGGGGTGAGATTTGTTTGGGATAACTCTTGCTAGGTTGCTTTTGACGAGCTCAAAGATAGGTTGACTTCGGCTCCAGTCCTTGAATTGCCAAAACCAGGATTGGAATATCTAGTCTTCACCGATGCATCTCTTCAAGGATTAGGAGGTGTGCTTCAACAAGAAAGATGGGCTATTTCTTATGCTTCTCACAAGCTAAAGCCTCATGAAAGGAAATATCCGGTGCATGACTTAGAACTTACCGCGATTGTCTTTGCCTTGAAGATTTGGAGGCATTATCTCTTAGGGTAGAAATTCCGTCTTTTCACGGACCATAAATCACTGCAATATTTATTTTCACAGAAAGACTTGAATATGCGTCAGCGCCGATGGCTGGATTTCATAAAAGATTATCAATTTGATATCCATTATCATTCGGGCAAGGTGAACGTTGTGGAGGATGCCTTGAGTAGGAGGCCCGAGGGAGAGTTACCTGATGTATGGAAGGCTAAGTGGAAAGAGCTCATTTAGGAGGATGCGGTGGTGAGAGTGTTCATGTCAGTGATGACCATTACTCCTACCATTGTGGCAAGGGTTTTAGAAGCCCAAGGAAGGGATAAGGGCTGTCAGGACCATATACACCGATTACTATCCGAGGGAGCGGAATCCTACTCGATAAGTTCAGAGGGTGGATTACGCTTCTATGGAAGACTTATTGTTCCGGAGGAGGGGGATTTGAGACGGGCGGTGATGTCAGAATCTCACGGGTCGAAATTTATGGTATGTCCTGGTGGGGACAAAATGTATCAAGACATGCGCCACCAGTATTGGTGTCCCGACATGAAGTGGGATATTTCTGAGTTTGTATCCCAATGCACTACTTGTCAATTGGGCAAGATCGATCATCAGCGACCGACAGGTTTGTTGCAACCGTTAGAGATTCCGATGTGGAAATGGGAGAGCATATCGATTGACTTTATTACGGGCTTACCAAGGTCACAGAGGGGTTATGATTCGATTTGGGTGATTGTCGATCGCTTGACTTAGTCAGCGCACTTCTTACCTGTGCGTACTGATTTTGATACCGCTCGCTATGCCCAGTTGTTCATCACTGAGATTGTTAGACTCCATGGGGTGCCTTTAAATATAGTTTCCGATCGAGATAATATTTTTGTTTCCCACTTTTGGCGAAGTTTCCAAGAGGTCATGGGGACCGAATTGAGGTTAAGCACTTCTTATCATCCTCAAACAGATGGTCAGACTGAAAGAGTAAACCAAATGTTGGAGGATATGCTCCGTATGTGCATGATTGATTTCAAGGGTGGTTGGGAACAATAACTCCCATTGGATGAGTTCGTTTATAACAACTCATACCAATTTACTATTGGGATGGCGCCCTATGAAGCTCTTTATGTCCGGCCTTGTAGATCGCCCGCTTGTTGGTTAGAAGTGGGGGATAATAAATTCCTTGGACCTAAAATGATCCAAGATACTTCTTCTAAAATTAAACTCATTCGGAATCGCATTCGGATAGCCCAAGATCGCCAAAAGAGCTATGTCGATGCGGGTAGAAGACACATGGAGTTGTAAATTGGGGATCAAGTCTTGGTGCGAGTGTCACCAATGAAGAGCATTAAGCGTTTTGAGAAGAAAGGAAAGCTTGCACCGCATTTTGTTGGACCTTTTCCAGTTATTGCGAAAATCGGTCCAGTGGCATATCAACTTGCCTTACCAAAAATTTTGCAACAAATTCACGATGTATTCCATATTTCCTCTCTGAAGAAGTATAAGACATGCGAAGGTGCCCTTTGGCATATCCCTTTCGAGGATATTGACTTGCAACCCAACAATTCATATGAAGAACAACTGGTTTCTATCTTAGAGCATGGGGAGCATAAGTTGAGGTCTCGTGTGGTGCCCTTGGCGAGAGTCCAATGGAGTCATCACAATGCTAAAGAATTGACGTGGGAACGTGCGAACGACATGCGGGAAAAGTATCTGCATCTCTTCTTACAAGGTACGCTTGAATTTTGGGGGCAAAATTCTCTCATAAGGGGGGGAGTATGTAACAACCCTCGCTTATGAGAACCTATTTTATATTTACTTACTACGTGAAGTAATTATATATAAAATGTTGGAATATGGAGTAAGTATAAATTAAATGAAGAAAAGTTAATATTTACTAACTTGTTGTATATTTACTGTATGTGTATGTAAATATCCTCATGTTGAGTTTTATAGTGTCATAAGATTTAAAATAACATTATGGTTTAAAATGGAACCGGAACTTAAAATGAATTATAAAATATCCAAATGATAATTTGGAGGCCGTAGTTGGTTCCGGAACGTGCGAGACGGTCAAAATGGGTACCATATGTATTTTTATGTTTTGGGTACTTTTGACTGGATTTAACATATCTGTGTAGTTGCGAACCATTTAACGTGGTATTTACCACTTAAGTTGTAAATTGTAGTCTAAAGGCACGATTTATGCCCTCCTTTTCTTTATTTCTCTTGAGTGAAATTATTAACCTAGAGAGAAAGAGAGAGGAAGAGAAAGAGTAGAGAAAGGAGAGAGATTGAAGATTTAGAGATTTATCTTGCCTACATCTTCTTCAAATCTGAATTTTTGCAAGCTTGAGGAAAGTTTTCTACTTGTTATATTGTGGTTTAAGATAAATGATTAGTTGTGATAATTGTTTATTAATCATGGCTTAACTATTTTAGGGTTTTTGTGGATTGGTGAGTTTTGAATCATTAAAGAATGATTTGGATGATTATTGATGTTTATGGTAGTAGTTAGTGGTATTTATGATGTATTGGTGACAATAAATGAGTTTGGTTTGAATGGATTTGAGTTGTGGGTAAATTTGGAGTCCAAGACTCCATAGCCAAACTTGGGAAAATCACAGGGGCGAATCGATTGGGCCCTTGGGCGAATCGATTCACTTAGGTCCAGTTTCCAGGTCTGCTTGGATCTAATCGATTCGATAGATTATAGAATGACAGTTTTCCTTGTCCGAATCGATTCGCTTTTAGGGCGAATCGATTCGGCCCTTGGGCGAATCGATTCGTTTTCCTGTTGTTTTGAGTTAGTTTTGTAATTCAATTCTAACACATTTTCTTTAGGATTTGGGCCTAGGAACCTTCTTGTATGAAGTAAACTTAGAGTCCTAGATTTCTAGATGAGCTAGTTTACTACCTTAGATTAGAATTGGTTTATATGTAGTTTATTCCGAGGGTGCGTGAAGTGATGTTCAGGCATTTCTTTCTTTTGCTTAATTATTAGGAGTCTAGGAGATTATGAAGTTTTATTTGGAGACTTTAGAAGTAAATTTGAGGTATGATGGTCTATTATAAATCCCTAAAAAGGAGGCTTGGGAAAATAACTTGGGAGTTTAATTATTCATCGAGGTTATTACGATGATGTGAAGCACGTATAGTTCTGGATATCCATAATGCATTTGATAAAATGTAATGAACAAAGTAAATGATAATTTACTTAATCGGGATGTAGTAATTAATAAATGGTTGGAACACACACCCTCTCTAAATGCCATGTTAACGGAAGTTCGCGCGTGAGGTGAAGCCCCCTGGCTAATGAATGCAGGGTGGATATAGTCCTAGGCCATATGAGCGCTTGTTGTATATATTTTTTGCGATGGGTAGGTAATTCCGGGTGTGGTTATGACTACCCTGCAGGCATATGGCAGCTTCCCGACGTTTAGGTAGGATCCCAGGTTGTCTTGATTAATGGCCCTGGAAGATGATGGTCATTTAGGGGCGCGAACAGTGGGGAAACCCGGACGGGCGGTCCTAGAATCCTTATATATGTATACTTATAAATATTCTAACATCAAGTGGGACTTGATGGATATTAATGCCATAAAGGGCATAAAGTAATGCCATAAAGAGCATAGTACATGCCACAAAGAGCATAATACATGCCACAAAGATCATACAATTGAGATACGTGCCACAAAGAGCACATGACAAAATTTGTATTCCTGATAAGGAATGGAAAGATAAAATGGAAAGGGTGAAAGATGAAAAAGGCTTATGATTAGTCATATTCTCTTGTATAACTGACTTTGATTTATAACCATTTAAATGTATTAGTTTATTTTATGAGGTTACCATGTTAGAATATCTTCTTTATCATCCATGATTAACTGTTCATAATTGTCATACATGTTATTTATCTGGTGATCACATAAAATCGGGCCCTGGCCCATTCTTCTTTCTTGTTGTGCATAAATATATAAACCGCTCAGGTGCTCCACCACAAGGACGCCCATATTGACCTCCCCATTCCAGTGTCTTTTGAGGAGCCATGACATTTTGCGGATATCACGGGATATTTTGTGTAGACGCCTTCATTGTTGTTTTCTAGTTATGTTTGGGTCTTTATTCGGGCGTGTGGCCCAAACTGTTGTAATTGTATAATGGATGTAATATGTAACTCATGGAACTTGTTGTACCTTGTATGAAATTCTGTTGACCGACATTGTATTCGGTCCTTTTATTGTATATTTGTCGTTGTTGTAACATATATACTTTTGGGGTTTCCACTTTCTTTTCTATTATGGGTTGTTGAAAATGCTTTCTATAAATTACAAAACAAAATTTTTGACAACCCGTTTTCTGAAATATTGAGTGGTTATCCCTTATACTCTTTATGTTGTCACGATGCTGAGAATGATTTCATCCATGATTCCTGTATTATTGGAGTATCGGGCTGGCCACCCCTTATTTCGGATACGGGGTTGTCACACCTTAAAAATAATAGGATATTAGGTAAATGGGTGTTTGAAGGTCTACATGAGTTTAAAAAAAATTAACTACAAAAATTGTTTTAAATGTTGTAAAATAAAAAAAAAAGTTTAAAAATATGGGGTGTCGCTAGCACGGAACTTTAAAAATAAGACAATATTTGATAAATGGATTTTTGAGAAACTAAATGAGTTAAAAATAATTAAAAAAAACATAAAAAAATATTTTAATAAAAAAATATTTTTATTTTATTATTTTGAACTCCTTTGACATGATAAACCAATGAAAAAAAAAACAGGGGGCTGTACTAACCTGGAATTAACACCGGGTTGGTCTATTATTATTCTTTTTTTAATGGTGTTGAAACTACAACATTCAGCAACTTTACTCAACAAAAAAAAAATACACCAACATAAAACAACTTTCACAAAGAACAAATTTACTCACCAAAAAATAACATACATCAACTCTACTTCCTACGAAAACTTTTTTTAACCTCAACATGCATCTCTCCATTCACTTCAACATACAACATCAATAGTTGTAAGCTACCAAATCATTTTCTTTATCATTCAAAACATTGACTGTAAGAGTAAACCACATTTTAACTGAACAAAATAAAACAAAAAAATTGAAATTAAACATTGACAGCGACTAAACCATTTAGTAATAAACCATTGACAGTATTTGTTTTAGCTACTAAACAATTTACTAAATCACATCTTAACCAGTAAAAAACTATAGTTTTGACAGTAGTGTATAAATATTAAACATTCTTTAACATTAGAATTGTGAAACAAAAAATAGCAAAAAAGGCCTCAAAAATTCAAATTTGCTCTCGCTGTCAAAATGGAACAAAATTGTTTGGATCATTGGTCATTTCATTCACACCATTAAAAAATTAATGATCATAAGCCTCTACAATAGAAGATTGAAATAGTTGTTAATATATATATATATATATATATATATATATATATATTAGAACCAAATAAATAAGAGTACAAATAAATAAGGTATACTTTTTAATTTCAATAGTATTTTTCATGGCTCTATCTTGATCACTGATAATTGTCTTAGGAGTGTGATCATCCATGCATGTAGGCCAAATTTTAAAAAGTCAAATAAATGTATCGGTGTCCTCTTATGACATCAATCCACATCCTAATAATATTGACTAACCATGATGTTTCACCCGAACAAGCGGAGGAAAAGGCATATCATACTTATTCGTCAAGTATGTCGTGTCAAAAGTGATGGCATCGCCAAATTCCTCATATGCAACCCTACTCTAAGCATCTCCCCAAAATAAAATTTTAAAAATGCACTCATCATCAAATTCTATAAAAAAAATAGCATGATTAGTTTGCATTTTCTTGAAGTAATTTTGGACCGCTAGAGCATTATCATCCCCAAACCTCAACTGTCTAACTTTCTCAATATGATTATAATTGTCTTTCAATAAAAATGGTGCATTTTACCACCGGCTTCCACCACACACACTAAAACTTTTATTTGGTCTTATGTCGGCCTGTCATTCATCTCAAGTTTCCTTTTATTAACTGAATTTATTACTATATTGGTTTTGTAAAATTGAGATTTTTTTAGCCATAACTCATGGTTGTGATGAAGGTGAATAACATAAATTTTTTCTTTCCCATTTGTATCCACAATGGCCATAAGTTTAACATTGCAATTAACTCTCCGAGTTGGATACAATTGTAAAGAATTTTTAGCTTGACTTTAAGGTGTATCCTCTTGACTGCAACAAATAGCCACATATCGAATTTTGCCGTCAGCCCCCTATAACACCCCATATTTTGGAGAATATGGAAATTAATTATATTAGTGATTTAGGAATAATTTGGAGAAATTATTCAATTCAGATGATTTAAATCCATTAATTCAGTTTAAGTTAATTTCATGCATGCCGAAATTTGAGGTGAAAATAAGATGATTTTAAAAGTAACTTGAATAGTGATTTTAAAGTCACGGTTGATTCCGAAAGGATCGAAATAGTAAAAAAAGTGTACTCGGGACGATTTTAGGCCAACCCAACAATGTTTAAGGGCTTTTCGGTCATTCGGGATTTTGTGGTTTAGAGAACTCCGAAAATGCTAAGCCTTATATCTGATATTTGAGAAAGGAACTAGGGTTAGCACAATCATAATATAAGAGAGGAAAGAGGAGAGGAAGAGGAGAAGAAATCCAAAGGTTCCTACACAGTTTTAGCCCCGAACGCAACAGAATCGAGATCGGAGCGAGGGGAGACCGACCACACCATCTTATCAATGAATTTCAGACCTGCTATTGAGAGGCAAGCATTTAAATGGAAATTTTTATTAAGCATGTTATAATACCCATGTAGATTAGGGTTTGATTTCATGCTTTTGGAAGTTTTATATGAATTTTTGAGGGTTTAATTCATAAACTAAAGTAGAAATGTATGTAGAGATGTTCCTTAATGATGATAATATGAAATCATTGGGTCTGGGTTGGTTAATAAGAGAGAAATATGAGTTCTTGATTAATAAAGATGGTAAACATGAGAAAACTAGGGTTTTATATTTATTAAAGGAGAGTGTGATTCTTAGATTGAATCTTTGAAGTTATTTGTGTAAACTTTTCATAGGAAATTATACCTATGTGAAGATAAAATGATATTTTAATATATTAAATTATTAATATTGAATCTTGATGCGTTCTTGGTTGAAGAACATGAATCTTGAATGACATATGATTTAATTGATGAAGACAAGATGTCAATCTACCAGAATTTTTTACGTTACTTTGAATGTATGCCATTTCAATTATACTTAGAGTTAGAGTGAGATACATACATTACTGGAAATCTCTATGTCTTAGATTTCTAACGAGCTTTGAATAAGGTCAATCGAAGTTCTTTAGAGGGCGTAATCGATTTTTTACTATAAGGTGTTTGATCTGCCAGCATAGTAATCTACCATAATTTTTTACCTAACTTTAAACGTATGCCATTTCAATTGTCCTTAGAATTAGAGTGCTATCCATACATATATGGAAATATCTATGTCTTATCATTCTAATGAGATTTGAATCAGTCAATCGGATTTCTGTAGAGGGAGTAATCAACATTTTGCCACAGGTTGTTTAATCTGTCAGAAAATTTTGACTCGATTTAGTTTACCAGATTTTGACAATTTTCCCTTTTTAAGCCCAGAACTTGTGGATAATTATCGAGGGAATTTTTGGAATATAATGAGGTATATATTATATGATATTAGTCCTTGATAGGTTTGAGACTTATCCATGTATGCGAGAGTTAAGGCTAAGGCTAGTTGGGCTTAATTATTAATGTAATAATTGGAGAGAATGAAAATGGATCGTGGAGAGAATAAGGGAAATTATGAGGTAGACCAGTAGGACAATGGTAGATTAACTACTGAATTAACTTAGGGGGTAACCATAGGCCCTTCGATTAGAGAATAATACTCGGGAATATACGATAGAGAGTATATATTAAATAAAATTGTACAGTGTGTGAGAGAAAAATACTACGTACGGGTGATAATCATATGTTGAGTGTATACCTATATAGATTGATTTTTATAGGTTGAGTGTATACCTATAAGGTTTTATTATTATATGTCGTGTATGTACCTATATTGAATATAAATATGGATAGGTTATGTGTATGCCTAGTATGTATTATTATGTGTATGACATACCTACGCCGCTTGCTATCGGGGGGAGGTTCCGCGTCGTGGACGGTCTTGTCCTGATGAGCCCGTTGGGGGGATTTTAGACTTTTACCCAGAACATAGGACCTTGGATACATACTATCTGAGAGTATGATAGTTTCTACGGTTGAATGGGAGCGTAGGTATGTGCGTGACCCATTTCGCTGGGGACTATGTTCGCCTCCAATATGTGTGATTTGTATTTTGGGTTCAAGGAGACATGTCGAACCATTTGTCCTTGATATAGTTGAGAGGTACTTGGACTGATAGCAGAGTACACGAATGTGCATCACGGTGGCCAGGCCGGTGGATGCTATATATATATATATGCTTGGATGTTTTCTCCTACTTATGTGTGACAGTAGTGATGCTAGATAGTGTGTGTCTAAACAAAGATTTATCTATTTATGTGGGATAATAGTGAGACGATATAGTATGTATTTAAAGAATGATTAATCTACTAAAGAGTAAATAGTAGGGAGATTTGATAGTGTAAATCTAATTAATGATGAATATACTAATGCGTAAATAGTTAGAATATGGATGGTGAATATCTAAAATAAAGTTTAAGTAAAGAAACTTAAATGGTAAGGCTTGAACCATAAAATATGTGAAATGGTAACGTGGGTCTAATAATAACAGAGGAGAGATGTTAGTTATTAAGGGTATTCGGTAGCTTCTTGTATGGGCGGTACGAGTAAGTTAAGGAGAATCTTAACTATGATTAAATGGTAGTTCAGGGTATTCGGTACCATATTGTATGGGCGGTACGGGTGATCTAGACTGATTTGAGTCTTATTAGATACTTGAGACCTATTTAGATTGGGTAGCTTGACTAGGAGGGACGTTAGGTGTGCACTATAGATGAGAGGTAAGGAAACTCAAGGGAGCGTCCGCAACCTAACATGTGTATCGAATAACTATTCATTTAAATTGATATTTAAATGCTTTCTAAATATTTTCAAATGATTTTTTCTTGGGCTCTGACCCGTACTTGCAAAAACCTTTTTCCAAAATCTTTTAGGTGTCCAGCCACATGGATGACAAGCGGGATGATCTGTTCTAGGAATGCATAGCTGCAGCACTTGTGAATGCTTGCAGGATATGGAATTAGACGCTTTAGTTACTTCATTCCTAGTGTAGGGTGCAGTTTAGTATTTCATTCGGGCGTGTTGGCCCTCAGTTATTTCTTTATGGAAGTTAGACTATGTATTTGAATTTTATTTATATTGGACTTTTATTTGGATTTGGGAACCGATGATTTATTCGGTATTATTTTATATTCGTTGCTTATCATATGATTGTTCAGCTTATTCATTTATTACGTGGATGGATAGTTATTATATTTTTTCGCATATTGTTTTGTTTAATAAAAAGATAAAATTTGGCACCGACTTTTTTGAATACTAGGTGGTTAGTAAATGTTTTAAAAAGTTTTTGATAGTGATGCTAAGAATGAACCAAATGGAAATCCTGTTTTAATTTAATGAAGGCCTGATCACCCGGTATTTAATTAGGCGGGGTGTCACACCCCCTTTTTAGGGTTCTATTTTTCACAAGAAATCCTATTTCATTACTATAGTTTTTATAATACTAAAAAAAGTCATCAACACTATCAAATTTCATTCCCAACTCTGGCTCATTTCTTTGTCCTACTACAGCTTCATTTTCATTATAACCATCAACATCTCCTATATCATCTATTTCATCTTCTTCGAGGTAAGAATTCAAATCTATATTGTGAAATTGTTCAAAAATATCTCAATCCATCCTAATAAAAAAAAAGTCAATATAAAATTAATATGAGCACACAAATTTTCATTACATTATAAAATATTAAAAATAAAAAAATTATATATATAGAAAATCCCATGTAAAAACTCTTTATGGCGCAGACCTTGGTATATACTATTTTTTTAAATACTAAAAAAATGAATTTTTGGATGAAACTTCATGGATGTAATGTCCACGGTTAGAAGATCATCTCTAATTTTTTTCATCAAAAAATTGAATAAAAAAACCGTTGAGATGAGGTGATATGTAAGAAAAATGGTATAATTATTCATTTTCAACCGTTGAAATGTTGGGTCGGCGCCAACCACTTTATGGATTGAATTTTTTTATGAAACTTCATGGATATGATCTTCTCACCTTCGAGACCATATCCATGAAGTTTCGTCAAAATATTCAATTAAAAAGTGGATGAGATGATTGTCAACATTTCAACTGTCGAAAATGCATATTTATACCATTTTCTACATATCACCTCATCTCAATGGTTTTTTCATTGAATTTTTTTATGAAAATAATTAAAGACGATCTTCTCACCATGGAGATCATATGCATGAAGTTTCGTAAAAAAAATCATTTTTTTTATTATTTTAAAGAATTGGTATGTACTCGGGTTTACACCATAAGAAGTCCTTACAGGAGGGTCTCTCTCTCTCTCTCTCTCTCTCTCTCTCTATATATATATATATATATATATATATATATATATATATATATATATATATATATATATAAAGAGAGAGAGAGGCGCTCATACATAACAAGTATACATACTTGCTAAGCGCAAATCTAATTTTTTTTAATATTTAAAACAATTGAGTTGAGTTTTTGTGTATGATCTTTAAACATATCAAGGGATCCATATAAAAAAATCAGTTCAAAATACTTTTTTTGGCTCTTTTAAAAAAATATCAGTCAAACTTTCACAACTTTTAAAGTAATTTAAAGGGTACAAAAGTTTGACTGTTTTTTTAAAATAGTAAAAGACGTTATTTTGAGTTTTTTTATACATGTCACTTAAAATGCTTAAATAATATAAAAATATTCAATTCAAAAATAATTTGTTTACTATTTTAAAAAAATCGACGTATATATAAGAGGAGGGTTACAAGCTTCCCGGGTGGTTCTGTTAGCTGAGAGATTAGCATTCTTTGGTGGAAATGAGCAAAAGGGAATAATGGACCCTTTTTGTGTGGTGAAATGGGTAAAAACGAAAGTTTCTTTTTAAATGGGATGTCAAACTAAGCAGAGGCGATTGATATGCGGGTGTGGTTGGAGGGTTAAAAGAAATTAATCTTTTCTCAACGAGAAAATTATATACGATCCTTGAACTCTAGCGTTTGTAACATGTTGGCGATAAACTATTTTGGTTTAATTAAACCTTCCTCCTGAATTTTATCTTATTTTTTACTTTGTTATCCGAGCTTTCAATTGTGGCATTTATTCCCTGAACTTTCTAAATGACTATAAGTAATCCCCTACTCTTAACACCATTATTTTTTAGACCAAAAAGTGGGACATGTGTCATTCACATGAGGGTATTTTTGTCCCAAACAAATAAAAGTTTCTAGAATATGAAAATTACACAATAAATCATATAAAAAAATATTTAAAATTTTGGAAATTAATGATATCCAACTAAAAATCAATATTTCAAACAAAGAAAATGATTTTCAAAAGAAAAACAAAACAATTTTCTAGCAAAAAAAAGATTTTAAACAAAAATATTTTTTCGAACAAATAAAAAATGATTTCCAATAAAACAATAACTTCTAACGAAATAAACTGATTTCCAACAAAAAAAAAACGATTTCCAGAAATAAGAAAATTATCCAACCAAAAAATGATTCCCACTAAAAAAAAAAATTCAACAATAAAATAGTAATTTACAGGAAATAAAAAATGATTTTCAACAATAAAAAAAATGATTTAAGGTCAAAAACTAATTTTCAATGAAAAAAATAATTTTTAGCAATGACAAAAATATTTTCAGCAAATAAAAATTTATTTTTAGCAATAAAAAATTATTTCCATGAATAAAAAATAATTTTCAATAAATAAAAAATGATTTTCACAAAAAAAAAATGATTTTCAACCCAAAAATGATTTGCACCAATAAAAAATAGAAAAACTTTTCTAAAAATTAATAAAAAAACTGAAAAGGCTTTAAAAAGTCTTGAAATGACAAAAAAAAAATCAAACCATTTGACTGAAACTTTATTCACCCAAAAATTATCTCCCAAATAGATTTTAAATTTGGACAAAGAAAAAAAATTCCCAAATCAATATTTTCTTCTTCAAATTCATCACTAAAAAATCCTAGAGAGAGAAATGTAATAATCATCAACATACCTATAAGCACATGTATCTTTGATTTGGGCAAAGAAAAAACCCCAAAAAAACATCTTGTTTTTTAAACAAAAAACTCTTAAAGAGAAAATTATACTCATTCAATAAACCTATCATATATGTGCGTGGAGATTCGGATTTTCATGTGGCTATGTGTGAGTTCATGTGTGTGTGTATTCGTGTATGAAGAGAGAGAGAAGATGAAGGAAGATGAGAGAAAGAGAACAGTAACCATGGTTGCTAGAAAAGGGTAAAAGTGTGTTTATGTGTGTGTGTGTGTGTGTGTGTGAGAGAGAGAGAGAGAGAGAGAGAGAAATGAGAGAAAATAAAGATGTCGACATCCCCATTTTACTCCATAGAGGTAGCCACACCTAAAATGGACCTCAAAAGGGACAAAATACTAGACCAAACTCATGCACACCTTCCTAAAGTTCCAAAAACCTCAAACAACCTACGAAATTACCCAACAAAATCAAACCAGTTCAAAACTGGACCAAAATCCGAGGGTGAAATGTGCATGACCGATCAATCTAGCAACGCACACTACCTATGACTGGTCAGTCATTAACTCTGAAATTTTGACTATAAAAGGAGCCCTTCCCCTACCAACTAATGGAATTAACTCCACCCTCTTAAATATAAAGCATTTTGTCCAGAAGTCTTTTTCCTTTCAAAATGCCTTGAAACTCTCTCCATTTATCATCAAAACCTTCTTTAACTTAGATCTAGTGCTTTGATTTGCAGCCCTAGTTTCTTTTTCATCATCCAAGTGAAAAAAAAAGACCAATTTTCTTTTTTCTTTTATAAGGTACTTTTTCTCTAATAGTACCCTTAGATTCATTCCAAAAAAGGTTGATCCTAAGCCTGAATGTTACTGAAATAAAAAGGCGCCCGCGTAACTTTGCAGGTACATAAACTCACTCTTTTATTTTGAAGTTTAATATAAAAGAAGGGTGGAGTTACAACACCACCCAAAGCTACTTTATTTGATTTTCTTTGTCGTGTAAAGTTTGATCTTGCTCCAAAGGTCACGTCCGAACTACGTTGACTTTGAATCTACCTAGGGTAGATACCTAGGTGTATTAGAGAAGTCCGATCTCTAAAACTCAAGTCAAATCTTGTACATATATTCATATTTCTGATCTTTATTTTTGTAATACCCCGGTCCGGATTTATGGGTTACCTGTGGTCAATCCGGTCTGACTCGAGTGCTAGTTGTGAAGTGCAATGAAACAACCTACATAATGTTGCTAGTCCAGTTTTAATTAATTAATATTTCACTTGTTTAATATGTGATTTCCAATTAAATCAAGCTACATGAGGGATTCGTGAAAAACGTCCCCGGAATCCAAGCATACAGAGCTACTAACGTAAAATAAAAATAATACTTAGCTTGATAACGCTCTCAGAATACAGAACCGCACCCAACCTACCATAAAAAAGATGGGAGAATAATCCAAATGCCCAGTGGATAATTACAACAATATAATATAAAATCGAAATACATAAAGGAGACTCTAACATATTATATCTATGTATACATGCAACTACCTTATGTACTTGTGTGTGCGTGTGTGTATACTAGAGAATACCCGTACCTGAAGGCACGACAAAAATTTTAAAAGTATGTAATCGTACAACGGTGAAAAGGTCGAGAGTACGTAATCTTAAAATGGAAAAAATATCATTCCCCAACGAAACATTTATATACTTTGTACAATTAGTTAAACTTAAACTAAGAAAAGAACAACTCCATAGGTGTATGTGACACCCCGCCCAAATAAATACCGGGTGATCAGTCCTATATCAAATTTAAAACAGGAATCTCAGGGGTCCATTCTTAGCATCACTGTCGAAAACTTTTTAAAACTTTACTAACCACCTAGTATTCAAAAAGACTGATGTCAAATTTTATCTTTTTATTAAATAATTAAATATGCATGATGAATAACAAATAAACCATACATCCAAACCATGAGTCTAAAACAGTTCTAAATGACTAAATGACATGCCGAATAAACAATCGGCTCAAAATCCCAATAATAATAATTCAATAAATGAATACATAAACCAAATACTGAGTCTAAAAGTAAAAAGGGGAAACATGACCTGAATGAATCTACAACTGAGATAAGAATCCTACTCTAGGAATAAAGAAATGATACGTCTAAATCAAATCCTGCAACCATCCACAATGTTGCAGCTGCGTAACCCTGGAATAAATAAGTCAACTATGGCATCCCTGTGGCTGGACACCTGTTAATATACATATACATAGACAAGAGAGAAGAAGTACAAGAAACGGGTCAGAACCCGATTTATAAAAATGTTTAGCAAGCATTTTATTGCAATAAATGAAATGCGTAGTATATAATGTTCATAATTGCTTTTACGGTCCCACTCTCTTGAGGACAATCTCACCTCTCTTCTATAGTGCACACCTATCGCATTCATTTATTCCGCCTAGCCATCTGACACACTTCTAACTAGGAAAAAGGCTTATCCTTCTAGTTACCCCTCGTAGTAGTATATCATATTTGATCTCAACAATTATCATTTTTAAATAAGTGTTATCACACTAAAGTCAAGTATTTACTATTTACGTTTATATAAGATTTCACTATCTTAATAGTCTGTAATTATCTCATTGTAGATATACCATAAGCATACATATATTTCCCTCACTATTATATATATGTATTAACACAATCTTAATAGCCTACAATTATCACATTGTAATTATATCACAAGTATACATATATATATATATATATATCCACCACCATTATATATATATACTAACACAGCACCCTAAGGATACACCTATAGTGCATTGCATACTCTGCTATCATGTCCCGGTACATCTCGTACTCAAACAAGGACTATCGGTTCGGAAATGTCCCACGAACCATATAAACAAATCACACATATTGGCGGCGAACATAGTTCACATACCTATGGGTCACGCACATACCTACGCTCCCATAGTCAGCAGACTTATCAACTCACAAATAAGTCTTTCACAGTCCTATGTTCTGAGATACAAGTCAAATATCCCCTCGAAGGTCACTCAGGATAAGACCATCTCTACACAACCCCCCGCGATAGCAAGCAGCTAGGTATGTCATACACATAATAAAACAATCAAATATGTATTCACGCACCCTATTAAAATATTAGGTATTCACACAACCTTTCATTGTTTTACGTATTCACACAACCTATCATTGTTTTAGGTATTCCCGTAACCTATTATCATTTTTCTATTGGATTATGTATTCCCATATTTATATATATAATTCACACATTCATATATATATACATATATTCCAATTATTACTAGTTCGCTCGTATTAAATACGATCCAATACCAAAATAACTACATCCCACTATTTAATATAATTTATATAATTATATATCTCACCTCATATATACTTAATTAAGTTCATATTAGTCTCACAAAGTTCCCAACAATTTTTAGTTTCAATTCGGGAAAGTTTCATCACTAATTAAAACTCCAAGGGTATTTTAGACATTTCACAATATATGCCTCAGTAATGAAATTCCTAGTACTGCGTACTACTCTCCATTTGCTATGCGTGGCCACAAACGGCACGTAAATCCGAATTCGTATGACAAAGTTATGCTCATTTAAAGTTGTGCTAAAAATCAAATAACTCGTTCCGTCTTCAAGGGTATTTTAGACCTTTCAATTTTTGTGTCTAATTAAAAATATTCCCAGGACAGCGTAATACTCTTCGCTATCTATGTGTGTCCGTGAACGGCACACTAATCCGATTCCGTATGCCAAAAGTTAGGGCATTAAAAAGATTCACCTCAAAGAAGATTTAAAAAAAAAAAACCTTTCTTAAAAAGTTTTCCCACATTCTGCCCAGATTAATAAATTGATGTTTTGAGGCATTTTGGAGCAGTTTTGGAGGAAGCGCATGAGCCAACAAAATGTAGAAAACGCGATTTTCTACAGGGCAACGTGGACAGAATCGCCATTAAAGCTCCAAAACCTTCTATTATACCCAGATCTTTTACCCCAAAAACCTCCCAAGATTCATCCTAAATCCACCCAAACTTCATCATTAACAATTTCTTCCAACAATACCACTAATGGAGATTCAAAAACCAAGATCTAATCATGTTGTTCACTTATCAAATTAAGTTATAATTTCACTATTAACCCAATTTCTCACAAAGTTAAAAATCCCCTATCAATGGTTATTCTTCATCTTCTTCACCATAAACCCACAAATTTCAATTCAAATTCCTACTTCCAAATTTCCAGAATTAATTGACATAATTACAACTATTTACATCATTAACTACAACTCAAATTAAAGAAAGAAAACACTTGCCTTGGGGGATTAAATCCGACGATCCCATGTCGAAATTCTTGCCCGGATTGCTCTTGTCATCCTTCTTTCCTTCTTCTTCTTTCTCCTTTCTCTCCTCTCTCAACCCTTTGTATTTTGGAATGACTCATGGCTGCCCAACACACTTAAACCTAGGTTAAAATTCCTCAATCCCGTAATTAAGCCTATTGGCCAATTAAAAATGACTTAAATGCCCCCGTATGGGCTCGATCATGTCTAAAAATGTCCCGAGACCCATTTACTACCCCCCGGGTACTCTTTTCCGACTATCTCGACCCTTCCGGACTCAACCGTTCACTCAGAATTGTCATCCGAGATACTTTATAAAATTTTCCAATTTCAACCTCAAAATGCGACACATGTGAAAATTTTCAATAACCCGAATTAATTTGAATTTCTAAATCCCCAAATTTAAATAATAAATTCTAAATCTCCAAATTCAATAATTTCTCCAATTTAAATAAATTAAATTTAAATCACCAAATTAAATGAAATTCTCCAAATTAAATAAATCCAACTCATTAATTTAATTAATTTATATATCCTCTAAAATATGGGGTGTTACAGTGTACAAAGACTTCGTAAGCATTTTACATACAATTCTACGCATATTCTGTGTAGTTAAAGTTCAACAATTCAAGTAGGTGAAATTAATTTTAAAGTAAAAAAAAATATTTTTTTATCTAAAATAATAATCAATTAATATTAACTAAAAATATGTCTTAAATCTTAAAGACAATTCAAAGGTAGAGTTCTAAATCCGAAAAAGGCTAATCAAAATGTGAAGATTAACACCCCCATTTCTCATCTCAAATTCAATTGTTATTAAAAAACACTCTAAAATTACAACTAAAACCATATAGTGATAATAGGTAGAATTATATGACAAGCCCATAACATTGTCTTGATTGGTTATAAATGAAAATATATAGTCTTAAGCTTCTTAAGGATGAAGAAATACATCTACTAATGATAAAATTAAAATTAAAAAAAAGTGTGAGAGATCGAAATTTTATGATAAAAAATTGATAAATTGAAAAAGAATCGAAATTTTTATGTGTAAAAAAATGATAAATTTTCATGTAGTTGAATGACGCATTTTCTCCGATTTCTCCACTTGAACCTTCAAAACTAACAAAGGTTATAAAATAAGAAAGGTTATAACAAAATAAGAAGATGAGGGCATACATTCCTGAAATAGATTAGAAAAAGGAATACTATACATTCTTTTGTTTATGAGTGTCTTTAACGTGCTCATGCATTAAAAAAAACATAAAATTCAATAATAATTTATATAGCACGGTAATTTGACAGTAACAATGATCTCCACAATTATTTAAATTCAGAATAAATTTGACACTAATTGTGCCATCATAAGAATAGAAATCACAAAAATATGAACTCCAACCTCTATTGTGTGAACCTTTAAAACGTGAGTTTTTATAAGGTAATCATTTAATATAAACTTTAGCAATCTGCTACGCTCATTTTATTCAACTCCTGATAAGCATAATAAATAAAAATATGCGAAGAATAATAATAAATAACAATCTAATACCACAGATGTTGAGAAAAATTGCTACTCATCATCGTCAAAAAGAAAAAATAAAAGGAAAGAAACTCGTAACGATCGAAAAAAGGGCATAACTAATAGATTTCCATTATAACATAACAGTACATAAACAAATATAATAGTGCAAGAATAATATAATATTATCAAAAACAAACTAAATTTCCAAATAGTGTCAACGATTAAATTTAAAACAAAATGATACATTTCAAAATATATGTGACAACCCGCCTACTAAAATAATAGGTGTCCGGCCCAATACTCTAATAATCACAGGAATCATAGATGGTCCATTCTCATCATCACTGTCGATTAAAATAATAGTACAAGATAACCACCAATCATTTTAGAAAACGGACTGTCAAATTTTAAAATTCTGAAAATAAAAGAAAAACACTTAGACAATCCAATTTGTAAAAACGGTGGATACCAAAAATCAACGAATAAAAAATGATAATATAATAAATAATCACCGAATAAGTTGTCAGTGAACAGACCAATACAAATAGTAACACCGAGTATTACACATTAAATATTACATTATAATAAATGAGTGCAGTGCTTGGGCAACCCGCCCGAATAAATAAGCTGAACTAACTAGAGTACAATGGAAAGAAGCGTCTAATAAAAATATCATACAACATCCGCAATATGATGTAGCTCCATGACAATAGGAAGGGAGATGTCAATACGGGTCTCTATTCAGTAGAGCACCTGAACGGACAAAGAATTGTATGGAAACAAAAAAATATAGACGGGTCAGGGCCCGGTTTGATATGATTACCATGAGACTAAAATGCATGACAGTTAAGTGCGTAATTCTCTCGTAACTAACATAGAGGTTCTCACCTCTCATTCTAAAAGCACAACCTAGAACAAGGTCAATGATGATGCTCTAGTTAACACAAGTACTAAGGGCTAACTTCTCCCCAGTCTCAACACTATGCTCTATTCATGCGTGGGGTGTCTCGCGAAGATAAATCCAAACAAGGAACCCCCCGATACACTACTACTAGGCAAGGTCGATCGTCGAGATCCATTAGACCCTCAGCACGAAATCAATATATACAAATTCATCTAATTACGTACATATAACAATTTCATTCACCATCTAAAGGCACAGTTCCTAATTTCTTTAGGAATTACATATATGGTAATTCATTTTATCAAAAGTTTACCAATTCAATCTCATTTCAAAACCTTCCTTATCAATTTTATTTCCTTTCTTCCATCCAGGAAAAATACATATTTAAAGCAATTTTTATTAACATAAAAATGCTCTACCTTTTCATTTCATATCTTTCCATTTTCCTTCTTCCATCCGGAAAATGTATTTAACGTCCCATTTCCCCTAAATGGCTATCATCTTCCAGGGCCTATACATCAAGACAACCTGGGATCCTACCGAAATGTCGGGAAGCGGCCATATGCCTGCGGGAGAGTCATAACCACACCTAGAATTACCTCACCAGCGCAGAAAATATACAACAAACGCTCATATGGCCTAGGGATATATCCACTCTGCATTCATTAGCCAGGGGGCTTCACCATACGCGCTCAACTTCCCTTATGATAGCGATTTAGAGAGGTGTGTAATCATAAATTGACATTTATGAAAATCATTTTTCTTTCCATTTGAAAACATCCATTTTTTTTTCATTCTCAAAATCATTTGTACCTTTTTCAAATAGTACCACATTTTATAATATACATTTCTTATTCTTAGAGTCATATTTTATTAATGACCTAAGATCCGAAGTGTCGTTATCCTCAAACTAGTCTCCAAGAGTTCAACATAATATTATAAATTATCAAAGTGAGTCTCCCTTAACAATAGACTCCCAAAAGTCTCAACATTAACGTTTTATCTCCAATTTATTTTTAGGTTAACTTCCTATATCATTCGGATATTAACCTACACAAACTCGCCCTCGGGGTAAGCCCAATTATCCGCATTTTATCCTAGGACATTAGTCTACCCACAACAACCCTCTAGGACTCCCCATTACTTCCCAAAGGAAGGTCCTTAAACCTCGAACCTAAAAGAAAAGGGCTAAAAGAAAACTAGGAAAATCCCACAAAAACAGGCAGCCGAATCGATTCGCCCTGGGGCCGAATCGATTCGCCCCGGGTTGCGAATCGATTGGCCCAAAAGCGAATCAATTCGGTGAGTAAAACTGGCATTCTTCCTCTGTCCGAATCGATTGGGCCTAAACCTGAATCGATTGGGCCTAAACAAGATAAGGGAATTGGAAGGGTGGTAGACTTAACCGGGTCTTAAAACATTAGTTCCCCTCTTTTAATTGCTAATACACCATTAAAATGACTCGTATCCACATAATTTAGTCATAACCCGTCAAAAGTGCCCGAAACTCAAAAATACAACTTCGCACTTTTTTTCCTGACTATCTCGACTATTCTAAAAACAACAGCACCCCCTATTTTGGCATTCGAAATAACGTGAACTATTTTTGTGTTCGAGTTTCATTTTATTTCATTAATTAGGTTCCAATTTAAATATGAGTCATAACCGTCGTATAACATATAACGACGCAATAAAACACAATATAATGCTATTTACCCTCCCATAACGGTAAATAGACAAAACATAGTAAATATTATCCCTTAATATCATGGGAAATAATATTTACTCCAACTTACCCTATTTTATAAAATTAGCCCACCAGGCAAAATAATATAAAATAATCGCTCAAAAGCCTGGGTTTTTACATACTCCCCCCCTTATAAGGGAATTTTTCCCTCAAAATTCAGGCATACCGTATAACCATATCAAGGGCATACAATACTAAACTATCGTTCTATCATCCTTAGCAAAACCCTCGGCAGTGCGGCGTCCCCATTGGACTCGGACTAAGGTCATCACTATTCTATCTTAGTCTACATTCCTCGTGCTCTAACATAGCACCAAATCGTTCCTCGTGAACTATCGATCTCACCCTTTTACAACGGAAGATGAATCTTACATATCTCGGCACAAGTTGCCTTTCTTCCCGAATCACGTTATACCCTTGCCAGGGAATAACCACACTAACTTATAATTGCTCACCCCAACACTAATTACTTCTATTCGCATTGGCGTAGCCCTTGCAAGTATGCGGCTCAATGAGCCCAATCATTAAACAAATATCCTGGGACCAATCCAAGCCCAAGAAATATATTGTTCGTTGGTTCCTTTCCAACGAGCAGGCAAAGTACTCAGCCGACTAAACTAGGCCACACACACGGCACCATACTTATAGAAAATGATCCGAACTATTGTACGGAAATTCGATCCATAAAAGTTATTACTCCCATCCTTCCTTTACGTCAACACACCCATCCGAGGTATGCCTTTTGTCATAAGGCTAACTTCAACCACTTACGGGTTTTTTCTACTTAGCGCATCAGCTAACCCATTCGTATTTCCTTAATGAAATGGAATTATCCAATTGATAGTCCTTTACGAACATCAACTTGTTTGTCGTAAAAATACCAATTTCCTGCCTAGGAAGTAGTGCCTCTTTTTCTTCTAGGCAAATACTACCGCTTCGAACTTCAAATCAAGCGGGGGATAATACTTCTCACGAGGTTTAAGTCTGTGAGATGCATAAACAATGGGTCCATGCTCCCATATTAATACTTCCCGTTCCTAGCAGAGACTCGTTCGTTAAACCCACTCTCGATCTTAACAACACGAGTGCAGGAGTAAAAGTCAACTCATACTTCAAATCCTCGAAAACTAAGTTACCGACCTAACGCTCTATCTAAAAAGAGGCCCCACCTTCTATGGCCTAACATTCCGAATCACTCGAGATCCCACACTTCTCTGTTCTAGGGACCTAATCCTACTTAGAGTTAACCCACAAACCTATTGTGGTTAACTTCCTACCACCTTCCTAAAATAATGTTACATGCCCTAAGGGCCTTACGTCCTAAAAATCCTAAAGTCGATATATATCCTAGTCATGTCGTATAAGTATCATACTAAGTATATCCCTAGTGTCCAATACCTTTCTCGACTTTCGACATTCGCTCAGTTTCATGCGTGGGACGTCTCGCCAAGGCGAAATCCAAACAAGGAACCCTCCCATTACACTACTACCTCGCATTATCGGTCGTCGAGATGTAACCGTCGAAGACACATAATCGGGACCGCCAAAATCCTAACTCGTAACCCTACTAATGCACTTCTACTTCTATGTCTTACCATTTCAATTAAATGAAAATTTAACTAATCTGGCATTTACTTCCTGTAAGATGCCAAAAATGCTTTATCCCATTATATATACATACATCATTTTAAATGGCCTTCTCATTAAGGCATAACCATAAGTCTCAATTCGACTTTCATATCTTAGTCTCCCCCACATCGATCAGAGGGAAGGACTATTACAGTGCTCCTATATCGCACATTAACTTAGCCCTTAATCACTCAATCACGTGATTCTCAGCTAAACCTTCTAACCCAGCACCTAACCAACAAAAAAAAAAAAAAAAGAAAAAAAAATACATCGTCTCTCCACTCCCAATGTCTTTAAGGTTCATGCGTGGAGCATCTCGCAAAGTGAAATCCAAACAAGGAACCCCTCCTATACATTACTACATAACTTTGTTGGTCGTGGAGATAAGGCAACAATCAAACGCAAACAAAGCAAGCAAACAATCAAACAAGATGAACAAAACAAATAATGAAAATCTCTTACCTACCTCAATCCACCTCTATAAAGTCTCAACCTGTATCCAGGAGAGATATTATAGAATAACTACTTCCTTTCTAGAACTAGAAATAGGATAGCCTCGCAATTTATTTGCTTGCTATCGCACCAACCAAACCAAGAATATTTCCACTCGTATATTGCATATAATACGAGTAGCACATATCGCACATATATTTTTAAATTATTAACACTCGATTTATAACGAGTGAGGAAAATACAGAACTTCCCTACCACGGAAGTCATATAGATATACTTACTATAATAATATCGATACTACCATAAGCTCGATTTTACACACCCGAGTCTAGGGTTAATACCACACTACTCCATCTTATCATAAGAAATGCTCCACCCTCAACTAAAGTGGAAATTCCTTCCAACATACTTGCCAATCTCTTTGGCCACCACCACTGGTTCTCAGACACATTATTGTAGTCTTATATGAACCAAACTACTTCCATTTATGCCCTAACTAGGCATTCTATTCTTGTCCTTGTTCTCCCATCAACATGGTCAAAATGCGTGGTTACACATTCCACGTCAGAACTATTTCTCCATCTCTAGCTTCCCTGGCGATTACTCGTGTAGTTCCCTTAACTTCCTCAACAAAAGAGAACATGTTACCGGCCTCCCCTGCCTTAGTTCAACGAGTCTTCCCCTGATGGATGTCCACCAATGGGGTCTCATGAACACTACTTCTCTAGAAGTGTTAGCAACACTTACTTGTGAGCCTATCATTTCCACTAAAGGGCTCTCTCTTCCTTGTATCTACCCACTTCGATTCAAGGTTTCCTTAACCCTGTAGCTCTTTATTCACGGTCGGCCTCTGACCAAACCTCACGTGAATGTTTGAGAATCTACTTTCTCATCATTTCTGATATCCTAGAGAAACTCGTTGTTGAAAACATCTAACGGGTTTCTCTATGGGCATAACTTCCGACTCCACCAAAATATGGCGACTACTATTTCCGCCTTTTCAGCCTTACTCCTATGGGTGAAAGATTTTCCTCTATTCTTTGCACCTGGGTGCTTCTATCCCCCCCCCCCCCACCCACTCTAGGCCAAAACTCCCGGGCCTTATATTCTCACCGAATGAGATTACACTTCCTCCATCCGATCGAACTTCAACATGTGGTCCTCGTCAAGGACCTCTCGACTCCAACTTAACGTCGTTAGGGATCACAAACTTAGTACCACTTCTTACTTGCAGCGATACTTGGAAAACAATATCTACTGTACTTAGTAGTCACGGTAGCGATATAAGATAACGCTACGGAGGGAGAGACCTCCAAAGTGGCCCTCATCCCCGACTACATCTTACAACTCTTAGTAATCCCCTCTCATGACGCCTTCACAACGACCTTCCTTAACGCCCTTCATCTATCGACTTATGAACCTCACACGAACGCGCAAAAGATTTTCGAGGTTCTCATATCATAGCAGGAGAACGAAATATCACAAGAGAAATCAACAATATTAATCTTAAGGCTCTACATCAAATCAAAAGAAACGCAGAAGGTGTAATACGTCCGCACAGATTCCTAAGGACTCTAGAACCTAATGCTCTGATACCATCTGTGACAACCCACCTACTAAAATAATAGGTGGCCGGCCCAATACTCTAATAATCACAGGAATCATAGATGGTCCATTCTCAGCATCATTGTCGATTAAAATAATAGTACGAGATAACCACCAATCATTTTAGAAAAAGGACTGTCAAATTTTAAAATTCTGAAAATAAAAGAAAAACACTTAAACAATCCAATTTGTAAAAATGGTGGATACCAAAAATCAACGGATAAAGAATGACAATATAATAAATAATCACCCAATAAGTTGTCAGTTAACAGACCAATACAAATAGTTACACCGAGTATTACGCATTAAATATTACATTATAATAAATGATTGCAGTGCTTGGGCAAAGCGCCCGAATAAATAAACTGAACATAACTAGAGTACAATGGAAAGAAGTGTCTAATACAAATATCCTACAATATCCGTAATATGATGTAGCTCCATGAGAACAGGAATGGACATGTCAATACGGGTGTCCATTCGGTAGAGCACCTGAACGGACAAAGAATTGTATGCAAAATAAAGAAATATAGACGGGTCAGGGCCCGGTTTGATATGATTACCATGTAACTAAAATGCATGACAGTTATGTGCATAATTCTCTCGCAACTAACATAGAGGTTCTCACCTCTCATTCTAAAAGCACAACCTAGTGCAATGTCAATGATGATGCTTTAGTTAACCCAAGTACTAAGGGCTAACTTCTCCCCAGTCTCAACACTATGCCATATTCGTGCGTGGGGTGTCTCGCGAATCGAAATCCAAACAAGGAACCCCCCGATACACTACTACTAGGCAAGGTCGATCGTCGAGATCTATTAAACCCTCAGCACGAAATCAATATATACATATTCATCTAATTACGTACATATAACAATTTCATTCACCATCTAAAGGAACAGTTCCTAATTTCTTTAGGAATTACATATATGGTAATTCATTTTATCAAAAGTTTACCAATTCAATCTCATTTCAAAACCTTCCTTACCAATTTTATTTCCTTTCTTCCATCCAGGAAAAATATATATTTAAATCAAGTTTTATTAACATAAAAATGCTTTACCTTTTCATTTCTTATCTTTCCATTTTCCTTCTTCCATCCGAAAAGTGTATTTAACGTCCCATTTCCCTTCTTCCATCCTGAAAATGTAAATTAAAGCCATTTCATTATCATAAAATTCTTTAATCACCAATAATGTCCCACATTATTGAACATAGTTATATATCATATTATATAACGCATCTAAGACCGCCCGTCCGGGTTTCCCCACTATGCGCGCCCCTAAATGGCTATCATCTTCCAAGGCCTATACATCAAGACAACTAGGGATCCTACCGAAACGTCGGGAAGCGGACATATGCCTACGGGAGAGTCATAACCACACCCAGAATTACCTCACCAGCGCAGAAAATATACAACAAACGCTCATATGGCCTAGGGATATATCCACTCTGCATTCATTAGCCGGGGGCTTCACCACACGCGCGCAACTTCCCTTATGATAGCGATTTAGAGAGGTGTGTAATCATAAATTAACATTTATGAAAATCATTTTTCTTTCCATTTGAAAACATCCATTTTTTTTCATTCTCAAAATCATTTGTACCTTTTATAAATAGTACCACATTTTATAATATACATTTCTTATTCTTAGAGTCATATTTTATTAATGACCTAAGACACGAAGTGCCGTTATCCTCAAACTAGTCTCCAAGAGTTCAACATAATATTCTAAATTATCAAAGTGAGTCTCCCTCAATAATAGACTCCCAAAAGTCTCAACATTAACATTTTATCTCCAATTTATTTTTAGGTTAACTTCCTATATCATTCGGATATTAACCTACACAAACTAGCCCTCGGGGTAAGCCCAATTATCCTCATTTTAGCCTAGGACATTAGTCTACCCACAACAACCCTCTAGGACTCCCCATTACTTCCCAAAGGAAGGTCCCTAAACCTCGAACCTAAAGGAAAAGGGCTAAAAGAAAACTAGGAAAATCCCACAAAAACAGGCAACCGAATCGATTCGCCCCTGGTTGCGAATCGATTTGCCCAAAAGTGAATCGATTCGATGAGTAAAACTGGCATTCTGCCTCTGTCCGAATCGATTAGGCCTAAGCCCGAATCGATTCGTCCTCCCAGACCTGTATCCTGCCCCTTAACCGAATCGATTCGCCTGGGAACCTAATCGATTCGGCCCTGCGAATTGGCCCAGTTTGGGCTACGGGTTGAAGAACCCTAAAATCCCAAAATCCTCAAATTCTTAATTTCTTCCAGCAACAACAACAAATATTTAGAATACATCATTTCTATACTACAATTAACTTATATTTTCTCCTCAAATCAAATTTAAAACAAAGATTTAAGGGTTATACACCCAAAACCCATAAATGGTTTAAATCTCCAAAAACCTAACTATACATGCAATTTATCACATTAAATCAGCATCTATCAAGTAAGAAACTTGCCTCGGGGTTGTAGTCTCGGATTCCCTTCCGGTAGAGATGGATTCCGGCTCCAATCTTCCATTTCTCCCAAGCTCTCTCTTCTCTCTCTTTCTCTTGGCTTCTAACACAAGATAAGGGAATTGGAAGGGTGGGAGACTTAACCGGGTCTTAAAACATTAGTTCCCCTCTTTTAATTGCTAATACACCATTAAAATGACTCGTATCCACATAATTTAGTCATAACCCGTCAAAAGTGCCCGAAACTCAAAAATACAACTTCGCACTTTTTTTCCTGACTATCTCGACTATTCTAAAAACAATCGCACCCCCTATTTTGGCATTCAAAATAACGTGAACTATTTTTGTGTTCGAGTTTCATTTTATTTCATTAATTAGGTTCCAATTTAAATATGAGTCATAACCGTCGTATAACATATAACGACGCAATAAAACACAATATAATGCTATTTACCCTCCCATAACGGTAAATAGACAAAACATGGTAAATATTATCCCTTAATATCACGGGAAATAATATTTACTCCAACTTTTCCTATTTTATAAAATTAGCCCACCAGGAAAAATAATATAAAATAGTCGCTCAAAAGCCTGGGTTGTTACACTATATACCATATAAAGAATGCTTCAGAACAATATGTGTCAAATTAAACAAGCAACTATGCCAACTTATGATTAATATGTAATAACAATTTAATTTACAAATGTATTACATATTAGTTCATTTTACAACATGCTAACAAATAACTAAACAATGAAAGAAATATGGATTCACTTATTTGTCACAAATTACAAAATTCCGTGATCTTAAAAGACAAACATTACATTTTTAATTTTTTGATGAAATGCAAATATATTAAAAATAGGCCTACGCCGAAACAACATACAGACTCAAAATCAATAAACCAAAATAAACCGGCTAGATTCAATAAACCAAAAACAAACCTGGCCCCTACTATTAAAACAAAACCCAAACCAAACCAAGAGGCTCAAAAAACCTAGACAAAACAGGAACATTCCAGAAAAAAAGACCTGCATCACAATCTGCATAACACAAAACACGCGTCACACCATCAACAAAACGATTGACTCCAAAACCATTAGCTCCGGACAAAACCATGTCGGCTCAATCAAAAAGAAAAACCACCATTACAGTTGGTTCTCTCTAAACAGTAGATGACAAACATTACATAACATTGTCATTAATTAACTGGGTGATGAAGAGGCATCATGAGCAACTGCAACTATGGCAATGGTGTTGTTCATCGCCCTCACTCCTGGAGAAAGAACAAATCATACAAGACGCATCAACAAATCAAATATGGATCGGTAAAGAAAATGTACCCACCTAACTGCATAAATTTAATTCCAAATCCTAAAATATGCACACCCAAAAAAAAAACATTAGAGATATCGTGGGTTAGTTTCAATGGTGCTGAAAATGAACAAATAGTACCTGCTAATTCAAACCAAAATTCATAAAATTTGCAAAACAAAACCAAATAAATCAGAACACAAACCAAAAGGTCCATCGTTCTTAGAATACATAGTTTTTTGTAAGACTCGGAGAGAATGGAAAGATAGCTCGAATAGTGAGAGAAAGATGCTGAATAACAATTTATTCCACAGATGACTTTCTTTATAATCGAATGACAGTGTAACGACGAAGGAAGAATATAAGAAAAAAAATTAAACAACAATAAATGTTATGCACATGTGATCTTTTGTATAGTTGAATGAAATCAATATGAATAGAAATGATAATAACCAATAAAAACTAACTAAAAATAAAGCCTGTATAGGAACAAAATTATCCAAACCGATCTCCCTTGTAAATCCCAATGGCACTGTTATTAAAAAAACAATAAGCTATTATGCGTAATGGAATGGGTGAGGGTGGGTATACTTCTTAAAATGAAATATTTTGTATACTTCTTTATTTACTAAGGGGTGGATGTTAGATGAACTAATGAATCAAGAAGAAAAGAGAAGAATTGAACTTAGCAGAGAAAGTTAAAAATTAAAAAAACAGAGGTGATGTCCTATTTATAGAAATAGGACCCTAACTAACTTAATCGACTAACTAATTAATCAAGAAAGCACTTAAACAAATAATGACTTGTAACACCCCCCCCCCCCCTCAAGTTGGAGTGTATATGTTCATCACACCCAATATGCCCATGAGAATGTGAAATTGTGTAATTGGCAATGGCTTGGTTAATATATCTGCTAGTTGGTGTTTGGAGGCTATATGCAGGGCCTTGACATATCCTTCTTGAACTTTGTCTCTCACAAGGTGGCAATCTATTTCAATGTGTTTGGTTCTTTCGTGAAAAACTGGGTTCTGGGCAATGTGATTTGTAGCCTGATTGTCCCAGAACAATAATGCTGCTTTAGAGTGCTTGATTTGTAGGTCCTTTAACAATCCAATCAACCAAATGATCTCACAAGTTTCTGCTGCCATGCTTCTGTATTCTGCCTCTACTGAGGACCTTGAAACAGTTTTCTGTTTCTTAGACTTCCAGGCTATAAGAGAGTCTCCTAGAAAAATGCAAAATCCTGTAATTGATCTTCTAGAATATGTACATGATGCCCAATCAGCATCCGTAAAAACTTTTAGCTGGATTTCTGACTTTGTTGAGAAGAAAACTCCCCATCCTGGAGATCCTTTGAGGTACTGTAGTAACTTGTGTGCTGCTTGTAAGTGAGGGACTGTAGGTTGTGATATAAATTAACTCAATTTATAAACTGCAAAAGAAATATCAGGTCTAGTGAGAGTTAAGTAAAGAAATTTTCCAATTAGCCTTCTATATAAGCTAGGATCTAGAAGTAACTCTCAATATGTTAAGCTGAGTTTCACACCTGGTTCCATAGGAATTTTGGAAGGTTTAGAACCAAGAAAACTAGTGGATTCAAGTAATTTGAGTGTGTAATGTCTTTGAGATACAAAAATACCTTTATCACTTCTAGCAATTTCCAAGCCAATGAAATATTTAAGATTTCCTAGGTCTTTTAATTTAAATTGTTTGTTTAGCAATTCCTTTAATTCATTTGTTTCTTTAAGGTCATTACTAGCTAGAATTATGTCATCAACATATACCAACACTGCTATAAAGGAACCTCCTTTATTTTGAGAAAAAAGAGTGTAATCAGATTTGCTTTGTTGAAAACCAAGAGCTAATAAAGCATTACTGAACTTCAAATTCCATTGTCCACTAGCTTGTTTCAAGCCATAGAGACTCTTATTTAATTTGCATACCTGATTCTCCCCCTTGCTATGGAAACTAGGTGGTAAAGTCATGTAAACTTCCTCACTTAGATCACCATGTAAAAAAGCATTGTTAACATCTAATTATAATAGATGCCAGTTGTTAATAGCAGCTAGAGCAAGAATTACCTCGACAGTGGACAATTTTGCAACTAGAGAAAAGTATCAATATAACCCACTCCCTCTTGTTGTGTGTAACCCTAGGCTACTAACCTAGCTTTATACCTTTCAACTGATCCATCTGATTTTAATTTTATTTTATATACCCATTTACAACCTATTGGATGCCTACCTACAGGAAGTGTAGTAATGGACTAAATATTATTGATTTCTAGGGCTTCTATTTCAGCGGCCATTGCGTCTCTCCATTGAGGAATCTTCACAGCTTGATGATAAAATTCAGGCTCACTTTGAGATGAAATAGAACAAACTAATGACTTGTAACTTGGAGACAAATTAGTATAAGAAATAACAAATGATAGCTGATATAAACTGTCTGAAACTTTGGGATTAGATGCCAAATGACAATGATAGTTTTTTAAATAAGATGGTTTATTTGATACCCTTGTAGATTTTCTTGTTGGATAATGTAAATCAGTATGTAAAGTTACAGATTCAGTTTGAGAATTTGCAGCATCAGTAACCATGATAGGAGATAAAGTCTCAGTAATAATAGGATTGGGCAGTGAAATGTTCAAAAAAGGATCCAAATTTTGGACCAAACCTTGAAAAGGAAATATATTTTCATGAAAAATCACATCCCTAGAAATAAAGGTAGTTCTAGTATTTAAATCAAGCAATTTGTACCCTTTTACTCCGAAGGGATATCCAATAAAAGCACATTTTCTATCTCTTTCTATAAGTTTGCGTCTATGGGATGTTAATGTGGAAGCAAAACAAAGACATCCAAAGACTTTTAAATGAGCATATGAAGGTTTCTTTTGGAAAAGGATTTCAAAAGGACTCTTATTTTGAAGAAGTGGTGATGGCAGCCTATTTATCAAATAAGTTGCAATAAGAACACATTCACCCCAGAGATTCAAAGGAGCATTAGATTGAAATCTAATTGCTCTAGCTACATTTAAAAGATGTTGATGTTTTCTTTCAACTATGGAATTTTGTTGTGGTGTATCAACACAACTTAATTGATGTATGATGCCTTTTTCTTTGTAAAACTCAAACAAGTTGAATTCAGGACCATTATCTGATCTTAATATTTTTATAGAAGTTTTGAATTGATTAAAAATCATATTGTAAAAAGATGGAACTAAATTAACCACTTCAGATTTTGCTTTCAAGCGATAAACTCAAGTAGCTATACTATGATCATCAATTATCGAAAGGAAATATCTCTACTTGTTTGTAGTAGGAATATGAAAAGGACCCCATATATCACAATGAATGATATCAAACAAAGAATCTGAAATCTTATTACTGGAAATGAAAGGTAATCTCTTCTGTTTTGCTAAAGGATATATGATGCAAGGCATATCATGATCTAAATGTGTTATGCTACTATCTAATCCACTGATGCATTTTATTTTGGTAAATGAGGGATGCCCTAATCTATAATGCCATATATTGTCTTTAACTTCATTAAGAGAAATATCGTTGGAAACAGATTGAGAATTGTGAATGGATGAAGTTGTGTCAAAGATGTAAAGGTCTCCTTCTCTTTTACCCATCCCAATCATTGTCTTCTGGATTTGGTCCTGAAGAAAACAATGACTAGATGTGAAAATGCATGAACACCCTTGTGTTTGTGTAAGTTTACTCACAGAAATTAAGTTAAATTTGAATTCGGGAATACATAAAACATCTTGTAATGTTAATGATATATTAATCTTGACAGTTCCTACATGAGTGATTGGAACACTAATGCCAGTGGGTAATTGAACAAAAGAATTAGTTACAACAATGGATGTCTCAAAAATAGATAGATTGCAGCACATATGATTAGTTGCTCCGGTGTCAATAATCCATGACGTGTTATACATATTGATACTACTCAAGGCAAAAACAGAAGACAAAACTGCAGATGAAGGAATTTTTGTACCTGACAAGGCAAAATAGGTAGGATTTGAACTGTTGGAATTCATTGTTGATTGAGAAGAACCCATATGTTGAGATATGTATGTGAAAAATTATTGACACATATCAGGAGTAAACTGCAGAGATGTTGCATTTGATGTAAAAGATTACTCTACTGGTTGAGAAACTGATACCTGATTAACCATAGGTGCATGAGAACCATGTCCCTGATTTCCTTAACTTTTAGTTTTGAACTTGTATCCTGGTGGATATCCATGAAGCTTGTAGCATTTATCAGCAGTATAACCTAACATCCCACAATGAGTGCATATTGGTCTTTTTTTCTTTTGAAATCTATGATGATTTCCACAACCTTTGTTTTCTGCAAATCTTGAAATCATTGCCATAGACTCAGTAAGATTTTGAGAATTTAGAACATCCAATCCAGTAATTTCTTGTTGCCTTTCTTGTTGGGTTATTTTAGCAAAAACAACATTCATTGGAGGTAAAGGATCTGTTAGAAGAATCTGGTCTCTTACAGAAGTGAAGCAGTCATTCAATCCCATTAAAAAATACGTGATGCGTTCATTTTCTTGATTATTAACAAGAATTTTCATCAGATCACAAGAACACGCCCTTAAAACCCCACAATTATATGTAGGTAAAGATTGATAGTTAGACAGTTCATCCCAGAGGCTCTTCATTTTGGCAAAATAAGAAATAACAGTCAATTGATCTTGTTTGAGAGATGAAATGGCCCTTTTTAATTGAAAGACTCTAGGACCATTTTCTATGAATATCTTTCCTTGAGATCATTCCAAACCTCTTTAGAACTATTTCCATAAATGACACTAGAGGCTATCTCTTTAGATACATAATTGATAATCCAAGAAATTATCATACTATCAAATCGAACCCATTTATCATATAGAACATCAGAAACAGAGGGTTCAATAACAGAACCAGTGACAAAACCCAATTTGTTCTTGGCTCTCAATGCGACAATCATAGATCTATACCATGTATTGAAATTTTCAGCACCAATTAAAGATTGAGAAACCAAGATATTTTCAGGATTATCACTACTAGTGAGGAAAAAAGGAGAAGAAGATTCATCCATCACAAGAATTGACCCAGATTGGGTAGCAACTGTATTTTCCATTGAAGAATAAAAAACTTGATGTCGAGTGAACTAGAAATAAAAGATTTCACGAACAAATCAAATTGATCTCTATATCAAATCAGAAACAAATCAAGATTGATTTGAAATGAAAAACAGGGGACAGTTTAAATTCGATCTCGATGAAAGAGATGAAGAACTTAATTGAGAAACTTCAATTTAAAGAGAGAAGTGTATGGCTATGATACCATGTTAGATGAACTAATGAATCAAGAAGAAAAGAGAAGAATTGAATTTAGCAGTGAAAGTTAAAAATAAAAAAACTGAGGTGATGTCCTATTTATAGAAATAGGACCCTAACTAACTTAACTGACTAACTAATTAATCAAGAAAGCACTGAAACAAACAATGACTTGTAATAGTGGAAATAAATTAAAATGAAATATTACACTATAACACTAAAAGAAAAAGGCATGCAAAGAAGCAAAGGTGAAGAAAAGGGGAGGCAGATGCTTTTCAAACATATCTCATTTATCATACAAGTGATAATTCAAACACTACAAATGTAGTGAATACACAAAGAAGGAAAACTAAGAAGCTCCTCTTAATTATTCTATCATCCCAGTTGTGAATACACAAAGAAGGAAAATTGATACAACACATGAAACTCACCATTGTCTAAACAAATAATTATTGTCATGAGATATTATACAAACACAACTTAAATCATCCCCAACATTTCTCAATACAGATCAATTCAAATGATCGCTATGCTAGTCAGATCCACCTAGATGTAGCATTTTACCCACATTGATTAGAATTTATGATTTAATTGACTATGAAAACAAACTTGTCAACTCATATCCCAATAGTATTCCATTGACTTAAAGTAATGCTAAACACGTACCAATTTCTATTCCAATATTTGGTATGTATTTAACATTAGAGATTTCACCCCCACTAAGTCTTCAAAAAAATTAAATACTTACTAAATTAAACCCACAACTAATCTTTTAGGCATACTCTAATTCAATAATATTACCATAACATTTTACTTACCAAAGAAGTTTAAACTCTTTGCATTGGTTAGTGGTTATTAATTGGGATTAAACTCTTCTAAAATATTTGTACATTTACCCACACCAAATTAGTTGAATATTAGGATATAACTTCACTACTTCATGAATTAAAATGATGGTATGAACCAATGCTAAACGATATGCCAAAAAAGAACTAATAATCTCTAACACAATGAAGTCATATTAAAGTCCCCTGTATCTCCTTTCGTATCCACTAATTTTAAGTGGGGATGGGATCCAACTAAGAACAAAACTGTAATTTAAACTGGCACCATCATTAGTTCCATAAGTAGGGAGGCAATCCTTGAAAAACATTGACACCATCCTTTAAAAATGAAAAGAAAAAGAAAAAGAAAAAGAAGATATATAGATAGCTTCCATTGGTTAGATCAAACAGAGAAAAAATTACAGAGTCTAAAATTACCGAGATAGTCATCTAGACGACATCCAGTTTATCCCTGAGTTGGTATTCATTTCCATGACCAATCTATGAGTACAAAATGAAACCATCTCAGTTATTCGAATGCGAATCTCTAACCCGCTTGAAGTAACATTATATGACTCCATGAACATTCTTGGATTACAAAATGACTTGGTATCCATTCAATTACACTTGACTTACTGCTGTCACCCTATAAAAGGCTAAGAACGGTTAATTGGAAGAATAAAAAAATCGTTAATACGTTAGTTCAAATACATAATAAATATACTAAAATCAGAAATCTAAATTTAGAACATTAAAATTCAAATTGTAGTGAATACAAATGACCAAAAATGAACATTGATAGAACAAATAAATAACCCACAAAAGTACAATAGAGAACATACCCAAAAACCAAACTTAGCTTCACAAATTAAATAAATTATTTATATACATGTACCTAAAATAAATATTACCAAAAATAAACTTTAAAAATTAAATAATGTAAATGACAATAAATATACAATAGTTCTGGTAAAAAAACATCAACGCAACCCCACCATGACAGAAGAAAATCACTCGCAGCGAAGCATAACCTCTACAGTATTTATCAAGATTCATAAAATACTGACGTGGTTATTTTCGATGCTAGGAATCCATTGATTTATTGTTGGGTTGCTTCTTATTACCATCTCTCCATACCTTACTTTACAACTTAGTTCGTAAATGTTCCGAATAAAAAATATCATTCACAACACAAAATATGTTAGAAATACAAAACTGCGTCTAGATTATAAATATCAATATTCACAATCCCAAAGAAAAAAGGAAGAAAACAAACAACTCTAGACTAAATTGAATGAACCAAACTAAAGTTCCTCTTCTCAATACACATAATAATGCCCATTCTATCAAGGTAATGCATTCCTCCACTGAACATACTCACGTCTTATTTCTTTCAACACAACAAATAAATTGATTGAATTAAACTAAATTCAACTAAGTATACGAAATATATTAAGAAATTTATATGTTAAATATTATTTGAAACTACTATCTATGAGCATGTAAATCTTAAGAACTTCCACGATCAAGGTTCAAGTTGAAAAACAAACATAAAATCCATTTTGGAAATGAAAAAACCCAAATAGTGAAACTAAAAACAAAACATAAAAACTAATTTTGAAACCTGTAAACAATTAATCTACAAATAATTTTGAGAAATGGATTGAATAGTGAGCATACATGGTGGGAATGGTAAGAGATGGTGGCAATGATTTCAAAACCTAGAAATTGAATTCAACGTGAAATTCACAAAGCAATTGATTCAATCGAACCCTAACATTTAAAGAACCAAAGGGACCCAAACTGACCCTAAAAAAAATTCATTGAAATGAAAAAGCGAGAGAGAGAACTGTATAGAGAGAGTACAGAGTGTACCTGATTTTCCAAACCCAAATATCTAACCTCAAAAGAAGTGAGAGAAAGTGAGTTTTGTGTGAAAAGAGGGGAAAAGATGGAATTGTGTGAGAGAAGTGAAGTGATAGAGAGGAATAAAGGACGATGAGTTTACCAATGAATGTTTGGACGGGATAATAAAAGTTGCGCAGGAGAATGAAATTAAAGAGTCAATCTTGACCCTATATTTTCTCTTATAGAATCAGGAGCATTAATGTGCTTTTACATTTTTAGAATTCAAAAATCATCCTATATATATATTGATGCATGAAACCGTTTTTATTCCAAAAAACATTACTTACCCCAATTTATCTTAATCTTGCAAAAGAATTTTCCCTTTACTTGACTTCACATTTATTCCTTGATTTAACACACTCGGTTAAATACTTAAAACAAATACACTTTGTTTAAGAAAAGCCTATTTTTTTCTCGAAATTACCACTTCATTAATACCACTTCATTTTAGTATTTTTATTGAAATCACCATTTCAATACACACATATATTGTATTAAAATACTTATTTTTCCTTTGAAAGCCTTTCATAAACACACCCTTGTGTTAATTATGAGTTAAACTTCTTTAAATTGTTTAACTACCTATTAATCCCTTCACTTTAATATTTCTTTACCTTATGGACATTAATCAATTTTCATATTACTTGTCCACTTTATCCTTTACGAGAACATTTATTAATTCATTCAAGTTAGGTTGTCTTTTCACATGTTCACCACACAACCCATTTCTTGATATGTTCTATTTTCATTATCTTTTTCTAGAAATTTTTCAATATCTGCATACTTTAACAGGCTCCACACCGTCGGCTATGCTACCAAATGCTCTAGCCAATGATTTTGGGTCTTTCACCCTGGAGCTTCGGGCCCTCCTTAATTATTCCGGTGTCATTTAAGTCCATATTAATGCGTTTTACAAATATTTACATTATTCCACCTTTTTCTTTACCGACCAAAGCCAAAAACTCGGGGTTTCACCCCAACTTGTGTTACACTTTTGAAATCATCATGTCTTATCCGTTTTACTCTAACGTCAATTTTATCCCTAGATTATATTCATTTAGAACCATTTTGTGTACTACCTTCTCCAATATTTTTATTTCATAAAAATATTTCACTTTATGAAAATTATCATTTTGCCCATTTGTTCGCAAACTTGTCTTTTCCTCCATTTCTCAATTATCATTTTCCGAAACAGCATTAAGTTACCCACACTAACTTCTTAAGTGTTTTTAACACATTAACACTTTTTAACATTTGAAGTAGCATTCCTATCAAGTTGAAAATATCTCTATTTCATTACTTTCTTTTCTCCAAAATTAGTGAAAGAAAAATACCGTTTTCTTTATTAATTCATACAGCCTTAAAATCATATATTTATCACCTTTTCAACACTTTTTTCTCACACTTTAAGGGCTGAAAATTTTATTTCTTTATTTAAAATTTAAAACCAATAAAACCCTCATTAAACATGTTTATATGTTCAACCTCAAAATACTACAAGTTTATATGGAAGAGAAGATGGATTTCAAGTCCAAAAATTCTATCAAATGGGTTTAACATGTGATTTAAACTAGAAATTTCATAATACTTATAAAAATACATTTTTCAAGACTAAAGGACATTTTTATTCTTCAAAACTTCAACAAATTTCCAATTTTATAAAATATTTATTTTTTTAATAAACTTTAAACATTGTTCACCCAAAATATCTTTAGCAATATAAATATCATTTTCAAATATTTTATTCCATAAAATGTTTAATACCAAACTTCTTAAAATGCATCATTTATTAAACATTCTTGAATCATAGTATTTTCCTCAAAACCTTTGAAATTAGCCCAAAACCTTAAGAATTCATCTTCTTACTCATGCATTCATCCTACTTTCTAACAATTCTAGTTACAAGTCTATTAAAATAAAAAAATAGTCTTAAACTAAGAGTAGAGCTTTTTCACCTCAAATGTAACTCCAAAAATGGTGGATGAAGAAGAAGTTATTGGAACCCCCCCCCACCCCCCCACCCCCCACCTCCTAATGTGGCCTCGAGGAGGTTGCCTAGCTCCACAAAGCTTTTCTCCATGAAATTTCCATTAAAGAGCCCTTTTAAGCTCCATAAATATACTATCATCATCTTTAAGAACCCCCAACAACAACTCTAAAAGCCGTAGCTCTACCCAACAGTGGAGGAAATGGGCGTATTAGGATTACATATGGTGTAATACCTCTAAAATGTGGGGATATATGGTGGGGATATGGCGGTATAGGACGGATGGTGGTGGAGGAAGAGGGGAAAAGTTTTCCATGAACTAGAGATAGAGAGAGTGAGAAATGCTAAAAATGGTGGGGGAGAAACCTCCATACCTCTCTCATCTTCTGCATAAAATAAACTCCAAATATAACCCCCCCCCCCCCCCCACATTAACTATATAAAACCCTCCCTCTCACCAAATTTCCAAAATTTACCATCTGGAACACTCAGCGATTGACAACTCATCAATTCAAGGGTCCAAATTTTGATAACACATAAAGACAGCCCAAGCTTAATATTTATGGGCATCTCGTTCAAACGAGAACGGGACCTCATTCGAACGAGATTGGCCTCTTGTTCTATTTACCCTTCGAACGACCTTCTAACGATCCTTTTCAGTTATGCAGTGGGATATCGTTCGATTCTCGTTCGATATCCACTTCGAACGATCATGGACTTTCGTTCGAACCAATCTTCCTCGTTCGGACAAGCATGAACACTCGTTCAAACGAGCTTGATTATCGTTCGAACCACTTAGATTCCTAAACTCCCAAATTTCACCCAATAACTTCTAATAATTTACACCAAGGCCCAAAGAATAATAAATATAGCAATAAAACCCATACTAACGATCCAAATCCCAAGGGTTTCATATTATTATAATTTGCATGGGAAAATAATACATTTTTGGCAAGGGCATTACAATTTCTAAAATACCCAAAGACTAAACAAAAATATTCAAAATCATGAAATACTTTCACATAGGTTAGAGAATCACTCAATCAGGGGGACTCTGCCTACTATTTTATGCTTAATATTGGAAGTTTTGTCATTCTTTCATCGTTGAGAGATCTTGCAGGTGAATAAATCTTGTTCAATGTTCTCTCGAGGACTCAAACCATATATATTTTCACATTTGACCATGTTTCACTCCTAAAACATCTTAAATGATCAAGGAAATATTAGATCTCTCACATCGAGACTCTATATGAGGTAAAATCTCTTTCGATTGCTCATGATCTACATGGACTTTGAATCGCTCAATGCGAGTAAGTAGGCTCACTCGGAGTGTTGTGGAAGTGAACAAGTCAAACTTTATATATATATATATATATATATATATGTATGTATATATAACCCTTATCTATATTATCTACACACAAATCTCACACTACACTACACAACCAATGTATATATTAACTATTTGCATTTCCTTATTCATTATACACAATAACATGTTGGCACACATACTTTATATCTACATTTGAGACTAAAAGGGTGGAGCGGGTGCTTAGCACCTTCAAAATATGTAACCATGTCCGGAACCTTCGATACTGTGCTTAAATACACATACCACTTATCATCACTAGGTCTTTACGCAAGACTACCCCTTTCTTTGATCTTTTTTGAGTAAAATAGACCAGAGACTCCAAAATTTTCCCTTTAAAAAAATAAAAGCGAGAACTAAAAGAGGAGAACTATCCTCGGGTCTCTCACAGTGGCGACACTTATGGGGATAATTTTTAATTCAAAAGGTTGAACTCATTTTAAGATAGATTTGTATTCTTTTTAGCATGTTATTCTTGTACATTCATGTATATTATGTTTCTCTTGCTATTTTTTCTTATATCTTTCTAGAAACATTAGTATTGCATGCTCACATATGGATAAGGTTACACCTTAGGCGTCCCTTGAACCTTCTTTATGTTATGTATGCCAAGATATGAATTAATTTCAAACGAGTATGGATCTTGCCCAAAAATAAAAGACTTTCTAAAAAGACGTACAATATTTCACAAGCCTAACATCTGCATATCTCTACATACTCATTTCCTTAGGAAACTTAGTCATGGTCTTAGGTCTAACCAACACAGATCCCTAGTGACAGGTTCACTCTTCTTAGACTTATACCCTTGGCGTATATAGAGTGGTATGTTCTCGATTAACATCACTCACGTACCTACAGTATATCGAGTTAGCTCTCCCGCGTACTATCCCCATGAGGTATCTTGAGAGTGTCGATTCATATACAATTAGGTATATTAAAATGACCCTCTCACACGTACCCCTAGGATATTGTGAGGAGTCATAGCGAAAGAACGAAGTCGTTATTCTTGGCAAAAACCTTACATAACCTCATGAAATATAATTTTAGGACAACTAAATAATTAATCTAAAAGATTCACCAGACGATGGTATCTCCTGAAAGGGTTTTTATATCCCCCCAAAAAATTTCCCAGCATAGTATGGAACTCCAAGACTCAAAAGAATCAACTCATTCTCCGTAACATCGGACCTGGGGTTACCAGACGAAATAAGGAGTAGGGTGGGAAATGGATCATCACCCGATCTTACCCCCAAATTAAAAAAAAAATATTCCTGTTAAAACTCATGTTTGCTCCTTTAATAAAACTCAGGCAAAGAATCCTAATTCCACAATCTTTCATAACTTTTCAGTCACCGTTTTGGACAAGGTATGAAATTCACATCTCCCGAACTCCGTCATCTCATAATCCCTTCAACATATAGAACAAATAAATCGTATCATTCGCTAACATTTTGTCTGGATTATTTATTCCGAGTGGATAAATGTCAACATTAGGTCGATAGGACACCTCCCTCTGAAATCAAATGAAGAACATCAAGGGTCGAATATCAAATTCGCACCCTACAAAAATCATACTCCCACCAGCTACGATATAAGATACCAACAACCCCCAATCATAACTACTAGAACAATAGTTGCGGCTAACACAAGAGAAGTTCAAAAGAATCTTGGATGCCTCATACTGGAATTCCAAACATTCTAGTATAACTTCCGGTAACTCCGACCAGCCGAAGACCTCCCAGACATTCAACATCAATCTCTCTACCCCAATGTCAGGCTACCTGATACATTGAATGCTAGACATAAAGAATTTCACATCAATGGGGTCGCCAATATTGAAACCTAAATTGTACGTCTGATCCATACAAGCCTTAGAGGCTTTTGAAGAAGTTATTGTTAGAGAAGTATCCTAAAACCATGCTTTATGTAATAAATTTAGTTATGGATTTATCATTATAATAAAATTAGTTATTCCTATTTTAATGAGAATCGTGTGTGGACATAATGCTTGAAGTATTTTATATATTAACGATGTCTTTTATTCTGCCCAGTAGGTGTTCTGGTGTGTAGAGTACGACTTACACACAAAGGATCAGATCACCAGTTCTTGTGGAATATATGTTTTATCATTCACAGTATTAGATGGAACTAGAAACATTATTAGTAGGGTTGTAGCATAATATTTTATTAGGTATATCTTCATTATAGGAAATTGTATAGTTTTATTTTATTATGATAGTACACTTTATGTGTATTGAACGGGACCAATTTGAGGTCATTGTTTTTTTACTAATTTTATAAGACAATGTACATCTCGTGATTATTAGTTTTACTTAAGGCTCTTAATCCGGATATGATTGATGGACAAAAGCACTAGTTATTTATTACTTTGACTTATCGGGTGAGATTCATTATTGGATCAATAATCTTGATAAATTGGGTAATCGTGATTAATGTATGGTGAAAGTATTTTATGGATTGAATCCACATATCGGTATAGAGACTTGTGATACCCCCTTGAGATACTTATAAGTTTTGTACGTGTCAAACCCTGCATGTGGATTATATTAATTCGACCCTTTAAATAAGTTAAGTTAGACCGCTCAAGGACCTAAAGAAGTTAATCAAATAAATTATCAGTAATTTATTTTATTAACGGGTACTAGTAACCTTAACGTGGGGAGAATTAAGTAATTAATAATCAGAAGCTCGAAATATAATTTTGAGTTAAGGAGTGGAGTTGGAATTATAATTATTTAGTGGTATTAATTATAATTAAGGGACTGAGATTAGGATCCGAGAAGGATTAGGTTTTCTGAGGGCCATTTGGAGCCACATCCTTATCTCTCCTAAGGGTCCCTATTGTAGCCTATATATATGCACATATGTCTCACTCTTTCTTAACCTAGGTGTCACTCTTGGATACTCAAAGGACTCGAGTTCATACTTGTGAGAAAGAGAGACAACAGAGAAGAAAGAGGAGACAAGAAGGTAGTCACAAAATAGGAGCCCAACTTCTACTCGTGGCTATAAATACAGTAGAAATGGCGAGGTGAATCAAGCCATCACATATCCTGTTCATGATAAAATGAGATAAAATCAAAGATATCTCACAGGTAAATCCTAAATCTCCCTTTTAGGACTTCACGTATGTATAGTTTTTTTCGTAGTTCAATCTATGCATTTTCAATAGACCCTCGAACTTTCACTCCAATAACTGGTATCGGAGCCTGTTGATACCGCATATAGGTTGAATTTAGCCATGTTGTCCAATAAAAGCAATCGTATATGTGCATGGATGTTGGGTAGAACAGAGATATGTGATAACTTTTGTTTTGCAGCGATCTAATCACACTATTATGGTCACATATTTATTTTTATTTTATGTGATTGGAGCCCATGATGGTTTATTCGTGGTTATTGTTTATGACGGATTAATGTAATATTGATGTAGAATGTGAACTCCTTCATGGAGGCATATGACATTTATAATTGTTACTATTTTTTTATTGTAATTGTCAATGGATGAGTGTGAAACAAGATTAGACCACGTGTCATCCCAGCATAGTGGCAACATGAAGCGTTGAGTTCAAGGATGACTGTTGAGTTCAAGGATAACCATTGGATTTAAGGATGACTGTTGAGTTCAAGGATGACCGTTCAGTTCAAAGATGACTGTTGAGAATTCCAATCTACGACAGAGTTATATCTTGACCATAATATTCGACAATTTATATTTATCTCAATTTTCTTATTTACATTGATTTATGTCTCTACTATTCATGTTTTAATTGTTGGGTTGTTAATATGTATTAACGGTTCCATTAGAATTATGGATAACATGGAATACCGACCTGAGTTAAATCATGTATATGCTAAATGTGAATAATTCATAATTATTTTGAATTATGGACATTAATATATGTGGTTAGAGAATAAAAAAATTGAGTATTCATTTTATTTTTAGGATCAAGGGTATTTGAAATTTTTTTGTTTATCACACATTTGCTTGATATATTAAAATGGGGATGTCTCGGTATTTTTGGAAATATATCAAATGTCCTAGATTTTCAAATTAATTAAGAATTAGACGCGTTTGTATTTATAACCTTACAAAGTTTTTTAAATTACTAAGTGGGAGAGGGAATTTTCCAAGAGAAAATCTCATGGTCTCCATCAACGATTTATAGGCTTTTAATAATAAGTAGGCCCTCCAACGAGGAATGCTAATTATTGTAATAATCGGTATAAATTTCCTTAAGGACAATTTTGGATTCATTATTCATATAGGCGGCCCCTAAAGGAGGAGTAGATGTGATATGAGATCATCTAAAATTAGTTGGTAGTTACACTTAGACATAAATTAATGGCAGCTTCACCAAAGAGGAATGCTATGATTTTGTGGGACCAAAGTCTCGGTTATTTAATTTTGTTGACATAGGTTTTGTCTAGATAATAAAATTAAAAGGAATAAGCGTGCCTAATTTTTTGTGGTAAAGTAGGTTCTCTAAAGAGTAATACTATTCAAATTGTAATTGGGATGTCGATGTATTATTTTAAAATTGATAAATGGTACATTAATTTTAATTTAGAATTCAAAAAGGTTTATGCCATATAATAATTCATTTTATTATTTGATTCTCAATATTAAGATGGGAAGCATTTTCAATCCACTTCATATCATTCTCAAGGAAAAAAATTAACGGGACCTTATTACATTGACTGGAAAAGGAATTTGGATATTGTGTTGACTGCTGAAGGTTTGAAGTTTGTGCGCTATGAGATTTTTCCTGAGAAACCAGGTGAGAGGGAAACTAAAAAGGAAACCCAAGATTATCGAAAATAGATCAAGGCTGATGAGATGGCGCGGTCTTACATTTTAGCATCTATGTCAAATGTTCTGCAACATCAGCATTAGTCGATGGTCACTCTCTATGGAATGATGCTGAACCTCAAAGATATGTTTAGGGATCAGAATCATGCTGCAAGGCAAGTTTCCATGAAAGAACTAGTGAACACAAACATGACTCAAGGGACCCAAGTGAGGGAACATGTTTTAAGGATAATGTCTCTTCTCAATGAGCTTAAAATCCTTGGAGCGAAAATTAATGGGGAAACCCAGGTTGATATTGATCTCCAGTCGTTGCCTGAGTCTTTTAAGTAGTTCTGCCTAAATTACAACATGAAAAAATTTCCTTACTCTTTGGTGGAACTACTTAAAGAACTACAAGCAGCTGAGGGTCTCATCAAGAAGTCGGTAAGTGCTTTTGTTACTGAGAAAGGTTATACTTTTAAGCCTATGGGTAAGAATAAAAAGAAGAAGAAGGCTCAGAATCAGGTTATGGTCCCTCAGGTAGTTCGTGGGCCTTAGTGAGGTGTGAAAAAGCCCAAGGGAAAGTGTTTCCCCTGTAAGAAGTCAGGACACTGGAAGAACAATTGTCATGTTTTTCGCAATAAACAGAACAATGCAGGTAAATTCCATTCATTTGTCATTAAATCATGTTTTGTGATTCGTACTACCGGTACTTGGTGTGTAGATACGGGATCCACTAATCATGTATGCAATTATTTGCAGGGGTTCCAGGAAACCAGGCGACTAAGTGATGGAGAGGTTTATCAGACTATGGGAGATGTTATGAGAGTAACAGTAGTTTCTGTGGGAGACGTTCATTTAAGCTTTAATAATAATAAGAGTTTACTTTTAAAAGATTGTCTTTATGCACCTTCTATTAAGAGGAGTTTGATTTCAATTTCTTGTTTAGCCTTTTATGGATATTCAATTTCTTTTAATAAACTCATAGTTATTGAGAAAAATATATATTTTGTTTGTTCTAGTACATTAGTTGATATTCTTTATATTGTTAATCCTATCTGTCCCACACAACAAATTAATATTTTGAATGATTTTATTGGACCAAATTTAAAGAGAAAGTAACCCTCCTTAGTGAACCAAACGTATCTTTGGCACTAATGCCTAGTGATAGACAGGGTTTCATCGCGACCTGAGCGTCATCTACACGTCGGCTGTTTTATTTTCGGCTCACCAGCTCTATACAAAAACCTAAACTATGACTACACTCTTTTAAGGGAGTATAGCGGCCAGTCCGGGTGTCGAATCCACAAAGACAAGTTGCTAGAATTTAATTGGTTTAATACTTCTAAAATAAAAGTGTAAAAGATAATTTTAACAAAAAGGAAAAGATAACAAAGAAAAAAGATTATACTAGGCGAGAGTGTATTTAAACTAAAATAACAAAATGAATAAAAATTATACGTTGTGTCGGATATCCCTCACTCCTAGTTAATTAGTATAAAATGGTTACATGCACTCACAAGTTATTAATATTGAGTCTCGTTTCGACAATTAATTAAATCAAGAGTTGTCACACCCCTAAATTCGCATAAAAGTCTAATAAGATGTTGGCTTCAATAAATATCCCAGAAATTTTTCACGCAAGGTCGTAAATACGGAGCATACATGATATACCCCATTAAATATCCTAGGCTTAATAACTAAGACAACCCACTAGAAATAGACCCATAAAACTCCATCACTAAAGCAAAGCAACCCGTCAACCCATAGGTGAGTTCAATCCAACACAACCAAGACTAAATTAGCTAGAAAGCATGGTAGATGACATGAATTAAAAGCAAGAAAGTAAACCTAATTAGCAAAGAAATAAACAATAAGAAATGAATATTAACTAGGCATAGAAATGAAAGGAAGCAAGTAGATAAAGCATTAAACAAATGAAAGAGACAATGAAAAGTAATCTTACACACAAAAAAATGGGCAAAACACCCAAAGGAAATGGAGAAGGGCCAAATCTCCTTACAAACCCTAAACCTAGTGTAAAATGTAAGATATTTACAAAAGAGAACAAAGGTTCTCTTATATAGTAAGTTGGGAATAAAAATAGAAAAGAAAAGGAAAAATAAAATAAAAGGAACAAGTGCCAAATATCCAAGACTACCGGTCGACCGCGGCCAGGGGGCCGATTGACCAGTCCCTTAAGTTGATGCCCATTGGTTCCCTCGCAAAGAAAAATCCCAATACACGGTCGACCTCCCCCTGGGCGCGGTCGACCGGCACTCTATTTTCTGGTTCTTTTTGGTCCTCATATGGGAGGAAAGGTTCAAAACGAAATCGGCCATAACTTCTTCGTTCGAACTCAAAACGGCATGCCGTTTGTGGCCACGCGATGCTGACTCAACGAAATACTCATCCGTGGAAATTCCATGAGGTGGAGATGAAGTGTGACTTGACTAACATGCCCTTGAAGTAGCATCCGGTGATAGATTTCTCCGAAATACAACTGATACTCACTTTTAGCGTTCCAATACCTAAAAAAGAACAGTTAACCCCTGAAAAACATATATATGTCCAAATCCAAGGTTATATGGTTAACGAGCATAAATATATGAATTAAGAATGTAAAAATCTAGAATGCACAAAGATAAAGGGCACAAATATGAAATATCCGTGATGTATCACACCCCCTAACTAGGATATTGCTAGTCCCTAGTGATGAAACAAACAAAACCAATCCCCGACAATGGTGCCATTTGATAGACAGGGTTTCACTGCGGCACGAGCATCAACTATGCACCAGTCGTTTTATTTTTGGCTCACCGGCTCTATAAAAAAAACCTAAACTATGACTACACTCTTTTAAGGGAGTATAGCGGTCTGTCCGGGTGTCGAATCCACAAAGATAAGTTGCTAGAATTTAGTTGGTTTAATACTTCTAAAATATAAGTGTAAAACATAATTTTAACAAAAAGGAAAAGATAACAAAGAGAAAAGATTATACTAGGCGAGAGTGTATTTAAACTAAATTAGAAAAATGAATAAAAACTATAGGTTGCGTTGGATATCCCTTACCCCGAGTTAATTAGTATAAAATGGTTACATGGGCTCATGAGTTATTAAGATTGAGTCTCGTTTCGACAGTTAATTAAATCAAGAGTTGTCACACCCCTAAATTCTCATAAAAGACTAATAAGATTTTTGCGTCAATAAATATCGTATGCACTCAAGGTCGTAAATACGAAGCATAGATGATATACCCCGTTAAATCTCCTAGGCATAATAACTAAGACAACCCATTCAAAATAGACCCGTAAAACTCCTTCACCAAAGCAAAGAAACTCGTTAACCCATAGGTGAGTTCAATCCAACACAACCTAGACTAAATTAGCTAGAAAGCATGGTAAATGTCATGAATTAAAAGCAAGAAAGTAAACCTAATTAGAAAATCAATAAACAACAAGAAATAAATATTAACTAGGCATGGAAATGAAAGGAAGCAAGTAGAGAAAGCATTAAACAAATGAAAGAGACAATGGAAAGTAATCTTACACACATAAAAATGGGCAAAACACCCAAAGGAAATGGAGAAGAGCCAAATGTACTTACAAACCCTAAACCTAATGTAAAATGTAAGATATTTACAAAAGAGAACAAAGGTTCTCTTATATAGTAAGTTGGGAATAAAAATAGAAAACAAAACGAAATAGAAAACAAAAGGAACAAGTGCCAAAAATTTGAGACTACCGGTCGACCGTGGCCTGGGGGCCGGTTGACCGGTACCTTAAGTTTACGCTCACTGGTTCCCTTGCAAGGTAAAATCCCAATACGCGGTCGACCGCCCTCTGGGCGAGGTCGACTAGTACTCTATTTTCTGGTGATCTTTGGTCTTCACATGTGAGGAAAGGTTCAAAATGGAATGGGCCAAAACTTCTTCATCCGAACTCGAAAGGGGCGCCGTTTACGGACACGCGATGCTAACTCAACGAACTAGGCATCTATGGAAATTCCATGAGCCGAAGATTAAGTGTGAATTTAATAACATGCCCTTAAAGTAGCGTCCGGTGACGGGACTTCTCCGAAATGCAACCGATCCTCACTTTTAGCGTTACAATACCTACAAAATCACAATTAACCCCTGCAAAACATATATATGTCCAAATCCAAGGTTATCTGGTTAACGAGCATAAATATAGGAATTAAGAACGTAAAAGTTCTAGAATGAACAAAGATAAAGGGCGCAAATATGCAATATTTGTGACGTATCACCTCCCCTAACTAAGACATTGCTAGTCCCCAGTGATGAAACAAACAAAACCAGTCCACACAAGGTGATACAAAAATGTATATATGCATCGAAATATAAATACCATTTTCATAGGGAACACGATTGAATTTAGCGTATGCATTAAGCCGCTAAACCCCTAGGTTACCCTAGTGTACGAGTGTCGTTTCGTGAGGGTTTTCAGGGATGAAACCCACAAACATCATATGGTTTCCTCAAAATAAGCCTAATCAACATGAAACAAGACCAATAATACGAAAAATATTCCATACACATTATTATCATAGTGAATGAATGCACACAACAGTCCGTATTATTAACATTATAGAATGCACCTCATAGAATTGAAAGCTTAAAATGTGGGAGGGGAGCGAGCACATGCAAAGAATGACTTGGACAGAACATAAATGAACCAGATAAAAATTAAAGCAATCATACATTCAATCCTCACGGGAATTACACTCATCAAAAGAATTCACTCGAAACATGGAGTTAACACAGGGAACATGCGGGCATAAAGAGTAGATGTAAATGGAAACTAGGCGCGTACAAGTCACAAATGAAGAACGCTATATATAAAATAAAATATTGTAATATCAATGAAAGATACTGCTCATTAAAGGAGGCAAAATACATTTTCACAGATTATCAAAACTATTTAAACCTTTAAAGTAATTGCACCCTAGGATCATCAACCCTTTTGGACCTAAATACAACCTTTCATTTCATAACCCCCAAATCCCATAACTAACTCCACATTGGAGTTATAAACCATACATATTACCTTTCATACCTTTGTTTGGAATGTTACTTGGGATTTATTGATGTTATTGTCTTGTGGTTGCAATTTAGGCATGTGAGAGTGTGAAAAGTAAAGAGAAAGTAGTGAAAAAGAAAAGAAAAAACAAAAAGAAAAAGAAAAGAAAAGAAAACATGAGAAAAAAGAAGAAAAGAAAGGAAAAGAAAAGAAAAGAAAGAGAAAGAGAAAGAGAAATTTGTATATGTTGTGTATATAGTTTAACAAGCTTTGATTGCTCTCCAATTGTTATATTTGATGCTTGTTTGGAAGTTATTTTCCAATTTTTGGAATTGCTCGCAATCTTCCCATTATTCTAAGTTTTCATTCTGAACACTTTGAATCCATTCATATACCTTTCATTTGGTACCTTAACCCAAACCTAAATTACAACCCTATAATATGATTTGTCTTTGAAAGATCCACGGTGGACCCTCCCTCTCATGCATGCCTCCCAAAAAATAATAATTCCGTTTGAACAACGAAAGGCATGTGTAAGGCGTAAGAAATGAACCGTCCCTAATTAAAAATTTTGGTGGGAGGATGGGGGATTTGGATAAGATGGGTGACAAATACACATGGGGGCCAAGAAAAAATGAATCATCTCCCCAGTATTTTGAAATTGGAATGGGAGGGGGAGCACAAGGAGGTAAAGATGCCTTCATGGAAAGCAACTCGAGCAAGTACTCATCATCGGTGAAAGGGTTGAACGTTTTAAAGTTCGGCACTGATTCATCGGGTACTTGTGACGGTGCGAAAATGGAGAATGAAAATGGGGATGAAAGAAATTCAAACTCAAGAGATGAGTTATCATCGCTTGAAGATTGAGTTTCAAAGGAAATAAGCCCATTTTCAATGGAAAATTCTTCTTTAGGGGCCAGAGAAGAAATAATTTCATTGCAAATGGATAATACATCCAATTCATCCTCACTTTCATTCTCAATTAAAATATGGGTGAAGTCAAGAATGATTTGTTCCAATATAGGCACAAAGTCCTCATTTGGTTCAAAACATTCCTCAACTTCAAAAGTCTCGAAAGAAAAATCGTCATCGGATCCAAATAATAAATCTAATTCATGTTCCCCAAACGTTTTTCTTCCCGATAATGGTCTTCATACCTCTCATTCTCAAGCATGAGCAAACCCTCACCGAAAGTCATAGGTCGGGATGCGGATTCTTGGAAATGAGAAGTTTGAAAATTATTATCGAAACTATACTCAAACTCATTATTTTAAGAATTTTGAAAACTATTACAATTTGTTTCAAAATTTCTATTATAAGGAATTATTGGCCCAAAATCGTTATCATCCTCCTCAAAATACACGCTCTCCAAAGCTTGACTTTTGTAATATTTTCCCAAAGTCATTTTTTAATTTGAAATTTTTTGGGACTCTAAGTATTGACCAAAAGTCATAGGTTTATGAGAATTTTGAGAATTATCATAATGATTACCGAAAGGATTGGAATAAGACATGCTTAGCCCAAAGATGGCTCGAAGTGGAGAAATCCACAACGTGATTCACGCGCAAAAAATTCAAGCGATTTTTGTCGCTCAAATGTAGAAGTCCTACAAAAATGTTAGGAAAAAAATATAAATAGAAAAAAAACACTACGAAAAACTAAATAAAATAAATTCTAAAACATCAAGTCCCCGGCAACGGCGCCATTTGATAGACAGGATTTCACCACGACGCGAGCGTCACCTATGCGCTGGTCGTTTTATTTTCAGCTCACTAGCTCTATACAAAAACCTAAACTATGACTACACTCTTTTAAGAGAGTATAGCGGCCAGTTCTGGTGTCGAATCCACAAAGACAAGTTGCTAGAATTTAATTGGTTTAATACTTCTAAAATAAAAGTGTAAAAGATAATTTTAACAAAAAGGAAAAGATAACAAAGAAAAAAGATTATACTAGGCGAGAGAGTATTTAAAATGAATTAACAAAATGAATAAAAACTATAGCTTGCGTCGGATATCCCTCACCCCGAGTTAATTAGTATAAAATGGTTACATGGGCTCACGAGTTATTAAGATTGAGTCTCGTTTCAACAATTAATTAAATCAAGAGTTGTCACACCCCTAAATTTGCATAAATGTCTAATAAGATTTTGGCATCAACAAATATCCCAGAAATTACGTACGCAAAGTTGTAACTACGGAGCATATATGATATACCCCATTAAATATCCTAGGCATAATAACTAAGACAATCCACTCAAAATAGACCCGTAAAACTCCATCACCAAAGCAAAGCAACCCGTCAACCCATAGGTGAGTTCAATCCAACACAACCTAGACTAAATTAGCTAGAAAGCATGGTAAATGACATGAATTAAAAGCAAGAAAGTAAACCTAATTAGCAAATCAATAAACAACAAGAAATGAATATTAACTAGGCATGGAAATGAAAGGAAGAAAGTAGAGTAAGCATTAAACAAATGAAAGAGACAATGAAAAGTAATCTTACACACTGAAAAATGGGTAAAACACCCAAAGGAAATGGAGAAGGGCCAAATACCCTTAAAAACCCTAAACCTAATGTAAAATGTAAGATATTTAAAAAAAAAGTTCTCTTATATAGTAAGCTGGGAATAAAAATAGAAAAGGAACGGAAAAATAAAAGAAAAGGAACAAGTGCCAAAAATCTGAGACTACCGATCGACCGCGGCCAGGGGGCAGCTTGATCGGTCCCTTAAGTTGATGCCCATCGATTGACCGATCGACTAGTACTCTATTTTCTGGTGCTTTTTAGTCTCCACATGGGAGGATGAAAAATGTAATAGTGTTATAATTGATTAAATTTGAAATTTTTTAATTTGGCACACTTATTTAATTATAGTCTATTTTTAAACAAAATTAATTCAGCCCCTAAACATGCAACTACGTATCAAACCAAATAAGATATAACATGCGATACAAAATTTGAGGAAAAATACCCTAAGGGAGAAACCTTTTATTTCAAGAACTTTGAAAAGTTAACAAGACCATTAACTTACATACAATTTGATCGCCTACAAGAGTAACGCACGGGGCCTTCGTCAAACCTTCAAAGTAACGGCTAAAAATCTGCAGTGGTTCACGTATAGCTATACCACAAGGATACGCAGTCCTAGACACGCAGTCTACACGGTGTAGGTTATCCTCTCCACAAGAGTAACTTCATAGAGACTCCCTTCATAAGAGCATGCAGCTCCCCGATTGTAGAGTTCTCCCCATAAAGAATAAATTTCAACATAGTAGAATCTAGGGTTCCAAAACAATTCACTAAAGATTGTGGGATTTTTTTTAATTGAAAAAAAAGGGATCAAACCCTAAAAGAAGAACCCAAAAGAATTATGCAGCTTCGAAGTTTTCTGTCTTTCAAAATGCTGGAACTTCTTGATGAAAACGAAACCATTTAATGAGTATTTATACAAAATCGTGCCGCCTTGATTGTCGAGCTCGTTCGAATGAGAAAGAGGTCTCATGCGAACGAGATATGCGTGTCATTCAAACGACATCACGCGACATCACATGTCACTCGAACGAGATGTCGATCTTGCTTGAACGATTTGGCATCAAAATTGAGGAATGCTACAAGACTTAGAAAATTTACTCATTCTCAAATTTTGACGAAAAAGTCTGCTCCAATACTTAGAATTTGTAAAAATATCTCAAAGCTCTAAGTAGAAAGTTAAGTTATTTAAAAATAACCTTACCAAAGTAAACTTTTACAGAGGCTTTATGATGAAGAACCTTGATACATTCAGATCCGTCTTGATGTAGATGCTCTTGAACTTCTTCGACGGTTGTAACGGTATACGACATAATTAATTGTGACGGACATTCATAAAAATATGTCCTTACAAATCTCCCCCTATGTCTATGCCGGAACAAACATAAAAACATCTGAATTATCAAATACAAAAATGACCTATGCAGATCTACCCTCCCATAAATCTCAAAACTGAAAAGGTTCAAATTTGCAAGTTCTCAAACTTTTCTTCAAAAATCTTCATCAAATCTCAAAGCTTTTCTCATCAGGGCGTGCAACATATGATCATCACTTTGGTACCTACACACGTGAGATAAAGCAAATACCTTCATGATGCATCGAGTTTGAAATGATGTAAGAATAAATCAATCAATATAATCAAATCTCCCCCATAATGCAAAAACTCCCCCATAACATGATAATTCTTTCTCCCCCATTTTATGATGTCCCCAAATAGACATATAAGAAGAAACAATCAAAACAAGGAGTTTCACGACAGAAATTCATAGCAAATATGAATAAATCAACGCTCATGCAAAGGAGTATCTCAAAAGATTCCACAAACTTATTTTTGGATTTTTCAATTTTTTAAAGCAAAAATAATGTTACAAAAAACACACCGTGGATTTAACTAAAACAACCAAGTCGTGGAAATGGAATGAATGGGTGTGAACACATTCGACACGTAAATCATCTCAATCAATCACATGTGCATGATGAACACGTGTACCCCTAACGAATCAACATCAAAAATATCCTTAGGTGTAAAATTGTTGAATTTAGATGACATCGTCTTATGCAAATCAACAAATCAAAGTCAAAGTGATTTCTACACCAATAACGTCCAAAACTATTTAATGCTTTTTCAAGACTTTCAAGGACGTGCTAACCCGTTTTAAATTCCATCCAAACTCCCTCATGCATATTTTCTTTTAGAGGTAATCTAAATTCTCAAACATTGGAGAATTGGTGCAAAAACCTAATGGCCCCTTTTTGGCATGAATTTCTTTTTACTGCCTTTAAATTTTTTCGGGCTCTTTTAAACCTATTTGGACCCCGGATAATGAAATTCCTCAATTTTTTAGGTCCAATTAAATGGCGGCTTAATCGCAAAGGATAAATGATAACCTTTCGTAGCCCTTCACCATTTTCAAACAAACACACAAATACTCACAACCATGGTTCAAAGGTGCACCCTTTTTATTGTCTTGTTTTATCGCACTTGGTTCATTGTATAGACAAAATTGAGACGGAAACACTCAACCAACATGTGATAGATAAGCACAATAATCAAACAAAATTCATGCATGTGTGTAATAAAAGACAAAATGAGTCAAACATGTATGAAGTAACAACTAATTACATCTTAATGACTCCAAACATTATAAAGTATATGGATGACATGACGTATTGTCTCAAAACACTATCAAAGAGTCACATGAAAGTGGAATGATGTTGTGACTCGGTCATCCTAAGTGTCTATCCATAAACGGTGAAAAGAAAATACAAAAATCTTTTTGAATTTTTCAAAATTTTATCAAAAATAAAAATTTAATACTAAAAGTACATGTCAACACATTAGCAAAAATATATCAAAAACCATAACTAGCGTATGACAAACATGTAAACACAATAATCCATATGATATGGCAAGAGAAGAATCATGTGCAAGTAAATGAGAATCAACTTGTCTAATATCTTGTGCCTCGAAAAGTGATTTCCTAACCCAAATAGATGTGAAACATCGTGTGGGGGATTTAGGAACCAAGGGAACACTAGACATAAACTTCTTAGGACTTTTTCCAAGATTAAAACAAAAATGCCTAAGGTGACCTTTCCTACCACAATATGAACATGTGTAAACGGGTGGAACGACACCTATGGGTTGACCTTAAACGGGTGGAACGAGACCTATGGGTTGACCTTGTCTGACGTCCTTAGGAATGGTTGACCCTCTAAAACAAACTATGGTTTTGGCTTTTACACCTAAAGCATAAGAACAAAACGAAGCATTACCATCACTATCAAACCTACTCGAGCTTGTCAAATCATTTTTTAACTTCAAAAATTTTGACTCGAGCAAAGAATTAGACTCTTCCAATCTGAGGGACTCCTGCTTCAAATTATCAATCAAACCTAGAAGGTTATCTCGCTCCCCCTCAATAAAAAGAAACTTTTCCCTAAGAGTCTTTTCGCCTGCCACAAACTCATTGATTATAATATTTTTATCTTCTTTGGCACAAACACAAACCATCGAATTTTTAAGGTCCTCTAATTCTTTTTCTAAAAATAGGACCCTATCATCACTCTCCTTCTTGAACAATTTTAAATAAACAAAGTCATGGTCCAAGGCAACAAATTTCTCACGATAAAAATCTCTTTGATTTTGAACCGCTTGCAAGTGATCCATAGCGGATTTAAAACTGGAATTTTCTTTTTCGAAAAAATCAATTCTTTTAGCAAACGTCAAATTCAAACGATTTATATCATCAAAACTCTGACTCGTGTCATCAAAGGGGGGTATCCGATTACATAAGTGCCCCATCAAAAAATTATGATTTTTTTCACAAAAATTGATTTAATAAAATCAATATCACACAATTTTTTGCGAAAAATAAGGATCATGCGATAAATTAGCGTAACCCGCTCTGATACCAATTTGACGACGTGAGAAGTCAAATTGTATAAAAATAAATGAACCCTTGAAAAATCTGGATCACACGATAAATTAGCGTAACCCGCTCTGATACCAATTCGTAAAAGTGGGGATCGCTTAAATAAGCTCTAATACCAATTTGAAAAATATGACGGTGTGATAATTGATTAAATTCGCAAATTTCTAATTTGGCACACTTCTTTAATTAGAGTCTATTTTAAAATCAAATTAATTCAGCCCCTAAACATGCAGTTACGTATCAAACCAAATAAGATATAGCATGCCACACAAAATTTCAGGAAAAATTCCCGAAGGGAGAAACCTTTTATTTCTAGAACTTTGAAAAATTTACAAGACGATTGACTTACATACAACTTGATCGCCTACAAGAGTAATGCACGGTGCCTTCGTCAAACCTTCAAAGTAACGACTAAAAATTTGCAGTGGTTCATGCGCGGCTATACGACAAGGACACGCAGTCTTCACGGTGTAGGTTATCCTCCCCACAAGAGTAACTTCATAGAGTCTCCCTCCATAATCGTACACAACTCTCCCGTTGTAGAGTTCTCCCCAAAAATAATAAATTTCAACAAATCTGAATCTAGGGTTCCAAAACAACTCACTAAAGATTGTGGGATTTTTGTGAATTGAAAACAAAAAGGGATTAAACCCTAAAATAAGAATCCAAAAGGATTCTGCAGTTTCGTAGTTTTCTGTCTTTCAAAACGCTGGGACTTATTGATGAAAACAAAACCATTTAATGAGTATTTATACAAAATCGCATCGCCTCAATTATCGAGCTCGTTTGAACGAGAAAGAGGTCTCGCGCGAATGAGATACACGTGTCGTTCAAACGACATCCCGCGACATCACATGTCGCTCGAATGAGATGCTGATCTCGCTTGAACGACCTGGGCATCAAAATCAAGGAACGCTACAGGACTTAGAAAATTTACTCATTCTCAATTTTTGACAAAAAAGTCCGCTCCAACACTTAGAAAATATTTTGTAAAAATATCCCAAAGCTTTAAGTGGAAAGTTAAGGTATTTAAAACATAACCTTACCAAAATAAACTTTTGCAGAAGATTTTTGATAAAGAACCTTGATACATTCGGATCTGTCTTAATGTAGATGCTCTTGAACTTCTTTGACATTTGTAACGGTATACGACATAATTAATTGTGATAAACATTCATAAAAATATGTCCTTACAGAGGAAAAGCTTCCAAACGAAATCGGATATAACTTCTTCGTCCAAACTCAAAACGATGCGTCGTTTATGGCCACACGATGCTAACTCAATGAACTACGCATCCGTGGAAATTCCATGATCTTGAGATGAAGTGTGAATGACTAACATGACCTTGAAGTAGCGCCTGGTGAGGGAACTTCCCCGAAATGCAAATGATCCTCACTTTTAGCATGTCAATACCTACAAAAGCACAATTAACCCATGCAAAACATATATATGTCTAAATCCGAGGTTATCTGGTTAATGAGCATAAATATAGGAATTAAGAATGTAAAAGTGCTAGAATGCACAAAGATAAAGGGTACAAATATGCAATATTCGGGACGTATCACCTAGGCCATATTAATCTAAAAAGGATTCGTAAGACTGGTGGAAAGTGGGCAATTGAGCTCACTAGAAGTGGAGGCACTTCCAGTTTGTGAATCCTATTTAGAAAGTAAAATTACCAAGAGGCGTTTCTCTGCCAAGTGTTCTAGAGAAAAAGAACTGTTGGAATTGATTCGTTCTGATCTATGTTGATCGATGACAACCCAAGCAAGAGGGGGCTTTGAGTATTTTATGACTTTCATAGATGATTACTCAAGGTATGGGTATTTTTACCTAATGCACCATAAGTTTGAAGACTTTGAGAAATTCAAAGTGTATAAGGAAGAAGTGGAGAAGCATTAAGGTAAAAGTATCAATACACTACAATCTGATTGTGATGACGAGTACCTCTTAGGAGAGTTTAGGAAGTATCTAGAAGATCAAGGAATCATATCCCAATTGTCTGCACCTGGTATGCCTCAGTAAAGTGGTATAGAAGAATAGAGGAATAAGACTCTTTTGGATAGGATTAAGTCCATGTTGAGTTCTTCATATCTCCTAGATTTCTTTTGGGGACATGCTTTAAAAATGACCACTTATTTTCTGAACTTGGTACCTTTAAAGGCGGTCTTTACTACACCCAGGGAATTGTGGATTGGGCATAATCCCAATATGAAACATATATGAATATGGGATAGTCCAGCACATGTGCTAAAGAGAGATCTTTGTAAGTTGGAATGAAGATCAAAAGTTTATTTCTTCATAGGATATCCTTAGGAAACTAAGGGTTATTTATTCTATAATCCTAAGGATCAGAAGGTCATTGTAAGCACCAATGCCCAATTCTTAGAAGAGGATTATATGATGGATTATAAACTGAGAAGTAAAGTTATTCTTGAAGAATTGCGAGGGAACCAACAAGATTCTTCAACACCACCAATGTAGGATGAAATAATATAACGTGTTGATACTAGTACACCAGTACTAGAACTATCTTATCGTAATGAGAGGGCTATATGTCAACCTGAACAGTTTATGTTCTTGGAAAAATCTTATGACAATGTCCCTCATGAACTTGAAGGTTATCCATGATAAAGATGCAGAACTTTGGCTTAAAGAAATGAATTATAAGATGGAATATATGTATTCTAATCAGGTTTAAAGTCTTGTAAATCCACTCGAAGGTATAAAACCCATAGGATGCAAGTGGGTCTATAAGAGCAAAAGAGGGGTGGATGTGAATATTGATACCTTTAAGGCACGACTTGTTGCGAAAGGATTTGCTCAGAAAGAGGGCATCAATTATGAGGAAACCTTCTCGTCGGTAGTTATGATGAAGTCCATCCCAATTCTCTTATCCATTACGACTCATTTTGATTATGAAATTTGTCAAATGGGCATCAAGACTGCATTTCTTAATGGGAATCTTGACGAATGTATCTATATGGTGCAGATAGATGGTTTTATTACCTAAGGTCAAGAGAATAAATCATGTAAGCTTAAGAAGTCCATTTATGGACTTAAGAAAGTACCTAGAACTTGGAACATTTTTTTTTTATCAGGCAATCAAATCTTTTGGTTTTAATCAATGTCCAGATGAGTCTTGTGTGTACAAGAAATGCAGTAGAAATGTAGTGGTATTTTTAGTATTATACGTGGATAACATTCTTCTCATTGGAAATGATGTTGGAGTGTTGTCTTTGGTTAAAGTGTGTATGTCTAGGAAATTCGATATGAAAGACTTAGGAGAAGCTAGTCACATCCTTGGGATCAAGATTAAGTGTGATCACAAGAATAGGATGTTGGCTTTATCAAAAGAAACTTTTGTTGATTCCATTATTTACAGATTTAGCATGAAAGATTCTAAGAAAGGGTTCCTCCCTTTCAGACATGGAATATCTCTTTCCAAGGATCAGTGTCCTAAGACAGCTGATGAGATAGCGAAGATGAAAGACATCCCTTATGCTTCAGCAGTTGGGAGCCTTATATATGTTATGCTATAAACTATACCTAATATCCTCTTTTGTATTGGTATGGTTAGTATATATCAATCTAACCCTGGTCAAGAACACTGAACATCGATAAATAATATACTCAAATACCTGAAAAGAATACGAGATTATATGCTAGTTTACCAGGCAGAGAGTCTAGTACCCATTGGGTACACTAACTCAAATTTTGAGTCTGATAGAGATTTCAAGAAATCTACCTTTAGATATGTGTTTAACTTAGGAGGTGGAGACATTAGTTGGAGTAGTATCAAGCAATCTTGCATTACTAATTTAAAGGAACCCATGATCTCTAAAAGAGGTAAACACAATGAGAGTAAGTATCATCTCATTCGAGAATTTTTACAGCGGGGTGATGTCACAGTCATGAAGATTGCATCAGAGAACAACTTGGAAGACCCTTTCACAAAGAGCTTACCATCCAAGACTTTTGATAGTCACGTAGAGGGAATAGGAGTGAGAAGCATTGCAGTATGGCTTTGAGTCTAAGTTGGAGATTATTAAAGAAGAAGACTAAAACCATGATTTATGTAATAATTTTAGTTATGGATTTATTATTATAATAAAATCATTTATTCCTATTTTAATGAGAATCATGTATGGTCATAATGTTTACAGTATTTTATATATTACCGATGTCTTTTATTCTTCACAGTGGGTGTTATGGTGTGTAGAGTACGACTTACAGACAGAGGATCAGATCACTAGCTGGAAACATCATTAGTAGGACGGTAGCATAATATTTTAGTAGGTTTATCTTGATTATAGGAAACGGTATAGTTTCAACTTATTATGCTACTACACTTTGTGCGTATTTAATGGGACTAATTTGAGGTCATTGTTTTTATACGGATTTTATAAGACAATGTACATATCGTAATTATTAGTTTTGTTTAGGGCTCTTAATCTGGATATGATTGACAGACACAAGCACTAGTTATATATCACTTTGACTGATCGGGTGAGATTCATTATTGGATCAATTATCTTGATAAATTGAGTAATGGTGATTAATGTATAGTGAAAGTATTTTATGGATGGAATCCACATCTCGGTATAGAGACTGGTGACTCCCCCCTTGAGATACTTATAAGTTTTGTATGTGTCAAATCCTGCAGGTGGATTATATTAATTCAACACTACAAATAAGTTAAGTTGAACCACTCAAGGACTTAAAGAAGTTAATAAAATAAATTATCAGTAATTTATTTTATTAATGAGTATCTGTAATCTTAATACAGGGAGAATTAAGTAATTATTAACGAGGAGCTCGAAATATAATTTTGAGTTAAGGAGTGGAATTTCAATTATAATTACTTAGTGGTATTAATTATAATTAAGGGACTGAGATTAGTATCCAGGAAGGATTAGATTTTCTTAGGGCCATTAGAACACACATCCGTATCTCTCCTTAAGGTACCTACTGTAGCCTATATATATGAACCTAATGTAAGGACATTTTTTCTCATGTCCAATATGTTACATTTGTGTATGTCGTACGCCGCTACATTTGGCACGTCACCTCACGATCTCACATGACGGCCTCTATCCGAATTCCGGGAATCAATCATTCAACATCTCCATTAATATGTCCCACATCTGCCTCAACGACTTCACGGTCCAAGATTTTAGGGACTTAATGCAAGTGGTACGCAAGGGAAGTCAAAACAGTGAAAAAAGGCACTATAGGAGAGTTCAAGGGCATTTTCTTAATTTTACATCCATAGTTCGGAGGTTTGGTCAACTAGAAAGTTGAAGATCTCGCCGCAACGAAGATACTGGAAAAAACAGCACCTCAATCCGAGCTACGGTGAAGGAGTTATGGCCTTTTGAAGATAGAGAAAATTCCTTAAAGAATGCTGTTTTTTTTGTACGCTGGATAGAATTTTAGAGTTTTAAAAACATGGGACTCTTCATATTTTTTCCTATAAATACCAACTTCGGGGGAGTTGTTTTGCAAGACTTTAGGAGACGAATTTGAGAGTCCAAATACACCTAGTCTTCATATTCTTGAGTCCCAAGACTCATGTTTTGATTCACACATCATTGCCAAACCTTTATGAATCCTTTAAGCAACCCAAGAACACAACTTTGGTTTGTTCAACCCTTGTGGAGGAGACCGTTCTTCTTCTTCATTGCAGCCCTACTGGAAAGGGATAATTCCAGCCGCGACTACAGAATCCGATACCCGAGGGTAATTCTTAGTCAACTTGTATTTTCATTGTAATCCGATTGTAAGTCGTTTTCTTACAAATTATAGTGAAAATAAATGGTTTTGCCCCTGAGGGGGATTTTTCCTTAATTGCATGTGTTTGAATGTTCTTACGTAGATTATCAATTTATTCAATCACATACTGCTGCATGTTTAGGGTCTAAAGGGTTTTATATATAATTTGATCATTTGAACGCAAGCACACACGTTCTTCAAATTTTAGATTAATTAAAATTGGTTTTTATTTGAGAAGTCGTAATATTTCCGTTGTAGCTACTCTCTCAAATTGGTATCAGAGCGGGTTACGCTAATTTATCGCGTGATCCTGATTTTTCGAGGATTTACTTTCTGATACAATTTGTCTACTCACGTTTACAAGACAAATTGGTATCAGAGCCTGTTGCACTAAGTTATTGTGTTTTGATTCTGATTTTGCACAAAAATGGATTTTGATGGTTTTGATGATCTTCGATGTCAAATTTTTGAAAAATTTTGGAAAATTCACAAAAACTCTTGTTTTAAATCTTCTGTTGAAAACGAATGTGAGAGGTGTCCTTGTTGTGAGGGTGTTGGTCACACGTTACATGAGTGTACCACAAATTTAAAGAAGAAATTGAATAAATCGATTTCTCATGTTTCTACCCTTAGTGATTGTGATTCGAAAGAAGAAGTTTTTTACGCTTCTAAGCGAGAGTTTCCCATCCGTGTGATTAGTGATGATAGTGAAAGTGATGGGAGTGTGGATGAAAGTGAGGAGGAAAGTGTAGATGAGCATGACTTGCAAACTGCTTTCAATGAACTTTATGCTGAAACTTTGAAAACAAGGAAAGAAAATTTGAAATTGAAAGCTCAATTGAAAGAGTTTGCCATAAAAAATAATGATTTTTTAATTAAAGAACTTAGGGCACATGAGAAAATTTTGAAAGAGAAGCTTGAGTACATCGAGGGTGAGAGAGATAGTCTTAGAGGGTTGATGGAGACTATGAAAAAGGAGCTTTTAGAGTTTGAGGATTCTAAACTAGTACTTGAATCTAGGATAGGTGAACTTGAGGTGAAATTGAAAGATTAAAGTAAAGTGAAATTTGATTTGGAGTCTAGGTCTGAAAAACTTGATAAGATTTTAGGCACAGTCGAGATCAAAACGGATAGGGGTGGGATTGGTCTTGAAAAATATGTTGCACCCATTCCCACACATGTGAGATAACCTCCTAGGATCATTAGGAGAGACCCACCTAGGCAAATTCGGAGAGAGCAACCGATAAATTTGAGGAGAGGGCCACCTTTAGGGAACACAAATCGCCCGATTTACTCTTGCACACATTGTGGTAGGCAAGGTCATCTTAGGCACTTTTGTTATAAGCTTTTAAATGGACCTAAGAAGGTTAATGAAAGAATAAATTCTATTCCCAAAACCCCCACACTTCGTTACACATCAATTTGGGTTAGAAAATCGGATTTAGAGGCTTATGGTTTATTTGTCCACGATTCTCGTTTGCTTGCACGTAATTCACCCCATGTGAAATCTTTTGGTTGATTGTGATTGCATGTTTGTCATACACTAGTTGTGGTTTCATGATGTATTTTTACTAGTGTGATGACTTGTACCTTTTGTATATATTTTTTTTGAAAATTTTTGAAAAATACAAAAAAATTTAGTTTGTTAAAATTTTGAGAAAATCCAAAAAGATTTTTGTATTTTGTTTGCACCTTTTATGGATGAACACTTAGGATGACCGAGTCACAACATCATTCCATTATTTTCATATGACTATTTGATAGTGTTTTGAGACAATATGTCAATTTCATCCATGTGCTTTATAATGTTTGGAGTCATTAAGATGTAATTAATTGTTACTTCCTACATGTTTGACTCATGTTTCCTTTATTGCACACATGCACGGATTTATTTGATTATTGTGCTTGTCTTATCACATGTTGGTTGGGTGTTTTCACTTCAATCCTGTCCTTAAAACGAACCAAGCGCGATAATTTTTTTTGATAAGGAAATTGTGCATATAAGAACCGTTTTGTGAGTTTGTGTGCTTTATTTAAAAACGGGGAGGGGCTGCGAAAGGTAATTATCTATCCTTTGCGCAAAAGCCACCGTTAAATTGGACCTAAAAAATGGAGGTATTTTATTATCCGGGGTCCAAAGAGGTTTAAAAGAGCCCGAAAAAATTGAAAGGCAATAAAAAGAAATTCATGCCAATTATGGGCCATATAGGTTTTTGCACTAATTCTCCAAAGTTTGAGAATTTAGATTACCTCTAAAAGAATATATATATGAGGGAGTTTGGTTGGAGATTTTATAACGGGTTTGCACGTCCTTGAAATGCTTGAAAATGCGCTACATAGTTTTGGACGTTATTGGTGTGGAAATCACTTTGACTTTGATTTGTTGATTTGCATAAGACGATGTCATCTAAATTCAACAAATTTTTTACACCTAAGGATACTTTTGATGCTCATTCGTTAGCGGTACACATATGCATCGTGCACATATGATTGATTGAGTTGATTTACCTATCGAATGTGTTCACACCCATACATTCCGTTCCCATGACTTGGTTGTTTGAGTCTAAATCCATGGTGTGATTTTGGTATCATGTTTTACATTTTTTTTCAAAATGGTATCTATTTTTTGTATAAAAAATTGAAAAAAATCAAAAATAGTTTGCGAAGATTTTTTTTTAGCATCTCCTTGCAAGAGCACGTTTGTCATTTGATTGATGCCTTGATTTGTATACCGTGACGCCCCGATTTTGCTTGCTTGTCTGATTCATTCTTCTTATTTGTCTATTAGGGGACATCATAAAAAGGGGGAGCAAGAATTATCATTTTATGGGGGAGTTTGAATTTTGGGGGAGTTTTGAGATTTGACGTATGCTTATCATATATTGGTATCTATGTTTATCTCATTTCAAACTCGATACGTCACTTGGTATTTTTCTTTATCTCATGTGTGTAGGTACTACATTGATGATCTCTGAATTGCACACCCTGATGAGAAAAGATTTGAGATTCCTGAAGATTTGAAGATCAAACGATGAAGACTATTCATTTGTACCTTTTCCAGTTTTGGGTTCATGGGAGGGTAGATTTGTATAGGCAATTTCATATTTGATAATTCAGATTTTTTATGTATGTACCGGCATAGACATAGGGGGAGATTTGTAAGGACATTTTTTCTCATGTCCAACATGTTACATTTGTGTATGTCGTACGCCGCTACATTTGGCACGTCACCTCACGATCTCACATGACGGCCTCTATCCGAATTCCGGGAATCAAGAATTCAAAATATCCATTAATATGTCCCACATCTGCCTCAACAACTTCACGGTCCAAGATTTTAGGGACTTAATGCAAGTGGTACGCAAGGGAAGTCAAAACAGTGAAAAAAAGGCACTATAGGAGAGTTCAAGGGCATTTTCTTAATTTTACATCCATAGTTCGGAGGTTTGGTCAACTAGAAAGTTGAATAGCTCTCCGCAACGAAGATACTGGAAAAAACGGCACCTCAATCCGAGCTACGGTGAAGGAGATTTGTAAGGACATTTTTTCTCATGTCCAACATGTTACATTTGTGTATGTCGTACGCCGCTACATTTGGCACGTCACCTCACGATCTCACATGACGGCCTCTATCCGAATTCCGGGAATCAAGCATTCAACATCTCCATTAATATGTCCCACATCTTCCTCAACGACTTCACGGTCCAAGATTTTAGGGACTTAATGCAAGTGGTACGCAAGGGAAGTCAAAACAGTGAAAAAAAGGCACTATAGGAGAGTTCAAGGGCATTTTCGTAATTTTACATCCATAGTTCGGAGGTTTGGTCAACTAGAAATTTGAAGATCTCGCCGCAACGAAGATACTGGAAACAAACGGCACCTCAATCCGAGCTACGGTGAAGGAGTTATGGCCTTTTGAAGATAGAGAAAATTCCTTAAAGAATGCTGTTTTTTTTGTACGCTGGATAGAATTTTAGAGTTTTAAAAACATGGGACTCTTCATATTTTTTCCTATAAATACCAACTTCGGGGGAGTTGTTTTGCAAGACTTTAGGAGACGAATTTGAGAGTCCAAATACACCTAGTCTTCATATTCTTGAGTCCCAAGACTCATGTTTTGATTCACACATCATTGCCAAACCTTTGTGAATCCTTTAAGAAACCCAAGAACACAACTTTGGTTTGTTCAACCCTTGTGGAGGAGACCGTTCTTCTTCTTCATTGCAGCCCTACTGGAAAGGGATAATTCCAGCCGCGACTACAGAATCCGATACCCGAGGGTAATTCTTAGTCAACTTGTATTTTCATTGTAATCCGATTGTAAGTCGTTTTCTTACAAATTATAGTGAAAATAAATGGTTTTGCCCCTGAGGGGGATTTTTCCTTAATTGCATGTGTTTGAATGTTCTTACGTAGATTATCAATTTGTTTAATCACATACTGCTGCATGTTTAGGGTCTAAAGGGTTTTATATATAATTTGATCATTTGAACGCGAGCACACACGTTCTTCAAATTTCAGATTAATTAAAATTAGTTTTTATTTGAGAAGTCGTAATATTTCCGCTGTAGCTACTCTCTCACCTAAACATCATTCTTTCTTAACCTAGTTGTCACTCTTGGATACTCAAAAGACTCGAGTTAATACTTGTGAGAAAGAGAGATAGTGGAGAAGAAAGAGGAGACAAGAAGGTGGTCACAAAATAGGATCCCACCCTCTAGTCGTGGATGTCCATATCGGGAATACTGTAGAAGATTGTGAGGTGAATCGAGCCAACACATATTCTTTTCATGATAAAACGAGATCAAATAAAAGAGATATCAGAGGTAAATCGTCAATCCGCCTTGTATGATTTCACGTATCTATAGTTTTTTTTCCATATATCCACATTTTCAATAGACCCTTGGACTTCTGCTCCAATAGTTGTGACGTAAATGTTGGACAACCTTATCAGGTGAAGCGCTTAAATGGGTTTTGTCTGACCACCAGTTGGAATGATATTTTTTGGGAATTTTTGAAGTAGTACAAATACAACGATGAGTTAGAAATTACTCTTCGAGACCTGGAGATGATCAACTAAGAGACCACTGATCAACTAGGAACCTTCATATCCCATTAGAGAAATAAGGTCGCTCAAATGCTGAATTGACCCTTAGAGGAAGAGAAAGTGGAAATTGTGAAGAAGAACTTAATTCAAAATTATGAGGACCAGTTGAAGACATAATACCTACTAAGATAGATAATCTGTCGTAGGGTTTGTAAAGAAAAACACAACCAAATCTTATATTCATAATTTTTTTATTTTCATGCACCAATTTAGAAAAAACATAAGTGTTGTGTAAAGACAATTTATGAATTTTAATCTTGACCTAAGAATGCATCTAGAAGAGTATAAGAAAGAGTAAAATAATTAAATCACACAGTGATGTACGAGGAAAAATCAGAATGGGAAAAATCTCCGACGACCCAGCCACACAAGTCCACTATGATATAGGCAATTTATAATACAGATTTAGAATTACTCAAAGACTTGACACCTTCAAGCCTTGGCGCGCTTCCTTTATCCTTGTAACATTTTTTCCAGGCATTGTTGGATGCCTTCCAATATCCACACAATGTATGCAATTTTCTAGGAATCGGTATCCCACCGATCTTACTTGTCTCGTGACCAGTCTAGTCATTGCATAACACCAAACACAATATCCATCACAGTAAATTCTCAGAGTATAAAAATCAAAACACTTTGATGCAATAAAGAAGAGATATAGATATAGGATTTTTAGATCCCAAACATGGGTGTAAACCAAGGCTTTAGTTTGGAATATTTTTTTCTCAAAACAAACACATAACCTTGGAGAGCTTTTTAAATAAGTGTGGGAGCTTGGAAAAGACTCTTGAAAATTTATTGCTCTGCACTCCTATTTATTGGAAGTTTTTCAGAAATGAGATAAGATTAAAAAACTAAGAGTGCGCACTTGCGATCTTAATGGATTATTTATATAATTAAATGTCCATCACACACAATATCCAAATTTTATCTTTTAATCCTAAGACAATCATTTAGGTGATAAAACGGATAAATTAAAACGTGCATTCAACAAAGGCAAACTGAGGAAAAATCCCTTATAGGAAAACTTTTTATTTTCAACATTTTAGAGAGTTTACAAGACTATAAACTTACAGACTACTTGATACTAACCAAAAGTATAATACACAATGTCTTTGTAGATTCTCCAAAGAATACTACTCGGTGAGGAGAATTTCACACGCGGCCTTCCACACTCGGTATCCATCGATAAACCTTTATCTTTAGCAATGATCCCCTCGAGAATCATAATGGTCTGTCAAAAAGAAACTCTTTCCAAAAGAGTTGGGTATGCAAATACACAAAGCTATAGGTTTTTAATTGATTCACACAAATATATTTTGGGAATGAATTTTGTGAATCAAAGAGGATTTCTAAACTCAAAAGGTTGAAAACTTTCACAAAATATGTGTAGAAACAGTTCTACCATAAGTCTTAAAAAATCTTGATACAAAATAGCTATTTATAAAGAGAACATAAATTTTAAGGTAGTGCCATTCGTTTAAACAAAAACAACGCTTGTTCAAATGAGAATAGCATATCTTTAGAATGAAAACCAAGTCGTTCGAATTTTTCGTTTGAACAAACTTCAAATGACATTCAAACGAAGTGAAACAGTACGCCCTCATTCAATACATGTTCGATGTAAACTTCAAACGAGGCTTTAAACGAAAGTGCCATCTCATTCTAACAAGAAAACCTTCTCGTTTGAACGTGGCACACGAAGTTTGAAAATTTTTAAACATAAAAAATGCCTCCATTTTTAAAGAAAAAAAATCATGTTTCAGATTTAAATAAAAAATCAAACATCCCAAAATAAATTCAATGAATAAATTTATACTCTTAATAGCATTATACCACCCTAATGTGGAGATCCTTGAAAGTGGAGATGTTGGATATAGTTCCTTCGAGGTGGCTCGAGTTGAATGGTAAAAATTATGCCAAAATCTATGTAAGCCAAAGCTATTGAGCAATAACAGAAAATATGCTCTTACAAATATCCCCCTTTTGGCTATTCTGGTACAAACATAAAATCCAAATCCAAATTAAAATAAAATCTCCTAAGACAACGAAGATATCCTAATACCCTCCCAAACCTTAAAAGGAATAGGTACAAGAATAATGATGTCTTCTCAAATGATGTCTTCAAATCTCCACTTCTTCTTTATCTTCTCTAAGCCACTTTGTCTTAATCATGTGTAATGTGAATATGATTTTCCAAAAGTTCCTACACATATAAAACAAAGTAAATACCCCGTGAAGCATCAAGTTTGACATATAAAATAAAATGCATTAAATTTCTCTCCCGTGAATCAAACTCATGTAATCCCCCCCATAATTTGTTCTCCCCTTTTTATTTTGTTCGAAATAGACAAGGAGTAGAAACTAAACATAAAATATAAGGAACATCACCGAAAAGAATAAGATATCATCATAGAAACATATATGAATGATAAACATACAATGATTATCTCAAAGGCTCCATAAACTATTCTTGAATTTTTTTTATTTTTTAAGTATAAATTTTACAAATACAACACACCATGGAGAAACACAAAAATACCCGAATCATGGAAATGGAATATAGGGGTGTGAACATATTCTAGAGGCTAATCAATATAGACAAACATAATACATGTGCACGAAGGAATGTGGCACCGCTAACGAAAGATCTCAAAGTCTACCTTAGGTATAAAAATGGTGAACTCAAGTCAAATTGACTTAACCTATTCAACTTAATCAAGACCGTAAGTTATTTTTGTACCAATAATGCTCAAAACTATATAATGCAATACGAGATTTTTATAGGACATACAAACCCTTTGATCTTCGACTTAACTCCCTCACAATCTCACATATTGAATTTATTCTCTCAATTCTTTTTGAAGAAATTAAAGCGCATGTGTTGCAAAGCATCAATGTTCTTATAAATTAGCCTAACACTTATATTTTTATGTCCCATTAATATTTTTGGCTCTTTTATTTGTAAATGGTGACTTTTCATGCAAAGTAAACATGCCTTTCGCATTCCGATTCCATGGCTTAAAATATACCAACTTTATAGAAAAATGATTTTCTATTTTTTTTTCAATCTGGGTAATGGTTCTTAAATACACTACTTTTACTATCTCATTTTTCACATTTGGTTCATTTTAAAAGCAAGATTGAGTTGTAAACACTACAATTAACATGTTAAAGTTAACTACAATACTCAATTAAGTATGTGCTCGTGTGCATTAAAGGTGATAAAGAGTCAAACATGTAGCAAGTTGTCATCATATCATATCATAATGACTTCACACATTATAAAGCACATAAATGAAATGATGTCACGTCTCAAAACAATACAAAAAAATCATGTGAATATGGAATGAATGGTGACTCGTACATCTTTAATTTTCATCCACATATGGTGTAAAAAAATTCTTTTTGGGTTTTTTAAAAATTTTATCAAAAAAATAAAATATTTTTCTCTTTTGCACTTTTTCTTAAAAAGAAATCAAAAATCTTTTTGTATTTTCCATAAAATATGGAACAAAATATAAATACAATGATAGTACACATTAACAATAATAATGTATTATATGAGCATGAGAAACACCCTATTCTAGCAAAAAATCGCAACCTCAATCATTAGGCCCGGACGAGTTCTATAAAGGAGATGACATCCTATGAAAAACCTCCATCAAATATTGTTAAGTCTTGACTAAATACTCTACTTTCTCTACAAAGCTCTCCAAATCATTCATGTGATGTGCGGGAGCATGTGGAGTACCATGTGTGGGAGTGTGTGCGAGAACTCATGTATTAGCATATCATGGAAGATACATATGAGGCATTATTCCCAACTTCAAAGAAAACTCTCTTAGGTGACCATACTGTTTGAAATGGGAACAAACATATACGGGCTTAGTTCCACATCTCTCAAAATGTCTATGTCGAGCTCTTATAGGTGGGTTCAGTCGAGGGCCATATGGATCTAACACAAACTAGAGAACTGGCTCAGGTCTAACATGGGAAGTGCATGCACCATCATAACCTATTCCTATCCACTCAATATTACCTAATATGGGATTGAGGAACATCACCTTCTTAGATGTGTCCTCTTATCTAACCCTGACCTCCCATGCACAACCTATATCTCTCTTGAGTTGGGATACATGAGCTTCAAGTTTCTCACGAGTCTCAAATGAAGATTGAAGATCTTCCATAAGACTATCCATGATGTTGGTCAAATCACTCTTTTCGCAGCCTAAGACAATCAAATACTCACATAAAGAAGCCTTAACCTTATCGAGTCAACTTACTGATTCCTCACACACCCTTAAACTTTCACCTCTCTCTGTCCAAATCTAACACCCTAAGGGACAAATACTTGTTAATCTTTTTAGTCTTTAATGTCTCTATGTAAAGATCACTAAATTCTTTTTGGAGATCACCTTTTCCCTCACTTAAAATACCATCCTCACTCCCACTATTTCCCGAATGAGTCAAAACATCATCGACACTCTCACGTTTAGATATGTCCTCATTGGTATGGGATAAACTATAAGTACTCACGTGACACGCAATGGACGGTTAATGTGGTGATTCTTCCCCTGAATCAATCAACTCGATGCCTCTATCGCTAAGAGTGGCTTTACTTGAAATCTCTTTGCCCTTTATCTTTATCCTAGTGGGACACTCATGTTCCTTATTACCTTTACCCTCTTACTCATAAGACCTTATATCTTCCATTTTCTCAGCGTTACTCTTGACCCCGCTCTTATTTTTACTTTTCTCAAAAACATTTTCTTTGGAATAATTATTTTTGAAAAATTTGAGAACTTTTAAAAAAAAATTGCAAACAAGGCCAACACTCACCCTCAAATTCAGACTCACAAACTTTTCTTTCTTCTTTTTCTTAGTTTGAGTATTTAATGTAATTCTTACTTCCTTTGGTTTAATGTTTTAGGGAACATATTTATCCCATATGTTTGAAGATCTCTTTCAATTTCTTATAACCTAAGAGTGTTTAGGATCCCTAATGAATTAAGCAAGGTGACCTTCGGAATAGAACGGGAAGGAAGTGACCTCGAAATATTTTTCACAACCCTCATTTCTGGAATGTTCTCACCCAAATTAAAACTCAAATTAACAATGTTCAATAAACGCACATAAAACTCATCTAATGAATCAGACTCTACTAACATAGTGACGGTCTCAAATTAGGTGGTTAAATTTTGAAGCTTAGATGCCTTTACAATGATGGTACCATCATGAGTGAGCTGGAGGGTATCGCATGCTTCCTTAGGCATAGAGAAGGTCATGAAGCGATGGAACCCGTTAGGGGTGATGGCTTCGAAAATAGCACTAAGTCCACGAGAATTATAATTACTCCACTTAAATCCCTCATTAGTCCAAGAAGAAATAGGTTTAGGGCCAACGACATTACCAACAATGATAGTGGGAGGATTCCACACTCTTTAACAAACTAACCAGAATCTCTCATCTATTGCTTTTAAGATAGACCTCATCCTAGATTTTCAATAAGAATAATTGTTACCATCAAAGATGGGCATCGATTATACAAATTCCCCATTAAAATTCGGTTTTTCAAAGTTCAACAATTTTTCCAAGAAAAATTGACATCTAATAAAATAATTTTGCGAAAAAGGATCGCACGGTATTTTTTTGTAACAAACTCTGATACCAATTTGAGAGTGCGCGCTTGATATCTTAATGGATTAATTATATAATTAAATGTCCGACACACACAATATACAAATTTTATCTTTTTATCCTAAGACAAGAATTTAGGTGATAAAACGAATAAATTAAATTATGCATTCAACAAAGGAAAACTGAGGAAAAATTACTTGTGGGAAAACCTTTTATTTTTAGCACTTTAGAAAGTTTACAACACTATCGACTTACAGACAACTTGATACCGGCAACAAAGAGACTTAGTATAATCTCTAAAGAATACTATTCGGTAAGGAACAATCCACATGCGGCCTTCCCTGATCGATATCCGTCGATCATTCTTTGTCTTTAGCAATGATCCCCTCGAGAATCACAACGGTTTACCCCGAAGAAACTATCACCGCAAGAGTGGTGTACACGAGGATATAAAACTATAGGGTTTAAACTGATTCACACAAATATATTTTGGGAATGAATTTTTCGAATCAAAAAGTTTTTCTAAATGCAAAAGGTTGAAATCTTTGTGCGAAAAAAGTTTTGATAACAGTCTTAAAAAATCTGAACATGAAACAGGTATTTATAAGGCGAACACAAATTTCGAGGCTGTGCCATTTGTTTAAACGAAAACAAGGCTTATATGAACAACAACAATAGATCGTTAGGACGTAAACCAAGTTCGTTTGAACGAAATACTATCTCGTTTGAACCAGCTTCAAACAACATTCAAACTAAGTAAAATGGTATGCCCTTGTTCGATAAACATTCGATGTAAACTTCAAACGAGGCTTCGAACAAAAGTGTCATCTCCTTCGAATGAGAATGCCTTCTTGTTTGAACGAGGCAGTGAATTTTGAAATTGCCTCGATTTTTAAAGAAAAAATCCTATTTGAGATTTAAATAAAAAAATCAAACATACCCAAATAAATTCAACGAATAAATCTAAATTGTTAATAACATTATACCTTCATAATTTGGAGATCCTTGAAAGTTAGAAATATTGGATATTCGGTCCCCCATGATGACTTGTGTCTAATGGTAATGGGATACGCCAAAATATATGTAAGCCTAAGCTATTGAGCAATGGCATAATATATGCTCCTACAAAAACAAAGTTTATTTTGGAAAACAAGCCAACTCGTTCCAACGACATTGTACCTCGTTAAAATGAAGTATGACATCTTATTTGAACTTGTATCTAACAAAATATCTAATGAGATTTCAAAGAAGGAAAAATATGATTTGATGAAAACTCATTAAATCTCGTTGGAACCTATTTTAACGAGCTACCGTATCTCGTTCGATTAACAAAATATAGCTCATTCTAATGAGGTCATGAGAAAAATATTTTTCTTCCAAAAAAATTAAAAAGGATAAAATCATTTTAAATCCTTTAAAAATAATTTAATAAACTCCTAACACCCAAAACAAAATCGGGGGATCAAACATAAACATGTAATTATACCTCATTGAGATCCCTCATATGATGAAGATAAAACTCGACTCAAAATATGATGTTTAAATTATTTGTGGCTGCTAAAATCTTCAATAACACATCACTGAATTGAAGGACAAACAACTTAAGTCCTAACATATGACTCAAACAAGTTTTATCCAAACACGGGACAATACATACAAATCGACTCAATTTGGAAATTTTTCCTTACAAATCTCTCCCTTTGACTATTCTAGCACAAAACCAAAACAAAAACCTTCTGGGCCGCCAAACTCGCTAAAACTCAATTACCAATCCCAAAATGAAAAAAGTTACACACTTGACTGACACAAACTTGAGTAGCTTTTCTCTTATGTAAACCTTTGTCGCATCGTTGCTAACCAGCACACTTAAACATACCTTTAAATGCAAAGGTAATATAACGATATGTAAACTTCATATGAAAAAATCTCCTCCTTTTTCTTAGAAAACGAAAAGATACCCCATATTTTTTAAGATTGGTAGAAAAGCCCTAACAAGGTGGCTTAACAAGATCTAGAAAAACTTGTACAAACTTGAACAAAGAAAATAAAGGAACTTCTAGGAAATTTTTACAAATTTAAATCCATGGAGATCCATTCTATAATGTCCATTATCTAAGAGGAGAAGATCATTGTCTTGAGAAAAGCAAGAGAAGATTTGAGAAGACACACCATGATTTGCAAGACTGTCTGCGACCTGATTATTTTCTCTCTATGTATAAAGAAAATAAACTTGTAACGTATCTTGAAGAAGCTTAATATATGATAATACATCAATAATTGACCAAGGCATGGGTTTAAGGCCGTCATTCAAAATGTCTATAATAATTTTAGAGTCTGATCTTACAATGATATTATGAAGATTTAAACTAACAAAAAGATTAACACCTCTGTTGATACCAAATTTAGTCTGCTGATGTGGACCAATTATGTGGAGACACATGCCAATCTACATGGCGCCCGCAAACAATTTTTTAACAACACCTTGACTCCGAGGAACTCAACCTCCCCGACCAACTCAGGTGCTCCGAGCAACAAGTGTTCTTCTAGGAACTCTATTGTACCAAGCAACTCATGTATACTGAGCTACTTAGGCGGTCCGAGATGCATCTCATACAGAGCATTCATATCCGGATAATCAAGAGGATGACTGTGCATTAAATGCTCATTATTATCACACAGATGCACACGCCTATTGGACAGTTATGTATTATTCTTTCATTTGTACCGCCTCAAGGCTATAAATACATTGTAACCTCCTCATTAGCAGGGGACTCAGATTTTCTTGGTAAAACCTGTTATCGAGAATTCTGCAAACACACAACAATAACAAATAAAGTGGATGTAGGCCATTCTTATAAGGCTGCACCACTTTAAAAATCTTTTGTCTTATTTATTTTTATATGTGATTAATAAATTAGAGATAATCTAATTTTTTACATCAACAGATTGGCACCGTCTGTGGGAAACGACTGTAATTTTCATTTTTTACCAAAATCCTTCATCATCAATGACAGATCATCCAGAATCCAGTAATCGAAACGCTGGGATTCTCCCAAATCCATTCACTCCTCCGAATGTCCAAGATCTAGCTGGAATAATGTCTAATCTAGCCTAAGGCCAAACAGCCATGCAAGAAACTATGCGGCAACTCATACAATCTGTCCAGGGTGGAGCATCTATCCATTCAGGACAATGAAGCGTTCAAATAAATACCCGCTTACCTTCTAGGCGAACATTATTCCCAGAGGAATCTTGATCTAGACGTACTGATTCATATCGCACCGAGAGATCTAATGATTTTTCTTATCAACCTGGTCAAACTTCATCAGTACGAGCTACAGATACTGAACAAAACATCATTCTTTCTTCGGAAAGGACTAGTGCATTGGAGAGATTAAGTAGGGCCTCTCATTTTGATCGTTTGGGCCCTAGGAGGAATAGAAGTCCTCCTAAGGCTGTGTCGAGGAACTTTCGACGACCATCCGATCTAAGGGAGGGTTCTTCCCAATCACGACCAACTGTTCGCAATGAAAGAACCCAGGAGGAAAATTCAACACGATCAGTTGTTCGAACTAACATGCTCGAAGAGGGAAATGATGCATGTAAAGGCTCTATTCAAAGATTGGAGGATAGACTAGGGGAAATGGCTAAGGCCAAGAATCCTCTACAAATAACTTTTGTCCAAGAGACACCTTTTATCCAGATAATTATGGATTTTCCCACACCATCAAAGTTCAAAGAACCTGTTGTGACTCCTCTATATGATGGAAAAACCGACCCTGTCCTTCATATAGAATAATACCAAGCTGTTGCCGATATCTATGCCGTGCCAGACGAGATGAGATGCAATAATCTTCCTTGGGGGAAGATTTCAACTTTCTTTCAACTGGACGAGCTCTTTATTGGAAATTTCTATTTTGGAGCAAAACCAGTTAAACGAGTAGCACACTTATTAAGTGTTAGACAAAAAGTAGGTGAGAGCACCAGGGATTACATAACTCGTTTCAATAACGAGAAGCTCGAAGTTATTGATTATGAGGAAAAGACAGTAATTACTGCTTTGATGAGTGGACTATTGCCAAATAAATTGTACTACACTTTGGCCAAAGATCCGCCTAGGACCATGTCATAACTAATGGCAAAAGAAGCCAAAATCATGAATGTCGAGGAAGTTATGGCTTCGAAGAAGAACATGGACACTAAGGAGACCAAAGTTGAGGCCGAGAAGATTGAGAAGAAGGATCAGAAGAATAATGGTGGTAATAAGCAGTCAAAAGCAAAGCAAGCATTAGAACAGTTGAGGAAATTTGGAAACTATACTCCTTTGAAGGTAGATATAAACCACGTTCTGGAAGAGATCAAGAACAGCGAGGAGTTAAACTGGCCTGAAAAAATGAAGACAGATCCTGACAAGAGGGATAAATCCAAATATTGCAAGTTCCGTAAGGATCATGGCCATACGACCAAAAATTGCATAGCTCTCCAGAATGAAATTGAAGAGCTCATCAGGCGGGGAAAATTGAACAAGTATGTGGATCGCCGAAATGGTGGAAAGAGCAACAACCGAGCAAGGCAGAGGTCTAGATCTCCTCCACGAACAAAAGAAGATAAGAAAAGAAATCATGAAGAAGACCTAGATGAAGATCAAGATGACCCCGATCTCCTTAAAAGACCAAAATAGCCAGAACGTGAGGTATTTTCTATCCATTTTGGATCATTTGATTGCAATATTATTATTAGTGGAGATGCAGGAGGTGGAGACCTTACTGCAGAGAGGAAAGCTTACCTCAACGAGGCTCAAGCTTGTTCGTATATTCAACGGATAAATCTAGCTGAGGATGATCATCCGAGGAAGGTGAACAAAGATAAACTGGTCATCGGTTTCTCTAAGAATGACCTCGCAGGTGTGCTATATCCTCATGATGACCCATTAGTGATCAAAATGAGGATGAAGGAAGTAGTGATTTTGCGAGTCTTGGTGGATAATGGCAGCTCGGCAGATATTATGTTCTACCCATGTTTTGATAGTTTGAACCTAAAGCTATCCCAGTTGGATCCATATCATCGGCCCCTCCTCGGTTTTACTGGTGAGAAAGTTTTTCCACTTGGGACGATTAAGTTGGATATGTTCATCGGTACATGGCCTGCTTGTCGAACAGAAAGAGTGCACTTTTTCGTGATGGATAAAAATGTCCAATCAGCTTACAATATCATCATGGGAAGGGTAGGTTTAAAAAAATTCGAGGCATTACCATCTACACTACATCAATGTTTAAAATTCCCAACCAACATTGGAGTAGGAGTGGTGAAGGGAGACCAAAAAGTAGCTCGGGAATGCTACTATTCATCTGCCGATCAAGAAGAGCGTGAAGAATCCAGAAAGAAGACTACTACTTATCAGGTTGATGAGATAGAAGACGCATAGATTGAGACTTTAGACCCAAGAGATAAGTCTCAGCTCGTTAAGGGTCAGGTCATGGAGGCTACTAAAAATATCATTCTGGATGACGAGCATCTAGAACGAACAACTCAAATTGGTGCTTCACTAGATGTGTCAATAAAACAAGAGCTGATAGCGTTTCTAAAAAGCAGAAAACAAACTTTTGCATGGAGCCACGAAGACATGCCAGGGATAAACCCAAATTTCCTATGTCACGAGCTTAATGTGAATAAGGAGATCAAGCCAGTAAAATAAAGAAGAAGAGTGTTCATCTCCGAAAAGAACCAAGCTATACAAGAAGAAGTTGAGAAACTCCAAAAAGCCTATTTTATTGAGGATGTCAAATATCCTGATTGGCTAGCTAATGTGGTGATGGTGAAGAAGAAAAATAACAAATGGAGGATGTGTGTAGACTTCATCGATCTCAATAAGGCATGCCCAAAGGATCATTTTCCTTTGCCCCGAATCGATCAACTGGTGGATGGTACCTCGGGGCACGAATTGCTGAGTTTTATGGATGCTTACTCTGGTTACAATCAGATTAAGATGAAGCCTGAGGACAGGGAGAGTACCTCTTTTATTAACCCAAGGGGAACTTATTGTTATAATGTTATGCCTTTTGGACTTAAAAATGCAGGTGCGACATATCAGCGGTTGATGAACAAGGTGTTTGCGGAGCAAATCAGTCATAACATTGAGGTTTATGTTGACGATATGCTGACAAAGAGCAAGAAAGTTGATGATCATCTAGTTGATTTAGGCCAGACCTTTGATCAATTAGAAAAATATCAAATGAAGTTGAATCCCACCAAATGCATATTCGGAGTACGAGAAGGCATGTTTCTCGGATACATTGTTAATCAACGAGGAATTGAGGCAAATCCTGACAAGATCAAAGCTCTATTGGGACTGTGATCTCCGATGACGAAGAGGGAAGTGCAGAGTCTCACAGGGCGAGTTGCATCACTTAATAGATTTGTATGACGAGCAACTGACAGATGTCTACCATTCTTTAAAACACTCCAAAAGACTTTTAAATGGAATGATGAATGCGAGAAGTCCTTTCAAGAATTGAAGAAATACCTGGGAGCACCTCCATTGTTGTCCAGGCCAGTGATGGGAGAAAGATTGTACTTGTATCTGGCAGTTTCGGAGAATGCAGTTAGCTCGGCATTGATAAGAATGGAGGATGGAGTGCAAAAACCAATTTATTACACTAGCAAAGCCTTCCGAGGAGCAAAGATCAGATATCCAAGACTGAAAAAGTTGGCACTAGCGTTGATCGAAGCGAGTAGAAGAATGAGGCCATACTTCCAAGCTCATACCATAGTTGTGCATACCGATATGGCGTTGAGGCAAGCTCTTCATAAACCAGAGAAATCAGGGAGATTGATGTACTGGGCAGTAGAACTTGGTGAATATGATATAGTTTATAAGCTTAGATCGTCACTTAAAGGGCAACCAGTAGCAGATTTCATCGTAGAATTCATTTATCCTGACACCTCCGAAGAGCAAAAGCTGAATACCGACCAATCTGTGGATGTTACAGGATCATAAAATTTAAACTCCGACCAACTTAAGTCGGTTGACGATCAAGTGGAGATGGTCGACGAGCAGCAAGAATTGCTAGGGGAGGATATAAAAAACCAACAAATATTCCACCGAGGAACTTTATCCGATAAAAAAATTGAGGATGAAGTACCTATATGGAATCTGTATGTGGATGGCTCATCTTGCAGTACAGGCTGTGGGGCAGGGATTGTTATAAACATCCCAGATGAAATCGATGTGGAGTATGCTATGCGCTTTCAATTCAAGGCTTTTAATAATGAGGCTGAATATGAAGTTATGATTGCAGGTCTTAGTTAGCAAAAACCATGGGTGCAGAGCAGGTCATTGTATTCAGTGACTCACAGTTGATCGTAAATTAAATGATGGGAGTGTACGCAACAAAGGGGGAATTGATGATCAAGTATTATGCAAAAACAATGGAGATTGTATCGAGCTTTAACGCAGTACAGTTAATTAGAACACCAAGATTGGAGAATGCAAGAGCAGATGCTTTAGCTCGGTTAGCCTCAGCCAAACGCACCGAGCTACGAAGAACAATCCCAATAGAAATTTTGGCTAGCAGGAGCATCGACGAAGATCTGATGATGAACTTTATTACCCTTGATTTAGTACCATCTTGGATGGATCCCATCAGGGAATATATTGAAGAAGGGGTTTTGCCAACTGATAAACTCACAGCCAAGAAACTGAAGTTTAAAGCTGCTCGTTATGTATTGAATAATGGTATTCTATATAGACGAGGAATTATAGCAGGTTTGCAAAGATGTGTGCATCCCTCCGAGGTGAAAGAATTGACTGAAGAGGTCCATGAAGGGTCCTGTGGAGCTCATGTAGCAGGTCGGACGCTTTTGCAAAGAATAATGATGCAGGGATATTATTGGTCGACGATGAGGGCTGATTGTATAACCTATACCAAAAAATGTGATAAATATCAACGTTACTCTTCTATCTGAAGAACTCCCCAGGCATTGTTGACGCCCATAACATCCCCTTGGCCATTTACTATGTGGGGGGTAGACTTGTACGAGCCACTCACAACGACTAGAGGAAGGTTCAAGTACCTCGTAGTCGCTCTGGATTATTTTACTAAATGGGTAGAAGCTGAACCTCTTACTGATATGACTTATGATAGGGTATATCAATTTATTTGGAAGAATATCATTTGCAGATATGGTCTTCCCCATGCATTCATTACTGATCATGGAACCCAATTTGACAACGAAGAGTTTGCTACATATTGTCACCAGTCAAACATATTGAAAACCCACTCTGCACCAGGCCATCCTCAGAGCAATGGACAAACTGAGGTGATGAACAGAACGCTACTGAATGGTTTGAAAAAATGACTGGACGATGCAAAGGAAAATTGGATTAACGAGCTACATTCTGTGTTGTGGGCTTATCGTACTACGCCGCGAGCAGCAACAGGAGAAGCTCTATGCATGCTGGCATTTGGAAGCGAAACTTTTATACCTTCCGAGTTGGGACTACCCACACATAGGGTGCTGAATTTTAATTCTCCTATCAGTGACTTGATGAGGCGATTGGATCTAGATATGCTCGAAGAAGTTAGAGAGGAAGCAGCAATCAGGAATGCTGCATACCAACAACGAATAACTCTGTTTTACAAAAAGAGGGTAAAAAAGTGTGATTTGAAGGAAGGAGACTACATGCTAAAGAAAGTAATTCAAAAGCATAATAAACTGGAAGCTAACTGGCATGGACCCTACAGAGTAACGAAAGTTGTTCGTCCAGGAACCTACAGGATTAAAACCTTGGAGGGAGAAGAGTTTAAGAATGCATGGAATGTAGAACATATACGCAAGTATTATCAGTAGTAGGAGTTTCTATGTAATGAAGTTTTCTTCAGTATGAATAAAGTGTTAAAAAATTTTATCCAATTCTCTCCTTTTGATGAAATTTTTTCAGAGTATTAGTGCTACACACTACGCATTAAGTTCAGAACAAAAATCCACCAACTACGGTTGGTCGGTAAAATAAAATCCCCCAACTGGGGTTGGTCGATCCACCAACTACGGTTGGTCGGTAAAAAAAAATCCCCCAACTACGGTTGGTCGGTAAAATAAAATCCACCAACTACGGTTGGTCGGTAAACAAAAATCCACCAACTATGGTTGGTAGGTCCACTAACTACGGTTGGTCAGTAAAATAAAATCCACCAACTACGGTTGGCCGATCCACCAACTACAGTTGGTCGGTAAAATAAAATTCCCTAACTACGGTTGGTCGGTCCACCAATTATGGATGGTCGGTAAATAAAATTCTCTGTTGGTCGGGGAATAACAGTTCACCAACTCCGGTTGGTCGGAAACAAAAATCTAAACCAACTCTAGTTGGTCGGTAAGCCAATTTCAATCAACTCCGGTTGTTTAAATTAGGCAATACCATGAAATGTAAGTTGTTTTATTACTTAGAATTAAAGATTGATAAATCACTGCAATGAGATAAGTATGTCATAAACATATATATACTTACCAACCAACAAGCAAAAACATTCTACAAATTATTTAGAAGAAAAAAAATGACAAAAGACAAATTTTCATTCATACTAAGTAGAATTACAAATGATGTGAGAAATGTATTTCATTACCAAAACTTTTCATTCAAATCGAGAAGGATTTACATATGCCGTAAAAAGAAAAAAAAACATTACATAAAAATCCTATTATATTGGTTTCTTTCCCTCTGCCTTTGAAACAGGTTCTACTCCGGCAGGAGGATCGTCTAAGGCATAAGGGGAATTTATAAAGTTCAGATCTCGAAGCATCCTGACATTCATCACAGATGGCCGATTAAGTAGGTGCTCCGGACGAGATATGTCAAAATTAGAATGGAGGTTGTAATCGCCGAGGTACTTTGAGATCAGGCATTGAGGAATTACCCTAGCAGGAATCCAACTCATATCAAGCTTGAAAGGAGGCACTAGTAAATCAAGCAACCCAGGATCATAATAATCCCATAGATAGTGGCCCTGCTCCAACTGTAGCACACCCAGTGTATTCAGCCATCCTTGCTTATAACCCTCGTTATTTGATTATTGGATCCGTTCATCGAGATGATAAAGAGCTTCATTGTATCCAGCCATCCAAAATTTCCTGGGTTGTTTGTGAAACTGGTAAGTTAGCCTCTCCAGTTGTTCATGGAGGTTCTTCACTAGAAGATCTTTATTCTCCAAGTCAGAGTTTTGTGTGGAGAGTTGCTCGCTAAGGTTCAGAATCTTCTTGGACATCTCTGACAAAGCCTAATTATTCACCACCAACTGGAATGCTTGATTCTCCAAAGGTGCTTGAGTTCTTGTCTCTTCAATAGTAACCCGAGCAGCCCTTGCTCGTCCCCGAGAAGCTCTTGCTCATCCGCGAGCAGAAGTAGTCCTTTTTAAGGTTTCCAATTCATCTCTCAAATTGGCATTTTCAACCTCCAGGAAAGAGAAACCTTCATCATTAATAGGAACCAAGGCTCCCGAGGAAGATGCTGCAGATTTTAGTTGGGATATCTCCTTTTGCAAAACATTGTTTTCCTTCTCCAACAGTTTAGCGATCTTCCTGTTCTCCTCAACCTCAAGCTTCATAATTCTCTCTTTGTTCTCATAAATAGCGATGAACTTATCATATCCTTTATCAGCATTGAGCTGCTGACATTTTTTCTCGTACCCCTGATGCAAAAGGGCAGAAGATTCCTTGTATTGTTGTTGGAGTTCTCTGATGGTTCCTTGAAGGTCCTCAATCATCTCATAGTATGCCACATTATTGGCAATAGCTCGATCAAGAAGGCATTTCAAATACTGATATGCTTCAACTACTTGTTCAGAAGAATTTGGACCAAGGATGTCAACAATTTGAGCCTCGTTTAGGTCAGCATAGCCATCCTTGAAGTAGTCATTGCATTTTTTCATCAATTCAGTATCGTGAGCTGACAAGAGCTCCATCCTAGCCATAAACTAGTAAAGAGAAGATATAGAAAGAATCAGTAAGAATGAAAATAGAGCAAGCAGAGCAGAGACAAGGAAAAATCAATCCAAATAACCAAAGTTCAAATTTTATTTCATTATAAAGAGAAGTGCATAGTCCAAAAGTACATTCAACAAAAAAGTAAAAGAAAGATCCGAACAACTCTACACCTTCTCCTTGCTTCCCAAAACTTCCTTGGGAGGATTGGATGAAGAGGTTGGTTGATCGGAGGGCAAAGAAAGCTGCTCGACAGGAGTAATGGTTGGTTGGGGTTGCTCAGGGCATGATTGAACAGCCGGAACAGTAAGAGCCTGATCTCCAACTACCATGGAGGATTCCTCTGAGGCAGCTTCGTCCTCTTCTTCTTCTCTGGAAGAGGTAGGAGGGCCATGAGTATGTTTCTTAAATAGGGTAGAATCTTCAGCAACCTTCAGCTCTTGTAGGGCTACCACCCATTCATCCTTAAAATATTTAAGGCTGGCATATTCCATTTCTGATGACATGGCAGCCAAACACTTATTCCAGCCCTTATCCCAACCTACGTTGAATGATTTTTTAACAGCCTTCTTCATTTTAACTTTCTCCGAGGAGGTCCTTTCCCTAAGGAGCTCCTCGACAACCCTCAATTTCTCCTCCACCTCCTGCTTCTGTCGACCAACATCGTGAAGTTTATTAATCTTCTCTTCAGCAACTTTGAGCTTATTCTCAAGCTCTGCATCATTTTTGAGCTTCTCCTCCATCTCCTTATTATTCGTATCAAACTCTTTCAATTTATTCTCCAAACCCTTGGAGGCTTCCACAGCTTGATCCCTCTCCTGCTCAACAGACTTAACCTGCTTCTCCCAAGAAATTTTGTTCTCCTCATACTTCTGATGAGATTCCTTCAAAGACTGGGTTAATCCAGTAAAAGCCTCCACTACACCTCCCGAGGAGACTAAAGCCTTGATAGCTTCATCTTTCTTCAGAATAGTGTTGAAACATGTTACCAGCTGAAAAAAGAAAACAACTTTGAGTCAGTGCGAGGACATAGCATTCAAAAATGAAAGCTTATATTAATAATACTTACTGAGGTAATATGTTGAGCAGCCAAGGTGGTGACCCTGTCACGAGTAAGAATATCTTCAACACCTTGGACCTCAGGAATAATCCAAGACTTCACCGAGCTCATGGCAGAGCTCGGAGGAACAAAAGTCGGAATACCACTTTCAGCATTCAAAGACTGAGAGACAGGTTCTGTTGGTCTCTCAGACGAAATTTTCTTTAACCTCCTACAAGGAGCAGGAATGTTCTCAACCAAGGGTGTTGTCTTGGTCGGTGATATAACTATGACCTCACTTGAAGGAGGAACAGTCACAATCTTGATCGGGGCCACTGGGGGCTTCTCGACAATCTTCTTAGCAGCAGCAGGAAGGGCTGCATCAATATTCCTTGTCCCCTCCTCTGGGACATTGGGCTTACTTTTCTTTGCCTCTCTAGAAGTAGAGGCAGACTTATCGAGGAAGGCATGAACTTTTATTTTCTTCATTATATCGCTAATAGGAATGTTTGATTCTGAGGACGAGCCTTCCACACTAGTCTCAGCAGCTGGTATCGGGTCAAGACTAACCACCACTGGACGAGCAGTAAAGGATGAAGTGTAACTCTTGTACTGCAACAAATAAGAGGCCGACCTAATGTGTTCCTTGGCTACACACTGATGCAAACTCCAGATAAGTTTCAAATGTTTTAAATTAACCTCTGTCTCCTTTGGAGACTTTCTCTTGCCGTCAACTGCCAATAATAAAAAATTAAATGTCAGTGATACATTTTATCAAACACAAAGAAAACAAGATTTCAAAAAATAAAAACAACCTATTTCATTGCCATAGGGGGGACACTTGGGACCCTGATATACAGCATCTCCATTTAATGGAGCGTGTTGCCAATTTTTCATAACCCCATGCTCGAAGTAATCCCTGTTGGCATCTGGGAGATTGACAACTAAAGCCCTATTTAAAAACCTAGTTTTTAAATAAAAAGTACTATCACTGACGACCCATCTATAGCAAAACATAATTTCTGGAATTCCTAAACGGGTTCCTTGAATTTGATTAAACCTAGGGACCCCATTAACTATTCTCCAAGTATTGGGCGTTATTTTTGCAGGAACAACGTCAAAATATTGACAGAACTCCAAACATAAAGGATTGGGAGGAAAAGAAAAGCCACACTCGGCCACAAAGAGACTTGGGAACCAATGTCCCTCATCCAAAGAAAAATAGTCAGAAGGTTCAAAGAGTTCCTCCAAAATGATCCATGAAGGAATCGAAAACTCAGAACGAAATTTATCAAGCGATTCAACAACATAAACCATGATGATCAAAGCAAAATAAAAGAGAAGGAAGAAAATCTTACAGGAAATGAGTGAATCAGCTGACAATGAACGATGGAAGAAACGAACGCACAAGATAGAGAAGAAATGGAAGTTCAAAAATACAGATTTGAAAAAGTAAAAGACGATAGGATTTTCTATAGCGCTTAAATACTTTACCTTGGGAAAAGGGAAAAATAATGATTACTAGGACGGACGATTGCGTATCCGACGGCTAAAAAGAGGAAAAGGGCACAAAAAACGAAGCAATTATGGAAATTCAGAATATTTATAAAGACTGATACTGTGCATTTATAAAGGAGTTTTATACAACGAATGCTTTCCTAGAAACCATACAAACCGAAAATCTAAGCAGTAGAATGTTACATACTTTTCTTCAACATCAAACTACGAAACATTGGGGGCTTCTGTTGATACCAAATTTAGTCTGCTGACGTGGACCAATTATGTGGAGACACGTGTCAATCTACATGGCACCCGCAAACATTTTTTGAACAACACCTTGACTCCGAGGAACTCAACCTCCCTGACCAACTCAAGCGCTCCGAGCAACAAGTGTTCTCCGAGGAACTCTATTGTACCGAGAAACTCATGTATACCGAGCTACTTAGGCGGTCCGAGCATCTTAGGCGGTCTGAGCTGCATCTCGTACGGAGAATTCATATCCGGATAATCAAGAGGATGACTGTGCATTAAATGCTCATTATTATCACACAGATGCACACGCTTATTGGACAGCTATGTATTATTCTTTCATTTGTACTGCCTCAAGGCTATAAATATATTGTAGCCTCCACATTAGCAGGGGACTCAGATTTTCTTGGTAAAACCTGTTATCGAGAATTCTGCAAACAGTCAACAATAACAAATACAGTGGATGTAGGCCATTCTTATAAGGCTGAACCACTTTAAAAATATTTTGTCTTATTTATTTTTATCTGTGATTTATAAATTAGAGATGATCTAATTTTTTACATCAACAACCTCTAAGAATGGCCAAACATTCAGCTCTATTATTGCCAGCTATAGTTTTAAAAGACAAAAAGGCCTAAAGAAGCAGACCTATGTGATTTCTGATAATACCTCCTGAACCTACAAGCCCTAGATTACCTTTAAAAGCCCCCATCACAATTTTATTTAACAAAGCCCTCACTTAGTCTGATCCAGTTTATTAATTCAATGGACCTAGGAACTGTATAATAGATCTGAATCTTGTATAATTGAATGATGTATTCACAGTCTTTTGGAGATGACTTGAATGTTTTATTATAGCAAGAAGATTGAACTAACCCCGAGACTTGATTAATGATATGATTAGTTTCCATATTGCCACCTTGAAATAAACATTTATTTTCGCTCTTCCATAATTCCCATATGATAGCACCAAGTAAAGTGATGAAGATGAATGTTAGGAAGTCTTGTTTAGGTCTCCCCATCCACCAAGACATGAGTAACATATTATTTGAAGATAAATAATCATGCACTCCAAGTAAATTAGCAAAATGCTTCCGAACATAAATAGCAATTGGACCATTTAAGAATAAATTATGCAAAGCTTCACCATTGTTATGGAAATGGTGTCATCTGGAAGCTGGTTTGATGCCCATACTTTGAATAGCTTCATCAATAGGAACAATTATGTGGAGACATTTCTAAAGGAAAATGGAAATTCTATGAGGAATGGTTGAGTTCAAAATGGATTTGGAAAGGAATGAGACATGCTTAGAGAATCTTATGATATTCCAAGAAGATTTTAAATAAAATTTTCCATCATAGGTGGGAGTCTAGTACTTAGAACCTCTAAGTATAATAGAGAACTGATCAGTAATGCCACCAACTTTTTTAATTCTTCTAATAGATTTATACCATAAATAGATGATCCACTCTTGTATTTGTTACAGTATAAATCAGACCAGAGACTTGGATTAGTTTTAATGTTCCAATTCGGCTTTAATATTTCTAACTTGCATAGGTCTTCCATGAGTTTGAAACCTAAGCCGCCTTCTTCTACTGGAAGGCATAGATCTGACCATCTCTTCCAATGGAGTTTAGTACCAAAATATTTTGATGACCCCCCCCCCCCCCAGGAAATTACTGACCATCTCCCCCTTCATCTAATCATATCTACCTAAGAAAGGGCGTCTCCCCCTAAGTAAAGATCTCCCCACACGAAAAGAGTTAGATACCATCCCCCCCCCCCCCCCCCTTAGGAATAAAGAATAAGGTGCACAATTAATAAAACATTTCTTCCCAATAAAACCAAATCTCCCCCAAGTGAAGCATGTATAATCATAAAGGAAAATAAAATATATCATGCAATGATATGAAGCAAGCATTTGACAATAAATAGTTCTACAAAACAAGAAAAAATAATCCAAACTAAGAGCAAATGATATCAACTATGGTGCAAGCATTTAAGTATAAGATACCAAAATGATCATAACACATGCCAATATAAATAAAAGACTAAGCATAAGGCAAACATGCATTAAATAAAAATGCAAAGACTTAAACACAAGACATACCATATATATAGCCATACATATACCAATGAAGCACAACTATATATAGGTATAAACAACGATAAAAGACTCAAACACATAAAATTTTGACACTCTCATAATATTAATGTGTCTAAACATGGTAATACGGAGTGAAGGGACATAAACTAAAAACAAGAGAAAATGACCAAATCACTCAAAGATTTCCAAGTAGATCTATTTGACAGAAATAATGTCTCAGCACTAAATTTAGCATCACGTGTCAAATAATGAACTCAAAAGGAAAAAAAATAATGCACACTCACCTAGAAATTTTGGTGATTCTCGAATCAATAGCATAAAAATAATTAAGCTCAACTAAGACTCATTGTGCAAACCCATTGATCTTCAACTAAAAACCCTAAAAATATATCATTTTTCTCTCTCTCTTTATCTTTTGAAGATATATAATTTTTGAAGCATCAATGTAAAAAAATTGGCCTCGATAATTTTTCTATTTTCATTGCCGCTCAATCTTTTAGTGTCTTGCCAACGGTGTCCTTTCACGCAATGGTGATTGCTCCTTTTGTAGACATTTACCATACATACATAAATTTTTAATAAAGCATCAGACTCATGGGCAATGATTTTTACATGCATAACTCCCCCATAATCCAAAAAATTTATATATATGACAAGATTATTGGGAGAACACCTCACTTGGCTCATGTGACATATGAAGTAAAAATCCAAAAAAGCTAGTGCAAAGTGTGAACAGAGGATATACATATTAAATTCATCATGAAAATAAATTTCAAACTATTGCATGCAAACATGATTAAGAACAATCCAAGCATTGGAAATCATAATCAAATGTCCTAGTCACATGGATGAATTGAAGGAAAGAGATTCAAACACATCGATATGCCACACAATATGTGTAAAATGAAAATACACAAAACTATTTTTTTAGTTTTTAAATATTTTTCATAATGATACCAATTGAACAAAAATAACTCAAATTACAAACAAAACCTTTTTGTATTTTTCTCAATAAGACCCAATAAAAGAGAAATCAAAACACAAAAGACTAAAATAATATGCGACTAGTAAACACATATATCATGAAGCATAAAAGCTAGTGTATATAAACATACAAGTAATCACCTATAAGATGTAGCATGTGACGAGTCATGGGCACGCATGCAAGAATCAACCAATCTAACATATAGCGCCTCTAAAATGGACTTCCTAACAAAAATATATGGATACCTAACGTATCGAGTTTCGAAAACTATGGGGATGATGGATTTCAACTTCTAAGTGTTTTTTCTAAGATCATAGCAAAAATTCCTAAGATGACCTTTCCTATCACAATGTGCACACGTGTAGACATGATGAGGAAGTGTACCTTCGGGTTAACCTTTTCTAACACCCTGAGATGTGGTTGACCCTGTAAAGTTAAATATGATCTTAGCTTTGGCAACAAAAACATTCAGATTATCGACACTGGTACCAACATTATTTGAGTCTTTTAGATCATCTTTTAACTATAAAATACTAGACTTAAGAAAAACTTTAGACTCCTCAAATGATAGGGACTCCTTCTGCATATTTTCAATAATACCTAGAAGATAATCTCGCTCTTCCTCAATGCAAGTGAACTTATCCCAAAGAGTCTTATCACGTCCCTTAAAAACATTTATCAATTTGTCATTATCATCCCTAAAATGTTCTTTACCCTTATAAACTTTAAAGGCCATTAATTCATTCTCTAAAACATGGACTCTAACCTCACTCTCTTTCTTATACACTTTTAAATTTTAAAAATCATGTTTCATGTCCTTGAGCTTATCAAATAGAATGTCACATTGTCTTTCAATATTTTGAAAAATTCATTATCACCTTTTAAGCACAAAATCTATTTTTCAAGAGATTTTATCCTTTTGAAAGTTTCCAACTTAGTTAATCTATCATTGCATTTATAAAGCTCGTTAAACTCCTCTTGAATATTGAAGTTGTCATCATCACTAAACACATCAGACAACTTATCACAATTATGATTCACTAAGATAAATAAACAAATGATGAGAGAGAGAGAAACAGATATCCCTAAAATGGCACAAAACTACATATCAAAATGATAATTTATTATAATTTCTTATATACCAATTTGAAAAAAGATAATGTGCCCAATGGTTTGTAGTGAAAAACACCATCAAACTTTATCTTCACAATTTTTAATTTCCTTGAACTAATTTAGAAAAATAGCAAGTATTGTGTAAAAACAATTTACTAATGTGAGTCTTGACCTAAATATGGATCGAGGTGAGTATAATCATAGTAAAATAAGTGTATCGTAACAATACGATGGACGAGGAAAACCCACAATAGAAAAAACATCGAATGACCCAGCCATACAAGTCCACTACGATATAGGCAGTTTACAAGACCAACTTATGACTTAATCACAAACTTGATGTCTCCAATCCTTAATGCGCTTACTTGATCCTTGTAACCTTTGCCTCGGTCACTGTTGGATGCTTTCTAAAATCCACGCAATGCAGATGATTTCCTATGTCTAGGTATCCGACAGATCTTACTTATTTCTTGACTAGTTCAGGTACCACACAACACTAAGCATGATATCAATTGCAGAAAATGCTCACACTATAAAGAACAAACCACTTTGATGCAACACAAAAGATATATCAAAAGGACATATAGATGTAGGATTCTTGGATCTCAAGCATCAGTGTAAACTAGGGTTTTTGTTTGGAAGATTTTTCTCAAAACAAACACATAACCTTGAAAGGATTTTTAAACAAGTTTGGGAAAAAAAATCTTGCAAAAGTCTCTCAAAAATCTGTTGCCCTGCATTCCTATTTATAGGAGATTTTTCAAAACTAGATAAGCTTGAAAAATGAAGCTTACTTTGGAAAACATGCCAACTGATTCGAACGATTGCAACTCGTTTGGAAAAAGTATCGCATCTCATTCGAACATGTATCTAACGATATATCCAATTAGATTCTAGATAAGGAAAAAGATGGGTGATCAAAGCTCATTGGATCTCGTTGGAACATGTTCTAATGAGGTGCTATATCTCATTCTAACGACATAGCATAACTCATTCTAATAAAATCGCGAGAAAAATATTTTTCTTCCAAACATATATTAATTGGGATAAAATCATTTCAAAACATTTAAAAGCAATCTTGCAAATACCTAACACCTAGAACAAAATCTAGGGATCAAACATAAACATGTATTCATACCTCATTGAGATCCCTCGAATGATTAAAACGAAACTCGCCTCAATCTTAGACATGTCTCGTCAAGAGAGAGTTCCTCTAACCCCTCTAACTCTAACACTCTTAGCGGTAGTACCCATCCCTTGTGTCTGACCAATTTTCCCCACTATGTCTAACCAATTTTCCCCAAAATGACACTACACTTGAATTTTCTTCTCCAAGTTTTATTGTCATTGGTAACGATAATGAAAAGGATAGGACCCCCGATTTTTAAGTCTTTACAACAAAAAGTAATTTCCTTTTGAGATGCGAAAGCGAGATGGTTCAATTAAAAACGCACAAACACCAAATTTTAATTTCTTTCAAATTAAAATTAAACCAAGTGAAATAAAGTTAAACAATTAATACATTTTTCACTTAAACCAATTTAATTCAAGTCCTAGAAATTTGCCTAAGTCATATTTTCAATATTACCGAATTAGGCCAAACCAATTTTATCAAATTAAACGACGACTTGAATTAAATTAACATATACCCAAATTTATATTAGCACCAATTTAAATAAGTAGAGATTTAAACCAATTTTATCTTTTTACCTAAGAATACGTTCTAGGTGAATTGTGCGAAAGATAAAATAAACCAATAAATCACTACGCCGCGATGTACGAGGAAAACCCACAACGAGAAAAAACCTCGGATGGCCCTAGCCTCAAATCCACTAAGTACGGAATTTACAATTACAAGCAAGATGACGTACAACACTCGACTCAACTCCTTCAAGCCACAACACATCTTCTTGTAACTACCTCTGCCTAGAGAATAACCACGGAGCTCCACCGCGGTCTCGGAATCCATCGATCGGACTTTAGGAAACACCGTCAACCACACTTGGTGACTTTCCCCATGTGATAATGCTGCAGCCAAAACAAACTTCTTCTTCTTTGAGGGATTTAGAAGAAAACCCAAACACTCTTCCAATGGTAGAGATAAAACCAGTGCCAAAACTCCAAGCAAAGTATATATATATATATATATATATATATATATATATATATATAAAGGAACTTGGATAAACTAAACAAATGGGTGTAACACAAGTGTTTAAGAATTTTTCTTGAAAACAAAACACTTAAACATGAACTTTTTCTTTTGAATTTTGAAGCTCTCTAAAACTCTCTCTAGGAGATGGAAAGTTATGAAAAAGTTGGTTCAAAAGAGTTGGTTCCCTCACTTAGTAGTTCTGTCAAAAGATAGTGGGGAAAAGAAGTGGGAAACATGGAAAAACTGCTCAAAACTGCCAAATAAATTGTTCCCGCCAAATCTTGTTTGAACGAGATTTTCGTTCGAATGAAGTCTCGTTCGAACGACCCTTCTAACGATGTTCCAGTGTATAAAATATGAAGTCGTTAGTAAACTCATTGAAATTCTCGTTCGAACAGCATTCTCGTTAGAATGACAATTCGAACGATGTTCCAGTGGCCAATCAGGGAACTCATTGGCAAAACCTCGTTCGAACGACATTCTCGTTCGAATGATAAACTCGTTCGAACGATAATTTCGAACGAACTTCCAGAAAGCTAAAAATTCTATTTTTAGCACTGAAACTTTATTTTAAAGTTTTAATGAAACTTTCTGAAATTAAACAACAGTTTAAAAACAAAATACACCCATATAAATATTGTTCCAAGCTCATATATATATATATATTAAAATGCATCCATACCTTAGGAGCAATGGAACCATGTTGATGACGTAGAAATGAGGCACAATACACACGGCATTTAATGAAGCTTTAATATCTTGGTCGTTATGTCTTTAACAACCCCATCATAGGCGTTAATGGATACAATTAAAAACTATCCTATGACATAAATGTTTTTGTCTGGAATTGAGCCAAAACTACGAAGGACTCAATTAGAAATTTGTGCCCTTACAAATCTCCCCCTTTGGCTATTTCGGGACAAAAACAATACAAAATCCTAAAGGGCCGTCAAGCTCTACTAGACATAAAACAACCCACCCAAACTTGACTCAAGACCCAAGGATCAATATCTTTGCCGGTCATGAAAGTTTCCACTTAGAAGAATTCCTGTACACTTAAGCAAACTATCAGGCGCATAGGGAATATCAAAATATTAAATACAATTAAAATAAGTACTCCCCCTAAATTAATTCTCCCCTTTATCAAACAAATGACCTACTTAGAAAGCATCTCCCCCTAAGATAAATCTCCCCAAAACTAAGATACGATACGATTATAGTAGGAATAGATACCATTTCTCCCCCTATCATTCTCCCCCTTTTTGTTCAGGAATAGACAAAGGATATAAACTAATTTAAACACGATGAAGCTTAAAGGATAAGAGCATGAAAGCATACAGGCAATAAAGGCATAACTAAGAACAACATGAACAGTCTTGACAAAGGATCTCCTAGAATATCTCCAGCGACTCGTATCTTTATAAATCATCGAAAATTCTACTTGGGAGATTTTGGGCTTAATATTGGCATCAGCACTGCCTTCTATGCTGAGACCCTAACTGTCACCATTAGGGTTGACCTTGCCTGGGACAAAGGTTGGAACAACTTATGGATTGAAGTGGACTTTATGGCAGTCCTTTATTGTCTTCTCAACTCAAATTTTCACCTTCCCTACGAGTTGACTAATAGATGGCTCAACTGGAAAGTTAAGTTATGTAACTTGATGTTCTTCTGTTCCAAAACCTTCAGAGAAATAAATACTATTGCGAATAAGATCTTTCATTTAGCCTTACCCCACCATAACCTCATTTGGTGGGAGAGAGCTTCTATAGAAATCACATCCCTTATCATCGACGACCACTCTGGTCGTACTAACTATGGAATTAAGTCCGTATGGTGTGAGGTCTACATATGGTTATAAAGTCGAAGTAGATAAACCTAGTTGATATGCTTCGTGATTTTAGTAATGTCTTAGCCCCTGACTCGTACCATTTTCTTCTTGTCATCCATGTACTTCAATACGCCTCATCTGGGTCTCACATATGTACTTATTTGCCTTATTTAAAAAAAAGTTTTCCCTTTGGGGTTATTATTAAAAAAAGAAATCCAAAAACATTACATCTACTAAGCTTCCTCCATTTACCAAAATACAAGACACATAGTATCCCTGCACTCTTATTCTAATAACATGTGGGCCATAGTGAGGGACTAAGATTCCTTTAAAATCTAGCCTAGAGAATCCCACCACTAAACTTCCAATGTCCACCTTTTTTAGCTTGCCTAGTTTCCTTTCGGACTCTTCCAGGTTTACATCCACTCTTTTCAACCCGACTTTAGCTTTAATAATATGTGACTTTATATCGAGTGGTTCTGCTCCTCCACTTTTTATAACTCCTAATATCATTTTAACATCAAACGAAATCAAATGGAGATTATATTTAATTTCCCCGAGTTTAGCTGATCTGGGTCGTCATTCTCATCATTGTCTAAATTTTTGTCATTCCTATTAACTTGAACTTCCTTTTTCTTCTTCCTGTCATCCCTTGACGAGGAATATCTCTTCCTATTGTCGTCTTGTCTCCCACCCTTATCAACTTACTTTATAGTTTTCACTGCTTCAGTAGATTTTGAATCTTGTCTTTTAAAGGATAACACTTGTATTTTGTGTGACTATGATCCTGATGGAACTCGCACCACTTACTATTATCTCTTTTGTAGGAAGGGGCCCTCAGTTTCTCTGGCCACTCAAGTTCCTTTTCGTCATTAAACTCTTTCAGTATGAGATCAGGTCTAACAGTGAGAGGGGTGTATTTTAAAAACTTATCATCGTTCGAATTCTTCTTATCTTTCTCTTTATCTTTGTCTCGGCTCTACCCAGACTTGCTACTACCTGACCCCTTTTGGTCTCCTATCTTGGCCACCATGACCTCATTTGCATTAATAATTCTCCCGGCTTTAGCTAAAAATTATGTCATGGATTTTGGAGGATCTTTTGAGAGGTTCCAAATAGAGTTTTCCAAGTTGAAGACCTCTAATGAGGGTTGTCATTGCAATTCTTTCATCAATCTTCAAATTCCAACTTCTCTTTCTTGAACCGACATACGAAATCTCTCTCAAAGTAATCTATTACACAAAAGTGTTAAGATTAAAAATTCTCTTTAGTAAAAACCCTTTAAGCTTCAACAGATGAATACATACACAAAAACATCAGTTCAGGTTGGTATGATGTTCAAAGTCTAATAAATAAAAGTTGAAAACATAATGAAATGAGGAGGAGGAGGAGGAGGAGGAGGAGGAGGAGGGGATAAAACATAATAATTTTGATAGTGAGGAAGCCAGCGTACTTGAAAATTCGGTGTCTTTTAGTTCCATGACCATACACACCACAAGTCCACTATAATAGCAGTTTATGCACAATTTAAGGTTTAGAATGTGTAAATAAATCAGTATTCCCAATACAGCTAGTATAGCAAGGCAAGCACTAAATAAGAGTGCGTGTGCGTTCAAATGAATTAATTATTTAATTAAATTCCAATTCCATACCCAATAATTTTTATAACTCTTGCAAATAAACGTGATTGAAAAAATTAATCTAAGCACGCATGACAGTCATAAATGAGGAAAAAATCCCCGAAGGGCAAAACAATTTATTTCACTATAATTTTGTAACTCACAACTTACATGGATTACAATGAAATACTTTGACACACGAATATCCGCAGGCGTCGGTTGGCGTCGTCAGCAATGAAACAACCTCAGCAGCTCCATAAGAACACTAAATTATATTTCAACAAAGATATGTCTTGGGTTCCTAAAAACAATTCATAAAAAGTATATGGGAATATGAATTAAGTGGACAAAAGGTTTTGGACCCTTAAAAGTGAGAAGAAGACATACTAAAAAATATTATTGAACACAAATGATTTTTCTATCTGGGAAAGTGTTCTGTCAAAAAACTTTTCTTCCTCTTGCTTTTACAAACTGAATGAGCAGGTATTTTTATAGAGAAAATTGAGTTAAGGTTATAAACAATGCCACGGAGGTTATGCAAAACAAACAGAGGCGTGAGGAAGAAAGGAGTGGCATCCCTTATATTTTTGGTAAATGTGCGTGGTGAAAAAGGAATTGTACACAGATTTTTTTATATAATAAAACTTTCACGAAAGTCAAAATTCCAATTATTGACATAATGCCAATCATTGGCATAAATAATAAAAAAAGGCTGCTTGATTTATACCAAGAGAAGGGCATGAGTAAAAAATATATTTTTTTTTTGGTGATAACAGGAATTAGACAAAACAGCAAAACAGCAGCTCCAGCAGGAACTAGACAAAATAGAAACCCTCCTCCTCCATCTCCGCGTCAATCATCTTTAGGAATTCCTCCGGTTCCTGGATATACTCTTTGTATAGATCATCCGACTTTCTCCCAATCTTCACCATGATATCAGCCATGAAGTTGCTTGCTCTAGGAATGTGGACGATGTTGATTTTTAGCTCTTTCACAAGACCCTTACAGTCCTCGATGGTATTTGCTAACGGGTGGTTTTGGATGTTATCCTGCTTGATGAGATTGATTGCATCAAGACAGTCATTTTTCAGACAGGCGTTCATCCATTTCTTTCTGAGTGCGAGGTTTAGCCCATGAAAAATTCCTTCAAGTTCCGCACGTAGAGGGCTTGCCGCACCCTGCATTCTTTCGGTAAAGCCCATGATCCATTCTCCATCTTGATTTCTTACCACTCCACCAAAGGATCACATACCACATCCATGATCAAAACCACCGTCAGTGTGAATGATGATCCTACCTGCAGAAAGGCACGGTTCAGGAATTAATACAATTTTTTCTCCCCCATTAACCTTTGCTCGCTTGGTGTTTTGAGCTTCAAAAACATAATTTGTGTAAATCATAACCAAGCGGGCAACTGTTGATGGGGACTCATTAGTGTTATTAAAAATGAAATTGTTTCTGGATTTCCAAATATGCCATAAGGTAATAATAAAGCAATTGTACCTTTCTTTCTTCGACTCACCCCAAATGTTTAGAGCAATCCACTCATTTATACAACCCGATAAATTGAGGTCAAGGTTGTGGTCGAAGCCAAGTGTAATCCAAATTTCTCTAGTGTGGTTGCAATCCCTAAATAAATGCTCAATGTCTTCGAGGAGCCCACACCGTGGGCAGTCACCACTAATCGTGAGCCCTCTACGCATACGATGTTCATTCGTGAGGATTTTACCATGTAGTAGTGTCCACAGAAAGGTGCAAATTTTAGGTGGGACGTTTAACTTCCATAACTTCTTCCAAACCTCCCATGGTTGGTGTTCATTATTTTTAGTAACAAGGTAGTGATAGCAAGAACTAATAGTGAATTTCCCTTTAGTACTTAGCGACCAGGATGGGTTATCCTCACAACGGCGAATACGGGAAAATGGGATGTTAACAATATCATTCAAGGTGTTCAAGTTGAAATAATTTTCAATAGTTTTAGTATCCCATTTCCCATTCTCTTCGATAAGGGCCTCGACATTAACATTTTCAAGGTTCCCCGGGTGTTCCATAGGGTTGATCACTTTATTCCCCACCCACCAGTCTTTTAAGATGCTTATGTTCTTGCCATTACCCACATTCCATTTAATATTTTTTTCAAGGTTTCCTCTACATTTTAGGATACTTCTCCATGTGTGAGACGCCTTATTGCATTTTCCCCACATTTTCGGATTTTGACCCGCTTTATATTTTTTCCTTAAAACTTCCGCCCATAAAGACTTATACTTATTAACAATTTTCCATCCTAGTTTAGTGACACTAGCTTGATTATTTTGCTCACTCTTTCTTAATCCCAAGCCCCCATTCACTTTGGGACAACAAACTTTATTCCATTTAACAAGATGAATTTTTCCCTTACCATTGATTTCTCCCCATAGGAAATTTCTATTAAGTCTATCAATTTCATTACATATCTTAACCGGGATCATGACATTTTGCATGCAATAGTTTGGTATGGTGGAGGTAACCGCCTGGATAAGTGTTTTCCTTCCCGCAAGGGAAAGGAGTTTAGATTTCCATCCGGTTAATCTTTTTTTGATTTTTTCAATAATATCATTAAAATGAGAGGCATTTACCCTACCATGTATAAGTCTATTGCCAAGGTAAATGCCAAGATCGTTAGTAATACTCATACCAAACAAATGACCCACCTTTAAAGCCTCTCTTTTAGGAATATTAGGGGACGCAAACAATTTTGATTTAGAGTAGTTATTTTTTTGCCCAGAGATGTGGCAAAACTCCTCAAGGGTATCAATGATAGATTTACACAAAAAAGTATCATTTTTCGTAAAAAGAATAAGGTCATCAGCAAAAAATAGGTGGGTGATGGGGGGGCCCCTAGGAGAGGCCTTAATACCTTTCCAATCCTTACATTTAACTCTATCCGATATCATAGAAGATAAGTACTCCATGCACATAACGAAAAGATAAGGGGATAGAGGGTCTCCCTGTCGGAGGCCCCTGGAAGGTTTAAAATTGGGGAGGGGGGCACCATTCCAAAGAATAGAAGTAGTGGTGAATTTAACACAACTCAATATATGAACCAACAACTTCCTTTGTTTTTCACGCAATCATTGGTGCGTGGCAGATGGAAGGAATTGACTTACTTGTCAATAATTGGCGCATGATGCCTCAACCCATAAATATAAGCATAATACCCCCTTTTTAAGCACCATAAGCTTCCAAAAAAACCAATGTCTTTTTAAAACCAAAACTCCATTTTTTTTAACTGTACGAAACACTTTTTTAAAAAAACTTCTTTTATAAAAAATTCTTTAAATGGCAACTGATTTTGTTTTTTTTAAAAACAACTTTTGTTTCCATTTTTTTTAAATAAAACTTATTTTATTGAAAAGAGATTTTATAAATAGAAGTTCTAACCCCTTTTTTTTAAAAAAAATCCCAACACTTTGAATATAAAATGCAAGTGGAACTTAAACATATTTTTACCAAAATTATCTCGTTGGAACTTGAATGTTGAAGTGCACTTGTAATTCGGATCCGGAGTTTGTAGATGTTAGCATCCTTGATTCTTTGTTGACTTGTAGCGGTATATGACATAATTAAATGTAACGGACAATGTCCTTACAAATCTCCCCCTATGACTATACCGGTACAAAATAAAAAATCCGAATTATTAATCACAAGAATGACCTATACAAATCTACCCTCCCAAGGCACTCAAGGAAAGATAAAATGATAAGATTTTCAAACTCCAAGATTTTCTCATCAGGGTGTGTAACAATTTGATTTTAAATCTTTGTACCTACACACATGAGATAAAGAAAAAAACCTCGTGACGTACTGATATTGAAATGATATAAACATAATCAATGTTAGCACAATCAAATCTCCCCCATACGAAAACTCCCCTAAATATCAAAATTCATTCTACCCCAATTTATTTGTCCGAAATAGAAAAGGAAAAGAATAAATCACATAAAGCAAATCAACGTGTCACCGTAACCAAGAAAACAAACTGTTTTTGAATTTTTCAATTTTTTATACAAAAAAAATGATGTCACAAAAAAAACACAGACCATGAATTTATACTAAGACGACCAAAACATGGAAACAGAATGAATGGATGTGAACAAATTCGATAGTAAAATCAACTCAATCATATCGTATGTGTAAGATGCATAAGTCTACTCCTAACTAATGAACATAAAAAATAGTCCTTTGGTGTAAAATTGTTGAATTTAGATGACAGCGTCTTAAATCAAAATCAACAAATCAAAGTCAACATGATTTTCACACCAATAACGTCCATAACGATTTCATGCTTTTTTAAGTTTTTTTAAGAATGTGCAAAGCCGTTTTAATTCTCCAACCAAACTCCCTCATATATATTTTCTTTTCGAGGTGATCTAAATTCTCAAACATTTGAGAATTGGCGAATAAACATAATGGCCCATTTTTGGCATGTATTTCTTTTTATTAACTTTTAATATTTTCGGGCTCTTTTAAACCTCTTTGGACCCCGGATAATTAAAATTCCTCAATTTTTTTAGGTCCAATTTAAATGGAGGCTTAATCGCAAAGGATAGATGAGTACCTTTCGTAGCTCTTCACCGTTTTATAAGATTCACACACATTTACGGCAAAACGGTAAAAATATGCACACCTTTTATTATCTTGTTTTATCGCATTTGGTTCGTTGTAATATACAGAATTGAGATGAAAACACGTAACCAACATGTGAGTTGTCAAGAACAAACATCAAACAAATCCGTGCATGTGTGCAATAAAGGACAAAGAGAGTCAAACATGTAGGTAGCAACACTATAGCAACTCAAAGACTTCAAACTTTGTAAAGCACATGAATGACATAACATATTGTATCAAATCACTATCGAACAGTCACATGGATATGGCAAGAAGTTGTGACTTGGTCATCCTAAGTATTTACTCATAAACGGTGCAAAATAAACTACAAAAATCTTTTTAAGTTTTTTTGGTTTTCTAAAATAAAAGAAAATACTTTTGAATTTTTCATTTTTTAAGAAATAAGAAAACAACCAAATGTATATAAATACATAAATGATACAAACTAGAAATAGGAGAAGAATAATGTGAGCATAAAGAAATGCATCCTATACTAGACACGGACGATCCCCTCAGTCAACTATGCAAATCCCTAAAGACGTCCTAAGACTCTTGAATCTAAGGGCATCTAAAGGTTTCGTGAAAATATCGACTAACTGGAGGTCAGTGGGTACGAAACTCAGGGATACATCTTTCTCCTCAACTAACTAACGTATAAACTGCTCGCGTATCCTGATGTGCTTTGTGCGTGAATGTTGGACCAGATTATGATATATGTGTATCGCGCTCGTGTTATCACATGAGATTGTCATGGCGTCCTGTGAAATCCCATAATCCTCCAACATTTGCTTCATCCACAAGAGTTGCGTGTAACAACTCCTGACGGCGATGTACTCAGCCTCCGCAATGGACAAAGAGATGGAGTTTTTCTTCTTGCTCATCCAGAAGACAAGAGCAGAACCAAAGTAGAGACACCCATCAGAAGTGCTCCTATAACCATCAACATCCTCGGCCCAATCAGCATCCGAATAGGTGGATAGACGGTCATCGATATCAAAGGAATACCAAATATCGTAGGTGAGAGTCCCACTCACGTATTTGATAATACTTTTTAGAGCGAGTAAGTGTGACTCTTTTGGGGACGCCTAATATCGCGCACAGACTCCAACACTAAAGGCTATGTCGGGACGACTGGCAGTCAAGTAGAGAAGACTACCTATCATACTCCGATACAAGGTTTTCTCCACATCCTTGCCTAAAGTGTCCATACTAAGCTTTGTAGAAGTACTCATAGGTGTACGGGCATGCTTAGCGGAGTCTAAACCAAATTTCTTCACTAGGTCTCTAGCATACTTGGATTGGGAGATGAATATCCCATCCTCTTGCTGATGAACCTGGAGACCAAGGATGAAAGTAATATCAACTACCATGCTCATCTCAAACTCACTTTTCATCTCTTCCTCAAAGTGGTGAGCATGCTGGGAGCACGTGGATCCAAAGACTATGTCGTCCACATAGACCTGGGCAACCAAAATAGCACCGTTATCTCTCCTGATGAACAACGTCATATCAACTCCCCCCTCTTGGAGCCATGGGCTAAGAGATAGGAAGTACGACTCTCGTACCAAGCATGGGGTGCTAGTTTCAAACCATACAAGGCTTTCCTCAGATAGTAGACGTGCTCCGGGTGCTTAGGGTCTTCAAACCCTTTTGGTTGTTTCACATATACCTCCTCCTATAGAATTCCATTTAGAAAGGCACTCTTGACATCCATATGATATATCTTGAAACGCAGATGACATGCGATGGTGAGTAGTAACCGGACGGACTCAAGCCTCGCAACATGAGCAAATGCCTCTCCAAAGTCTACACCCTCTATCTGTGTGTAGCCTTAAGAGACTAACCTAGACTTGTTTCTTATTATGGTACCGTTTTCATCCATTTTATTCTTGAAAATCATCCTGGTACCTGATAAGCACCCAAAATTTCACAATTTATACTCCGAATAGACGTACTTTTGTTGCTAATTCTCAGTAATTTGGGTCTTATGTGCTTAAATGTTTATTTTGTAGGTCAAATAGTGCATTGCAGAGTTCAAACGCTTAAATCAAGAAATTTGCAACAATATGGAGCTAATTACCAAATTCTCCGAGCCTAAGCTTAGCCTAAACCTACCCTAAATCGTGTGTGTGTTGAGTTTGCGCCCTTTTATCAATTTTTAGATTTTTAGTTTGTGTCATTTTAATTTTAGGATTATTTTAGAATTTTTAGGTTTTATTTTCTATTTTTCTATTTTATTAATATAATTTTATTTTGATTTTATTAAGTTTTTAATTTTAGTTTTGTTTTATTTTATTAGGATAAGAATTTTTTTTTGTATTTTTAGTGTTATTAGATTTGGCATTTTCTTTTTAGGATTTTAATTTTAAGTTTTATTATATTATATTTTTATTTTTATTTTTATTTTTATTTTTATTTTTATTTTTATTTTTATTTTTATTTTTATTTTTATTTTTATTTTTATTTTTATTTTTATTTTTATTTTTATTTTTATTTTTATTTTTATTTTTATTTTTATTTTTATTTTTATTTTTATTTTTATTTTTATTTTTATTTTTATTTTTATTTTTATTTTTATTTTTTTTTTTTTATTTTTTTATTTTTTTATTTTTTATTTTTTTTATTTTTTTATTTTTTATTTTTTTTTATTTGAGTTTTTGTTTTATTTTAAATAGGATTTTATTTTTTTAGGTTTTTATTTTTTTATTTTTTTTATTAGTTAGTTTTATTTTAAGGGTTCTAATTAACACACACACACACACCTTACTTCCCTACACTTATCCACACACAACCCCTCACCACTTCATCTTCTCCCACCAAACACTCTCTCTCCTCTCTCCTCGATAACCAAAACACCAAACACCTTCTCTCTCTCTCTCATACCCTCATCAACACCTTACCCCCAACCAGAATCCCGAAATCGCGACCCCCATCTCCGGCGATCACATCCGTCTCCGAAATCCCCACCGGACATCCCACCTGCGACCTCACCCATCGCCGGTTCCCTTCAACCTTTTTAACCCGCCAAAATCCAAGCCTGTCGTCGGCGTCCTTTCAGAACCCCCAGACCCATTTCCGTCGGAGCTCAAAACCACCGGCGTTAAACCCAGCGACTTCGGCCAGTCCCCATCATTATAACTCCCCTGAACAACCCACGACCAACACCTCTAACCCCCGCGACCCAAGCGGGTCTGTTCCGACCTCCAAACCGCAGCCCTGCGAGACCCATTACCCCAACAGCCCCTCTCCGACGATGAAACTCACACCAAAATCGCCGGCTACCATTCACCCAAGACCCACCTCACGTTCATCTCTCTCCCTCGTCCGGCGCCGACCACAACACACCACGGCGGAGTCCCCTCCGGCCGCTGCTTCTCCGACCCACGGTCGCACAACCTCCAACCCGGCGACCCATACCACCTGCTATAACCCCCTCTTCAACCCTACGACACCATAACCCGTGTCTAACCACCCGCCAACTCGATCCAAGCCAACTCGGATTCAAACCCATTTCCCTTTTATCCTCATTTTCAACCCAAAGCCAAATGCCACGACTTATCTCCTGCAACTCCAAGACAAAAAAACCAATACAAAACCAAATACCCATGTGGCTTAAACTAAGTAAAAAAAAGTGAAGAGGGTAAAAAAAACTAAGTAAAACCAATACAAACAAACCGCTGGCGTTAAACTAAGTAAAAAAAAATTAAGTTGGAGAGTAAAAAACTAGGTTAGCCTTAAGAGACTAACCTAGACTTGTTTCTTATTATGGTACCATTTTCATCCATTTTATTCTTGAAAATCATCCTGGTACCTATCACATTCGTCTCACTAGGTCGGGGGACAAGTTCCCAGACATTGTTTTTTTTAAACTGAAGCAACTCATCCTGCATACCAGATATCCAGTGTTCATCCTTGAGTTCTTATTTGTGATTCTTGGGCTCGACTGTGGACGTGTAGTAAAAATGACTAACAACGTTCTCTAGTTGAGCACGAGTCTTGACCCCTAAGGTGGGATCGCCTACAATGGTGGCAGGGTCATGACTCTTACGAACCCAAATAGGTGTGTCCCCTAACACATGAGTAGGGTCTACAGGGTGTGTGTGAGGGACAAGTAAATCGCTGCCAGAAAAGTCCTCATCCTTACATTGAAGGCTAGGATCAACAAATACCGGAGGTTCGTCATCTTGCACGGTGACGTTTATTGACTCCATAACCTTAGAGCTATTCAGTTTGAAAACCCTGTATGCTCTACTGCTTGATGAATATCAAAGAAAAATTACCTCATCACTCCAGGAGTCAAACTTTCCTAATTGCTCTCTATCCCGTAGGCTATAGCATTTACTCCCAAAGACACGAAAATATGCAAGGTTGGGTTTCTTGCGAGTCCACAATTCATAAGTCATTTTAAGTGTCTGTGGACGCAAGTAAACCTTATTCACCATGTGGCACGCGGTAGACACCGCTGATGATACAAGAAATAGTCTATAAGGTGTTCGCATACCAGCAAGTCAAGAGTAAAGTGTGTAATAAGTAAGTAAAGCGAGTAAATAGAGAGGAGACAAGGTATAGAGTGGTCCAGCCTCTAAAATAGGCCTACATCCACTTTGTTGCTCCGTTCTCATTATATGAATTGCATTGTATAATATAATTGTGCCTAAAGAGGCGTAAAACTATGAGAATAAAGCAGAGTACATGACAGTATTGAGGATTCCGGAGTGCCGAAGAGGTAGCTGCGATGTGGATGAACAGTCCTCGAACTGTGCGCTGATGTTGTGTAGAGAGAGTCGGTATTTTAGAACCTGCCCTAGGTGTGTGTGGAATCCATCCCTCCCCTTTATTTCGAGGTGTGGTCCTTTATTTATAAGAGGTATGTGTGTTGTGTCACGTGCCATGAGCACGTGACATATATCAAGTCTAGAGTAGTTACGAATGAGGGGAATGCGCCCTGCAAGGCAAGCAGTGTGTTCTATCCTGTGGCGCTGGAGGCAGAGCTGTCGCGCCCTATATCGAGTAGTGCCGTGGCTTCTTCTTGGGGAATAATTACTACGTGTCGCGCCCTATAATAGACAAGGCCGCACCCTGTGCTTGCCATATCCGTGGTGTCTTGATGGGGGCCGCACCCTTTGATGAGGAGGGTCGCGCCCTATGTTCTGCAGGGCCCGCCCTGTATACTGTAGATTCGTGCCATCTCAGCATTTGTATTATTAAATACTATCCGTGGAAGGGCGTTATATTTGTACTATCAATAAGCCTCCAAGCTGTGGTGCCAAGAGAATTCAATTGGGGCCGCGGCTTAGACCAGTATGTTGGGGTGTCGCGGTTCTACCAAAGCGACGATTCATCTTTCGCGCTCTCTTATATAAATTGTTTCTGGTCGTGGACTTCATTACGTTTCCAAAAACTTTTAGAGCGAATCGCGAGTGAATTCTGTTCTTCTTGTCTTGCGTATTCCGGCGACCCTCTGAGGCTGCGTGTGGTGGTGCTAGGTGGTTTGAAGCTGAGCATTCCTGACTTCTTCATTTTCCAGGTAACTTTTTCAATCAATCATCCTTTTTAATCAACTTCGTAGCTTATATTTCTTCAATAATCAAACACACAGGCTTCTTTATCGCTTGATAGGATTTTAGAGTTTTAATTGAACTGCCATCACCCTAGAATCAAACACACGTACGATAAAATAATTGTTTAAATCCATCTTCGTATGCTGAATCCCATGTTAAATCCCATGAAATTATATAATGGTTCTTGATATTCATTATGTTCTTGAAGTTCTTGATATAAATTCTTCATATTCTGGGTGTTGGATCTTAAAAATGGCTAAACAATAGATACTTAACTGTTTGAGAGAGAGGCCGCGGTATGATAGGAATTGATAATCCATTCTCCTGAATTGTCCTTATTTACGTCGTACCGTGCCAAATGGCCGCGATCCCTTTAATTCTGGGATTTATCATCCGCGGCACTTTGATGCATATCACGTATTCTGACGTGGCGGTGGGGTCTTTTAAGGCTCTGAATCACCACCCTTATAGTTTCGAACAGCCTTCAAACTTTCATGAACCAAATACACATCCATGTTAAATAACTGTAATTGTTACTAGAATCTCTTGAATTGGTTTTTAGCAAATTTAGGATGGCCGTGGCCAAGAATCTCTTAAACCAATTTGAGCCTATATTCTCGAAAGTATATATTCCCCTGCTGATAAAGTGGGTGGTTGTGGCTAGTAGGGCCATAGGACGACCCCTTAGGGAAATAATTCCAAACGAATTCTCTTATAAATAATCTTTTCACGGCTTCTTGAAGTCTTTTCCAAACCATAATGGATGAGGTGCCTAACTGCGAACTCTGCTCTTCAGGTATTGCTGCAGCCATATGAGCTTTGACCCAGACGAGTTCCTGAGAGGCTTTTAGGCAAAGCACTTTGGGACCTCTCCTCCTGAACTCAATTTTGTGCCCCCTCTAAGATTAATAGGGCCTTGCAAACTAAAGGATTGCCCAAACTGCGTGATAATAGACTCAGACTCCTCGAGCTTTGTGACTGAGAAGGATTTTCAAGCCACGCCGATGGAAGAATAAGACAACTCAAGTAATCATCCATTGGGTGCAGGAGATGATGCCGCAGAAGTTAGAGATAACCCAGCCGGTACATCGGGGAGGGCTGAGAGACCCTTAGCTGCACTTGATATCCGCTGCGCCATAACCCAAGACTGGGTTGAGCAGGTGGCTGAGGCCTTCGAATTTCCAAAAAATTTGATGTGCTCGGCACCTGCCGCAAGCCAAAGACCATGCACGGTTCTGGCCAATGGAATTTGCCTCCCACTCCATGCCTTTATTTACGGGCTGCGACTGCCTGTTCCTATTCCCATCCGTCGCCTTTTTCAGACAATGAAACTGGCCCCAACCCAGATAGATCCTAATGGCTGGAGAGCCATTCTTACCGCGGTTGTCCTTTGGGAGAACCTATTCAAAAAGCACATCACTCCCGCAGAATTCTTTCACTTCTACCGCCCAAAGGAGAACTCAGTGAAGTTTGCGTGTTACTACTACCTTTTTGTCCGCGGCAGGGATGAGACCCTTTATACTTGGAGGCTAACCAGTGTGAAGAACTGGAAGGGGAAATATTTTTACATCTCCGACAAAGGCTGGGAGATTCACCCCGAAGAGAATGAGAGGGAAAGGTAATATAGAATGTTGCCCTCTAAATTAGGTAGTAAGACTATAGTTGTGTCCTTTCTTCATATTTTGTATGTTAACTTCCACTAACCTTTAAGTTGTCTTTTCTGCAGTTCTTGATAATTTGCATTTGAATAAGCGGCAGGAGAAGAGAGTAGCTGAGGCCGCGGCAGTTCCAGTTGATCATAAAAAGTTTAGCACACTCGTCACATCAGTGACCATATTCGAAGCAGGATTTTTCCCAAACAAGTCCATTCCTCAACAGATGACCGCGGAAGGTAATCTCCTAACCGTCATAAATTTACTGCGCGGTAACTTATGCTCCTAAATCCCATTTCTAATATTTGTTGTTTCCTTTTCAGGTGAGGAAGTTGACAGGGAATTGCTGGCTGCGCAATTGGCGGAAATGGACGAGGATGCAGTCATCCTAAACAACACTGTGCGAAGCAGAAAGAGAAAAAGGTCCAAAGCCAAGTCACCTATCGCGGCTTCGTCAAACAATTTGGAAACACCGGCTGCGCACCCGACTCCTGCCGTGGAGAATACTGATGTAGCCGCCCATCCAACATCTGCATTTTATGACGATATTGGGGCTAACCTGGCCGTGGCAGTTTTGATGACCGATGATGTCCTTTTAGATACAACTTCTCCGTCGTCGCCACCTGTTATTACAATAAATGCAAATCTGGCACCTCCTCAGTTCCACGATGGAGGTGGTCCCGACGGTAGACCGCGGCCCCAATTGAGACAGCCTGACCCAGAGTCTTCGTGGGAAACTACGGCAAAGGCTGCGTGAAGAATAAAAAGAATTCTTGATGCCGCGGACCTGGACAGGCTGGTGGAGGCAGACCACGACGACTTGGAGGACTGTGGTCTCCATAGTCTTCTGAGGGTAAGTGCTATCATTTAATTTTTCCACCAACTTTTTGCATCTCATACTTTGCTTCTAACTTTTTTTATTTTAGGTCGCGGATGTCATGGTGGCCCAGAAGAGGAAGTATGAGGCCCTTTATAAATTGAAAGAGACCGAGAAGAGGGTTCACGCCGCGGACCTTGAGACTGCTCGGAAAACATCATTTGAGGTCGGGAAATAGTCCTCTGTCGTGGCTCTTCAGGCGGCTCAAATGAACTTGGAAGCAGAAAATAAGGCCAGGGGAGGCGGAAGAGAATTTCAAACAGGCCGTGGACTCCCTTAAAACCTCCCAGGCCCAGACTGTCGAAGCTGCTCGTGTTGCAGAGATTTCGAGCAACAAGCTCGCCCTCATTCAAAAGAAGTATGAAGAGATGGAAGCTAAGTCCGCTCAAGAGGCCATAGACCATACCGCGGCAATAAAAAAGATGGAGGCTGATCATGGCGATGCTCTTCAATTGGCCATAGATCACTCCGTGGAGTCATTCAAAGGATCCAAGGACTTCTTCCTCATTAACAACAGGGCCTACATCCCCGGCTATTAGGAGCTTCGGCAGAGATTTATAAAAAACTTCCCTGAGGCCAAGGATTCAGTTCTTTCTTGGAAACTCAGTGATGCCAAGCATCAAGAATGCATCGCTGAGTTTAAGGTCGCGGCCGAAGATAAAGCGAGGCTGAGGGCTGAAGCAGAAGTGGTGGTCGCGGATGGAGAAACTGAGACAGCCGTGAACGGTGAGGAGGCTGATGAGAATGATGACGCAACTTCTTGAACTTGTATTCAGCTTCTTATCATTAATACAGGGCTGCGTCCCTCCTTCTACTTTATTTCTATTGTGGCTACAGCCTACTTTTTAGTAAACGGTTAATATCAAGGCTATGGCCATATTTGATTGCTTGCAACTCTTTGTTCTATTACTTTGCTTGCTTTAATAAATGGTTGAACGTAACTGCTTTTCATATTTGAAAATGAATTCTTGATTGGATGAACATAATATTTTCAGTCCGTGGATGGCATGTGATTCCTTCCAAAGGATGATTATTTGTTATGTCCGCGTCCACATAAATAGTGCTACGGCACCTTCAGAAGTATAGGCCATAGGCTGCGCTGTTTTATAAGGCTGTTGTATATGGGTCGCGGCCCTTTTTCTATTTTCCACGAATGCAAATTCTGAATAAGGCTGCGTCCTCTAAACGATTTCACTTGATGGCCGCAGGCGTACTTGCAAGGCTACGGCACTCTGACTACATGGATCTTCACAGGCTGCATTCATTGCATTTGGTTGTCCGAACTGCTTAACTGTTGTCATCCCATAACCAATATGGAACATGTAGAGAAGGCCTTTCTTCTAGTGCTTCAATTGCCAAATCACCGTGCCAGAGAAGAACGACTTTTAGGGATGTTATACCTTTTCTATTTTTCCCAATCTTGATACAATTGATCATCTTCTACCGTGGTATTTAACCTTGTAGCTTTCTCATGCTTCAGGATACCAGATCCTCAGCACTTTCATGAATGAATGGCTCCTAGAGACCTGCAACCATATCGGTGGGTTGTGACACATTTTTGGCCATTGCATCTGAATAATATGCCTATGTAGACATATATCATATTTTCAAGCCTACCTTGGCTAGGTTATGTTATTAATCCACCCACAGCTATCAAATAGGATATTTTTAAGCCTCCACAGGCTGGGTTATGTTATTAAGCCACCCACAGCTATCAGATAGAATATTTTCAAGCCTCCTCAGGCTGGGTTATATTATCAAGCCACCCACAGCTATCAGATATATATAAAGCCATCCCTGGTTGGATATTATAAGCCTCCCAGCTTGATGATGCATCCCGAAAGTTTAAGAACAGGCATTGTAAGCCCTCGTGGCAAATAAAAAGCTCCTTAAATCCTCATATGCTTTAGTTAATATGGTTATCATACGATAAGATATAGTTGCACATCTTGAGGGGAACTTCTGAGCTAATTAAAATCGCAATCCCTCCATAGGTGCATCCCGAAATAATAATAATTTTTCAAGATAATTTATTATTCTTCCCTTGGAATCTGTTTAGACAAAAGGTCTTTTATGAGATGACAGATTATGAAAACACGAGAGAAATCAGAAATGGCAAAACTTGATAATTTTTATATTTATATATGCATGCACCAACAAATTACTTTGTTAATAAAACATAAAGTCTTGAAGATTAGGGCTATAATGAGCTTCATAAAACATAAATATAAATAGTTGAAATTGGAAAAACTAAAGATGAGATGCGATATGCAGCCTTTGTCAGGTTTGGCTGAATCCTTTATGCATTCTTCGGGAATCGCTGCAGCATCCCTTGCCCAATTAGCCTTTCAACTTCATCCTTCAGAGCATAGCATTGCTCAGTTTCATAGCCATGGTCCTGGTGGAATTTGAACCAGGTAGATTTGTTCCTCTTGTGGGGTGGAGCTCTCAGCTTTTCTGGCCACCTTAACAGCTTGTCCTCTTTGATGGACTCAAAGATCTCTTCAATCGGGAAAGTCAACGGAGTTTAGGCCCCCGATTTCTTCTCTGCCTTCTCCACTCTCCTTTTCTGGCTCCTGCTAACTACTTTCGCGGTCGTCTCCTCTTGAAATGTTGCGGCATCAAAGATTGCTGGTGCTTTTTTTATGGGTGTCGCACCCACATTGGGAGAGGTCGCAGCCTCTAGCATTAGGACCATCTTAGTTAGATAGTTGACCTGGGTCTGAAGTGAGGCATGGTTGTCATAGAGATGGTTGAGGTGATTGTACAGCTGCATAATCTCATTTTTGATTTCTGCACTCTGGTTGGATTCTCCTTCCATTTCTGTTTTTATTAGTCTTTATAAAGTATACAGAATCTGAGACAAAACTAACATAAGTGAGTAATCACAGAAATATTGGGAAGCAGTGTTTGAACTACTTCATGATATGCTGATGAAACTCATAATAATAACTTCACCAGTCTTCCTAACTGCTCCTATTGGTTCCCTGGCCTAGCACATTTGTCTTAATTGAACCAAAACTACTCTCATCAATTCCCTACCTCGGCACCCTACTCTGGCCCTTTAATTCCTACTGGGAAAGGACTAACCGTGTGGCTCAATATTCCACATTACCACATTCCCCATCTCTGGACTTCCTGACCATGATAAAGTTATCAGTATCATCGGACTCTATAGCTTCGATCCTGAAAATCACCTTCATAGTCCCCTTAACTTCTTCGTTAAAAAGGAAACTCTACTATCAGCCTCAACGGCCTTGCTTTAATGAACTCCCAAGGTGGATGTCCACCGATGGTGTTCCATAAACTCAAATTATCCATAAGTGTTAGCAACACTTAATAGTGAGACTATCATTCCTATGAAAGACTCTCTCTTTATTGTACCTACCTTACTTAGGTACAAGTTTCACTTCTCCATATCACTCTTTATTCATTGCCGGTCTCTAACCAGCCCTTATGTGAAAAATTCAAAACTGCATTCTTTTCATTCCTACTAAATCATGGGAACTAGAGGTTAAATACATCCGTAAGATCCCTTCTTGAACAAAACATCATGCTCTCTTAAATATGGTGACCACCGTTCCCACCATTTCAATATTGCTCCCACGAGTGAAAAACTTTCCTCAAATTTTTACATCTGGGTATTTCCATACCCTGCTCTAAATCAAAGCCTCTGAGCCTTCTACTTCCACTGAGTAATGCTACACTGCCTTCGCAAGACTTAACTTCAATGTATGGTCCTTATCAAAGAACCCTTTCAAACTTTTCCCCCTACTTAACTTCTAGGGTAATTCAACTTTGGCACCACTCTCTACTACAGTGGAACTTGGATGATTATATCTACTATACTTTAGTAGTCATTGCAATAATCCTCGATAATGCCATAAAGGGAGTGACCTCTGCTGCATTCGTCATCCCCAACTTCAACTTATATCTCCAACAAATCCCCAGCTCCTGCTGCCCACGAAATGGCCCTCCTGAGGTCGCTCTTCATCGATCAACACATGAATCTTGAACGAGCATGCAAAAGATTTACTATAATCTTATATAATGCAAGGAGAACGAAATCTCGCAAGAGGAATCAACAATCCTAATCCTAAGGCTCTATATCAAATTGAGAGCAACGCTGAAAGCGTAGTACGTCCGCACAGATTCCTAAGGACACTAGAACCTGATGCTCTAATACCATCTATGATACCCCGCCTAATAAAATACCGAGCGATCAATCCTGTACCAAATTAAAATAGGAGTCTCATATGGTTCATTCTTAGCATCACTGTCGAAAACCAATTAAATTACATATCCTATTATGCTGGCATCAAAATTTTATTTAACTAATCTTTTTTAACAAACCATACAATTAAAACATCCACGCAGTTTATATATATGAAACTGAAATGAAATAAAATAACCGAACACTCAGTTTAACATAATGCAATCAAATCTAATACCGCACTAAAAATGCGGAAAAGGAATAAATAAATGTAATTGGGCTTTCGGCCCAACTGTTTATATAGTACCTCTTATCTATATTACAAGGATATAAGCATCTACAGTAAACCTGCATGCATCCACAGTTGTTGTAGCAGACGTCTGACTCGAAGGAATCATCATCCAGGCGTCCATGTGTCTGGAAACCTATATATATATATATATATATATATAGCAAAAGAGGGGAAAAGTAGATAAACGAGTCAGATCCCGAGTAGTGAAAATATTTTGCAAGTGCATAAATGCTATATTTTAAAAATATGTTTTACCTCATATTTAAATTTGGTATCACACTCCCATGAGATACCACTTACCCCTTTTCTAATAGTGCACACATATCGCATACCTAACAATCAGCCTAGTTAAGCTACCATGCCTAACTAATTGATTTCACCCAATCTCTAAAAATCCTAGTTAACTCGAGTACTAAGGGATAAACTTCTCCCCATTCCCAACATTGCTCTATGTTCATGCGTGGGGTGTCTCGCGAAGCGAAATCCAAATAAGGAACCCCTTGATACACTACTACCTGGCAATGTTGATCGTCGAGATCCATTAGGCCCTCAGAACCTGGCACGTCTATAAGACTCGTATATATATATATATATATATATATATATATATATATATATATATATATATATATATATATATATATAGTTCTTACTAGAACTTCTTATTCATGTTCATATAAATCCGGATATAAATCTACCGAAAGGGAAAAATACACTTTATATACATAAGTTTACTAATGATGTCTCATTTTCGTATACAAACAATATACTATATGCAACCAGTATATGATTATACCTATCACAAATATAAGTATGATATAATCATCCCACCGAGCTATAACTTGAGGATGCAGTCTCATAGTGCCTATTCAAAATCCGAGTTTACTCACTATACAACGGTACCAAGCTAGACTCTCTCATGGTCATGGTAAACAAATACACAACGGTGGAGGCGGTCATGTTCCCTCTGCAAGTGGAGTACACACATCACACTCGAACGCGAGATGAGATGACCTGGGGATATACTCTCCCTGCTCCTCAAGTCAGGGGATTCACCCACATCGCGCAATCTCCTTGGATCGTACTAGAGAAAATATATAATCTGACTGTCCTAACCCTATGCCAAAGGAAAGCCCGTGGAATCAGCCTCTAAGATACACACATACCAATCACACACAGATATATATGTATTCATGTCATAGTATATATACTATAATCACGTCGTATATATTTATAACCTATTTCACTTCTCAAATATATAAATGACTATAATTGCCCACTCATATAGCAATAGCCGAACCCAAATGCTCCCACTTGTAATAGCATAAGTATTTACATACTAAAAATACTAAGTCCATAAGTATTCCCTCACTTCATATATAGCTCGTACCTTAATCACTTTTAGGTATTTATATATATACTCTCTGAATATCCTTAGTCATAACCATTATATAAGTATAACCTTAACTTATCTTTATCCTATAACCCAAATTACATCCTAGTCGCCTCATAGGATTTACTCAATTATAGTCGGCATATAATCACATTATCTACGCGCACCATTATCAATATATAATCGCCCAGCGAAATATTCCCTCGAGTGTTACTCATCTTAAACACCCTCGATTAAATAAGTTATGGATCCCATTTTCAATGAACCCAAAGTTTATATACCGCTCCGAAATTTATTTAGAGGTCCCCACTCTATTTTATGAGCCCTAAACATTTAATTCCTCAATCTATTTATTTTCCTCGAAAATGTACTTTTAGTGTCGCACATCTTAGCACCCTCCTAGCCCCTATAAATTTCCTCAAATGGCTAGGTATTAATTCCCTCAATGAATCTTGATTTACTTAATTAAATAAACAAGAATCAATTAAAATTGGAATTTATCCCATATAATTAACCCTAGGCAAAATTATCAAAAATCCTGAAGGGTCAATTGATCGATCGATCCGGACAGCTTCTTCTCCGACAAGCTGTTTCAGCTATTAAAGCTTCCCCCAAGCTTTTATCTCCTCTACTAACATCCTTCAACCTCAATTAATGACATATACACACATAAAAAGGGTTCTAAACATCCTTGAACCCATAACCAACAATCGATTTTAATTAAATCCTAAGTTTCTCAAATTGGTTATTATTCGGAGTTTACTCGTTTAACTTCCGAAAACCCATTTTGATTCACGAAAACCCAACCCCAAAATTGTCTGATTTGTTATTACCAAATTATAATATGAGATTTATGCTTAAAAGGAAATAAAGCAAGTAAACACTTACCTCGTGGATAAAATCTGACGACCTCGAGTCGAATCCCACGAAGTTTGGTCGGAATATCCCTTTTCTTCCTCTTTTCTCTCTTCCTTTCCTCTTCTCTCTCTTTTCCTCTCTTTTCTTTATTCTTTCTCCCTCTCTCGTGCCTTATATAAGGGAGAAATAAGGGTTTATTCCTTTAAACCCAAAAATGACTCGTTTACTCAATTACGAGTTCCTAATAGCCCAAAAATTTCTCGGAGCCTAAACAATACCACTGGATACTCTATTCATACTATTTAGGCCATTCTAAAACCAACCGCTCACTCGAAATCTCCATTCGAGTCACTTAACTATGATTCACTAATTATACTCAACACCTCTTACTACAGGTTTTCCAATTAAAATATTGTCCTTTGTCGCTTTACCCAACTGCGACATGTAATAAAATAATCCAACTCATCTACTCATTCCCAAAAGTAATTATAACATACATCAGAAATCATCTAACACTCATAAACTCCAATAATTATTATTCACAATAATTCCTCAAATTTCCAAATTACACCCATTTATGAAATTTAATTATCTCTAAAAATGCAGGGTGTTACAGCTCAACATCACATATACTATGAAGATCAATCCTAACCATACATACATACATATAGGATCAACAACGCATCACACAAAGCAAATATCCAACCAGGAGAACTTCAAATCTCAACCATAAATCTTAACCATACATATAACCCAGAAAGTTAATGATCACCTTAAACATCACACAACCAAGCAAGCTCAAGCTCAAACTCAAGCAAGCGTGCTCTCGCATCACATAAAGGAACACTTCATGACTTAAACAATCAAGAATAATGTTCAAAAGATAAGGAGATAATTGTCCATTTTCTTATTGTACTTTAGGTACAATTGTACAAAGGTAAATAAACTTGATTATCCTTGTATATTATCAAAACCCACTCAAATAAACCTACCCAAAACTACCCTCAAACTACCCAAAAGCATGACCCTGAATAGCCAAAATGCTGAGAGATATAGTTGACTAAAACTATTTGTAGTCGACTAATAGTCTGACTTCTAGAGAACTAATATTTTCCTCAAACCCACCTAAAACAGTCCAAGTCAAAACCAATAGACTTTTGGTCGACTATACATTTCTTTTAGGCTACTAGATCTTTTTAAAAACTCATTTTTACACAATGACTAGTTTTTAAATTTTAATTTTAATTAACCTTTACCAACCTTGCATACGACTAGTGGCGCATTTAAAAGCCATAAAAGAATATATTGGGTTCCTTATCAAGACACCCAATCGTACAACATCAAACACATTGAAAAAGTTCCAAACCTAGATTGTGTTAATATCCTAAAGTCTCTAAGAGAGAGGAACCAAATCTCAAAACCCAATTGGGAGTGTCAGTCCCAAAAACTCTATTAAAGCTCTAGATTTGAGAAACCCCACTTGAACCAAAATCTTTCATTCCAACCCCTCTTTAGCAAAGTCATAAACCCAATACCCTCTTATGCTAAAGCTATACCCAACAACTCATTTTAGCATCATAATTGTGAATCTTGTTTGTTTACTTTTTAGAGAGAGAAAGTAAATTCACTTCATCGTTATTTTCAGTAAATCTACTTTCTTTACGTTTTGGTTATGGATCTCATTGTTGTTACTAACAGTAAACTTCATTTCATCTTCTTGGTTAGTAGTTCCATTGTTGTGGGCAGTCAAGGCATTTAAAGTCATTAGGCTATTGTATGGGTAATGTTTGGGCAAAGATGAGATTAGATTTTTGTTGGTTGCCTACAATACATTGTTCCTTGTAAGGAGATTGGTTTCGCCTTAAGTGAATTAGAGATAATGAAGTTCTCGAGTACCATCTCGAGTGTGGACGTAGACAGTGGACGAACGACGTTAAACTATTGATTTGTATATTTTCATTTATATCTCTTTCTCTTAACTACTCATAATTATTATTGATTAATTTTTTTTATTAAATTAATTTCTCATTTATAACAAGGTTAAGAAATTTTTAAAATTGCCATGAAACCCATATACTCAATTCACCCCCTCTTGGTTGTATTCCATGCCAACCTTTGGTATCAAAGCTATCTCATAGATAGTTATTTTTTAAAATTATAATTTGAGTCTAAATATAAAAATGGTAAGTAATTCTGAAATAAGTTTGCAAAGATATGATCTTCCCATTTTTTCAGATGGATATTACAAAATGTGAAAAAATAAAATATCACTTATTATACAATCCATTGATTATTACTTATGGAAAGTAATTAGTGACTAAAACTCATCCCTTTTATCTAGATTAAACATTGAAAATAAAAATGAACGTAACATTGAAGCTTGGAATATATTGCGCTCTTTCTTAGATTATGATGTTTGAGTCATGGTGTCCCACTTCAAGGAATAAAATGATTTGTGGAACTTCCTTGTTGAGGAATTTATAGAATAAAATAATGACAAAGAATAGTTGAATCATTCATCCATCACAAACATTGTGCTCAACAAATATAGAAGAAGAAGAAGAAGAAGAAGAAGAAGAAGAAGAAGAAGAAGAAGTGCCTTGCACAACCCCAATTTTAAAAGACAAAGTTATTATAGAAAAGAGCTCAACTTCATCATCCGACGAGTAAATAAAATGCCACCCTTGTACACAACAAAACCATGAGGTAAGCTCAAAACCCCGTGACTTTGACTTACTTTCGAAAAATGAAATGAATAATGCATATGACCAACTAAAACCACTTTATAAAACATTATTTGTGTTATAAAATTCTTATTAATTCTCATATGATAATTTAAAATTAGGACAAAAATCTCTATATAGAACTAGAAAACACAAGGAAAGAAAACAACATCCTGACACGTAAATATGATCAACTTAAAAAATCATTCGAGTCTATAAATAAAGAAAATAAATAAATACATACCATGATTTCAAAATGAAAACAACCAATTATAGAAAGAAGTTGATTTGATTAGAATCTCTTTTGGAAGCTTGAGTAAAACCCCGTTACATATTCTTTTTAGAAAATCCATAATTAATGATAAATCACATAACATAAAAGACACTTATTCCAAAATTGAAGATGAATGTCCCAAAGAAAACAATTGATCAAGTCAAAACATTCACCCTATCAAATGCCGCTTCTGTAAAAATAAGGGTCACACATCCAAATCATGCAAACTTGAAAGAAAAGAAAAGGTCCATTTTTGCATCACATTCAAAGAGAAAAATCACACTTATGGTAACTTTAAATTATAATATCCCTATAAATATTGCATATAATGTGCTATAACTAACCATACAATTAACCCGTGCAAACCCAGGAGGGCACTCTTATGGAATAAATTAATAACCAAGCCATCCTTACCACGTGAAAATAAGACATGAATTACTTAGACGACATGTATTCAAACCCCATTATTATGAATTAAGCAAGTGGTCAAAAAGTATTCAAGAAGAACCAAACAATAAAAATCAATTAAGAAACAAAAAAACTCTCTGGGATATAAAACAACTAGAGTTTTAAATATGAGTTGTGCCTCATTTAACACCAAAGATGGCCTCATTAAAACAATTATAAAAACAAAGGATAAGACATTTACGTTAAAGGAAATATGAAGCATGAATGTGAACTTTTCAATAATCTCAAGATGAAAAATGTAATTTATCATCCTCTCAAATAGTGCTTATTTAAGTGTCACATCACACTTGTCTTCTTACACTTTAACATCTTACACACTTACACACCGTTACTTTCTGACACCTTATCATTTCACATAAACTTTAATCCTTCCCAAGTAACCTAAACCTCATCTACAGTATAATCCAAAGGCATATCATCAAAGTAAAGAAAATAATTTTTTTAATAAAAAATTTTGGGGGTTTGGTTGACTAAAATACCCCACTAAAATTGTGTAACTTAACACAGGCCAAACTAAAACTCCCTGCCATAACAAAATTTGATTTTCTCACTTAATGAATTTTGAAAAGTGTTTTTTTCCGACTTTGCATGCCTCACAAACAATAAACATAAAACTCCTGCATCCTCTCTATAAAACCATAAACATTTAATTCATACACTCACCACCTTTCTCTGTCCAAAGTAATATCACTTTATCACTCAAGGCTCTTCTCCATCCAACTCTATAATGGCTTCCTCCTTAAGAAAATCTTCCAAAAGATCAAAGGTTCAACAAAACATTGTTCTGAATATTGACTTACATTTTCACAAACTCCACCAAAAGAAAAAATCGAACTTCCCCATATGTACGACATGTTCGACCATCAAGGTTGGGTTAATTTTCTCGATACCGTTAAAGCTACATATCCAACTTTTGTTCGTGTCATCTACACTAACCTCTCCAATAAACATGAAGTCATATACTCCTATGTTCTCAAAACTCAACTTAAAATCACACACAAGGATTTTTCTACTATCCTTGATATTCCAAATTTCGGGGTTGATAACTATGTCTCTAACCAATTGATGGAGTTTACCGGTTTTAATCTCGTTGGTGCAATAAACTTCCTTACGGGAAGAAATGTTTGTTCCACCAATGCATATCATCTTTCCCTCAATGAACTTAACGCCACCTCAAAGGTCATTCACAATATGCTATCTTACAGTATCATTACCAGATGTGGTAGTCAAAGCCCCATTTCCTACCCTGACATTTTTGTATATTGGTGAATCCAAAAGAGTATCCGCATTAACCTCCCGCCTATATAATAATTCACATATTGACCGATATGAAAAGAAGTGGTGCATGTCTTCCTTTTAATATTGTTCTCACCAAACTTTTTGAAGCCAAAAATCTTTCAATCGCCTATGCACGTGATCCCTTAACTCCAACCAATGCATTCATCTTCTTGAAACGTATCCCCAAACTAATGGGACTTTCAAAAACCCATGGTGTATGTAAAACTCACGGACGCATGGAGGATTTCGAAGAAGAGGAGGAAGAAAATAAATAAGAATGGAGAAAATAAAGATGGAAACACCATGAACACAACATTCCCCAATAAGATCCAAATTCCACACATCCTCTTGTTATAAATTTAACTCGTGATTTTCTCCCCTCACCTCTCGGATGCATGATGAAGTACTCACCTTACACACCCGACATGACCATCTTATGGTATGAGTAGACACCAATGAAAGCATCGTTGCCTCTCTCATTCATGGTCATCAGCAATGGTGTGAGGAAGCAGATCGATGAATGGATGAATAAGCCAACAACATTCAAATGATCCAAAATATGAAAACCTCTATGCCCAACAGTGGACCCCATGGTCAACCCAACACTCCAACACCGCCAACTCCATATTTTAGAATACACAAGAACTTCTTCATCTTTCTGGTCCATTTTCTTATCCCGATATGCCCCTGGAAAATGTTCAATTCACTCATCAGTAACCTCATTATCAAGGACAACGTCCTTAAGAAACTAGTCAAAATAATCAAGCGAGTGGTTCCTCCTACCCCAACTATGTACATATTACCCATAATTCTTTATGATGATTATACTTGTATTTCCTCATGTTGAATAAGAGTATGTGACTTTTTATGTTTTGGCTCACAATACCAATCCATGTTACATTTTAATCAATCCATGAAAATCATGTCTCAAATTGTCGTTCTCACGAAAACATGGTAAAACGAAAATTTCACAACTTAAAAAATTCCATCTTTACACCACACATAATACGTCTAACATATCACACTAAGTACACATTCACCTACATAACTCAACTTTACACCTCCATATAACATTTGAAGGATACTTTATGTAACACCCGATTTTGTTGAATTAATAGTGTCACATTATATATTTGAACTCGCGTGATTCAAAAATTATATGGACTTGGATTTATGAAAAACTAATGGGATTAGTTTAAATAGGTTATTTTTAATCGAAACTAAGGTTAAAGATAAAAATTCAAAAAGCTCGCGTATTGCGTGTAAATTAAGTTACTTGTTTTAAATCGAAATAAATAAATTAAATGGAACAAATTACATAATTAAATTTTTATATATTATATATATCTTACTAATATGAATCAATTCGAACTAGGGCCGAATCGATCCGGCACTTTTTCAAATTATCTTCCTTTTGAGTTGTGAACATGTGCAACCCATGGGGTGCAAAAGGAAATGACCCTCCCAAGTTTTTAGGCCATGATATTGGCTTCCTACCCCATTAGACCAAGTGGAAACATTATTGAGTGATGTGGGATAATAGGACTTGTGACGAGATGAATCAGAGACTTTGCTCATTCACTGTCTCAATTCTGCTGGGAACAACTTATCCCCAAAATCACGACTTTGAATCCTTTCCTTACCTCATTTTAGTAGCCTAAATTCCACGTAATTATCTCTATAAATCAAGCTTGGAAAAACACCACTTCACACTTTCATTATCAAGGGTTAAATAGGGGGTTGAAGATGTTATTTTATAAGCAAAACTTGCAAAGGAGCAAGGAATTTATTAGGTTTTTTGTGAACCTCTTCATGAAAGGAGTTAATATCTTCAATAGGTAAGGGTTCTATACAATTTTCAAATTAAATCCAAGCATTCTAGATATATGTATGTATATGTATGATTCACAAGCTTAGTTTATGATATTATCACCGCATGTGAATGTATGAAGATGAAAATATGATAAACATGGATGAAAGTTAAAGTTTTAGAGAAGTACAAATTTTAGAATGATATGTTAACTATTTCTTGCATATATTAAATTAAACTTTTTTAATTCATGATAAAATTTTATATTGACTTATGAAGATAGTAGGATGCATTTGTTGGGTTTTATTGACATAAAACCTCACTTTCATGAACATGAACCCTTCTAGTTAGGATAAATGGGTTGAATTTATTGAAAGTGGATCAAAATGAGTTTTTGAAAATGAAATGATAAACTTTAAACTTTTAGAATACTAATCATACGAAATGATACAATTTATGTGAATAAATTTTAAGAAACTTAAAGAAATCAAAGTAAAACCTTGTTAAGTGTAAAAGTGGTAAAAGCATAGGTGTTCAAATGTGTAATATTGAAAAGTTAAAGCTCAAGATAAAATAAGAAAACAAGGATAACAATGGAAAGTTGTCAAATTGTAAAACAAATCTTGAAAATATGATACTTCTCAAGGTTGTATCACACTAATGGATTGGTCCCCAGATTAATCAAGTAAAAAAATGATTTTAAGAATGACATGCATTAATGTAAAAGCCAGTTCGTGAAACAAATTGAAAAATATTAAAGTACATTAATGGTTAAATTATAGGGATACAGGTAGGATTAAAAGAAAGATTAAGTGTGATCGAGCTCATCGCCCGAGTTGCATGGTCATAATGCACATTTCATGGTTACGATAAATCTTGCATGAGAACACTCAATCAAATTAAGGATGATTTCATAATTGTTAAAATACACATTATATGGATAGATATTCCTTATATGATATATATTCAGCTAGTATTTCACCTACTGGTCGCACGCTCATACCCCACCATTTTTCAACCCCCAAGTACATCAGGTAAAGGAAACAACAAGGATAGCAAGAAAGAAAATGACAGTTGTCTACGCAATTAGAACTCTATCACTATTTGTTTTAAATTGTGCAATTCGCTTTAAACTATAGTTCTTACCATTTCAACGTTAATATAAGTACTTTAATTTTGGATTGTAATAACACATGATGGTATGGATTTTACCGAAGTTATAAATTATTCCATAAAACTCTTTTATTTCAAGTATTCCTATGAATTTCAAAAGTTGAACATCATTTCATTAATTAAATTAAATGAATTTTATGGCACAAATGTAAAAGAAAGTTTTTATTTCAAAATAGGATTTTCTTAAATGAAATCAAACTATAAAAAGGTTTTTTGCATTGACACCCGTAATCGAGGAGTCACACTTTAACATTATAAATATCAGATTAACTGTGTTCTAAACCCATGCAGTTGTTTTCCATTACATGTAATAACCCACTTTTGCAGTAAATAATCAAAAAAGGAAAGTTAGATACATTTAACTTGATATTAAAAATCATGTTCACACCTTGAATAACCAAAAATACACTTGTCAAAAATTACTCCCTCCCTTTTCAATAATGACAAATGGGGAGAAATATGTCATGAGAAAAAGATGCTATAACTAAGGGGCAGAAAAATAATTTAATAAAAACCAAGTCTCAAAGCAAGGGGGAGACTTTCAACCATTTTCTCAAACTATATCAATTTTATTGTCATCGTCAAAAAGGGGGAGATTGTGAAGACAAATATATTTTAACTAAATGGATTTTGTATGATGAAAACACAATTGATATAAAGACTTCACTATCTTCTCTCTAATGTACTTGAGATTAAAACAAGCACTCAATACATTATGAGACACAATACAAAGAAAATACCATCCATGCAACCATACTAACATGCTCATGAAATACGATGAAGATAACATAAAATAATGATTCAAAGCATCCATCAAACCCTATCAAAAAATCATCTATTGAAAAACAAGTGAAGTTCAAGCCCAACCTTACATATATGCAAGATCAACATCACATGTGCCATGAAGTTCAAGCTCAGTCATACATACATACAAGCTCATCAACACATAATACAAAGTAAACATCCAACCAAGAGAAGTTCAAAGCTCAACCTAAAACCTCAACCATAAAAAGTGTTGCCCAGATTATGCTCAAGAGGGGGGTGAATTGAGTTTTTTTTTTTTTTTTTTTTTTACAATCTTTATTATAAATTAAAATTTCAGAAAAGAATAATTAATTTATAACACTTTGACAAATTTCAGATTAATATAACTATAAAGAATAAATCAAGCAATATCAAAAAAATGCAACCAATAAATTTAAACAACTAGAAATGCAGATTTTAACATTCTATAAATATTAAATTAATTTTTGTATTTTATATTAAGTGATATTCTGAAACTAATTATTTAACTCAAAAATTAATTATTTTAACCTTAAAAATGATTATGTCAAATTTAAGAATTAATTTAATTTCCAAGATAGTGTGCAGAAACTATTAACTCAAGCAAGTAAAATAAATAAATAAAAGTGCGGAAAATAAATGACACCGAAATATAACGTGGTTCGGCCAAATCCCGGCCTACGTCCGCGCGCCTAGAGCCCCTGTCTCCTTTGCGCTTCACTAAATTCTGATCCACTTTTACGGTAGGATCAAAAACCACTTTACAACTGAGCAGCAAACCGGCTACAGGTACAACTTCCGAAGCTAAAAGCCAAAGCTTCAAAAATAACTTTTAAGTACAGAGGTTTGGATGTTGAAACTCTTAAAATACGAATGTGAATCTGAGTTTTTTCTTCAAGTTCAAGGCAGCTTCACAGAGATTCCAATTTCTAGTCTCAAGTCTTCACTAGAAATCTTACAGCAGAATAATGGAAGTAAAAATCAGATTGCTCTCTATTTTTTGATTTTTTTTTTGTTCAGTTCAAGATATTTTCTTCTTGCATCCGCTGGCCAAATATATTCTAAAAGAAATAGACGTTGGAGATTTTGAAAGATGGAAAGCCTTGATCAACTTGAGAGCTTCATTAATTGTGAACTGAAAGATGACGGCCATCTCTTTTTCTTCTTTGATATCTATCAAAATAATAAATGGTAGACTGATGGAGAGAGAACGTTAGAGACAAGTGAGATAAGAGATACGTAATAAAAAAAATCATCTCAGTCATTCAGAGATAAAAAATTGTCCAAGAGACACTATTCGACAAATACAAATAGCCAGTACAAATATCTGATGCACAATTTATTAAAAGCACTGTGCATGAAAAGTGATTATATAAACAACTATTTAAATTTATACACTCATTACATATATGTATATGCTTTTGGCAAATATAATATATGGAAGTGAACTGTAGATCATTTAATAATTTGTAAAGGACAAAACTTTTAAACTACCAGTCCACGCTATCATAACAAATAGCTGATATAAGTCTACTCAGTCGCAGGGTCTAGAGACGGGAGTGTATGGATAGAAGTGACCATAGCAGGCATTAAAGATTATGTCAAAATTCTCTCTCTCTCTCTCTCTCTCTCTCTCTCTCTCTCTCTCTCTCTCTCTCTCTATCTATCTATCTATATATATATATATATATATATATATCGCTGTAAAATTTTAAACCAAAACTAGAGTATTGATATTGTCGTAGCAAAAAAATGTACGGACATAAGAGTTTTAAAATTAAATGGCAGTGGAGATTATGAAAACTTGGTTAAGTCAAGTCACCAATAGAAAGCTACTAACCAATGGTTAAGACCGTATACATGTAGTAAAAAAAATAAGAGTTCAAATTGTAAGTTTCCAAAACAACTAACATGTATGGCCGTTATCTTTTAACACATACCAGGTCTAGACGGATAAGTCTAGTAGCAGGTATCATGATAAGTGTGTAGGGTCAAATCTCAATTAATAAGTAGCCGAACCAAGTTGGTGTATTCAAATCAGTCAATAGTCAAAGAAGGAAACAAGTGTAATAGCTTAGCTAGGTTTTAAGTATTAAGGCACCACCAGGTTTGAAACTATCAAAAGACCGAGGCATGTAGCAGTTCGGTCATTACACTGTTATGTAGCAGTTTGGTCATTACACTGATGGGACAAGACAAGGGGTGTAAGGATTAAAAAGTGGATAACTTTTATCCTGAAAAGAAGTAACCCATTTGGGTCTCTTAAAAAGCAAGCGTAGCTGTCAAAAGATAAGGCACGAATTGTGTACAATAAGTAACTATTATATAAATATTATATATAAACATTAGTACAAGTGGGGCTATTATAAAAAAAACGTATGTAAACATTAACGTTGGAACTAAATAAATATTTGTCAGAGAAAATGTTTCACTTAATATAATTAACAATAAAAAATATTTAACATATGGATAAAACGTAAAAATTAACAAAAATTCGGACACAAATGAGTAATGAATAAATAAAATAACAGCAACAGTATTTACCAGAATGACATCTACAACTGTTAAAGTAGGTGGCACAATCAATCCATATCTTCTCAAGATTTTACACAATTTTATCATTGTACTATACGTCAATCAAGACTTATGCCTTTTCATGAGTTCCAATAGAAGTGTCCATGAAAGCAAGTAGCAGGTATGATGTGGGACATTATACCAAAAATAAAAAATAATAAATGTATTAACTATTATACAAATATATATATATATATATATATATATATCAATAATAATAAAAGTATTTTTGGAATCATCAAAATCAGTCTATTAGTAATTAAACTAAATTAATTCAAGGTTTAATTACATTTTCAATTAACAAAAATAACTAATCAAGTTCATGATCATCTCAAATATCACACAACCAGGCAAGATCAAGCTCAAGGAAGCATGCTCTCGATATTAAACAAAGAAAAACTTCATGACTCAAACAATTCAGAAGAATGTTCAAAAGATAAGAAGATCATTATGTAGTTTCGTGTTGTAGTTTATGAACAATTGCACAAAGGTAAAGAAACTTGATTATCCTTCCATCTATTCAAAATCCACTCACCTAAACCTACCCTACCTAAACCTACCCCAAACCCAACCCTGAACATCCCAAACGCTGAGAGATATAGTCGATTATAATTTTTAGTTGACTAAAAGTCTGACTTCTAGACAACTAATCTTTTCCTCAAACCCACCTAAAACATGCCAACTCAAAACCAATAGAATTTTAGTTGAATAAGTATTTCTTTTATTTGACTATAAGTTTTAAAAAAACTTTTTTTACACAACATCTAGTTTTCAAATTTAATTTTTAAGTAACCTTTACGAACCTTGATACCTTGCAATCGATAGGGGCTCATTTGGAAGCTATAAAAGGATATCTTGGGTTCCTTCTCATGACACACAAGTATGCAACATCAAACCCATTGTGAAAGTTCCTAACCAATCTTGTATCAATATCCCAGTCTCTAAGATAAAGAAACCAAATCCCAAAACTCATTTGAGAGTTTTAGTCCCAAAAACTCCATTAAAGCTCTAGATTCAAGAACACTCACTTGGACCAAAATATTTCATTCCAATAACTATGTAGAAAAGTTATTAACCCAATACCCATTTTTGTTAAAGTTATACCCAACAACTCATTGAGCATCATGCTTGTGAATCTTGTTTTTTTTTATTTTTTAGAGAGAGAATGTAAACCCGCTTCATAATTATTTTTAGTAAATATAGTTTTATTTATGTTTCCATTACGTATCTCATTGTTATTACTGACGGTTAAACTTAATTGTATCTTCTCATCTGATAGTGCCATTTTCATAGCATAGTTTTAGACTAAAATGGCATATCCCGTTATAAATTTTCACACACCATCACGACGAAACAAACATTACATCTACAAATTTGAAGACTTTCAGATATCCCGTAAAAGTATAAAGCTATTTAGAGTTTAAATTATTTGGCAGAATTGATTTTTAGGGTGTTTACTTCTATAAAAAACGAATAGGATTTTTTTATTTCAAAAAGATTTTTTTTTATTTTTAAATCTCTCTCAAAAAAGATGAAAAGAATGTTCAAATGAGATTGTCACTTCGTTAGAAGGATCGTACAAACAATTTCTAACGTGCTTCGATCGAAGGCGTACGGTTCTAGGTTGTTTGAAGGTCGTTTGAAGCCTGTTTATTTCATTCAAATGAAATGCACTTGTAGTTCGAACGAGCCTTGAATTACATTCAAATGAGCCTGCCGCCTCAAAATTTGTGAACGTCCTATAAATACCTATTTTTTGTCCAGTTTTTCTAAGAATTTTGCCCAATTCGTTTATGCGTGTCTTTTTGTGAAAGTTCTTGTTTTTTGTGTGTTCAAAACACTTTTTAATTCACAAAGTACATCCTAAAAATCTTTCCTGTGAATTATTTTAAACCCTAAAAGGTTTTGTGTCCTTATATACACCTTTATGGAGAAAGCATCTCCATGGTTAACTTGTGACACCCGAGGGGACTTACTACTAAAGATAAATGTTGAGACTGACGGTGGAATGAGATTTTGTGTTTCTTGCGAGGATCATAGTTGCTCTTTATACATTTAGGATGATTAGCGCGTTGAACTTATGGCAGTTATCAAGTATTATTGTAAGTCGACTATCTTGTAATAATTTTAAAGTGTTGAAAAAAGGTTTTACCGTAAAGGGATTTTTCTTGAAACTTTACCTTTATTGAATGTTTGATTTAATTTATGTTTTGAATCACATAGTTTCATATTCTAAGATTAAAGGATTAAAATTTGTTATGGATTGTCATCTGAATTTAATAAGTTAGCTCCATTAGAAAATTATGCACTATTAAATTGAAATCTTTGCATAGCATATTTATTTCCACATTCTCATAGTGGTATTAGTGCCCTCCACTCTCTCTAAATGGTGTCAGAGCATTCGTACTTCCTTTTTTCAAATTGGTATCAGAGCAGGTTGCACTTAGTTATTATGTTAGATCCTTGTTTAGTGCTTTTTGAGTGGTTTAGTTTTTCTCTCGACGAATTCCCACTATTTTGACGACTTAAATCGTTTGAATTTGAAGTTTTCTAAAAGAACTGAGATTCTTGAAAAAAAATCATTTTAAAGGTGCTATGAATCTTTTGCAAACTATTAAAATTCAAAGAGATTTCTTTTGTGAGAAACATATGGATATGGACCGTGAGTTTAAAAATCTAGAATTGTCCAAGAAAAAGAGTGATGATAGAGCTCAACTTTTAGATAAATAATTAGAGGAGTTGAAAAATTCTAGGGTTAATGTTTGTGTCGTATAGAATAATGTTTTAATTAATGATCTTAAGGAACGTGAGAAGACTCTTAGGGATAAGTTTGCTTTCGATGAGTGGGAGCGAGATAACCTTCTAGGAATGATTGAAAATTTGAAGATGGAGTCCCTAAAATTTGAAGCGTCTAATTTTTTTCTTGAGTCTAAAATTTTGAAGTTAAAAGATAGTTTAAAAGACTCTAGTGGTGTTGATAGTAATGGTATTGGCCCACATGTTACTAATTCTTCAAGTGTTAAAGATAAGACAATAGTTTGTTTTAGAGGCTCAACCATGTCCAAGGATGTTAAAAAGGTCAAATCATAGGAAACATTCCTCGCATGTTCGTATTGTGGTAGGAAAGGTCACCTTATGCATTTTGTTATGATCTTGGAATAGGTCCTAGGAAGTTTTAAGTCTAGTGTTACCTTGGTTCCCGAATCTTGACGTGTCAAGTATACATCTATTTGGGTTAGGAAATCCATTTTTAAGGAGCTAGATGTTAGACTTCTTGATTCTTGCATGCTTACATATGATGCTTCACACGTTATATCTTATAGATGATCACTTGCATGATTTTGTTTGTCATACTCTAGTTATGCTTCATGATATATGTTTGCTAGTGTTATGACATGTTTATTTTTTGTATTATATTTTTCCTTTATTGAGTCATATTGAAAAATACAAAAAGATTTTATTTTGATAAAAATTTTAAAAAATACAAAAAGATTTTTGGTTTTTGTTTATTATAGTTTTACACATTTAGTGTGGCATATTGGTGTGCTTGAATAAAATTCACTCTATAATTTCCATGTGGCTGGAACATTTGATTATGACTTTAGATACTTAGAATGATCTTAACCATGTTTATAGATTTGTTTTGAACTTGATTTGCATTGTGGATTCGACTTTGTGTATGTCTCCGCACACACATGCACAAGCGTATTGGGTTTTAACTTCACTATGTACATTTGAGGTTGGTGATATATTCTCCCATCAATTTTACCATTTATATTTTTATGTGACTATGGGGGATTTGTGCATGTAAAAATTATTTCCGTGAGAGTTTGTTTATTATTAAAAAATATAAGTGCACACGGGAAAGGGCTGCGAAAGACAAGTTAACTTTATGTGAAAGCCCCCATTTGAAAAGAGCCTAACAAAAAAATAAAGGCAATAAAAAGAGAAAAATTTGCCAAAAGGGGACAATATAGTTTAGTTTGTTTGATCATTCAAAAGAAATAACTTCAAAGGAATAAAGAAAAGATAACAAAATGTTATATGAGTTTATCTTTTATAGGAGTTTCGTTGAAGATCAACGGATTTGTACAATGAATCCTAGTTATGTTTATTTTGTCATGACGCTATTGATTTGTAGAATCATCAATAATCTAAGATTGTGTGAATTGTGCTTGTTTTGTTCACTAAGTTCAACTTTATTTATCAATTGATACTAAATCTTAGTTTGATAAAGTTTTGCGATCAATTAAAACTTATTGAACATATTTCAGTGTTTGGGTTATAATTCTTCTGTTATTAGTTCACGCCCATTCATTCCATCCCTCATATTTACACACATCGATACTATGCTAGTGTATAAAGCTTATGTGTTTTGTGTCATGGTTTGTGGTTGGTTATATCTATATATGTGTGCCGGATTTTCGTTGATATATTTTTCATATATTATATATGGTATTGTATGTTGTGTATATGAAATTTATTTTTTGAAAAAAAATGAAAATTTCCAAAAATAGTTGATTATGTTTGCCTCTGAGATTATTATTACACATGCTTGATTTATATCTTTTTGTGATGATATCTTATCTTCTATGTAATTCTTCGTGTTTCATGCGTATGTTTCCACTTCTGTATCTATATCGGATAAAAACAAAGGTGGAGAAAATTAAAATAATCAAAATGAGTTTGATTTATAGGAGAGAATTTATTTATGATTTTTACTTTATTTTTAAATTCTATGCGTCACAGGGTATATGTTTTTATCTCATGTGTGTAGGTACTTAAAGCAGAATTCATAACACGCGGATGAAGACAAAGTTCGCCAAAGGGAAGAAGAAGAAGAAGAAGAAGAAGAAGAAGAAGAAGAAGAAGAAGAAGAAGAAGAAGAAGAAGAAGAAGAAGAAGAAGAAGTTTTTTTTAAGACAAAGAGACTTATGTCATTCCGTTCTAGGGTTAGGAAGGGTGTTAGAATTTTTGTCATAGGAGATTTTAATTTTAATTGGATATTCGGCTATGAATGTTTATTTTGTACCGTAATAGCCAAAGGGAGAGATTTGTAAGAATAATATTTCTAGGTGTTAGGATTTTTTTCATAGGAGATTTTGATTTTACTTTGGTGTTAGGCTATGTTTTCTTGTTTTGTACCGGAATAGCCAAAGGGGGAGATTTACAAGAAAAAAATTTCTAACATTGTTCATAGCATAGTTTTAGACTAGTTTGGTATATCCCGTTACAATCGTCATGCACCTTTACGACAAACCAAAATCAACATCTCCAAGTTTGAAGACTTCCTAACATCCCATAAAGGTATACAACAATTTAGATAATTAATTTACAGAATTGATTTTTGGGATTTTTATCTTTATAAAAAATGAATAGGAGTTTTTATTTCGCAAAGAAAGTTTTTTATTTTTAAATCTCATTCAAATGAGATGGACATCTCGTTTAAATGAGATTTTCACTTCATTAGAAGGGTTGTTCAAAATATTTTCTAACCTGCTTCGATTGAGGGCGTACTGTTACAGGTCATTTGAAGCCAGTTCACACGAGATTGCTTCTTCTTTCAAACGAGATTTTATTTCACTCAAATGAGATGTACTTGTTGTTCGAACGAGGCTTGAATTTCGTTCAAATGAGCCCAATGCATTGAAATTTGTGGACATTGTATAAAAACTTGTTTCTTGTTTAGTTTTTCAAAGTCTTTTACCAGATTCATTTATGCATATCTTTTGTAAAAGTTCTTCATTGTTTTGTGTCAAAACAATTTTTAATTTACAAAGTACATCCTGAAATTATTTTTGTGAATTCGTTTAAACCCTAAAAAGTTTTGTATCCTTATATACACCTTTGTGGAGAAGGCATCTCCATAGATGATTTGTGATACCCGAGGAGACTCATAGCTGAAGACAAACACTGAGGCTGAATGTGGACTACGGTCTTGTGATTCTTGCGAGGATGATAGTTGTTCTTTAGAGATTTATAAAGATTAGCATGTTATACTTATGGCAGTTATCAAGTAGTATTGTAAGTCGAATGTTTTGTAATGTTTCTAAAGTGAACTGTGTTATCGTGATTATCAAGTAGTATTTGATTTATGTTTTGAATCACATGGTTGCATGTTCTAGGATTAAAGAATTAAAATTTGATGTGGCTTGTCATCTGAATTTAATAAGTTAACGCCATTAGGTTATTAAGCACTCTCATATTGAAATCGTTGCAAAGCATTTTTGTTTTCACATTCTCATAGTGATATCAGTGCCTTCCACTCTCTCTAAGTGGTGTCAGAGCATTCATACTACCCTTTCACTATTGCATGGGTACTGATTGGTCAAGGATGAGGTTAGTGTCCTATTAGTGCATGTCGTATTTTGGAGTTCCTTATAAGGAGTTTTGTTTCATCTTAAGTGAATCAAAAATAGTTAAGTGCTCAAGTACCATCTCGAGCGTGGACGTAAAAAGTGGTCAAACCACGTTAAAATCTAATTTTACAAAGTTTCATTAATCTTTCTCTCTTAACTTATCATAATTATTGTTGATTAATTGATTGTTATTAAATTGATTTATCATATAGCAATTAATCTTTATAAGAAAGTTAATAAAGTTTTAAAATTGTAACTAAACCCATATACCCAATTCAACCCCTTTCGGCTATATTTTTGGGCTAGCGAAGACAATAGAAAAATGAAAGAAAAACAAAACAAAAAAGAATGTAAAATCACCCCACAGAACCTTCCAAACCCATTAATCATGTATGTGACCTTTCGACCCCATACTTTTGTCCATTTTCCACCCCATTCTGATGTACTCAGATGAATTTTTGTTCTACTTAAGAGAGAGGGGCATTTTTCTCATATTCTTTAAAGATAGTGATGGAGAACCCACCAACCTACTCGACATGAATCAATAAGTTAATTGTTCAACTCAATAGAAATGATTTATGAGTCTTCACAAGGTATTTTAATAATTAGATTTCAAGTTTTCTTCATTTTAAACAAAAAATGAACGTAGAAAACATTAACTGCACCAAATCTATTCGATTGCTTTCAACTAAAAAAGATTGGGTATTTTTAGTTGCACATCATCAAATCTGGTAAATAATGGAAAATTGTAAATGCCATACTCAACGGAAGGGTAATAAAAATCCATTACATATTTGGTAACAATGAACCAGTCTTATTACTGGTAATTCTATTCCCAACAACTAGAGTATTATAGTTTTTTTTCTACATACCATACTAGACTCTCTTTCACTTAGTATGTGTAAATACTAATAGCATCCAATTACATATTATTGTATTATGTTATTGGTCCCTCCCACTGAGATAATTAAATTTTAAATTTTGCTTAAATCGTGTCAACCTATGTGATACATTATTCAATGTTGATATTTATTTTGTTATGTGGAAGTTATATATTGTGTAAGCTTCAGTAAAGGTGGTGACATAACAATACGAACTCCTTGGAAACTGCATCTGAAGGTGATGACCAAGAATTCTTGTCAGTAGTCATAAATAAGCGATGACTAATGGCTCTTTTTAGTGGGACCTTGACCCTTACTAACAACTAGGGGTGGCCGTGGGCCGGGCCTGGGCAGGCCCGGTCGGGCTCGGGCCGGGCTTGAAAAATTAAGTGTTATCCCAAGCCCGCTCGGGCCTAGATCGGGCCTTATTATGTAATCCCAAGCCCGCCCAGATTTGAAAGCTCTTTACCCAGGCCCGCCCGATCGGGCCCTATTATGTTAATTAAAAGATTTTTTTAAAATTAAAATACCTATTTTTTTATTTAAAGACCAATTTTTTTAATTAAAAATATGTTTTAAATTCCATATATTACAAAGTCCATATATAAAGGTTCTCACTTTACATGAAAAGACTTGGTATACGTTTTTATATTTATAGAAGTCCCCCCCCCCCACATATATATATATATATATATATATATATATATATATTTCGAGCCTCGGGCCGGGCCTCATCGGGCTTAAGAACTCATGCCCAAGTCCGCCCGAAAAAAAATCGGGCCTATAAAATTTTGCCAAGCCCGCTTTGCGGGCCTATTTACCTTACCCAAGCCCTATATTTTTATTGGGCGGGCTTGGCGGGCCTCGGGCCTATGGCCACCCCTACTAACAACTACTAGTAAGTATCAATGTGTTAAAATTGGTGTTATATTTTTAACATATTTTTAAACACTAATAATATTCTCGCCATTGAGGAGCCCCTATCGATACTAGAAGATTAAACGGTAGATTATACCTAAATCTCTTATACTGCAATTATTTATGTTTCTTTTTATTTTTCTTGATCTTTTGGCAGAAAAAGGATTTATGCTGATAATCTCTTTTCAAATTGTATAATTCTCAATACTTTGAGCTTTCATCACTCACTTAGTTATGGTTTTTGAGAGTTTTCCATGCCTTTGTGACTAACTTCGTCTATTAGGTTTTATTTATGAAACCTTGTCTCTTTTTAGTTGATCATGTCTTTGATTTTACCCTTCTATTGAGTGTTGATGATATCTTTGAAGTAGTTTATCTTTCGACTTGGGATTTGTCTTTTGATTTTGTCCTTGCATCCTTGTTTTTAGTCTTGATCATATCCTAAATCTTAATATGATATTTTAGACTCCTGAACATGTTGACTCTCAAATTCCATATATATTATTCACACATTAATACATTATTATCATCAAAATATCACAAATGCCCATAGTAACAATGTTTATATTCATAATTATAATGGGGTCTATTAATATATAAAAATATCATAATATGTAATTATTATTATTATTATTATTATTATTATTATTAATATTAATATTTTTTCTTGAGAAGTAACTTGTTTGATCTCAACATGATCAACATAAACATATTAAATTTATGGCCCACCGTTCAAGCTAGAAGGCTATAATGTATTATGTTTAAAGATGAAGACATAATTAGAAAGGTAACAACTTATGTTCATCGATGATAGTAGCAATACATGTTATAGATCATGGTTAATCACCCTTCACGTATAAATTTGGAACCACAACGACATTGCTAAAGCATTCTTTGTGCCAAGATTAAATATGATTTTTTCCAAAATGAATTTTTTTTATGTTGTGCATTTGAATTTTTGGGTGTACGCATAATTTTCGTTAACTTGTACACAAATGTGCTTTCTAGGCATACAATGTTTTTTTGTTAATATATACATTGTTTATTATACTATTAATATACACATATGTTTTTTAGATAACATATATGTGAGTTTTCTCTAATGTATATGTGATTTATTATGTATTGTATTTGTGATTCTTTCTTCTCTTAATGTATACAAAAAAAACTTTGTTGAAGTATAGGCAAAACTCTATATTATATACACAATTATTTTTAGTAATGTATATATTAATTCTTTTTCCTATTAATGTATACATAATCTTTGTGAATGTACACGCACAACTTTATACTATATATAAAATTAATTTTGGGTAATGAGATATGATTTTTAATCATGTATTTTCTGTATCCGAAAATATAATGTATTTATAAAGATATTTTTAGTTTTTTATCATGATTTCTTTAGTTGAAGTAACTTACTCGCTAAAAAATATATTAGTATACTAGAATAAAAAATATTATTGGTGCGGGAGTGGAATACCATTCTTCTTAAAATTTTAGTAGAAAATGATCACATGGACTCTAATGAAAGGGCGGTCTTCAAATACAACACATTATACGTAAATTGAATTTCTTTACCTAGATAATATGGTGGGTTGGAATTAATAAACAAAGTTGTCTCTTAGTATCTCTATGTGCTAGTCACGCGTCATAAATTTCATTATAAATATAACAACATTATTGAATTCAATTCAATTCTATATAAATTTGAAAGTTAAGGGATTAAATTTTCAAATTCATAATTGTTGGAAAAAATAATACACTAATCATATTTCAAAGGAGATAAACACTAATATATCCTAACATAGTACATAAATACTGCTATAAAATGTCTATAAATTGGACAAACATATTTTTTGTATTATTAGTCTTATATTTTATAAGAATCCCACTCCCTTAACAATTATTAACACAAATTAGTTATTTCTCCCAACATAATCTATCCTTCAGTATTAGGACTCTTTATGTCTCTCTTTCTCTCCTAGCGATCCCATTTAGAAGCAATGTGATTCAGTATCAAAAGGATCTGGGGAAGATTCATTATCTGGAATTCCGCCTTCCTGCATCTAGTCTAAAAGGAAGGTTAAAATATGGCCTTCAATAATCCTTCTTTTTAGGAAAGAGGACTCTTTAGAAAAAAAAAAGACTCAAAGGACTTAGTCAACCCATCAAGACTTATTGATTATCGTACGACTTGCGCCCTAGAATTTTTGTCCATATATCCTATCTTGGGGATGTTTTATCCATCCCCCCAAACCCATTTCAGTCATACGACCAAAATTACTTTACCCTCTGACAGGATCAAGTGTAAGTAATCATAAAATATAAAAAGGTTAAGATTTTAGTATATATGTAAGTCTATGGAGTGATGTACTCTCTTCCCCATTTTGTCTCAAGTAAACAAGGATTTATCAACATATTTAAGAAAAAAATTTAAAATCAATTATCATAGAAAAATATAGTTACATGGCTAATCTCATGTCACTCCCACATAAAACAGTTTTAATATGTGCCTTTTATCATTTTTAATGCCCTAAAATCTCAAAGCACCATTATAAGCAAAGATTAATACATGTAAACTCTTATTCTAGGAAATTTATAATCATTCTACAGTGCACATTTCAGTAGCCATTGTAAGATACTCAAACCTAAGGTTATCTAGAGGTTTGGTGAATAAATCAGCTAAATTTTTGTCAGTATGAACATATTAAATAAGTAACTCCTTATTTTTTACAAGTTCACGGATAAAATGATGTCTTATTTTAATGTGTTTAGTCCTAGAGTGATGGAGTGGCTTTTTTATGTTAATTTCTCTTGGTTATCACATAAGATTGTTTCTTGATTTTCAAAAATTCCGTAACCGTTTATCATTTATTTTATCCACATTAACTGTACAAAACAACTACCAATTTCTATATATTATATCTCAGCCATTAATAGAGATATGCAATTCTTCTTTTTACATGATCATTCGACTAGGTTGTTTCCAATGTAGTAACAGCTACCCGAAGTTCTCTTACTATCATTAGTACACCCCGCCCAATTAGTTTCACTATAGCCAATGATAAAACTAGTAGTATCTTTAAAATACCATTGCCATAATCTAGTGTAATTTTAATATATTCTATAATTCGTTTAACATATTTAAGTTGACACTCTTTAGGCATTAATTAATATCTAGCACATTTACATATTGAAAACATGATATCTGGTCTACTTGTAGAGTCCAAGTTGTGTCTATAAGTGTGCCACATTCATCTTTAGATTATTTTATGGTGGTACTATTATGTGTGCACGTAGTTTTGGAATTTTTCATGCAAATTTCTTGAGAAGTTCTTTTGCGTATTTAGATTGACTTATAAAAAGAACATCATTTTTCTACTTAGCTTGTAATACTAATAAATATTGAAGCTCCCCCATATGCGACATTTAAAATTCTCCACTCGTTATTTCTAAAAGCACATCTTATATGTTTATCATAAGTTGATTCGAAAATAATATCGTCAACATAGATTTGTGCAATCAAGACTTCAATTTGAATTTTTCTAACAAATAATGTCTTGTCATTTCCACCTCTTTCAAAACCGTTATCAACTAAAAATATTGAAAGACGGTCATACTGAACCTTAGGGGTTATTTTAATCCATAAAGCGCCTTCATTAACCGATATACGTGATTATGATAATGTGGGTCTATGGACCTTTGAGGCTATTCATCGTATACCTCCTTCACTAAATTTCTATTTAGGAATTTAGATTTTACATCCATTTTTTTTTTGGGAGAAGAGGGACGGTACCGCCACAGATATTATTAAATCAAGCCTAAAGAGGCAATAGCTCGAACATAAAAAAAACTAGAGGTTGAGCCCAATGCTCTGTCTTGAAAACAATAAATGATGGGATTTATAAACATCCTTTTAACAAAGAATTAAATGAAATGTTGAAAACAAAATTTGGGATTTTATAAGGAATCCCATTACAGAGAAATAAACTTGACGCGACTGAAAATGTGTCTCAGAAATGCGTTCACTCTAGGCTCAAGTGTAAGACTGTCGCTCAAGTAATAATCCGACAAGTCGGGTATCGATCCTCAGGGAAAAAGGACAACGAAGTTGTGACGACGGAAAAGACGGAGGAATCCTAACCTTGAGTCTAAAAATAAAGGGAAAATGATTTGATTTTGGGAATGATTACAACTAAATGCAAAGATGAAATTATGAAAAATGCAACTGCACTAAGTTATCTAAAATATGAATGAAAATTGATTTCAAAACTTTTGACAAAGTGATGGGAAAAACTAGGACGAGAATACAATTCCCCAACCCTAGTGTAGTGCAGTGGTAATATTAATCATAAATTTATCTGATTGATCTGACCCGGGATTTAGTACTCCCAAGCATTATGTATACGAGGTTCAAGCCCGCGTCATACCTAATCTGAGGATGAGTAAATCAGTATCGCAATAGTGATACTCAAATTGCACTCTAAATCATCACGAGTACCCAGAGGCAAACGTGATATAAAGATCTACAATTATGATGTCACTATGCGATACGATCATAGTCAATCAATAAATTCATCGGATTAATATTACACACATACACTAACACTTCAGGTTGGGTTCATGTACCCCGACCTTGAGAAATCTAGCCTAACATGTTGAATTCAATGAAAACATTAATTGAAGTGTAAGAATTCATGATTAATCTAAGAAGAATGATAATTAAATGTAGAAGCGAATGAGAAATACAAATTACTCACTAAAATTACTCAATCAATAATGCAACAATGAATGAAACCGATACTCACAAAAACTACTGGATCAATCTTCAATTCTTGAAATAAAACACAATTTCTTAGCTAAACTAGGGTTTTTGGAAAAGAAGCAGGAAACCCTACTAATTCTTCCTTCCATAACAACAATAAATCGGGTCTTAAATACCCTACAAAAATATCGGAAGTCAACTGCACTAGGAGACTTTTTAGGAAGAGAGAAGATTTCCAGATCTCGAGGACCGGACCGGTCCGGGTCTTAGGCGGACCGGTCTGCCCCCAAGGCGGATCGGTTCTTTTTATTTTGGGGCGGACCGGTCCGGGGGCGTACCGGTTCCTTTTATTTTGGCCTCCTTCCGTTTGCATGCGATACGGGGTCTTCTGGAGTTTGGCAAGGCGGACCGGTCCGAGGCAGGGGCGGACCGGTCCGTCTATTTGACTTTCTGGCTCATCTTTGACTGCTCATAACTTTTGTTCCGGGATTCCGATTGGGGTGTCGTTTCTTCCTTTGTGATCGTGAATGAGATGTCTCCAACTTCTCTTTAGGTACCTCATCCGAATTCCGTGTAAAAATTATGCTTTTTCCCTTGAGACTTTTCATTCTTTCTTTCTTGATTCTACCGATTTCTTTCTTTCGTTTCTTGACATCAAATACCTGTAAAATCACTACAAAATACCAGAAACTCGGTGTACTCATTAGGATCAGTCAGTAGCACAGTTATGAGATAAATTCAACTCAATTACGTTGTTCGAGGTGCTAAAAGTAACTAAATCAAGGGATAAATTAGGAAGAATTTATGCCTAATCACTTTCTAATTTGAGAAATACTTGTTCTATCCATATAAAGAAAGCCCCTTATCTTATCTGTAAGAGATGAAAACGACATATAATTAATAGAGTTTTGAGAAGAAGCAGCCGTCGATGCTAATGAATCAGCAACAGAATTAAGTTCTCTCCAACAATGAGAAATCTTGAGCGAATGAACTGAAAGAATGTTATCCAAGATGTCCTGAATAGATTTTACATCCATTTGATAGATTTTAAATTGTAAATGACTAGAAACTGAAAGGAGTAGTTTAACATAATTGAGATGTGTGACTAAATGTTTCATCAACGTCTATTCCATCTACTTGATTATAACCTTATGCTACCATTCTTTCCTTGTTTCTAACTATCACACCAAATTCATCGATTTTATTTTACAAAATCCATTTTGTACCAATGACTGGACTGTGTTGGCTATGGAACTAAATACAAGACATCGTGTGCTTTTAACTAACATAGCTCTCCGTTCATCTTGTTTATCCAATACGAGTCATATAAAGCCTCAACCAAATTTTTCACTTCTATTAGAGAAACGAAACATACGTAATTAGTATACATATGAGTTTGAGACCTAGTCATCTCAGGCTTTATAAGATCTCCAATAATTTTATCTTTTTGGTGATCATTATAAACCCAAGATGGAAATATATATTCCTTTGTTGGTAATGATTAAATTTCTTGTGTTGAGTCATTTTTAAAATTGTTATTATCCTCAATAAAAAAAGTATTTAATCAGCACTAACAAGTGGTATAGTTTTGTCATTCATAACTACATTAATGGACTCTTGTATAGACTTGGTACATAGGTTATAAATTATACAATCCCTAATATTTAGAGAGTAACCTAAGAAAATTACTTCATCCCCTTGCGTGTCAAACTTATTCAGATGTTCTATCCTTAGACATTTAACTGTAAATGTGCACAAATTTTATTTTATAAAAGTTTACTAAATTCCATGTCAAAGCATTGAGTCTTTGAGTCATTAAAGCTAAATTTTCTTGAAACGATGTGATATAATTGAGTAAAGTGGGGCTCGTTCATCTAAACTACATAAAATTTTGGGACATTCAAGGTCTATCCAACCTACTCTTCAACACAATACTTTTGTTGATGATTGGAAGATATATAATTTTGTTAGTTTTGTGATTTAATGTTTTTGGTTAAACACACACTTGCATGTTTTTCAAAAAAGTGTTTTTAAAGGAATGAAATACTGATTTTGATCTAGAGATGTTATGTATACCATTTTGCAAAAATACCTAACTTTTAAAATTGCTTTGTTTGAAGTCTATTTCATTTTGACTTTAAACCTTTTGCACTGTCCCATTTTGATCCATGCACATAGTTAATGTTTGACTCGTGCACACAACTACGCACCATTTCAACCTCGTTTGCATACAGGTTGAAATTGTGTACACGACGGAGCTATTTTTTTTAAAATCCTCTAAATAGGTCATTTTCCCTCTATTTTCAGATATACTTAATTCCTCTTTACTATTCAGTATAGGAGAGAGTATTTCAAGGTAGAGTGATTTTATTCAGCTTCTCTATTTTCAAATTCACTTGTTCCCTCCAAATTGTGAGGAAACCCGGATTTGTACTTGATCTATGGATTTAAGAGAGAATTGAGTGTGATTCGATTAAGTTCCACTCTAGCCAAGTTCAATTTAAACTATGGTACACTTGAATTGATGATCCAACACTCTTAAATCTAAAATTGGAAGTGCTTTGTACTATTAGAGAGATTGGAGCATGGCGCGATTCTAAGGAGGAGAGTGTACTTCCTCGTTTACTTTATAGAGCTTAAGGTGGATTTCTTATTTTCACTCGGGGAAAGTCCATAGTTTATAAACTACTCGTGAGTGCATGAGTGAGTTGTACCTTCTTTCTTTGTATAACATTATTTTTTAGTTGAATGAGAAATTTGAGTGCATCGAGGTTTTTTACCTATAGGTGGGAGATTTTCCTCATAAATTCGTCTTACGAATTTATTTGGATGTGTTGAATGTTATTTTGCACACTTACATCACACACTACATTTAAATCTCACATAGATCTAGAGTAATTCATTAAAATTGAATTTAGATTCTAGTGAATTGTGCTAGTTTTACCTATATTTGCTCATTACGTTGGTTATCCAATCTTTGCATCACATCACCTAGTTATTATAGGTTCCAAGTTAGATAAAATTGATAACAATATTTAAATTGTCAAAAATTGGTCATATGAACACGTATTGAATTCATACATCCTCTTCAATTGGTATCTAAGCAGTTACTCTTGTTTGCATTCACGTGATGGATTTTATTTGTCTTAATTTGCATAGTATATATAGTCCTAGGTCATTGAATTCTAATAAGAGGAGGCATTAGAACACCAAATCGGAGAAGAAGAAAAAGAAATCTTCTCATTTTTCAGAAAAATCAATGTTTATTGATGTTGACTTTGATGAATGTCATGAAATTGAAAATTTTGAATCATCGAGTCAAGATAAAGGAGAGTTAATGTATCAACGTATCAAAATGAATTGTTAAGTTGAGTACGAAAATCAAACTCTTCTAACAAGAACAAGAATTTCTTGAAAGTGATTTAAAAAAAACACTAGTTAAATTACCAATCAAAAGTTGAAATTAATTGAAAACGAGAATGGTGAGTTATTTGACTTGACTCGTGATTTAAAAGAAGATAATAATTCTTTGAGGTTAGAAAATTTATATTTGAGAATATTGAATAGTTCAAAAGTGTTAATTTTAAAAAACTCAAATATATTGAAGAAGAGAAAAGTGATTTGACTCTTGAACTCAAAAAAGTGAAGAAAGAGCTTCTTATTTGTGAAGTTTCTAAAAGTGAACTTGAGAAGATATTTGAATCTTTGAAAAATGCAGTTAACTTGTCTAAATGTTTGAAAATCATGTCATCTTCTTCTCAAGTTAACACATCGAGTGAATGTTCATTATATGATTCAAAGAAAACCAATCATTTGATCTTGAATAAAAATAAGAAGAAATAAAAAGTGAAGGAGAATGTTCAATTAAAAAAGAAAAAGGAAAATGATAAAAAAAAAATTCAAAGGATCATCCAAAATCATTCACTTGCACCTTTTTTTCATAGAGAATGCCATAGTGAGTCTTTTTATTACAAATTGAAAAAGATTAAATTGAAACATGGTTTTAGCAACATGAAGTTAAAAAGGGAAGATGAATTTTTCCCCAGAGATGTCTTTGATAGGAAGAAGTTTGTTAAATACCATGATGGTAAACCAAGACCTTCGCCATAGGTTCCACCACATATGCATAGTAAGAAAGTTGAGAAGAGAATTCATAAATCCAAAAACAATTTGAGAAGGAAGATTGATTTTTGTAACTTTTTCAAGGTTAAAGGTCACACCAATAAATCTTATAGGTTCTTGAGAGAGATAAAACATATATTCATAGGAAATAGGAGGCACGTATTTTATAGTGATCCTATTAGTAAACTTAGAGGTCAAATTGGTGATTTGATGAAGAGAGTGGTCATCCTATTATGCTTATCCAAGGACCGAAAGTATTTTATCACTAAGGAGACTATAGCAACAAGTCTTTAGAAGAAGCTAAAGAACAAGTACATGAAAATGATGCCAAAAAAGAGATATCTAGACCTAAACTATATGCAAAAAATTTAAAGAGTAGGGATAAGAATCCTATGAGGAATGCAAGGTGGATGCCAAAGTTTGTTAGTGGCTTACCTAGGAATGGACTAATGAAGAGGATTGAGCTTGTGGCCCCTCAAAAGAAATTTGTGGATAGAGAGGTTGTATTTGTTCTACCCATTGATTTAGGAGATGGAACACCCATCGATATCTAGGAGATAATTTGCTAGGATGCCGAGGATCTTGTGTGTGTAGGTACCCTCCTAGGTACTCTTGATTTGTTTGGGATCAAACCACTATAGGTGAGTGCTTGAAAGTCATATTCAGGTGTTATTTTTCTTCATGTTTTTTTGAGAATTTAATGCATTTATGAATTTACAAGCATTCTTCTATATAATTTGTTCCTTTCTTAACATGTTGTAAATATGTGCACCATTAGTTTTGTAAGAGATTAGTTCTCTTTGCTAGGGTGTTCATAAATAAACTGATACATATCTTATATTAATGATAATAACATAATAGTGAAAGTACCCGTAATGACAATGAATGAACTTAAGTATATATCTCAAGAAAAGGTAATAAATACAAATTTTAATCATAAATGAACCTCTGATGGAAGTTAGTTATAGAGAGAGAAAAATCAGCACTCTAAATACACCCAAGGTAGGTAGGTAAACACCAAAGTATGAAGAAAGAGTGTTTGGAAGTAAAAAAATGCTTGTGTTCTGGGGAAGAACTGGGCAAGCGTATTAATGGAGGAGTAAAAGCTCTAGTTTGTAATAATATCTCGAAGAGTTATTCTGGCTCTAAAGTTCCATGGTTTATAAAAAGATAAATGGGTTATATATAGGCTTAGGTTGCACGTGAGGAAACTCATGCGCATTAAATGTTGGTTCGAGCTACCATACCTAACATGTTATTAGAATTAAATGGTGAGTGAAATCTCGAGTGAACAGCAACTGTGACAGGATGTGCAACAGTGCGTCAGTGTTGCACCAAGAAACTTCTCACCAAACCATCACTATTAAAGTTTAAGTTTGATTTGACATGTGTTAGGTTTAGCATGATGCAATACATATAATTTATGGAAATATATTATCTTTAGTGCCAAATATCTACGGCTAAGGAAACTCAAGGATAATAACTCATGGTTGCTCAACAATGCTCAATCAGGAAAAGGTGGGTGTTTCATGTGGTGTGTCTAAAATAGTTAAATCATGTTTTAATGATTCCTTACTCTCTATCCTCCAAACAGTTCCCTCAGAGGTTCCCAAATGAGGTTGTTCGCTAAACCATGAAAGCTCTCATAGGTCCGAACAAATCCGTCCTTTATTGGTACTGAGTAACCTCATAACAATTACAACATGACACGTAATTATATAAAAATAGACAAAACACATCACGAATCAACCAACTTCTTCTGTAAGTCTTCTCCAATCTTCGATTAATCTCCACTTTGTCGTGATCTATCACGAGTCTATTAATGGTGAGGCTTATTTCTAAGTAAAGAGGTCATCTATGATATCCTCCTACATTTTCCCCCTCTTAGAGAAAGTTGTTATGAAAATAAGAAATTTATGTACAAAACATCTTGAACCGAAAAGACAAAATCCGAAACACCTTTGGAGGAAGAACCTCAATTTGATGAAACTTGATTCAACACATGTCAGTCAAATATTTATATATTTTTAGCATTTAATAATGGAGTCCAATCATCTGATGAATATATCACTTTTTTACACGTGGAATCATGGGGTTAACTCTTGAAATACCTTTGTTTACGCAACCATCATTTTCTCCCAATTGTCAAAATTCACATGGGATAATAAAGTGTTAATCAACTTGAATGACTATATCTCCCTACCCTTTAAAGTATTATTTTACTCCGTCTTTTCAAAGTTTTACCGATTTTCCCACTAAAACTCATAGCTTTTTATTTTCTAAAGAGAGAAAGTGTCCCCTATTGCCCTAAATCTCTTCAAATTTTCATTCAGATCTTACTTTCACCTGTTGTTTACTTATGGCATTACTTCTACATAACTTTCATCTCTTTTTCATCGGTAAAAACCTATCAACCACTTCCATGGCTTTTTTAAACAAAACCAGAAAGGTTTTTGGCAAGAATGTCGTCAATGAGGTAGCTGAGCGCTAGGCAATATACAATCTTTACCGCCGTGATCCCTAATTTGGGAATGGTGATAAATTTTTCCCAAGAGGAGATATAATTCAAAATTTCTATTGAGGGTACTGATGACATTGTCTTGGTGGCTGAGTAACTCGAGGACCATACCCATGGGGCATGCCACTTCCTTATTCGTTATTCGATTTAGGCTTAATTGGGGGAATTTTCGTTATTCCCATATTGAATTTGAAATACCAAGTGGATCTCATAATGGATTTTCTCATTGGTCAAGTTATCTTTACAACATATATAAAGATGTACTTAAAAATGTTGGCCTTAGATGTGCGACATAATTCTTTGGATACTTCATGTTGTCTAGGAAAAACCATTCCCTTCATCTCTTGGTCTCACGCTAGTGTGTTACCTCTTACACATTAGTGGTATATTGGGAAGATTTCACCATCACTTTTGAAGATGTGTGAGAATTGTTTGGATATAAGCCACATGTCCATTTCCCTTATGATTCCAAACCAATGGATATTGATGTAGAGAAATAGCTTGCTCTACTAGACCAGCTTGTTCGTGAGTCAGTGGGTGATGCCACAAAGGCCACTTTTAGCAAATACATCAATTGTTTTTTTTAAATTTATCTCAATATCACTCAAGAGAAAAAGGAATATGGGTCTACCATGATGTGGATTTTGGTGAAGGTTGTGGCGGCGATTTCGAAGTAGCTGCATACATCATTTGCTCCCTAATTTGGTGAAGGTTTACCATGATGTGTATTTTCTATCCCTGGTAAACTCAATGATCAACCAAGTAGGGACTTAGTAAATATTCATATCAGATTGGATCGTGGAGTCAATATTCCTCGGGCAATTATAACTATTGGATCATTGTGTACATGTCTAGACATGTGTTACCTCGATATGGCACACTTAGTCATCCATCTTGATGTTTTTAATCTTACCAACACGATTTTGTTAATGGGATTCCTCTATACAAGGTTCCTCGACCTTTCCCTAAAATCTCAACAAATTCACATGCTTCCTCTAAAGAATACACTCTAAACTTAGTGGATCAAAAAGCAAGGCAATAAACCATTTTTGCCATTGATTGATGATATTAACTGTTTTGAATTTCGTCCGTGTTCTGGATATAACAATGATAAAACTTGGTCATTCTTCAAACTGAAAGCTTCATCACTAAATCTTCTTCTCAAGGGTGAGAAAGATATTAAAGATAATCCCTCACTTGTTATGGTTCTTCTGATTTATCCAAGCCATCTTCCATCTCACACTAAGTGGGAGGTTGAAAGTGAATCATACAATCCTCATACATGTTCCTGGAAGTTTTGTTATGATTAATGAATACCTAAGCGTATTTGTCATACAGATTGGGTAGATTACTTATTTTTGTATGTTATTTTTTACTTCATAATAAGAAATATGGTTTTTATGTCTGCATAGCATCAAAACGTACTTCTTCCATATGAGCAAAACATAAAAGACACTTCTTTAGGCTGGTATTTCCATTATTGTCCAACACAACTTGAAGCCTTTGAATACTTTGTAAAAATTGATCCTAGTACCCTGTTATCGAGAGGTTTGGTCCTATTGGACTTGGGTTAAGGAATCTCTCCACCAAACACATGGAATTTCCTCCATGTCTTATAAAGAGACCATACCCTAAGGAATTTCCTCCCCTGGCACCAACTGTTGAGGTTGCTCCTCTGGTGGGTATAGAGAATAAGAAAGGTTCCACGTCCACCACTGGAATGAAGAGAAAAGATGCTTCAACTGTAAGTTCATCTAAGGGGGAAGTTGTCTGTAAAACCTAAAAAAAGTTTAAGGCCACTAAAGGCTCCTCCAAACCTTGGTGGTTTTCCCCCTGGGTCCATTCCTCCACCAGATCCAGATTTAAATGATAAGTTAAATGACAACTAAGTATATGGTGTTCTAACTAGGATGTAATCCATTCTTATTAATGCAGATGATGCTTTAGTTGGTTTGGAGAGACACAACCTAACTAATTATTTTGTGTTTCCTCAAGTTCGTCATAAGAAAGTTGTGCATGTGTAATCTAGTGGGGCAAGTATCTCTAGATGATGCACCTTATCAACACAAAAGGGTTTTGAGAAATAAACATATTGGAAAATGCATGCCTACAACTCCCAAGCCTCCAGGTTTCTCGAAGTAAACATTGAAGGGCAGGCCAAGTGATGATGTGGTGGAAGCTTCCACTCAGGTTTTGTGCCTCTTTGAGAGACTCGTCATGTAACGCATTTGTTCTTTATAAATTTTCTCTGAGTATTGAGTTTTCTTTTTTTGAACAAAAATGTTTCCAACACTGTTGCTCATTTTGTTATATGCTTCTCGACTACCCATGGAAGTTGTGTATATTAATGATAACACTCCTCCCACAAGAGGTTCCTTGATTCCATTTGTTGAAGAATATATTATTCTAACTCCTTCTCGGCCCCTTTTTAAAAATTGGATGAGCTTCCTTTAGGTGCGCTTCATCTAAGCGTGCGACATCTAGACGTGCTACTATGGTGGCATAAAAATTTCCCATGTATAAAGAAATATTGGGGGAGTTAAGTGGAATTTTGAAACTTAAAGTTTAATTACTCCCATGATTTCATTTGAGTTAACACTGATTTTTGTTCCTCTAACTTCGATAGCGCAATTTATTTGCATTGAACTTTGGATTGATCACTTATTTATTTTGTCAATATTTGTGATTTTCAAGACTTGGTTGTATCTTTCATATACAAGTGGCTAAAATCCTTCCATAATTTGGTCCTCCGATGGATGTGATGGCCCTCATAGGGTCTATCAATGAGGAAAACCTTCATCGTAGCCTTGTGAGGTTAATTATCAATTTGGACTTTCAAGTTGTGATACATATGCCTCTGTGGTATCTCCAGATATATTTCCCACTTCCATCCAACAACAATTTTGGTATATGCCTTGTAAAAAAAATTAACTTTTACTTTGATTTCTCATTTATAACTTTATGTTAAGCTTCCTCTATTTGTGGTGCTTCAATATGAGAGGAATGAGGAGAGGGAGTACGTAACTTATCCCACTAAGCTTGCTCCAACCTCAGTGGTTATTCCTCCTTCACCTATGGAGGTTGGTCTTTCTTCAACAGAGCCTACCATTTTGGCTCTTAAGGACAATCCAATGGGTCAACCTTAGTTTAGTTATGGGTATGTGATAATTCCCCCATCCTTAACCACTATTGCAACTATTGATGAGAAAGGTTTCTCCACTGCATCCTCTTTGTGGAATTTATAGTTTCTAATAACTCATTTGTGTATGAAAAGTTTTCTTAATGTTATACCCTACTTGGATATAACTTAGCGAAAAACTAACCTTCATGGTGATTTACTCTCTCAATTGAGTAATGTTTAAGTTTTGTCACCTTCTTGGTGATGCATCTACTTGGGTGTGGTTATTCAAGAAAACTTAATACACCTACTTGGTGATTTAGCTCAACTCTTACTAAGATGTTTGGAGTTCTACCTATTTGGTTAATTATGGCTAACTCTTTTTCACCCTCTATTTTGCAGCCATTGATTGAAAATATCCCTCCTGGGTCACCTTAAGTGGCACATCCTTAAGTTAATGTTCCTATGCAATAAATGGATGTTGATCCCATTATAGCTCCACCTCCTCAAGATGAATCTTATAATCAAAGTTACCATGGCTTAACAACTAGCGTGAATAGGGAGAAGGGTGAGTTTGGTTGTGGTGATCCAATGCCAAAAGTTGCACCAATAGAATTTTATCGTCAAGTATTTCAATGTAATGCCTTCATTATAGGCTCCATATGCACTATTTTGGAATGACTAACTGCTTCTCATCTAGAGATATTCAATGTTGACTTTGAGAGGACCCATAATATGATTATGGGTTATCGACTACCAGTTATGGCAAATGTGGTGTCTGAAATTGTGAACACCCTAACTTCTGCGTTAGAAAGATCACCCCTTAATCAATATAAGAGCACCCTTAAAGACCAAAGGAAAGATAGGTTTAATTTTACATGGATCATCAATAGTTTGAGATACCTTTAGGATCCTTACATGGAAACTTATCGTTCCCACTACCTCAAAAATGTGAAGGATTTGAATGTTGAAAAAAGGAAAACTGAGGGACATTGGCCCCCAAATTGAAGAGTGTAACCAAGAAGGGGTAGCATCCGAAGAATATTGGTCGAATGCCTAAAGGAAACGTGAAGCCAATTTGATGTTTAAAGACGAATTTAAATCAAAATACTATGAAATGTTTGATTATTAAATAGAAGTTGCCTCAATTGGGGAGGGTTTCTTCACTTCTCATGATTTATGGTCCCTCTTAGAGTATATTCTCTTTGTTGCATTTTTAGGAAATAATCCTAGTTTTGCATTGTAACTATTTTACAAGTGAAATACAAAGGATGTTTTTTCTTGAACATGTGTGTACATTACTCATTTTTCTTTCTTCAACACTTGTCTATTTATAATAAACTATGGCCAAAATTTACATGTGTTTCCTCGTAATCTCTAAGTACAAAATTTATGTGTGCTCTCTATGCATGATAAACTTTTAACCATTTGCTGTTAACTTTGGATGATCTATCATTATCAATATTTGAGATCAAATGGTAACCTAAATTATGTGCCTCCTTAACAATATATGATCCCTCCCACTTTTCTCCAAACTTTGAAAAAGGGAGTCCTCTAATGTGATTGAATGTAACTTTCAAAATTAAGTTAACTTCCATAAATTTTATTGGTTTTACCAAGTTCTAATAAGATTTGGAGAATTTTTTCGTGTAGATCTAGAATTTCCTTCTCGCATTGTCTCTATGTTCACCTAGTGCTTATGTTGAACATGCTTGCTCTGGGGACGCATGCTACTTCGTAAGGTATATTTTGTAAAAGGTAAATCTAATTCCACTAGAAGAATTTCCTTAAATCTATAAACTAAGGAAAATGGTTTGTAACCTGTTTGTTTCCTCTTGGGAGTTCGATAAGCCCAAAGTACCATAAGTAACTTATCATCCCATGCATTAAGAAAATCTTCCATCATTTGGGTTAATATTTGAACCAATGTCTTGTTTGTATCCTCAACTTAGCCATTTCCTTTAGGGTAAGCCACTGTTGAGGTGTGATGGGTAATTAAACATTAATTTTTTAGCATTTACACCTATTTGTTAATAAATTGGGTTCCATTATCTAATAGAATAACCTTGGGAATGTCAAACCAACAAATGATGTGCTATTTAATGAACTGTGCCACCAAACATGCGATTTCCCTTTTCAAAGGTATTACCCATTCCCACCTTTTTTAAGAAACTAATTGATACCAGAATCCATATTTTTTCCCTAGAGGGAGGTTTAATTACCCCCACAAGGTCAAACTCCCAAATATGAAAAGTATAAGTCATTACTAGTGAATTGACTTCTACCGATGGAGCATGGATGAATTTACCGTGATGTTGGCAAGACTTGAACTTACAAATAAACTCAGGTGAATCTTTTTCCATTGTTGGCCAAAAATAGACAAGTGAGTTAATAATACAACTCGTCTCCTCCAATGTGAGTTGGATAATGGGATTTCTTGAGGTATTCTTCTGCTTCCTCTCTTATGAATCATCACAATGGCTTATTGAAGTATCCTCTACGATATAGCTTCTCCTCTAATAGGTAGAACTTTGGAGCCCTTATTTTCATTCCTTTGGCATATTCCTTTTATATAAGAACAACTCCATCTCTGATAAAATCAATGTATGGATGCCTCCAGTTCGTTTGAGCTTTCAATAAGTTACACTCAGCTATTTTGAAATAAATCTTGACACTTAGTACATTCTCATTGTATTTCCACGACGTCTTACTTCATCATTGGCCAAAAATACCCCTCCCTTTGAATTCCTCTATATAGGGGAATCTCATTGGTTTAAAAGTTATCATCATGAGTATTCTTCAACCCTTTTTATGCTTCTTGTAGACCTGTACACTTAGGCAAAATCCTCCCTAGAACAGACTTCCTCAAAGAAGGAAATATTGTGCTAACTCTGTAAGCTTCATCTTATCATCCCTTACCTCCAATTGCTTCCTTATCTATCCTCTCCAATCCTAATCATCATCAATAGGGATGATTTAAACAACAAACTATAGAGTTATTCTAAAATGAATCATCATAATTATAGACTCAGGGTCTCTGATCATTTTATGTAGAAATATGGCATAGACATCAGCATGGCAATTCATTATTATTAGGTGCCTCTCAATCTTGACCTCTAGAATTTCCTTATCAACTTCTGGATGATGGTTCTATAAGGTGCAAAACTGAGATGCTTCAATCTTTATTCACCATTCACTTACTTAACCACCAAGTTGAAGTCTCCCTTAATGCAAAGTGAACGGTTGCCTCTTCACAGTGCTTAAGAAATGCTAAGATAAATGATTCGTACTCTTCTTTGTTATTTTAACAACGAAAGTCTAACTTAAAATATAGATTAATCTCTTATTTACCTCTAGGTATGATAACACTTGCTTCTCCTTTTCCTTTATAAGATGGACCATTAGACTCTATAGAACACTCTTTTAAATCTACCTCATAAATATTGGATTATAAATCATCATCTGGAATATCTTCGTGAGGTGGATCAAATAAGACTCAAGGAAAAATGTCCAACGAATATGCATAAACTTTGCCTTTAAGTGAGCGAGGGATTACACATTCCAAATCATACTCTAAGAAAATAAGGAACCACCTTGATGCTCTCCCAACTAAAATTATCCATGCTATCAAAACTTAATTGGATCACATCTTGTCACTATGTGGATAGTGAAAGACAACATATAATGGCTAAGTTTTTTTAATCAATAAAGACTATAGATAAATAATTCCTATTTGTGATAGTATATCTTTCCTCAAGACCATAGACAATGGTACTCTGATAGTAGACATGTCTCTCTTTTCCATCAACCTCCTATGGGATAAAGTAGAGGTAAGATAAAGCAACAAAGGTACTCCCTCTTTGGATGGAATCATCATTTGGGGAGAAGTGAGCAATATCTCAAGGTTGTCAAAATCTTCCTGGTGTATTTCATCCCATTAAAACTTTATGGTCATTCGTAACAAATTCATCAATGGGTGAGTGATCTCAGAAAGACATGGGACAAATCTTCTCAAGTAAGAAATCTTTCCTAGGAAATTTGGTAGCTCCCATTGTGTATTTGGATAAGGCATGTCAAGGGTGACTTTCTACGTATTTTGGTCCATTTGAACTCATTGCCTATCCATAGCAGAACCTAAGAATTTCTCACTTGTTACATCAAAGGCACACTTGAGTGGGTTCATCATTAGTTTGCACTCCTGCGCCTATTAAATACTTTTCTCATATCAAACAAGTGGGGATCCTCTTTCTTTGTCTTGACGAACAAATCATCCATATAAAACTCCAAAATTTCATGAAAGAGGTCAAGAAAAATGGTTATCATTCTCCGGTAGGTTTCCCCCTCATTTTTTGACTAAAAGGCATGGAATTATAGATGAGTTTCCTAAGGGGTCTACTTTCTCTAGTTGGCTGGATCCATCTTGATCTAGTTATAACCAATATAACCATCATTGATTGCATTCAATTTTATTAATTATTGAGAGATAACCTAGGTTTGGGGAATAACCTCATTCACTTCTTCAACTTTCCTACCTTCATTTTTTCATCTTTATCCATTATTTTCTCCAATTTATCCTTGATCGTGGGCATTCTCAGACCTTTAACACGGTTGTTAAGAATTTATGTATCCTCATTCAACTCGGGGTAAAAGGCAACATCCACCAAATGAGATTAATCCTCAGCAAAATACTTCTTTGTGCTATGGATCACAATCTCATTATCCTTCACATTGGATTTAGCACATTAACGGAATGTTGAGGAAATCAAACCATGATTATGCATCCAAACTCTCCCTATAAAAAGATGGTAGGAAGTGGTCAAATCAATCACATGGAACTTTATGTGTGATATGATATTTTCTTTCACGATCCCAATGTTCACATAGCCAATTGACCTAGAGGTTTTGTTATCATAACCTAAAATGGAAATATGCATTACGATTAATATGCTATCAGAAATGTTAATTGTGTAGTATGAGATAATTGGCATGATGTTGACCAATGCACCTCCATCCATTAACACTCTGGAAAAACATGTTCCAAGTATGCTTTCCATTACATACAAAGTCCTATTGTGGGAGGCCTAATTAATCTATATGCATTCGAGAAATTTATCTAAAACATAAACCGCCATATCAACCAAGCCATAAGACCCATCCATCTGAGCGAAGGAGCAACGTTCTTCCTCGCTATTTCCAAAATCGCCTGCGTGATCTCCAACCTGTTCTCATGCGGTCTACCGACTTGGTTAAAGAACCATAAAAATTTTAGTGACTTCGACACATCTTGGTACTCTATGATTGGATCTACCCCATATTTATCTGTTTGATAGATTTGCTCACTATTTCTTACACTTGGATCATTGTAGGAATTGACCACATTTGTCATTTCTATCAGACATATATCATACGTCAATTGAAATTCCTCTTCTTCTCTTCTCTCCTTTCTTGTTTGAGTTTTTTCTTCCTCATCGAAAGGAACCACCATATACGCTCCATGTGATGATAAGGGATTGTTATTAACATTTCCTTGAGGAATCTGTAATGTTTTATCCAACATGTGTGTAACACCTTGTAACTTTGAGAATTTACCATTTAATTATTTTTGGGAGAAATAAAACTATTTAAATTGGAAAAACCAAAATTTATGATTTCGAGAATTTATTTGAGTGGGAGGAAATAATTATGATTGGCGACTTTAAGTTCAATTGTTCAAATTATTGTGTGTCGCATTTTTGAGGTCAAAATTTGAGAATGTTATAAAGTGTTTTGGATGACAATTCTGAGTGCACAGTTGAGTCCGAAGGGCTCGAGATAGTCAGAAAAGAGTACTCGGGGGTAGTAATCGGGTCTCGGGGTATTTTTGGTCATAGTCGGGACCACACAGGAGATTTGGACCATTTTAATTAGGCCCATATGACTAAAAACGTGATTAGGGTTTTAAACTTAATTGAGGGAGTGTTGAACGTCAGTTAACAAACTCTAAATATAAGAGCTTGAGAGAAAAGCAGAGGAAGCAAGTGGAGAACAAATTGGGGATCTTTTGGAGTCAAATCGAGGGACAAAGTGGGTGTTCGTCATCAAACCATTTTCTACACATACGGATGAGACTCTACGAATAATCAGAGGCAAGTGGTTAACTTTTGTAATTCTTAAATAGATGATAACCAATTCATATTATGGGAGGTGTAAACCGAAATTCGTTTTTGGGTGTGGGATTTACATGAAAATGGGTTTTTAATGAATTGGGAAAATTATGTAGATTTGATACTCAATTAATGTTTTTATATGGTAATGAAATTATGGAAATCGAATTGTAGTATGAACCAGTGTCTATTGGGTGTCTGATTTGGAACTATGATGATGAATTAAAAATCGAATGAGTAAAACCCGGAAAATACCTGAATTAGTAAAGTTCAAAATTATGAAAACCAAATATTAATTTAAGGTCTCTAGAGGTTTAGAACCTTTTCCATGTGTTAAATATTATTGGTTGTGATGGCATAATAGTGGGAGAGTGGATAAAAAGGTCGGTTGTGTGTTAATGGTGGAAACAGATTCAGGGAAGAAGATGAATATCTGGTCGATCGACCCAAGGAGTTGATCAATCGGCCCCTTCAGTTATTATAAAACATGAGACTGTAGATCTTTTTGTCATGGTCGCGTGGGCACCAACCTCGTATTTTTCTTATTGTTTTCGAATTTATAATGATTTTTCTACGAAAGGATGCGCGAGACCGACAACTTTAGAAAGAAAGAAATTCGGGTTATTTGGAGATGACCATAGATGAGTGAAGGACTTTGGAAAAATATTGAGCAACATTATTTTATCCTTGGATTTGATAGGGATGAATCCGGGGTATGAATTTGAGAGTATCTGGAATGAACGACACACGAAAATATATGAACGTATTCGAATGGGAATTTTGGATGACTATAGTATACGGGCTGATATCTTAAGGAGGAATTTAATTAATAGAAATTGAATAGAATTTAATACTTGGAGTCTTATGGGATGAGTATTAAGGAATATTAAATTCAATAAGAATGCCAAACTTATTAACGAAATTTGGTGAAATAAATTCTAAAGGGTTAAATTTCGGACCGAGGGAAAATGTACGGGTATTGTAGTTGAGCAACACTACTTTAAATTAATTAATTATAGTGAAACTAATTAATTAAATTAGAGTCGGACCATAGACTCGGGTATATATAGGATAGTGTTGCGAATTTTAGTACACGATAAAGTCGAGGTTTATAATATATATATGGTGTGGAGATAGTACATATATATATATATATATATATATATATATATATATATACACAGATAGGCTCAGGTGCGGGCTTCCCGTGCGGACTTTTCATGCGGACTTTGTCCTTATCCCGAAAGTGGTCCCCTCGTAGTCCCAAAGACTTTTGTTATTTACTCTAGATGGTCCACCTCTTGTCTTATACTAAAACCTTAGTTTAAGACTATATAATTAAAAGATTTATAATTTAGACCCAAAATTGGTATCAAGACCTTAAAGATTTTAGAACCTCACCAAATTCCGACCAAAACCCAAATTCTGGTATCATATCCATAAGACGTTCATTTTAGACATACGGTAAAAAGACTTTAATTCCCTTGGTATTTATCCCTCTCATTTACCAAGATATTTTTGGATCCAACCCAGACTACCAACCTATACCCATAACTGATTTAAACTCAGAAGGTTGTTTAACCACACACATAGACGGTTGTTCACACATTGAACATATCCCAGCCAGACACGCAGACAGTAAACAAGTCACTGCTAGTGCTATTAATAGCATAATTGACCAAAATAAGTGTATACTCCTTATATTAAGACAATTAATAAAAGACACTCAAACCCTAGAAACAGAGATAAAAAAAATATCTCTAAAAGATTATTATACATAGATAATCAAATCCCAATAGACTTAGTTCATGTTTTACAAGAAATAAATATCAAGACTAATCATATAGAAGTCCTTAACAAAGACCTTTTAGAAATTAAGACTTTAATTAAAAATCAAGACAGTGAGTTAATTAAACTTACTAAAGAACAAGCTAAGCTTATCTCTAGACTAGATAGTTATCTTCCTAATGGAGATAGTTAGATCAGACTGGAATGAGGTATCAAAAGATCTCTCCATTCAGACCTTATCGGAATTTTATCAAAGGATTTTAGAAAAGATAAATGATGATAGATTTTATTATAAGATAAATGAAAATGAGATTGCCAACGCGGCTAAAGCAACTAGACTTATATTAGAAAGATTAAATTTAATTTCTACATCTATAGCAGCTACCCAAGACTATAATAGTAGCTTTGTTAAAGACTTGCATTTAGACTTAAAAGCTAAGACAGAAGGATTAACCACCTTCTATACAGACTTTCTTAAATTCCAACAAAATTTAGCAAATTACCTCAGTAATAGGGAAAGTCATAACCTATCCAAAATGGATAGTATTATTAATGAACTTAGACTAGACATGGCCCAAGTAGAAGAAAAATACAAAGAAATTATAAAAGGAATTAATGTCGTATATAATAAACCTTCTCAAGCAGAAATAGACTCTCCTTTTATTCTAACTAGGTTAGATAAAATTGAAAAGACTGTAGAAGCCATAGAAGTTAGAAGTATGCAACAACTAAAAAAAGATAATGAGGTAAAAGACTATATCACTAACGTTGGTAAAACCATCGCTAATTCTCTAGCTAGACATAGTGAAGAAACTTCTGAAAAGACTAGAAAAGAGAATAGGAATTTTAAAGAAGAAATCCTTAATCAGATAAAAAGACAAAAAGATTATTCAGACTTCTTAGAAAGAATTGAAAAAAGACTTGAACAAAAACAGGTAACCACCTGTAAGTTTAAAGAATCCCCTCCTATAGAAACTAGAAATACCATAGGTAGACGAATCATAAATGATGGATTAGATAAGACTAATAAGATAGCCAGCTCTATCCCAAATATTGGCTAGAGTAATCATATGCTCCAAAGACCTAAGGATTCATCCTCCAATGTTAGGACATGGTGGAAAGAAAGAAATTTCACCAATCCCCTCCAATGGAAAGAGTGGGGTGAAGTTGACTGGAAGATTGTTGAAGATTCCATTCATAATGGACAACTTTCAATCGTTAGATACATAGACTTGTTTAAAGAAGGTGCCACTCCTAAGACCCCCAATTATAACATGACCTACCATTGTAGAAATCATGTGTTAGACAAATCCTATACTGAGCTCCAAGTTTTTGACTCAGAATGGCTTAGATCTAGAGGAACTGATAGGAAGTTCCAATTCTTAACCTTTGGACTCTTTCAAGCAAGAATCCAGGGATTACATAGACCTCAAAATAATATCAACATATTATGTTGTTTAGTAGACAAAAGATAGAAAGATTTTGAGAAAATCCTTATTGGGATAGCCCAATTAGAAATGTCAGACAACATAGGATACTTTAATGTCATTCCGGCATTTACAGTAACCGTAGACACAGCCAAGAATTTTAAGTTAATCTTATATGCTAGTGGTTATGAAGACTATATTATCCCAGACGCTAATATAAATATAGAATTCCAAAGCTATGTGAAGTTCTCCCAATTTCCTTATGAAGGAATGCAGTCGGGAATTCCTAGCGGTAGACTTAATGAAGAAATATTAGTTAGAACCAATGTTTTAGAATATAATCATACTTGCAGTATTAGGAATACTGGACCTATGAAAGAAAAAGCTAAGACCCTCTGGCAATTGCCAGAATTTCAAGAAACTAAGACTATACAAAATAAACCTTTGTTTATTAATCAAGACGACGTCACTGGAAATGTTACCATCCAGTTTGGTCCACCTAAGATTGCTAATAAGAATATCCAGACCGAAGAAATTATATTTAGGAATTTGGGAGAAGCCATAATCAATGATCCTTCAGAAGGAGAATGTAGTAGTAAGACTAGTGCTAGTTTACTAAGACAAGCCCCGATAATTAGACCTAGAAGATCATTTTAACAAAAAGACTTAGTTAAAGAAAAAGATAAGATCCAAAACTTTGGACATGAACCCTCAGAATTGGATATGAAGACATTTAAAGATAACCTTAAGAAAAGTCACTCTGTTAGATTTTAAGAAAGAGAAAGATTTAATATGATAGCCCAAGATCGCATATTAAAATTAAAAGAATCTAAGAATACTAAAGAACTTCTTAAAAACTTAATACTAATAGAAGAAGGAGAACAAAGACTAATGCCAGCTACACAAGTAGAACCTAGTAAACAAGAGATAGGAAATAGTAGTAGGCTAGAAGATGCTCCTAGACTTTTTAGTAAACCAATAGGAATAAATATTTCTATATACTCAAGCACCGTAGTTAAGACTAAACCTGACTATATAAAAGACTTTTCAACTAATGACAAGAGTTTCACTCCTGTTAAGACAATGGCAAGCCAAGCCATAAATCCAGTAGGTATATACCTTAACCTAGACAATGTGCAAGATAGGAAGAAAGCCTTATACGAATGGCGTAATCAGATGAATATGTGTTTTGCATCTAATGAACAATGGGATGCAAGTTCATGTAAACAATACGCTGAGCAATCCTTTAGAGGTATTACAAAAGATTACTTAGATAGTTTAAGAAAGGCTACAGATGAAGACTCCTTAGCTAAGGTTGAGAAGATGAAAGAAAACTTAGAAGAAAGATCAATTGAAGAATATATTCAATTGTTCACATCAGAATTCATTGGAGATGGACATCTAGCTCAGATCAATGAACAAGACCTAGCAAAAACTAAGTTAGCCCTCCTTAGCATTTGCAAATTAGATAAGATAAATGAATATAGCAATAATTACGAGCAGCTATATTACCAAATTAAATAATTTAGAGAGACCTTAAAAGATGAATACTTTAGAAAGATACCAGCCATAGGACAAATCCTAATTAATGAATATAGGAATTGGCCAGGTGTAGCTGGAGTTAAGAATAACTCCCTTGGTGAAAGAATCAATTTCGCCAAAGACTATATCATATCTAAAAGACGTGATATAACTCAAGGAAAGTTAATAGAAGAAACTTTCAAGCAGATCCCTCCGATCAAAGACGAAAGAGACATCGCTCCAATCCAATGGGGATGTGGAAGTGACTCTAAGAAATTCAAAAAGAAAGTAGAATGGAAACATAGGAAGTTTAAAACTAGACCTTTAGGATTTTCGAAGAAATATAAAGTTAGACAATCTACTACCTTTAGAGAAAAGAATCCTAAGACTAAGAAAAATATATTTAACCAAAGAAGATACTTTAAGAAGAATACTAGTAAGCATAAGAAGGTTCCTAATTATAGGAAAGAAAAAGATATAGCTCAATCTAAGACTGCCACCAAAGAATGTTAGACTTGCGGCAAAGAAGAACACTTTGTTAAAGACTTCCCTAATAAGAAAGATAAAGTAGGTATTAATATTATTAATACAATATTAGACTATGCAGATTAAGAAGAATTAGATATCCTATATGTTATAGAAATATCAGACATAGAAGATGATGATAATACTAGTATCTATAGTGCATATACAGACAGTGATTCGGAAGACTATAGTGATACTGATGAGTATGAAGACTCTCAGGATACCCAAGACTTATATATGATTCAGACTGATCAAGGCGATCTAGATGATGAATATATAGACTTTGAAGATGCTTGGTATAAATGTATATTAAGCCCATTCTTAAAGAAAAGATGGACAGTTAGTAATCCTGAGTTACTAACCTATATACCTAGATGCTCCTTTGATGAAAGACATTATTCCACATTTGAAATGAAATGTTGCAAAAAAGACTTTACATGCGTAGAATGTTTTGAGACTATACAAACAGAATTATTTATGGTATGTATTATTTGTCAATTACACTACCATGAAGACTGTTGGAGAACTAGATTTAGAGTAATTTATACTAGCCAGTATGACGCTCAAATAGACTTAGATATTAAAACATATTATCAAGACATTAATAAAAATATAGCCAAAAGACTGCAAGAAACTGAAGATGTCAAAGGAAAAGAAATTTACTACGATTTAGAAGAATACCATTCTGATAATAGTTCAGAAGACCAAATACCCTTAGATTTTATAGATAAACCTCAGAAAGGAATATCTATTTTCGAAAAGAACAATTTAGGAATTTCTACAAAACCACATGCTTGTTTTGTATAATTATTTGTTCAACATAAAGACTATCCTAAAAGACTTTCAGCTTTTATAGATACAGGGTGCTCTCAAAGTATTTGTAAGGCTAATGCCTTCCCTGAAAACTACTTTTTAGAAAGTACTCAAGAAATATATGGTAAAGTGGCTAATGGAGATCCATTTACCTTATATTTCCAGACTATTCCTATTTATTTTAAATTAGGAAATCAAACCAACAAAACCGTCAATCATCGGTTTTGGATAATGGATCCTCGTCCTAGTTTCACAGGAAACATTATTTTAGGACAAGACTTTATTAGTAAATATCATCCTTATACTCAGTATAACGATAAGATATTAATTAGTGATCAAGAGGAATTTAATATTAAAGCTCCTCTAATAGATCATAAGACTGCCTTTGACCTTATGCAGGTCAAGCCCAATTATAGACCCATAAAACATCAGAGTTCTTCAGCTGAGCATGGTGGACCTAGACCTACAACCCAACAAGAAGCCCTAGAAATTACTAAACCCTTACAAAAAGAGTGTAAGTGTCCAGACCAAAAGTCTTATAAGCAAATAGTGCTTATACAACAAGACATTTTAGATCAAGCCCAGCAGACCTTATTACAGGTCCAAGCTATATCCAAACAGAAGAAAATGGATATAGAAGTAGAAAAGGAAAAGATTAGGCAACTAGCAGAGCCTACTTTAGGAGAAAATCCCATTGCTAAGTGGGATAAAAACCAAAGTTATTATGAAATCATCCCTATTAACCTAGACGCCACTATTAATGGCGGAACCTACAAGAAAGTATACTCATAAGAAGATAGGGAAGAATTCAAGAAAGACATAGACGAAATGCTTAAGTTAGGCATTATTAGAGAAAGTAAAAGTAGACATAATAGCCTAGCCTTCTATGTTCAAAATGAATCTGAACGTAAAAGAGGAAAAAGACGTATGGTTATAGATTATAGACAATTAAATAAGAATTGTGAATTTGATTCTTATAAGATACCAGAAAAGAATAATTTGATTAATTTAATTGAAGACAGAATTATATTCAGTAAGTTTGATTGTAAATCAGGCTTCTGGCAAATTAAGATGCATCCAGATAGTACTACTTGGACAGCCTTTAGTGTGCCCCAAGGAAAATATGAATGGCTAGTCATGCCATTTGGATACTTGAATGCTCCTCAAGTTTTCCAAAGAAGAATGGATAACATATTTAGACCTTATTCAGAATTTTGTCTTGTTTACATAGATGATATTCTTGTAGCAAGTAAGACTGAGATAGATCATGTAGACCATCTTAAAAAGATTATTTTAGAATTAGATAAACATGGTATTGTTATTTCTGAAAGGAAAATGCAATTATTTCAGACTGAAATAGACTTTGTGGGAATGCACATTAATAAAGGAAAATTATCCTTGGCAGAACACATAACTAAGAAGATTCTTGAGTTTCCAGATCAACTCAAAGATAAAACAATTACAATCATTTTTAGGATTGCTTAATTGTGTTGCAGACTTTATTAAAGACCTTGCTTCAAAAAGACAAAGCTTAACATTCAAATTAAAAAGAACAGACAAAACCAATCCCTTTTATTGGACTAAAGATGATTTTGAAGTCATAAGACAAATTAAAGATCCAGTCAAGAACATTCCTTTACTTGAACTGCCTACTGCAGAAGACCAGTTTATAGTAGAAACAGATGCCTCTGATAAACAATGGGAGGCAATATACTTTTCCATTGATCATCAGACAAAAAAGAAGAAGTTGTGTAGACATAGCTCTGGAACCTTTACAGACCCAGAAACAAGATACACTGCCCATGAAAAAGAAGTTTTAGCCGTAGTAAGGGCAATAGAAAAATATATGTTGTTTCTTAGACCTAAACATTTTACTGTTTATACTGACTCTTCTTATGCAGTAAAATTCAGAGACTTAGATTTGTCCAAATCAAGGACTAATAGACTAATTAGATGGCAACAATTGCTTAATGGTTATGACTTCTCTGTTATACATATTAAAGGAAGTAAAAATACCATTCCAGACATTATATCAAGAGAGTGAATGTTTGCAACACTAATATGATTTCATGTTTTATGTTGCAAACAGAAGACCTAGAAGACACGAGTTCCTCTGGAACAAATAGACTAAACAAGGAAGACGTTGCAGACTATCTTAGACGCGTAAGACCAAATGCTGTTATAACGCGAAGACAGACTCATAATCAAGACTCTCAAGAAAGACCAATCCTATAGAACTTTGATGATATCTTAGTTCCTCCTGGAAAATCTAGACAAGAGATTATTTCTCAACATAGACTCATTGGGAAAATGTATTTTCCTAAATATAGACCTGACCAAAGATATCCAGACTTGATCAAATTCAGACGAGAATTTTCGAAAGATAAAAATACTCTCATAGACGCTATATGGTGGAACGTCAAGAATAGACTTTGGATTGAGTTCAAATAAAATTTGGTAGCTATTGCCAGATTCATGAGAACTCAAAGACTCGCAGTTACCCAGCTCAGTGGTACTACTGTGCCTAGACCTCAGACTCAGACTTATGCTCAGACTCTTGGAGAATCCTCCAAAACTAGACCTACTGATTTCTGTTATCAGAAAAAGACGTTTAAGACTAAGATTGTTATACCATTTGGTCATAATAATCTTCCTTTAACTGAAGACTTTAAAAAAGAATCTAATAACATTATTGATCATTTTAATATGTTATTATCAGAATTAAATGGAGATGCCTTAATGATTAAAGGTTTCTTCAAAGACGTTCCAAAAATATATCTTTTTGGAAAATCAGAAATGGCTCATATAACTCTTGCAGACCACGGGTTCATTGGATTCGTTCAGATAAAAGATATTGAAGACTCTGTTGTTCTTGGAAAAATAGTCCATGAATATATTAAGAAGGTTGAAGACTTCCTTCCTCTATTTGTTAGAATCTATCAGATTGCTCCAAGTTCCTGTAGAGGAATGAGAGTTAAAGGATTTAGACTTGTTAGATTTTCCAGTTACATATTTGAAGACGTTGAGATTTTATCAGAAGACGAGACTAAATAATTAATTGTTGATAAGTCCAAGCTCCAGATTGCTCAAGCCATGGAGACCATAGAAGTTATGGAGTTATTGATAGGAGAAGACAGGTGGTACACTACCTACCATAAAGAAGACCTGATAATCCAAGCTGATGAGCCATTCAATGGAAGGCTTAAGAAAGAATCCAAAGAAATGGTAGAGATAGCTTTGCCAGCTAGCCTTAAAACTTTAGGTCTCATTGATGAGTTTTTCAACAATGCCCTACCAAACCAAGACAAGGAAGAAGAAGACATAAATGAGATAAAGATGGGTCCCTCGTTAGTAGAAGAACTATTAAAGACTGAAGATGCTCTGCACTAGACCCCTGCATTATTGCAAGAAGACAAGAAGACTCTATGATACAGCTCAGACCTGCCCCATATGGACCACCAGACTGATAAAGACTTTGTTTAATGCTCTTACATTATTACAAAATGACGAGACTCATGATGAAGACTTGGCACGCTCCATCGGCTGGCCTTTCTTTTCAAAAAGAAAAAGGTTTCCAAATTATCAAAAGACGATAAAAGCTTGTAGACCTAGCTGATAAAGATTCTGAAGATAATGTTGCTTTAATAATTTTCTTTCAACCGGATTACTTTTAGTAGACGGTTACTAGTCATATTGTAAGTGCCCTTGTGCTATAAAAGGGAGCGTCCATTTGTGTTTTAGACATCAGGAGTTAGAGAGTGAGAGATTGTTAGACTTTTAGAGAGAGTATGCTTGTAGAGAGTAATATGTATATGAGTGAGTAAACCTCTCATAGTTAGGGGAGAGGGGAGAGTTGTATTTACTTATGCTATGCAATAAAAGTATTTTATTTTCAAGAAATCTCTTATGCTAAGTTGTTATTATTTTCCAAATTGTCTCCAACTTTCTGTTCATAGAGGACTATTGTGTGGAACCTCTGGTGTAGCACACAAGGTGTTATACTGGTGAATCGCCGTCAGGTGCCGATTAGCTGTGAGCCGTTAGCCAGGTGGGCGTTAGGCGTACAGGCAGGAAATGGGTCAACCGCGAAAGTAGTGGATTGAGGTGCGACACATAAAGAGAGAGTTGTAAGAGGCCGAGACCGGAGAAGAATAGTAGCAAGGCTGAAGAGACAAAGGGAAGAAGATAAAGATATTGCAGACCAGAAGGAAGGTATAAACTCGAACCAAACCCTTAACTATTTTACATATTATTGTTTTAAGAAGAATCTTATATGAGCTTACAAATCACTAAAGACTTTTTAGAATTTGTTAATCAAACAAGTTTAGACTTAACTAGAGAAATTCAAGACTGGACTCTTACAGACCCTAAAGATAAAGAACTTATAGAATCTGCTTTAGTATATGCAAGTGGTATTTTTAAATACATAAACCAGATCATTGAGTGGTTAGGAAGAGAAGTACCTAGAATAGAAATAATTAGAATAGGGATCCGAGATCTCTTTAGACAAAAATTAAGAACTGGAGATTTTGCAGAAGAACTATCAAGACCTGAAAAATATCAAGAATACACTAGGATACTCGAAGACAGTATAGACATATTAAAATTTGTTAGACGTAAAAGGTTAGCTGAAACGAAGACTACTTTAATTAGAGCCGGAGGAATCCATCCTCTCCTTAAAAACGTAGAAACAGCTGCCCCTAGAACATACCGTAGATTTTTGTCATCTTATGGTGATAATAATTTAGACGAATTTATAGACAACGATATAATTGATAGTATTAATCAAATATATAAAGAAACTAGACAGATAAACCCACGATACCGTATAAGGTATTTAAGACTAGAATATTTTCCCTCAAAACCTATTTCAATTTCTAGACTCCCTGAAGAAATAATTTATATTGATAATCCTCTCTATTCAGAACTCCAGTACGATAGTGACGGAAGAAGCTTAAGAAGTAGCAGCATCCCTGAAACTTCTACACTTAGATTTACAGATTAATTAGGCTTTAAAATAAGCTTAAAAGACCTTAGAAATCATTGGGGTAAAAATTGATATTCCCTAAAACTTAGAAGAAGTTAAAAGACATCGCGGTCCCAAAAGGTGGTCCTGAAAAGACAAAACGGTCCCTACATCATTCTTGGACGGTAGCGGTCCGTAAACTAGGTCCGTATACGATCCAGCCTCTCTCTCTCTATATATATATATATATATGTGTGTGTGTTGGGTGTGCTATTAAATATCAGTGACTAGATATTTATTTAATTTATATACTCTAGTGCTATCAAGGGAGGTTGCACGATGTGGGTGAACCCCCTAGCTAGAGGAGTAGGGCGAGTATATCCCCATGTCATAGCTTTCGGTATATGGTGGGGCTTATCTCACTTTCAATGAAGGAATATGACCGCCTCCACTACGATGATATTTTAGGCCAAGTTTGTGAGCGATTCCAACTTGGGTACTAGGTTAAGTGAGCATACCTAGTATGATAGTACTTTAGAGGAAATCATTCGGCAAGGGTATACTCAGAAGGATGGATATACAGATGATATATGTGTGGATGTTTTAGTAAAGATACGTGTATATTGGTATTAAATATTATATGTGGGTAATAATACAGTGTGGGATGTATTTACTTTATATAACTCTTGTCACGGTTATATGGTATTATTTTTTTTTGAAATTAATTAAGTCAACGTGTGAGATAAATTATAACCCATAAATAATCATACTCGGGTTAGAGTAGTATGGCAAGGGGAGATTATACCAGGACTAGTTGGATGGGGTAGTACAACTAGGTGGGTTTAAGGAAACCGTTAGGTGTGCACATTAGTGGAGGGATGAGTATATCCTCAAGAGGGTGCGACCCTAACTTAAATATGAAGCATATTCATGCATTTTTCAATTACTGCAGTTAATTCACTTGCTAAATATTTTTAAAATATTTTGGTTTCTAACCCTTGCTATAAAACTATTTTCAAAACCTTTTAGGTGTCTATACACAGGGACGCCATGATTGATATTCTATTCCAGAGACACGAAGCTGCAGCATATGTGGGTGCTAGCAGGAGCTTGGATTAGATGCATCATTCATTATTTCCTAGAGTATGAATCATCTATCAGTTTCAGTTTACTTAGGGCATGTCGCCCAAAATTTTCAGTTGTAGTTTTCAGATTTACTTATTCTGTTGTTGGACGATTGTTATTGGATTATTGTTTTTGGCCGATGGTTTATTCAGCAAATAGTTCATTTATTTATTTATTCAGTCGATTTGGATTCAGTCATTGTGTATGGCTCTTATTGTACATTTTCGCATGTTGTTGTTTGTGTCTAAGTAAAAAGATAAAATTGGGAGACTGTTTTGGAATACTAGGTGGTTAGTAAGTTTTAAAAAGTTTTCCGATGGTAATGCTAAGAATGAACCAACTAGGATTCTTGTTTTAATTTGATATAGGACTGATCACCCGTTATTTTATTAGGTGGGGTGTCAGAGATGGTATCAGAGCATTAGGTTCTAGTGTCCTTAAGATCTGTGCGGCTTTCACATTTCAGCTTAGCGTTCTTTGATATAGAGCCCTATCATAGGATTGTTGTATTCTTATACGTATTCACATTTACATTCTTCTGCCAATTACTTTATATTTCATGGTTAACTCATATGATTCAATTCTTATTTCATATGCCTCCCAAGAGAGAGAGAGAAGCTAGGGCAGCGAGGGTAAATGAGACTAGGGAGGCTCATCAGGAGCCAGAGCTACCACAGCAACTGCCGGAAACGATTTCGGCTACACATGTAACTGAATTAGTGGCACAGACAGTTCAAGCGGCGATGATCACAATAGCATAATACCTTCCACAAGATCAGTCACAGCCATTAGTGGCACCAGATGTTTAGGCCCACCTGAGGCCATCGGAGTGGTAGCAAGTATAAGAGGTCTTTCAAAAAGGCTGTCCACTAGCGTGTCAGTGGAAGAGAGATATTCAGCATCACCTACGCATGGTAGATTGTAATGAGGTGCAGAAGCAAATGCTAACCACTTTTAGGTTAGTAGGAGCAGTGCTACAGTGGTGGGAGTCGATCACCACCGTTGAGGAGAGGTACACATTGACTATTGCCGAGTTTGGGTGAGGTTCAACCGCACGTATTTCCCTCCAGCAGTTGAGGTCTAAATGAGGAGAAAATTCAGTGGGGTGACTCGGGGGCACCGTTCAGTGGTCGATTATGAGGAAGAGTTCACTCGTTTGGCAAATTTTGTACTGGATGAGGTAAGCAATGCAGAAAGAAAGAAAGCAAGGTTCATGGATGGGTTAGTCTGGAGGATCAAATAACATTTGATTGGTAATCCCGCATTAGTAGCTTATACAGATGTCGTTAATGCAGAACTTCTACACTACCAGGAGCATCACTTCCATATGAAAGGAATCAAGGGGGGTGATGTACCCAGTCTGCCGAAAAAGGCAGGAGGGAGCAGTGCCAGTGGGGTATCCCAACAGAAGACAGGGGTACATCAAGATCAGGATTTCCAGCAGGGGAATCAGTCCAAGCGATTTAGATTTAGGGGATATCGACAGGATGGACAGGACTTTCGATAAGGCCAACAAGGATAGGATCAGTGGCAGGGTGAATTCATTAGGAGATGTTTCGTTTATGGGGAAATGGGACACGTGAAGAGATATTGTCCTAAGCGAGGCAGGGGGTAACTACACGATGAGGTTCTGGATGTACATCCACTATAACAAGTCATAGGTGCATTCGGGCAGGAGGAAGCCGCTCAGGAACCCAAGGATCCACCATGATTTCTAGAGTATAGAGGTAATCATCTTTGTCTTTTGGGTTTAGGGTATGTTTTGGGTGACAATGAGAGTGTCACAATATAAAATTATTTTCACTAGAGTCCACGGGTAAATTGAATTTAGTGGGTGCGCTGGCTGTAGCAGTCATATTACGTATATAAAAAAATTTCGTGGGTAGCGAAGTTCTTGGGTGTTAACCACAAGAGAATGGAGGTGTACACTTAGAGAAGGTTTGAATTATGCGAGGGGTTATAACTTTCAAAATTATGGGAATGGGGTGAATGATTTTTTAAGTATCGACTGGATAGCGATGGATTTGAACTATTATGGATAGTGATAGCAAGTTTTGATGTTCATAACACCAGGGTATGAATGAATTCTACTAGGTGTCACCTGAGAGGGAGTCTAGACTATTTATATATGTGTATATATATTGTATTGTGGGGTATGATAGACATATAAGAATGTCTTATGTTATTATATTTATCCCGCTAAGAAGGGATGTATACTGAAGCGATCCAGGACGGTTAGAATTATCTTCGAGCGGGGAGAGATAACTCGGGTTTGTTTTGCGCAAGAACTAGTGATAGTAAGGGCGCGGTATTTTATGTTGTCCTTTGTAGCATAAGAGTAGGTGTGTATGCTTTTGTGTTAAGAGATAAGTATTTAGGGATACGTGCTATGGACTAAGGATTTAACAAATCTCAACGACCAACCATGTTAGGTAGTAGTGTATCGGGGGGGGGTTACTTGTTTGGATTTCGCTTTGCGAGATGTCCCATGTATGAAACTTAGCAGAACATTGGAAGTGGAGAGATGTTTGGTGGTTAGTACATAGGTTGGGTACCCCGGTTATTATTCATATATGTGCTATGACTATGGGTTTGAAGTTATATTACGGATTACAGCTAGCATAGACGAGTAACTTTCATGCTGTTAAGAACGGGGATAGGGTGTATGGGCACCCTAGTTAATTAGGGTAACTTTTATGCGGTTAAGCACGGGCACAGGGTGTATGGGCGCCCTGACTAATTAAAATCCATAATTGTGAAAACTCGTAATTAGAACCGGGAGAAATAGATACAGCGATCTTAGAGGCACAGGACTAGAGAGTGATATTCGAAGCTTGGAGCACTAGGCTTATCTTAATTTCTAGGACGAAATTCATTTGTAAGGGGAGGAGTATGTAACACCCCGTAATTTTGAGGATTTAGCATTTAATTATTTTTGGGAGATATAAAATTATTTAAATTGGAGAAACCTAATTTTATGATTTGGAGAATTTATTTGAGTGGGAAGAATTAATTATGATTGGCGCCTTTAAGTTCAATTGTTCAAATTATTGTGTGTCGCATTTTTTAGGTCAAAATTTGAGCATGTTATAAAGTGTTTTGGATGACAATTCTGAGTGCACGGTTGAGTCCGGAAGGCTTGAGATAGTCAGAAAAGAGTACCCGGGGTAGTAATCAGGTCTCGGAGTATTTTTTATCACAGTCGGGCCCACACGGGAGATTTGGACCATTTTAATTATGCCCATATGACTAAAGGGCAGTTAGCAAATTCTAAACATAAGGGCTTGAGAGAAAAGCAGAGGAAGCAAGTGGAGAACAAATTGGGGATCTTTTGGGGTCAAATCGAGGAACAAAGTGGGTTTTCGTCATCAAACCATTATCTACACCAACGGATCACTCTCTAAGAACAATCAGAGGTAAGTGGTTAATTGTTGTGATTCTGAAATAGATGATAACCAATTCATATTATGGGAGTTGTAAATCGAAATTCGTTTTTGGGTGTGGGATTTACATGAAAATGGGTTTTTAATGAATTAGGAAAATTATGTAGATTTGATACTCAATTAATGTTTGTATATGGTAATGAAATCATGGAAATCGAATTGTAGTATGAACCAGTGTCTATTGGGCATCTGATTTGGAACTATGATGATGAATTAAAAATCGAATGAGTAAAACCCGAAAAATACCCGAATCCGGAAAGTTCAAAATTATGAAAACCAATTAAGAATTTAAGGTCTCTAGGAGGTTTAGAACATTTTCCATGTTTTAAATATTATTGGTTGTGATGGCATAATAGTGGTAGAGTCGATAAAAAGCTTGGTTGTGCGTTAATGGTGGAAGAAAATTCAGGGAAGAAGATGAATATCTGGTCGATTGATCGATCGACCCAAGGAGTCTATCAATTAACCCCTTCAATTATTGTAAAACATGAGATTGTATATCTTTTCGTCACGATCGCGTGGACGCAAACCTCGTATTTTTCTAGTTTTTTTTTTAATTTATAATGATTTTTCTACGCAAGGGTGCGTGAGACCGACAACTTTAGGAAGAAATAAATTCGGGTTATTTGGAGATGACCGTAGATGAGTGAAGGACTTTGGAAAAATATTGAGGAACATTATTTTATCCCTGGATTGGATAGGGATGAATCCGGGGTATGAATTTGGGAGTATTTAGAATGAACGACACACGAAAATATATTAACGTATTCGAATGGGAATTTCGGATGAATTTATAATACGGGCTGATATCTTAAGGAGGAATTTAATTGATAGAAATTGAATAGAATTTAATACTTGGAGTCTTATGGGATGAGTATTAAGTAATATTAAATTCAATAAGAATGTCAAACTTCTTAAAGAAATTTGGTGAAATAAATTCTAAAGGGTTAAATTTCGGACCTAGGGAAAATATCTGGGTAATGTAGTTGAGCGACACTACTTTAAATTAATTAATTATAGTGAAACTAATTAATTAAATTAGATTCGGACCATAGACTCAGGTATATATAGGATAGTGTTACGGATTTTAGTACACGGTAAAGTTGGGGTTTATAATATATATACGGTGTGGTGATAGTATATATATATATATATATATATATATATATATATATATATATATATATATATATATGTTGTGTGTGCTATTAAATATCAGTGACTAGATATTTATTTAATTTATATACTCTAGTGCTATCAAGGGAGGTTGCGCAATGTGGGTGAACCCCCTAGCTTGAGGAGTAGGGCGAGTATATCCTCAGGTCATAGCGTCCGGTATATGAGTGAGGGGATCATCTCACTTTCAGGGAAGGAATATGACCGCCTCCACTACGATTATATTATAGGCCAAGTTGGTGAACGATTCCGACTTGGGTAACTAGGTTAAGTGAGCATACCTAGTATGATAGTACTTGAGAGGAAATCATTCGACGAGGGTATACTCAGAAGGATGGATGTACAGATGATATATGTGTGGATGTTTTAGTAAAGATACATATATAATGGTATTAAATATTATATGCGGGTAATAATACAGTGTGGGGTGTATTTACTTTATATAACTCGTGTCACGTGCAATACCCCGTACTTTTATGGATATTTAAATTACTTAAGTGGCGTAATTTGGTAATTAGAGGAAATTACTGTGAATAGTAATTTTGGAATTTATAAGTATAAATTTAATAATTGAGAATTATAAAGTGAATAGTAAATATTAGTTTGCAAGTGTGAGATTAATATTTACATGGATTATATTTTCTTACAAGACTAAGAATATGAGTGGGATTATTTTAATTACGTGTCGCAGTTGGGTAAAGCGACAAAGGATATAATTTTAATTGGAAAACATGCGTATTGGAATGTATTGGGTTTAATTAGTTAATTTTAGTTAAGTGACTCGAATGGAGATTTTGAGTGCGCGATTGGTTTCGAAATGTTCGAAATAGTCAAAATGAAGTACCCGGGGGTAATGTTTGGGTTTCGGGGGCTTTTTGGACTAGTAAGGACTCGTAATTGAGTACACGAGTCATATTACAACTGGGTATACACCCAATTTCGAGATTTATAAGGGGAGAACCCTCATTTCTCCCACATTTAAGTCCTAGGAGATAGAAAGATAAGATAGAAAGAAGTAAGAATAAGAAAGAGAAGAGAAGAAAGAAAGGGATTTCCGACCAAGTTTCGCGGGATTCAACTCGGGGTCATCGGATTTAATTCACGAGGCAAGTGTTTAACTTGATTTTATGATTTAGTGTGTTTATTTCTCATATTATAGTTGGTGTGTAAAAACTATAAAGATTTTTGGGTTGGGTTTTCGTGAATCAAAATGGGGGTTTCGGAAGTTTGAACAAGTAAAACCCGATTAATATCCAATTTGAGAAACTTAAGAATTTGTTGAAATTAGTTGTTTATTATTGGTTCTAGGATGATTAGAACCATTTTTATGTGTGTATATATTATTGGTTTAGGTTGGATGATGATGGGAGAGGAGATAAAAATCTTAGGGTGCATTAATGGAGATTTGTAATTTGGAGAAGACAGTGAACAGTAACGCAGTAGCTTACGGGGTCGATTCGTCCAAGAAGCTAAATGATTCAGCTCTTGGTCAAAACATGAAAGTTCTAGATCTTTTCAATAATGTCGTGTAGGCACTGACCGCATATTTTTCCAATTTTTTTTATTATTTTTAATGATTTTTCTAGGGAAGCAGTTCTGAGGTTGAAATCGTTAGCTCGAAAATCAAACCGAAAATTGAAACAATTAAGGCTAGAATTGTTTGGAGATAAATATTAGAGGTTCCTAAATAAAGTTTTTGGACTTTTAAATTACTTAAGGGAAAAAAAAAATTTGGGTTCGTAGAAATAAATTCGGTCTATATTTTTAAATGATTGTTTAGGATGGGTAGCATTCGAGAAAAGTCTTCGGCAAGTGTGTTTATATAGTTATGCGTAGAGAATAACTATGGGCCAAGTATATTTGAGTGAATTATAGAATGCGAGTAGGATGGAATTTAATATATGGGCTAAAGAGGTTCAAGCTACTATCCGGTATCTCTTTATTGATAATTATTATTATTATAGGTGATGCGATACCTATGGAGATTAAAATAAGTAGTTAGTATACTTATTTAATTATTACGAATTGGTATATTCAGGTTTATATCATAATCCTTAAAAGTGAGTAAGGTGCGAGTTATATTTTAAGTAAGAGAATACTTGTGGATTTAGTATTTTAAGTGTATAAATACTTATATACTATTACTAATGGGAACATTCGAGGTTTTGGCTATCGCTATAAGTGTTTGGCAATTATAGCCATATATATTGAGAAGAGATATATATTATATATACGGGAATTGTTATAGTATATATATAAAATAATTATGAATATATATGTGTGTGAATGGTATATTTATGTGAAGCATACCCCCTCTAATGCTATCATGGGAAGTTGCGTGACGTGGGTGAGGCCCCTGGCTTGAGGAGCAGGGAGCGTATAGTCCCCAAGTCATAGCGTCCATTTTATATTGTGTGATTTTTATTAGGTGTTAGACGTGGTGGGTATGTTTCATTCTCATTTCCGGGGAGGAACTATGACCGCTTCCCATACGTTGTGATTTGGTTTTAACCAAGTCAGTGTGAGAGTCCGACCACCGGTACCCAGGATGATGTGTGAGTAATTCCCTGGAAGATGATAACATTGAGAGACTACATCCATTGAGTTATAGATCTGAGGGATGGTTATTATACTTATATAGTGTGTTGAAGAGGATAGGAACCCGATTTTTAATGTCTCACTTCAAGAAATATTATTTTCCTTTTTATGAAATAGATGCGGAAGCATAAAAGGTGATGGTTCAACTTAAATACCAAATTTTAATTTCTATTTCAAATTAAACCCAAGTGAAAATAAATTAAACACACGCAAATATTAATTTCACTTAAACCAATTAATTAATCCTGAGTCCTAGAATTTGCCTAAGTCATATTTATCAATATTACCAAATTAGGCCAAACCAGTTTTAATCAATAGACTTGAATTAAATAAATTTTACCCAATATTTAATTATGCAGTGTGATAATTAAAACCAATATTATCTTGAATTACCTAAGAATGAGTTCTAGGTGAGTATAGTAAGATAAAATAAACAATGAAACCACTACGCCGCGATGTACGAGGAAAAACCCAAAACGGGAAACAACCTCGAACGGCCCTAGCCTCAAATCCACTAAGTATGGAATTTACAATTACAAGAAAGATGACTTACTTCCTCAACTCGATCCCTCTCAAGCCTTGACGCGTCTTCTTGTAACCACCTCTTCCTAGCGGATAACCACGAAGCTCCACCGCGATCTTGGACTCACCAATCGGACAATAGGTACACCGTCAACCACACGTGGTGTATTTTACCACATGAGAATGCCGCAGCAAAACGAACTCTTCTTCTTTAAGGGATGTAGAAGAAAACCCAAACACTCTCTTCAATTCGGTGTAGTGATAAACCGGTGCCAAAACTCCAAGCAAGATGTATATATATATATATATATATATATATGAACTTGGATAAACACAACTATGGGTGTAAACTAGAGTGATAGATTATTTTCTCCTTGAAAATTAACACTCAAAACCAATGAACTTTTTCCAAAACAATTTTGCTCTCAAACACTCTCTAGAAGTTGGTAGGATATGAAAAGGTTAGATTAGAAAAATGGTTTCCCGCACATTGATATTCAGCAAAAAGTAGTGGGGTAAAACCAAGTGGGAAAGTGGGTAAAACTGCTTAAAACTGCCAAAAACCTGTTCCCGCCAAATCTCGTTCGAACGACATTTCGTTCGAACGACATTCTCGTTCGAACGAGTCTTCTAACGAAGTTCCAGAATGAACTTGTTAGAAGCTCGTTAGAAATCTCGTTAGAACTACCATCTCGTTCGAACGACATTTCGAACGAAGTTCCAGTATGCCATAATGGGAAGTCGTTGGCAATCTCGTTCGAACGACTTGTGGTTCGAACGACAATCTCGTTCGAACGACACTTCGAACGAACACACAGAATGTTCAAAAATTCTTTTTAAGCCCAGAAACTTTTATATACTTTATAGATAAGTTTTAATAGAGAACATCTGAAAACAAAACAAAGTTTTAAAAACCTAACACCTAATATAAACTTTTCCAAGCTCCTATATATGTATGTAATGCATTCATACCTTGGGAGCATGGAACCACTATTGATGACGTATAAACGAGGCACTTAAACTCAGCATTTTGATGAAGCTTTATAAACTTGGCCGCTACGTCTTCAACAAACACGTCATAGGCTTGAAAGATGATCAATATACTCTATCCTATGACTCAAACATTTTTGTCCGGAATTGAGCCAAAACTACAAAGGACTCAATTGGAAATTTGTGTCCTTACAAATCTCCCCCTTTGGCTATTCCGGGACAAAAACTATACAAAAATCCTAAAGGGCCGTCAAGCTCCACTAGACTAATAAAAAGTCCCACCCAAAATCAAATTATAATGCTTGACTCAAATAACCCAAAGGATCAATATCTTTGCCGATATTAAATGTTGCCAGTTTGAAGTATTCCTCCACACTTAAGCAAACTATCAAATGCATAGGGAATATCAAAATATTAAATGCACTTATATAATTACTCCCCCTAACTTAATTCTCCCCTTTATCAAACAAATGACCTACTTAGAAAGACGTCTCCCCCTAACATAAATCTCCCCCAAACTAAGATACGATAATAATAGGATGAGATACCATTTGATAATAATAGGATGAGATATACCATTTCTCCCCCTATCATTCTCCCCATTTTTGTTCAGGAATAGACAAAGGCTAAAGAATCAAAACATGTAATTGTGCATATAGTGATGAGAACGTTAAAGCATATGGGCAACGAAAATTCAACTAATCCAAACAATAACATCGGATACCAACTAAAATGCAATAAAATGATACCAATATGATATATAAATTATTAAGCAGGGATATCAACAAAGAATGCAATAAGATGGATACCAAGTAGGAATTAAAGCATATATGGATTAGAAATCAAAGCAAAGACTAAACAAAAATATCAAATATATGTATACATAATATATACCAAAGAGACTCAAGTACAGATATATAGATATAAACACACAAATGACACTCACAAAATATAATAGGAGTCTTTCACACTCGTATAGCAAAAATGTGTCATATGGAAACGGAAGTGTTGGGGTGTGAACTAGTAATGATTAAATTTAGATCCAATCACTTAAAACATGTTCACGGAGTTCTCAATTGATTGCAAACTTCATCACATTTGAATATAACCTCATGTGATAATATAAATTGAACTCAATGAATAAACATACATAATGCATACAAGCCTAGCATATTGATGATTCTACAAACCAATAGAGTCATGACATGAAATACGCAACTAGGATAAACGGGCACTGTGCAAACCATTGATATACCATCCAATCTCCCTCAATAAGCATTTATATTAATTTTGAATGAATATATCAATCAAACATAGGCCTTGGCAAATTATTTCTCTTTTTAATGCCATATTTTCTGTTTTTAGGCCTTTGGACCACGTATTTCTTTTAGGTCCATTCAAAACGGTGGCTTACAATCGCAAAGGATCACTAAGTCCTTTTGGAGCCCTTCCCCGTGCACATTTATATTTATCATGTTTTCATTTTTCACACAAATCTCACGTGCAACGGATTTTGACATGCACTAGTCCTCCTAGGCCACAAATATGAAGATGACAAGATTGGTAGGAGAACACCTCACGAAGCTCAAATATAACATGTGACATTAAAATTTCAAAAGAGCTCGTGCATGTGTGAATAGAGGCATATAAAAATAGAATCCGTTTAAACAACACAAAATCCAACTACTCCATGTAAGCATGGTAAAGAACATAATAAGGATTGATAATCTAAACCAAAAGTTCTAGACACATGAGAGCGTTAAAGGAGGGATTCAAATACAAGTGTATGCCACTTAAAGTGTGTCAAACCAAAAATACACACAAACTAAAATCTTTTTGAGTTTTTGACATTTTTAACCAAAAATAAAAATATATACTCAAAAACGATAAACATAAATCATTTGTATTTTTCATTAAGCTTAAATGGAACAAATAAAACACAAATGAATAACAAAAATATTTTTGTATTTTTCATTTAATGCAAACAAAATGAAGAAATAAAATACAAAAGATAAACAAAAATCATTGTTCTAGCATGTGATTAAGCATGGGGCATAAACTAGAACATGATTAAACAAGCATACATTTAGCATGTGGATATAGCATGAAGTACAAAAGCTAAAGTATGCAAACAAAACTAACACATTCATCCTTTAGATTTTGCAAGAGAGGAAGTATGTGAGATTAAATGAGAATCAAAAACCCTATTTTGCAAGGCAACCAAGTCGGATTTCCTAACCCAAATTAATGAAGAAAGACTATCTTGGGGTGTAGGAATTTTAAATACATTGGTTGCTTTACGTTGGGATTTTCTAGGAATTCTTTTAAGATCAAAACAAAATTTCCTAAGATGACCTCTTCGACCACAATGTGTACAAGTAAAATTACGTCGAAATTTGGTACCTAAGAAATGATCTCGAAAGACTTTCCAAGTAGATTCTCCTAAAACATTGGTTTTGGCATTATGTGTAAATTAATTACAAGTATTGAAGCCTAAACCACAAGTGTCATTTTTAATTTGGACCGTTCCTAATATTTTATCTAATTTTTCCGAACGACACCCCAAATCAAATTTGACATTACTAGAGTCTTTTAATTTATTTTGCAATTCTAAAATGTTAGACTCTAATAAAACATTTCGCTCTTCAAAAGCAAGAAGCTCCTTTTTCAAGGATACCATTAAACCCCTAAGGCTTCTCTCTCGCCTTCTATATATTCAAGCTTCTCTAGAAGATCTTTCTCTCGTGTCCTAAGGTCTTCAACCAACATATAATTTTCAATGACCTTGACACGTTCTTTCAAACAAGCTTCTAACTACAAATTAGCCTTTTTTAATTTAATAGATTCTTTATAAAGTTCTTGAAAAGAATTTTTAAGTTCACTCACATTAACCTCTTCTTCATTTTCACTCTCTCTTTCTTCTCCACTCTCACTATCATCAAAAACAAGAGAATCATAAACTATGACCTTGGAAGTGTCATGTGTTAACGTTTCATCAATCGATGAGTTCTCACTGTCACTCACATGACTAGCTATAAAAGCCACAAAATTGGGCTTTGTGGGGGAATCGGGTCCCTCTTCCTTATCACTATCACTAAGGGTCGCATTATATGCAATGGGTCGTTTACCCTCTTTCCTTAGTTTAATGGGGCATTCAGAAGCCCTATGGCCATAACCCTCACAACCAAAACACCTATTAGACTCGTCCCTATTTAGTTGTTCATTAATAGGTTTAGGGATCTTCTCGACTTTGTCATGCTTTGAAGTTTCAAATTTCTTAAAATCATTTTTAAATTTATCTTTGTTAAATTTAAGAAATTTTCTAAATTTCCGAGCAAACAAGGCCATGTCTTCCAAGTCACTATCACTCTCGCTCTCTACTACTTGTTTGACCTCTTTTCGGGCTTTTAAAGCAATGCCCTTTTTTATTTTATTTTCAGTTATAGAGGGAAACATGTCTAGTTCATAGGTTTGTAAATCACCTACAAGCTCTTCTAATTTCGTTGAGGCTAAAGTTGGTAAAGAATTTAAATCGGTCACTTTTGGAATAAATCTATCGAGTAGGAACCTTAAAATTTTCTTTACAACTCGGTTGTTGGGAATTTTCTCTCCGAAATTAAAAGATGAATTGACAATATCGGAAAGTCTAGCATAAAATTCATCAAAAGTTTCATTATCGTTCATTTTGATAGATTCAAATTGAGTGGTGAGGTTTTGGAGTTTCGAAGATTTAACGACACTAGTTCCTTCATGAGTTAGTTGTAAAATGTACCAAGCTTCTTTAGCGATTTCACACGTCATAATACGTCGGAATTCTTCCGGTGTGACCGCGCTAAACAAGGCATTAAAACCATGGGAATTAAATTAGAAAGTTTAAACTCATTCTCAGTCCATCTATCGGCCGGTTTGGTAACACGTTCATTTTCAACTAAGTGAGTTGGTGGGGACCACCCGTTAACAACAGACATCCAAACTCTCTCGTTGATAGATTTTAGTGTTGATTTCATTCGTGCTTTCCAATACGCGTAGTTAGAACCATCGAAAATAGGAAATTTAGAAAATGGGGAAAATTCCATTTTAGCCAAAAATATTTAAAGGATCTTAACGAAATAATTTATCTCTTTGGCTCTGATACCAATTTGAAGAGGATAGGCCCCCGATTTTTAATGTCTCACTTTAAGAAATATTATTTTCCTTTTTATGAAATAGATGCGGAAGCGTAAAAGGTGATGGATCAACTTAAATACCAAATTTTAATTTCTATTTCAAATTAAACCCAAGTGAAAATAAATTAAACACACGCAAATATTAATTTAACTTAAACCAATTAATTAATCCTGAGTCCTAGAATTTGCCTAAGTCATATTTATCAATATTACCAAATTAGGCCAAACCAGTTTTAATCAGTAGACTTGAATTAAATAAACTTTACCCAATATTTAATTATGCAGTGTGATAATTAAAACATATTTTATCTTGAATTACCTAATCATGCGTTCTAGGTGAGTATAGCAAGATAAAATAAATAATGAAACCACTACGCTGCGATGTACGAGGAAAAACCCACAACGGGAAACAACCTCGGACGGCCCTAGCCTCAAATCCACTAAGTATGGAATTTATAATTACAAGACAGATGACTTACTTCCTCAACTCAAACCCTCCAAGCCTTGACGCGTCTTCTTGTAACCACCTCTTCCTAGAGGATAACCACGGAGCTCCACCGCGATCTTGGACTCACCAATCAGGCAATAGGTACACCGTCAACCACACGTGGTGTCTTTTACCACATGAGAATGCCGCAGCAAAATGAACTCTTCTTCTTTAAGGGATGTAGAAGAAAACCCAAACACTTTCTTCAATTCGGTGTAGTGATAAACCGGTGCCAAAACTCCAACCAAGATGTATATATATATGAACTTGGATAAACACAACTATGGGTGTAAACTAGAGTGGTAGATTATTTTCTCCTTGAAAATTAACACTCAAAACCAATGAACTTTTTCCAAAACAATTTTTCTCTCAAACACTCTCTAGAGGTTGGTAGGATATGAAAAAGTTAGATTAGAAAAATGGTTTCCCGCTCATTGATATTCAGCAAAAAGTAGTGGGGTAAAACCAAGTGGGAAAGTGGACAAAACTGCTTAAAACTGCCAAAAACATGTTCCCGCCAAATCTCGTTCGAACGACATTTCGTTCGAAAGACATTCTCGTTCGAACGAGTCTTCTAACGAAGTTCCAATATGAACTTGTTAGAAGCTCGTTAAAAATCTCGTTAGAATGACCATCTCGTTCGAACGACATTTCGAACGAAGTTCCAGTATGCCATAATGGGAAGTCGTTGGCAATCTCGTTCGAACGACTTGTGGTTCGAACGACAATCTCGTTCAAACGACACTTCAAATGAACTCACAGAATGTTCAAAAATTCTTTTTAAGCCCAGAAACTTTTATATACTTTATAGATAAGTTTTAATAGAGAACATCTGAAAACAAAACACAGTTTTAAAAACCTAACACCCAATATAAACTGTTCCAAGCTCCTATATATGTATGTAATGCATTCATACCTTGGGAGCATGGAACCACTATTGATGAGGTAGAAACGAGGCACATAAACTTTGAATTTTGATGAAGCTTTATACACTTGGCCGCTACGTCTTCAACAAACATGTCATAGGCTTGAAAGATGATCAATATACTCTATCCTATGACTCAAACGTTTTTGTCCAAAATTGAGCCAAAACTACAAAGGACTCAATTGGAAATTTGTGTCCTTACAAATCTCCCCCTTTGGCTATTCCGGAACAAAAACTATACAAAAATCCAAAAGGGCCGTCAAGCTCTACTAGACTAATAAAAAGTCCCACCCAAAATAAAATTACAATGCTTGACTCAAACAACCCAAAGGATCAATATCTTTGCCGATATTGAATGTTTCCAGTTTGAAGTATTCCTCCACACTTAAGCAAACTATCAAACGCATAGGGAATATCAAAATATTAAATGCACTTGAATAATTACTCCTCCTAACTTAATTCTCCCCTTAATCAAACAAATAACCTACTTAGAAAGACGTCTCCCCCTAAGATAAATCTCCCCCAAACTAAGATACGATAATAATAGGATGAGATACCATTTGATAATAATAGGATGAGATATACCATTTCTCCCCCTATCATTCTCCCCCTTTTTGTTCAGGCATAGACAAAGGCTAAAGAATCAAAACATGTAATTGTGCATATAGTGATGAGAACGTTAAAGCATATGGGCAACGAAAATTCAACTAATCCAAACAATAACATCGGATACCAACTAAAATTCAGTAAAATGATACCAATATGATATATAAATTATTAAGCATGGATATCAACAAAGAATGCAATAAGATGGATACCAAGTAGGAATTAAAGCATATATGGATTTGAAATCAAAGCAAAGACTAAACAAAAATATCAAATATATGTATACATAATATATACCAAAGAGACTCAAGTATGCATATATAGATATAAACACACAAATAACACACACAAAATATAATAGGAGTCTTTCACACTCGTATAGCAAAAATGTGTCATATGGAAACGGAAGTGTTGGGGTGTGAACTAGTAACGATTAAATTTAGACCCAATCACTTAAAACATGTTCACGGAGTTCTCAATTGATTGCAGACTTCATCAAATTTGAATATAACCTAATGTGATAATATAAATTGAACTCAATGAACAAACATACACAATGCATACAAGCCTAGCATATTGATGATTCTACAAACCAATAGAGTCATGACATGAAATACGCAACTAGGATAAACGGACATTGTGCAAACCGTTGATATACCATCCAATCTCCCTCAATAAGCATTTATATTAATTTTGAATGAATATATCAATCAAACATAGGCCTTGGCAAATTATTTCTCTTTTTAATGCCATATTTTCTGTTTTTAGGCCTTTGGACCACGTATTTATTTTAGGTCCATTCAAAACGGTGGCTTACAATCGCAAAGGATCACTAAGTCCTTTCGGAGCCCTTCGTCGTGCCCATTTATATTTATCATGTTTTCATTTTTCACACAAATCTCACGTGCAACGGATGTTGACATGCACTAGTCCTCCTAAGTCACAAATATGTAGATGACAAGATTGGTAGGAGAACACCTCACGAAGCTCAAATATAACATGTGACATTAAAATTTCAAAAGAGCTCGTGCATGTGTGAATAGAGGCATATAAAAATAGAATCCGTTTAAACAACACAAAATCCAACTACTCCATGTAAGCATGGTAAAGAACATAATAAGGATTGATAATCTAAACCAAAAGTTCTAGACACATGAGAGCGTTAAAGGAGGGATTCAAATACAAGTATATGCCACTTAAAGTGTGTCAAACCAAAAATACACACAAAATAAAATGTTTTTGAGTTTTTGACATTTTTAACCAAAAATAAAAATATATACACAAAATGGATAAACCGAAAACATTTGTATTTTTCATTAAGCTTAAATGGAACAAATAAAACACAAATGGGAAACAAAAATCTTTTTGTAGTTTTCATTTAATGCAAACAAAATAAAGAAATAAAATGCAAAAGATAAACAAAAATCATTGTTCTAGCATGTGATTAAGCATGGGGCATAAACTAGAACATGATTAAACAAGCATACATTTAGCATGTGGGTATAGCATGAAGTACAAAAGCTAAAGTATGCAAACAAATCTAACCATTCAACCTTTAGATTTTGCAAGAGAGGAAGTATGTGAGAGTAAATGAGAATCAAAAACCCTATTTTGCAAGGCAACCAAGTCGGATTTCCTAACCCAAATTAATGAAGAAAGACTATCTTGGGGTGTAGGAATTTTAAATACATTGGTTGCTTTACGTTGGGATTTTCTAGGAATTCGTTTAAGATCAAAACAAAATTTCCTAAGATGACCTTTTCGACCACAATGTGTACAAGTAAAATTACGTCGAAATTTGATACCTGAGAAATGATCTCGAAAGACTTTCCTAGTAGCTTCTCCTAAAACATTGGTTTTGGCGTTATGAGTAAATTCATTACAAGTATTAAAGCCTAAACCACAAGTGTCATTTTTAATTTGGACCGTTCCTAATATTTTATCTAATTTTTCCGAACGACACTCCAAATCAAATTTAACATTACTAGAGTCTTTTAATTTATTTTGCAATTCTAAAATATTATACTCTAATAAAACATTTCGCTCTTCAAAAGCAAGAAGCTCCTTTTTCAAGGATTCCATTAAACCCCTAAGGCTATCTCTCTCGCCTTCTATATATTCAAGCTTCTCTAGAAGATCTTTCTCTCGTGTCATAAGGTCTTCAACCAACATACAATTTTCAATGACCTTGACACGTTCTTTCAAACAAGCTTCTAACTTCAAATTAGCCTTTTTTTAATTTAATAGATTCTTTATAAAGTTCTTGAAAAGCATTTTTAAGCTCACTCACATTAACCTCTTCTTCATTTTCACTCTCTCTTTCTTCTCCACTCTCACTATCATCAAAAACAAGAGAATCATAAACTATGACCTTGGAAGTGTCATGTGTTAACGTTTCATCAATCGATGAGTTCTCACTGTCACTCACATGACTAGCTATAAAAGTCAGAAAATTGGGCTTAGTGGGAGAATCGGGTCCCTCTTCCTTATCACTATCACTAAGGGTCGCATTATATTCAATGGGTCGTTTACCCTCTTTCCTTAGTTTAGTGGGACATTCAGAAGCCCTATGGCCATAACCCTCACAACCAAAACACCTATTAGACTCGTCCCTATTTAGTTGTTCATTAATAGGTTTTGGGATCTTCTCGACTTTGTCATGCTTTGAAGTTTCAAATTTCTTAAAATCATTTTTAAATTTATCTTTGTTAAATTTAAGAAATTTTCTAAATTTCCGAGCAAACAAGGCCATGTCTTCCGAGTCACTATCACTCTCGCTCTCTACTACTTGTTTGACATCTTTTCGGGCTTTTAAAGCAATGCCCTTTTCTATTTTCTTTTCAGTTTTAGAGGAAAACATGTCTAGTTCATAGGTTTGTAAATCACCTACAAGCTATTCTAATTTCGTAGAGGTTAAAGTTGGTAAAGAATTTAAAACGGTCACTTTTGGAATAAATTTATCGGGTAGGGACCTTAAAATTTTCTTTACAACTCGGTTGTTGGGAATTTTCTCTCCCAAATTAAAAGATGAATTGACAATATCGAAAAGTCTAGCATAAAATTCATCAAAAGTTTCATTATCGTTCATTTGTATAGTTTCAAATTGAGTGGTGAGGTTTTGGAGTTTAGAAGCTTTAACGACACTAGTTCCTTCATGAGTTAGTTATAAAATATCCCAAGCTTCTTTAGCAGTTTCACACGTCATAATACGTCGAAATTCATCCGGTGTGACAGCGCTAAACAAGGCATTAAAACCACGGGAATTAAAATTAGAAAGTTTAAACTCATTCTCAGTCCATCTATCGGCCGGTTTGGGAACACGTTCATTTTTAACTAAGTGAGTTGGTGGGGACCACCCGTTAACAACAAACATCCAAACTCTCTCGTCAATAGATTTTAGTGCCGATTTCATTCGCGCTTTCCAATACGCATAGTTAGAACCATCGAAAATAAGAAATTTAGAAAATGGGGAAATTTCCATTTTAGCCAAAAATATTTAAAGGATCTTAACGAAATAATTTATCGCTTTGGCTCTGATACCAATTTGAAGAGGATAGGCCCCTGATTTTTAATGTCTCACTTTAAGAAATATTATTTTCCTTTTTATGAAATAGATGTGGAAGCGTAAAAGGTGATGGTTCAACTTAAATAACAAATTTTTATTTTTATTTCAAATTAAACCCAAGTGAAAATAAATTAAACACACGCAAATATTAATTTCACTTAAACCAATTAATTAATCCTGAGTCCTAGAATTTGCCTAAGTCATATTTATCAATATTACCAAATTAGACCAAACCAGTTTTAATCAATAGACTTGAATTAAATAAACTTTACCCAATATTTAATTATGCAGAGTGATAATTAAAACCAATTTTATCTTGAATTACCTAAGCATGCGTTCTAGGTGAGGTTAGTAAGATAAAATAAACAATGAAACCACTACACCGCGATGTACGAGGAAAAACCCACAACGGGAAACAACCTCGAACGGCCCTAGCCTCAAATGCACTAAGTATGGAATTTATAATTACAAGACAGATGACTTACTTCCTCAACTCGAACCCTCTCAAGCCTTGACGCGTCTTCTTGTAACCACCTCTTCCTAGCAGATAACCACGGAGCTCCACCGTGATCTTGGACTCACCAATCGGACAATAGGTACACCGTCAACCACACGTGGTGTCTTTTACCACATGAGAATGCCGCAGCAAAATGAACTCTTCTTCTATAAGGGATGTAGAAGAAAACCCAAACACTCTCTTCAATTCGGTGTAGTGATAAACCGGTGCCAAAACTTCAACCAAGATGTATATATATATATGAACTTGGATAAACACAACTATGGGTGTAAACTAGAGTGATAGATTATTTTCTCCTTGAAAATTAACACTCAAAACCAATGAACTTTTTCCAAAACAATTTTTCTCTCAAACACTCTCTAGAGGTTGGTAGGATATGAAAAGTTTAGATTAGAAAAATGGTTTCCCGCACATTGATATTCAGCAAAAAATAGTGGGGTAAAACCAAGTGGGAAAGTGGGCAAAACTTCTTAAAACTACCAAAACCTTTTCTCGCCAAATCTCGTTCGAACGACATTTCGTTCGAACGACATTCTCGTTCGAACGAGTCTTCTAACGAAGTTCCAGTATGAACTTGTTAGAAGCTCGTTAGAACGACCATCTCGTTCGAACGACATTTCGAACGAAGTTCCAGTATGCCATAATGGGAAGTCGTTGGCAATCGCGTTCGAACGACATGTGGTTCGAACCACAATCTCGTTCGAACAACACTTAGAACGAACTCACAAAATGTTCAAAAATTCTTTTTAAGCCCAGAAATTTTTATATACTTTATACATAAGTTTTAATAGAGAACATCTGAAAACAAAACACAGTTTTAAAAACCTAACACCCAATATAAACTGTTCCAAGCTCCTATATATATATATAATGCATTCATACCTTGGGAGCATGGAACCACTATTGATGACGCAGAAATGAGGCACTTAAACTCGACATTTTGATGAAGCTTTATACACTTGGCCGCTACATCTTCAACAAACACGTCATAGGCTTGAGAGATGATCAATATAATCCATCCTATGACTCAAACGTTTTTGTCCGGAATTGAGCCAAAACTATAAAGGACTCAATTGGAAATTTGTGTCCTTACATGTGTCATATATAAGTATGGATATACTTACTGTGTACAGTATATTGTATATATATATTTATATGAGATGTGAAACATATATATACGGACATAATAAAGGATGGACTCTGAGGTAAATTCTGAATCTTTCGGGAGTATAAAATCCGGAATAAAATAGGGATATAAGTATATAAAGATGAGAATATTATATACGAGTTTAATAACACTAAAACGTGAATAGTGTAAATAACTAGTGAAAGTTATTCATGATGCAAGGATTAATCATAAGTGAGAGATTATAATGTATAAGATCAGGCGATAGCTTAGAATATTTTATAAAGAATGAATAAAGTGATATTCTCCTTCTGGTAGATTGTTATCCGGATTTATATTAGTATGAATCATAGGTTCCAGTGAGAACTATATATACCCACGAAATTTTTTTTATATGTGTTATGTACTGAGGGCCTAATAGATCTCGACGATAAACATTGTCATGTAGTAGTGTATCGGAGGGTTCCTTGTTTGGATTTCACTTCGCGAGACAACCCACTCATGAACGTAGCACAATGTTGGGAATGGAGAGAAGTTTAGTCCTTTGTACCTGGGTTTATGAGGACTTTTAGAAGATTGGTGAAACAGATTAGTTAGGCAGGATAGCTTAACTGGGTCGTTTAAAAAGGTATGCAATAGGTGTGCACTATTAGAAGAGGGGTGAGGGGTATCTCATGAGAGTGCGATACCAATTTAAATATGGAGACTTTTATATTTTAAAATATGGCATTTATGCACTTGCTAAAATATTTTCAAACTCGGGCTCTGACCCGTTTCTCTATTTTTTTTCTCTTACTATATATGTATATATATTAGGTGTCCAGACACAGGGACGCCTGGATGATAATTCTTTCGAGTCAGACGTTCGCTGCAGCAGCTGTGGATGCATGCAGGTTTATTTTAGACGCTTTTATTCTTATGATCTATATAGGAAGCATTGTAGTAACATTCGGGTCGATAGCCCAATTGTATTCATTTATTCTTTTACCGCCTTTTAGTGCGGCATTCGATTTGGTTGTATTATATTGTACCGAGTCTTCGGTTATTTTATTTCATTTCAGTTGTTGCATATAAACGGTTGTGATTGATTTATTAGAATGGTTTGGTTAAAAAGATTAGTTAATTCAAATTTTGACGCCAGCCTAATAGGTTATTAGTAATTAAATTGGTTTTCGACAGTGATGTTGAGAATGAACCATATGAGACTCCTATTTTTATTTTATATAAGAGTGATCGCCTGATATTTTATTGGGCAGGGTGTCACATCACGGTTATATGGTATTATTTTTTTTAGGAATTAATTAAATCAACGTGTGAGATAAATTATAACCCATAAATAATCATACTCGGGTTAGAGTAGTATGGCAAGGGAGATTATACTAGGAATAGTTGGATGGGGTAGTACAACTAGGTGGGTTAAGGAAACCGTTAGGTGTGTACATTAGTGGAGGGGTGAGTATGTCCTCAAGAGAGTGCAACACTAACTTAAATATGAAGCGTATTCATGCATTTTTTTAATTACTGCAGTTAATTCACTTTCTAAATATTTTCAAACTATTTTGGGTTCTAAACCTTGTTATAAAACTATTTTCAAAACCTTTTAGGTGTCCAGCCATAGGGAAGCTAGCATTGATATTCTATTCCAGGGATACAGAGCTGAGACATATGTGGATGCTAGCAGGAGCTTGGATTAGACGCATCATTCATTCTTTCCTAGAGTAGGAATCATCTATCAGTTTCAGTTTTCTTAGGGCATGTCGCCCAGACTTTTCAGTTGTAGTTTTCAGATTTATTTATTCTGTTGTTGGACGATTGTTGTTGGATTATTTATTTTTTTGGCCGATGGTTTATTCGGCAAGTAGTTCATTTATTTATTTATTCGTCGATTTGGATTCAGTCATTGTGTATGGATCTTATTGTATATTTTCGCATGTTATTGTATGTGTCTAAGTAAAAAGATAAAATTGGCACCGGCTTTTTTGGAATACTAGGTTGTTAGTAAGTTTTAAAAATGTTTTCGATAGTGATGAAAGAATGAACCAACTGGGATTCCTATTTTAATTTTATAGAGGACTGATCACCTGTTATTTTAATAGGCTGGGTGTCACAATGTGCTTGCGGATAATCGTACTCAGCGTCAAGATTGAAAATGTGGGATGACAAACACGCCAATGAATATGGTAATTTGGGGGGTCAACTTTTATGTCTGCCTCGAGAGCATAGGATGGAGAGGAAAAACTAAACCATCGATCACCATGGTGTTATAACAACTTATTGAATCCTAAACTAAGAAAGGCAATGAGAGGTCCTCTCTACCAAACTTTCTCTTGTTATTTTTCTTATTTGCTTTACCACCAGCTCGAGCTTCTTCACTACCCTTAATATAGTTTACTTGTGGTGCTTGGCCTCCTATACCTTCTTGGCCGGCCTGATGCTTCCATATGACATTTGGCATAAGAGGGTTAGGTCAAATAACCAATGACATGTTTCGGGAAACCCTTATAAGCTTTAAACGTTCCTTCTCCAGTTTTATTTATCACGTGATAAATATACTCTAGTCATAAGCTTTTAGTACAAATTTAAAGAAGCTTTCTCTTCATTGTCTCTTCTTTAACATCTATATATCTCTCTCTAAACCTCCGAATATAGGACATCACTTCCTCACTTGGTTTTTTGCCTCTCCTGAACAAGCTCGGCCAATGTAAACTCATTTTCCACTAGAAAACATTTCCGGAGGAATTGGACATGCATGTCCTCCCATGCAGCCACACTCCTTGGGGCTTGGTGAGAGTACCACTTGTAAGCTCTGTCATTAAAGAACTTGAAAAATTCCCTTGGACAAAGCTTTTTATTATTACAGTTAGCTCTATTCTGCTCATAGAATTGTTTAATGTGTTACTTTGGGTATCCCACTTTCCTATTAAACTTCTCAAAGATTGGGGGCATCGCTCAATGTAAGGTCCATCGTTGTACTACACTAGGTAAGCAGTAAGTAAGTCATCATAGATGGCACTGTGAGGATGCCATTATTTTCATCATTTATCGTTTACACTCTTTAATGGTTAAATAGGGTGAGGTAGCTGGTTGCACTATCCTGTCATCCGGTGGAGCAACCTCAGGTGAGACATTGACAACAATTGGTTCTTTAATAGTTGGTTTAATAGTATGAGAAATATTGGTCATTGAGGTACCATCAAGTCTTGTAGTTGGTACAGGCACTCATGTTGAAGGAACAACATGTGGTGTGGTGCTACCGGAGTAACGAAAGAGCTTGGGTACATTGTGGTCAAATTATAAAATTACCACAAGAGCACGAGCTATTATAGTATAACTTAAGCAAGTACGGGTCGAACGCATAGAGATTTGATCAATTATATAAATCAATGACTTTCTAACTAGGCAATACGATGTAAAGATGAGAATTATAATCTAAAAGTAAAATAAAAACAATTAATTAGAGCAACCAAGAATATGTAACTAATTATGGAATAAACTAGGATTTCGGATCCATTTATCAATTTTAGCTAATATTACGCATTAATTTAATTTTTTTATTCTCAATTTTATAACTCAAATTAAACTCACTCTCACCGCATTCAATTCGGAAAATAAAACATTTAAGTTCACACAAAATTTTAAGTCTCTAATTTAGACGGTTGAAATTCGTATTCCCTTAAAAATATCAATTTTAATTGTAGTCTTTAAGCATGGACAATCAAAAAAAACGAGTGCAAGCATAACCCATAAAAAATACTCACATCAAAAATTAAAATATGAATTATCAATTGTAGTCTTAGTGTTGTAATTAAGCATAAGATATCAAACAATTTAATGTAAGAATAACTCATCAAAAATTACACACTTTGCTTCTTAAAATATGAATTATCAATCACCTTTGAAGGTTTAAAACACAATCTCATGTCGTTTTAAGTGAATACTGAATTTTTAAAGCATTTAAAGCATGTCAGGAATAAGCAAGAATTTAAACGAACTGCATAATACTAATCAAGCATGATAAATTTCACCTAGTCCTAGTAGAGAATTTAATCTAACATATAAAAGACATAATAAAATTACAAGAATAAACAAGAATTTTCATTAATATTGCAAACTTACAAATAATTGTGTCTTGTATACAATGAATTATGAAAAAATTCTCCCTACAAAAGTACAATTCATGGCCCTAAAATATTAAAAAGCTCTCTCAAAATTTTCTCTAAAAAATTGTCGAAAAATTGTGTGTGAAAATGTGAGCCCAATGGTCCTTTTTATAGGCCAAGAGGTGACGTATTTTGTTTGGCGCGAAACTCTTTTTAATTGTCCAAAAAGTGTTGGAACCAAACATTCCACCTTCTTTAGTCTTTCGATCGAAATAAGGTACTCAATTTTACCCCACCCGGGGACTGTTATTTTTACTTATCGAACATACTTGCTGAATTTTGTCCACTTCGAAGAATAAAAAATTTTGAATTTTTTAAACGACGGTAAAAATTAGCTTTTTTGCACTTTTCTCTAGTTGAACGTCAATTTGCACCAAATTTCATCATTACCTGCAAAATTTTCACTAAGCAACTTTTTTCACAAATTAGCTCGAGAAAATTATAAAATTATTGAAAGGCCCCTTTTTGCCTTTAAAATTATCACCCTGAATCTCAATCCAATTACTCTTACATTTTTTGTTTATTTAACAAAATGGTCCTAATAACTTATTAAAACAAAATAAAATGGGTCTAACAAAGTATAATTTTTGGTATAAATTACAAAAATAATGCACTCATCATCCATCGATGCAGCAAACATCGCCATTCCAGATTAAGTCGGTAAAAACTCCATAAATTTGGTCGTGAGGTTAGTAATTTGGTTGGACCCCTCCACACTACTCATGGAAGATTGTCCCACCTGAGCATTTCCAGTGAAAGAACCAACTGAAGGAACTTCAACAACAGAAGTAATATTTTGTCCCTAATCATGTTGAATGTCGTCAAAGTTAAGAACACAGTTGATGTTATCGTTATTGATTTCAAAGAGAATACATCCCCAGAAGAGACGCCAAAGCACTGCGGATAAGGAAACTCAAAGTTGATAGCTCATTGTTTCTCAAGTAATGTTCAATCGGGCAACCTGTTGTCTCTAAAACGGTTAAATAAAGCTTTAATGATGCCTTGCTCTTTGTCCTCCAAACTATCTCCCTCGGAGGTTCCCAAATGAGGTCCTTTGATAGAGCATGAAAGTTATCCAAGGTTCTGCCAGACCTAGTCCATCCCTAAGACTGAGTAACCTCATCATAATTATAACATAATTCATAATTACATAAAAAAAATAGACATATACATGTTGGATCAACCAACTTCTCTTGAAAATCTTCGATTAATGTCCAATTTATCTTGGTTTATTATTAATCTCTTAATGAGGAGGTTTATCTCCAAGTAAAAAGGTTCATCTATAAGTTCTTCGTACAGTTTTATAAAGAAAATCCAAAAAGATTTTACACTTTGTGTTATTTATGATTGTGTGATTAAGTCCTATGATTAATGAGATTTGATGAATAGACTTAACTTGAATGATGATTGAAATATGGATTTTTAACCATTCTGAATAAAAATGTTGATCATGTCAATGTTTAGGTTATAATTCATTTGAAAAATCATGATTGTCAAATTTGTTGAAATCTTTGGTGTTGATTTCACACTGTGGCCATCCCCGATCCTCGCGGCGGGTGGGAGAGTGAGGTTCCTAGGTCCCTCGCGTCCCTCTCGGGAGTGCTTCACCCGGCGTCATTGATGAGGTGAAAAATATAGAGAGATGGAGTCGCCTGTCTATTTTACTCAAAACAGACAAAAGAAAGGGAGCCATCCCGAAGGACAACATCCAAAGACATACTGATCCATACGAAACCAAAATGACTCGAAAAGGGTCCAAAGGCTAAGCTACGAAATGGGAAGGTGTTAGGCACCCATTCCACCCTTATGGTCTCTCATGGGTTTTTGCTATTTTCCTTTATTTTCCCAGTGATATGTGTGCATGTGTATATATAGTGGGGATAGGAATCCTCGACTTGTATCATGGAAGAGATAAAGCAAGTCATCCATAGGAAGGTTCATAAAAATAATATTAGAAAATAGGATTTACACGATTATCCTTGCGTTGGTCGTTATAATGGAACGATAACGTATGTGGAATAATATGCCACTAAGAACAAATATATGCAAATGTGGATATATGTAATCTAAGAGAGTTGAGTTTAGAGAAAATAGAAAATGAGAGAAAAAGTGAGAATAGGACTCGAGTCTCGGGTTTTACCCCGAGACGCCTACGTAGCCTATAGAGGCATCAAAGTCCACGTGGTTTTTATGCAAAATGAGAGGTTGGGTTTATCCCATAAATCCAATCGGGGACTTCTCTTATTTGTGTGTGTGTGTGTGTGTGTGTGTGTGTGTAAAAAAAGTGTTTTAGTTATGAGAAAAATGTAAGAAAAGTGTGAGAATTCCCATTTGGAATGTATGAGCAAACCCTCTTTTCTTATTTTTGGGGATTTTTATTTGTATGAAAATAAGAGATGTGCAATAATAGTAAATAAAAAGTATATTAGGATATGTGAAATGAGAGAATAAAAGTGCTAAGTAATAAAACAAGTCAACGCGAATTTATGAGAATTTGAGGAGTAAATTGAGAAAATTGGACCTTCTTGAAGATTGTGAGCTTGATCTTGAATGTTGGAGAGCAACCCTTGCACTTGGATGACGATGAGGGGTAGTGAATTCACCAAGTTTAATGAAAAGGATGATGAAAAGTGAAGGTTGGAGAGGGATTTGGATGTGGAAATCACGCTGACTTCGAGAGAGGTTTTCTGGATTTGCTGAGAGTTCAGATCTGGGCTCCCTTTGCAATGAGGACAAGCCCTCCTTTTTATAGGCCCATGGAATTACCGATTGGCATAGCCCTAGTCCTGCCAATCGGCAGGTGCGTTTAGGAACACTGCAGATAGGCAGGGTTTGGGACCTACCGTTTGGCAGTGCCTTTCAGGCCTTTTTGGAAAATCGGTCACTAAGCACAAACCGTTGATCCGAATAGCACACGGGGTGGACCATTGAAAAGGTAGTTCAGATACCTTTGAAATTCCTTTCGACTACTCCCAGGTTCGAGAGTTGACTTTGGGTCAAATGTGGCTCGGAAGCGCTCGTCGATCCTTTGGATGGGGAATCATCGGATGCAAACGGATCGTTCGTCCGCATGATAAGTCTGAATCGTGCATGGGATAGACCATTTGAAAGGTTAGGAGATGTAATTTGACATTCCAAAGATTTTTATCTTGTTTGGGGAGTTGACTTTGGTCAACTGGTCCCTATAAGCATTTGGTGACCTCTCGGAGTAAAATGAATTGTTTGTTCGCACCGTAAGTCAGAATTGGGCACGGGGCAGACCTTTGGAAAGGGGTTTTAGTGCCCTTTAAAGATTCATTCAGTCTCAGTTGAGCTGAAGAGTTAACTTAGGTCA